>JAYKKI010000054.1:7350000-8550000 GCA_039881145.1 Druceiella hillmani | reverse complement strand
AGAGTTGAAAAACCCTCCGATAAAATTATTAAACAGCGATTAAAAGTCAAATATATTTCACGTGCATCATTATTTTAATTTTTTTTCATACAATTTATATATTTTATTTAATAACTCTAATAGTTATCATACTAGGTATTAGTATACCTCACAATATTATAAAATCACAATTTAATAAAAAAATTACTTTATAAACATAATTGGTGACCCAATTATGGTTATAAAGTAAATTCCAATTATGGTTATAAAGTAACTCCCCATAGCTATGTCTAATTTCAACTTTTTACCTCAAGTGGTCTATGAAAAAATGTACGAAAGTCAGAAGAATGGATAGACGGCCGGACATCGAAGGGATTCTTTAAGTGATATATTTTGTAACTTTTTACGAAACACAAAAGAATGGTAAACAAGGTTATATTTTTATCGGGCATAGTTCTGTTTGCCATATGCTTAATTTTGTTTTCTACTTTCGTAATAGCTAGTTATTCAAAGAAATATATTTTGGCTTTTGATACGCACGTAAAAGGGTTTAGGGTTAATATATTATTATTTAATAAGACACTTGAAATGCTTAAATTTCTAAAACACATACCTCAAGGTACGTTGTCCACTGATTCGGGTTCTAGTCCTCTTATTAGTGCGTACTGCATTATTACTAAAAAAAGGTAAGAGCGATTAAGGTAATAGTTAATTCCTTCACTTTAAACATGTGCTACATATTAGAACGCATTCAACAGGAAAAAAAATGAACGAAATTCATATTATAATTTTCAGCAGGAAGAAAATATGAACGAAATTCATATTATAATTTTCCTATTTCGCATCAAACGTACAGACTTAAAAATATTTAGTACACCAAATTAAAAGAATAAATCAAATAGAGTTTAACATATTAAACATTTGCAACAAAGGATTGATTAAACGAGTTCAATTACCATTTACCATTGAAATATATTTTAAAACAGTATTAAATATGAACCTTTAACCAAAAATTAACTATTGACAAGTATACAAATTGTGTGAACACACATTTGCCATTTTATATTTCTTAACAATAGTAAATTTAGTAATCACCTAAATTCATAGTTTCATTTTCACTGAAATGTTCACAGAATTGTAACAATTGCAATAAATGTTACGAATGCAATTGTATCAATACATAAATAGTATTAATTTATTTATTAAGCGAGATAAGGTTCGCCTAAAATTAATGAAATATAAAATTATGTCCTAAAATTTTACGTTCAACCTTATTTTCAAAATTTTTTCATGTCATTATACACCATTCAATAACTAATAAATATTATGTGGGATCATTAACCAAAAAAAACCTATCTATATGATATATATGAGATAGCAGTCAATGTTCAGAGTGAGAAAATGAGTAGAAACCATAAGCGAAATTCGCACATTTTATTAAAAAGAAACGAATCATAACAATATTTTAGCTGGATCGCAGTTTAATATATTTAATATTTTTAATAAAGATATTCTATGTTTGAAACGAAGAAATGATTTCAGCTCTCTTCTTTCGATTACCATTAAAACATGTTTTAAAATAAATTTAAATATAAACACTTTAGCCTAAAAATTATCAATTTGCAACTGTATTAAATTTTGGTAAAAGATAATGGCAAATGTCTTTCAACAAAATTTAGTAACTTTGCAAATACTAAATTTGTTAAAATTAGTTAAATATAAATTGTATTATTTTGTGCACATTTTAGTATTTGAAAAATTTTACACGTATCATTACATATCTTTCGACAGCTGATGAATATTAACATGACACCATAAACAATAGTGAAAAAAAATTCAAATTTCATAGCTCTATTACTTTGCTTCGTTTATACACAATGGCTACCAATTTCTATTCAAATGCTAATTTTTCGCTAGACAGAGAAATAATAATATCCGTGAGAAATATGGCATAAAATGTTAGATTTTATGCCTTCACCTGCTTCCGTGTAAACATGGTTGGCACACCACCGGGTGCCTGTATATCAATATGACAGTATTGATAATTTGTATCAAAGGTTGTAAAGTACAAAATTCCATTTAAATTATGGTATGCAATTTATTTTGATGTGAATCTATAAAATTTGGCGTTTACTATGTTAATGTAATATGGTGGGGAATGATACAAAGGAATCATTTATCTATTACTTTTCGGATATTTATTAACTTAGATAATTGAGAATCCAATATCTAGTTGTACGAAGGCTGTTGGTGGTATCTGGCACTAACCACCAGAGAAATTCGATGTGAAATTGGTACTGAAATTGGTACCTTAAATACATTCCATTTTTTCATGTAACAAGTGAATTTCGATAGTGCTGGAATATATGAACTTAGATTTAAATAAAAATACAACAGATTTGACTGTTCATGATATGAAAACGAAAACCAGATTTCAATAAGGTTTACAATAACTATAGAATTTCTGTTTGTTGCATAACGCAAATTATTTAAATGTTTTTAATAATATTTTTCATCGATACTGTACATATGGTCTTTAATTAAAATTATCCATTAACTCTGCATATAATAATATTGTCAGAGTAAATTCTGTGCATCGAAAATATTTAAAAAATTGATAATTTAGATGAAAAAAACCAGAAGACTGTTCTGTTCTTAGAATTTTTTTCTATCTCTCTATCTGCCTGTGCGCTAATTTGTTCTTTAATCACTCGAAATTTTCTGCAAGGATTTTGATGAAATTCCGTATGGATATTTTGTACCCTCGAGCAACATATGGGACTTTTTATCCAATACCACCTATTAGCGCTTAGCAAACTTTATTTTCATAGCATTTTAAGAGAAATTATATTAAAAAAATATATTGAAAAATTCCTATTAAATTTTTGTGCACCGATTTCGACGTCAAATGGTTTTTCGTCAATTTGTTTCTTAAAATTTTTACAAATAGTCAATTAATAACATTTCATCTCAGTACCCAAAAATTACGATCGTAAATTATCCAGCAAATATAGTCACTTTAAAAATTGTTAAATAAGATAGTTAACTTCCGTAACATGCTTTTGGATTAGCTCTTGCTTGTTTTCATAGTCATAGAGATGAACATATGTTTCATCTCCGATAAATTTTGCATCTTCAGAATTCCTTCGAAATTTTTAATCTAAAATTCCAAAAGCTTTTCACGTCGCTAAAATTTAGAACTGCATGTGGCCGAACGTTTAACTTATTAAGGTCTTCGACAAAACCACCCGAGCGGTAGTTACGGTCAAAACTTTATTTATCCTTTTAAATTTACCCAGCTACTTTTGGATAGGTTATAATTAGCTAGTACAGTTCAGATAAACGCTGTTTGTATTTAATAGATCTTTTAGTATTTTTCTTACCTTGTGAGAAGTTAACCTGCTGTTAGCTAATCTCTAGTTTCTTGAAATTTTAAAACTCACGGTGCCGGTGTAGAATTTATCGAAATTATATTAATGATCCAATAATTTTTAATCTCTATATTTGTTCAGTTAACATGGCTTGTCATAGGAATTAATATACTAGCAATTGTTTTTGGAAAAAGGGACGCAATATCGACATTATGGATTGGCCATCTCAAATTTCCAGAAATGTCAATTGTTTGTCGATAGCAACGCAGATTGGATACTATCTCAAATAAAGAGCTGATTAATTACTATATTGGCTTAAGTCCGTGAAGTTTTTTTTAATATTCTTTTATAAACTTTTTTTAATAAAGATTTTTAAAAAATTACCGTCGCGCCTTTTCTAGACATACTGTATCTTGTTTCCTTTCTTGAAAAACACTATATATAGAGCTGTATACGTGCGGTCGAGGTCACTTCTGGCAATTTTCCATTGTACTTGTATTGATTTGTCCATTCATTTCAATAATAATGTATAATTGCAAATTACGGAAAGTATATATCCTCATTTACTCGGTTTTACAGTAAGTTTATTTTCAATTTTTAATAATTTTTGCTGTGCCTCTTGGCCTACCCGTGTACATAACTAGTGTATACGATGTGAAAGGTCTTTAATTGAACTTTTATTTTCACAATGCTACTTAATTCTTGAGGTGCCGTAGAACTGAGGAATCTGCGTCCTTTCATATTAGATATATATTTACTCATTATTGAATAGTTATGCAGGAATTGAAAAGGAATAAAAAAGATTTCTATCTGTCGCCTTTATTTAAATAAGTTTTCCAATGGGTGGTTGTATATTTGTTTTGTTAAATAAACCTAATAGGATACATACCTAATTAGACACAATTATGAGATACTTTAGTTAATATTGTGCTTTAGGTGTAATTTGTTTCTTTTTCGTTGGATGTATTTAAAATCACGTGTTTTTTCGTAAGTTATATTTAATTTAAAAGAAACGTTCAAACACGTGATTGTATTTAAAATCACTTGTTTTAACCTTTCTTTTAAATTAAATATAACTTTAGTTAAAAAATATTTTATTCCATGAGAGTATAGTGATAAGGCTACAAATTTATCATAATATAATAAATAGATGTTACTAGCTCAAATTTAATTTGGCGGGTGACTTCCTTAATATCCCTGATAATCTTGGGATTTTCTGGGAAAATGGTCATGATGGCATACCTAGTTACGTACAAACCTACATATAATTATTAAAAAGTGTCTGTGTGTTGGAATATAATTTTTGTTTATAATTAATTTCTTTTTATATTTTTTTATATTTTATTATACTTACGTATAGGGAGCACAAGCGCAATTTTTTGTGCTATATACTTGAATATTCTATTAAATTCAAAAACATGTTATTTTCGTGTTTTTCTCGAGCGAATGAATGATTTCGTTTGTAATTAACAAACGAAATCATCAAAACCTTGTTCTTCTCTGTCGTCCAAATTATTTTAATATTTTGAATAAATGTATTTGTACAGTGATCACTTCAAGATGCGATCTATCTTCAATAACATTATTTTCTAAATATTGTGCCAGCAAATGAAACGGTTCGTTTCGACTTATTGCTGAGCATCTTATAATCGAAATGACATGGGCGTAGATACCTGTAATCCGACATCTGGTCAAGCATGTGCTGTAAAGATGTAATTGTTTCATCTCTACCATTTTGAATGCAATCCAGAAAAACGTATGGATAGTATTTAAATGCGCTTATGTATCGCGATTGAATGAATCCATGAAGCGTAACTTAAAAGACGTATAAATTTTCAACAAGATCGTTGTATAAATTTGCATACTCAATTTTAAAAGATTAAATTTTGGTCATGTTTACTAAAAATAAACTCAAAAATTCAAAACTATCTAAAGAATTTATTAAAAAGGACAATATTTATTTTAGTGAAACGTATTAAACAAAGAATACATTTATAAAATAACAGATAAAATTTAATATTTTGAAACGACTCTCGACCAAATAATGTATTAGTCGCGTATATTTGTCCATTTCTTTTGTAATGTCGATATTACCTTAAAAGCTGCGTTTGCCAGAAAATCTTCCACCTAATAGTTTTTACATTAAATTGCGTTACTAAAATTGTTGCAGGTCAGCTTACTTTTCATATAACTTCATGAAACATATTCACTTAAAAAATTGAGCCCCATTGAGATTGAATCATTATGGGAAAAATGATAAAAAATATGAAATTTTTTCCGTGTAAAAGGATTAGATTTATTGATATTTACGTCTTACAAATGAGAATGGTTCTATTGAATTCAACTTAAAGTTTGTATCTTTAATAAAATTAAAATGATATTGTCAGTAAAGCTGTTCGGATAAATATGAAACTTACAAGTGAATATATAACATAATACAGGCAGCGTGAACAAATATTTCATGGAAGAATTTCTACATCTAATGTTCTGCCACTCAAAAAAAATATTTGTGTTAGCGATAATTTTCAATAATCTTAATTAAATTCACTTACGCCTAATACCCGAAATTTAACGCATGTAATAAAACAAATAATTAAAAAATAGAAACACGACTGCGTGATATAATATGAACACTAAAAACTAAAAAGTTCCAAAATACTTCTGATGAACAAACAAAAAGAAGTCGACTGTTTTCAATTTTCAATCTTAATATTTCATATTCATATAGAGGAAAAATACTAACTTAAATTAAAATTTGCGCGTGTTAGTTGAGAGGTCCCTCTGAGAGCAGATTGGTTAAAATTTTTAAATATATCATGCTCTAAGCAAACAATTTTTATTAAATTAATTATCATAGATATCAGCGACCTAGTATTAGATCTGGGAAGAGTCTTGCTGAAAAGTTTTTTCGTTGCTGATAAGTTTTTCTCTGGAAAAATTAGCATCGAAAAAGGTAGCTTATTCTGCATATAGATTATATAATGTAAATGCAAATAATTCAAATCGAAATACTACGTAGATATGATACATAAATGAATGAAGAAAATTAGTGTTATAACTATGCCCCCCACCACTGTGTAGATTCAAACTAACATATTGAAACTGATATATTGATATTTAATTTAATAATTTGTTCTATAAAACGAAGTACTCTGCTGATTCTCCAATATTTTTAATGGTAATGTTGATTAAAACCATAAGCTCATAAGCGCAACGTTGGTTTTATTGAAAGGGTATGCAAAAACTACTCTTCGGCTTACTACAAATAAGCTATAACCATTAAATAAGGTAACTAGATTTGTTTGGGAGGGTTTATTTTAAATATCAGATAGTAAGTATTGAAATACATTTGGTTTGAAACTACCTGTATATATATATATTCTTGTTGTAGTGCCATAATTACAGATTTCGACTTCATTGCAGCTAAGCACAATAATAAGGCAGCAAATTTTAACGTTGTGAACATTAAGTCCAATACCGAGGAAACCAATTCTCAAATAAAATGTTGACCATAATTATTGCAATATACTCCGTGTAGGGTTTTTTCTATTTCAACACACTAATTAAAAAAAAGTATTATTATACAAATTGCCGTAGAAAATACAGTGATACAATCGCATAATATTTATATACATATATATATATATATACATATATATATACATATATATATATATATATATGCATATATATATATATATATATATATATATATATATATGATATTTGACGATTCAATAGCATGACTGAAGATTTTATTTTGTCTACTGATGCATTACATATCCCTCTCCTTTGGAAACAAAAAACAAATAAAGGACGCAAGGTAATTAAAACTGTCTTGGTTATTAAATGTCTATTCAAATATTATTTTAGAAAATCACAGTTATATATTTATGACATCTTCAAATAATCTGGTAACGAGGGGGCGTGGACGTGGCCAGAGGTAAAGAGGACGAAGTCAGGAGCGTGAATTTGTTTGGGATAAAACGTGGTGTAATACCTCAGAAACATAAGTCAGAGATACTTTTTATGTTGAATCTATTTGATTCTCCATTAAGTTTAGATACGTGCAGACCAATGCATCTTGCATATTTTGCGCATCAAAATATTCTGAAGATAACCACGGTGAGAGGGGACACAATATGCGAACTTAGGCAGAATGTGGTGGCGCGGATTTATTTTGATTAGATTTATTTTGGTTAGCATTTATGATTTTTGGAAATACCTGATTAGGACGTCTTGCAAAATGTTCATGTTTATATTTGGCCTAAGGCCATATTACCATTAAACTGAGCCACACATTCCGATTTTATTGAGTAGATAACGTTTAAAAAAATTTTATTTCGGAAATATTGCTGAAATATATGTACATAGGATACTATTCTTAACATATGTTAAGAATAGCATAATATATAAGAATTGTTTAATGATTTTAGCAACCATATAGTGCTTTTAAATGCAGTGGAACAAGATTTTTAATTCGACATGAATAACAAGTTTGATTTGTAATTTAAAAAAAAATTATATTCTTGCTTAAATTCTATTTTAATAAAGTAACGTCTTTAGTAGAAACTACTGTTAATCAATATTGCCCATTTTTTGTCCTTTTTTATTACATAATACGTTAAGGGATTTGATTTGGTGGTTTGATAGTTTTCCCAGAAACTGTAATCGATTCCCTATGTAATATCTCCTTCTTCAGGATCTTCTTTACGAAGAAGAATCTATAACACTCTGTACACAAATAATCTCTGTACACAAATTTTCAACTTTTTAAATGTAATGAATAAAATAAAACGTCAATTGTATAAACACCGTCGGTATCTAACATTTGTCCGCAACGTGTAGACAGAGCAAAATTCCGTCCTTATAGAATCTTTACGCCTTTGACTTAAAAACTGAACTGGTGAAGATCTATTTTGATAAGATATTTGTCTTTAAATTTTATATCGTGTAAATTATTAGACAGAAAACGAAACAGAGGGTAATCAGATGATGAAAGGTCTGAAGAGCAGTAATAGTAGTTTTTCTTGCGTTATTTTTGCAATCTTGGGTCGAACATTGTCACGTAAAAAATAATCTTTCCTTTATTTTGAAAGAAGTGGAGCGGCGATTTTTCTAAATTGTTCCCAATAAATCTTAGTTGTAATTGTAGTGTTGGCTGAATGAAGTTCACCATACACTCAAAAGTGTGCTTTGTGCAATATTATACTTTGGTGTAGGTATACTTGTTTCTCCAGCTTCTAGCTATTGGCGTTTATGCGAAAAATTAACATAAGCCAACTACTTTTATCTCCTGTAACGAGATACTTCAATCGCTCTGAAGTTAAAGGGTATTAGTTCGTAGTGTAACGAAACGGAATATTTTCACTTCTTTCTCAAAGCATGAAGTTATTTTTCCGATGCAATATTAGAGTCTGAAAGTAGCTCTGTCATACAAAACTTAATCTGGGATCTATTTCAACTAGGCTTTTTAATATCTTTAAATCCATTGGATTGCATCGTCTTCCATGACGTTTATCAGAGAGAGTAAAATTTCTTTATATGAATATTTGGAACCAGTGTTCGCCTTTGACGTAAGAAAGCACATCTTCACTTATTTCTGCGCATATATCGCGTATTTTTTTGCTGACTTTTTGTCCTAAATGAAATTCATAAAGCAAGAACACTAAGTTCACTTTGAAAAACTTCAATTTTTCTATTCGTTACACGCCGACTGCTCACCTGCAAACTGAAAAGAAGCTCAAACGTCGCACTCTTCATATACGCTACAAGAAATATTGTAGAAGCTTCTATAGCATTCTTGAAATCGATGGGAAAAAGTAGCGGGTTTATTGTTAGTTGCCAATCCAATATTTCGATAAATTTATTTTTCGTCAACCATTCTTGCAGGCTTTTTCTGACCACACTCTTCATAATATTTTTCTTTGTATGGGTAAACATAACCAAGCATTTCAACACGAGGTATTGTGATATCATATAAATATTTTGAGATATCCTCAATTTTTAAAAACTCTAGTTTTCTCCAAACAAGTCTACTAAATTTTTCACTAGACTAATTTTTAATACTCTTACTTTCGCAGAAAAATTCATTTTAGGAAAAAAAATCAATTGAATAAGTTCAAGCAGGCAATTTTAAATTTTAATAATTATTTATTTTATTTATATTTTTGTTGTAACGACTGACATCTTTTCAAATTTAATGTTTTTTTGCTTCTTTCAAATAAATCAAAGAAATGATGACAAAGCTTTTCCAGTGAGTAGTAATGAATATTGAGCCAAAATAAACATGAAAGTAAATATGTAAAATAAATCTATAATTCTTTCTAAACAGTTCAATTCCATGAGTGTTCTTTTTTTATCGTGGTGTACATATTTGATTTTCTTTCAGTTTTTATATTTCATATTTAATACAACATTCGCTTTTATGAAAGCAAAACAAGAATCTTTTTAACGTAAAAACAAGGCAAATATTTTACTGCTGGAACTGAAGCAATAAAAATGTTAATCCATCAGCTATTCATAATCATGAAAGTAAAACAGAAAATTGTGGTAAGGTAAAGGTAAAGTCAATATGTTTTCCCTATTTGTAAAACAATTATGTTTTCATAAAATGAACTATCCAAAATCACAAAAGCAAAACTTCTCGTTCAGCTTTTGTGATTTTGGATAGTTAGCCTAAACCCTAATCTAATATAGTATTCCGAAGACTGAAAGAAAAATAATTTTAAGCAATCGACTACTCAAAGTCAAAAAAGAAAACAAGAAAATTCTATTAAGGTAAAATCAAAACTGATACATTTGTCCTAGGGATAAAAGGACAAGTGCTTTTTCATATTATCAACTTTTTTAAATACTTTTTTATATCCCAATTCATGAAAGCAAAACGAGAATCAATTTAACGTAAATCCAAAGGAAATATATTGTTCCTATAACAGTACTAATAACAATTTTTATTCAACAAATATTCAAACTAATATGAATAAAAAAGACAATTCTGTTGAGATATAGGAGAAGCCAATTCATTATTCATAGGGATATGACAATGACATGTTTATGCAATTAACTCTATTATATCACAAAAGGAAAACACGAAATCTGTTGACGAAAAGCTAAAGTTGCTATAATATTTTTCATCTGCAATTTTGAACTGAAAAGAGCGCTTGACATCACGCATGTGGTCACTGTCCCTCTATACTGTGGACCCGTAGTATTTAATTATTATTACGGATATTTCTAAGACCGATTTTTTTGTCTAAGTCGAGCCGAGACTCTCAGCAGGTTATTTATTGTTTTTCGACATTTCCCCCTTACTGTCCTGTACTAAATACCTATCATATTGTATACTTTTGGAATCCTCTAAATAAGCTATTGACGTTAATTTCACACTCAACGAGTTTTAATATGTAAAATTTCCATTTCACGGAGGTTTATTTGATTTTGTTTAAAAGTCATTTACGCAGACCTAAACCACCCGAGCGCTATTCCACCCGACCGAAACTGGCCTAATTTCAATCATCCATTTCAATGAATTAAAATTGTTGTGAATTACTTCAGTTTAATTTTTGAGAAGCAAAATTTCAATTCAGCTCTTACTAAAATACACCATCACCGTGAGTCAGACAAGACGCTTATCTGTTTTTCATTCACGCGCCCGTGTTTCGTTCTGGTAATTTTCACATATAACTACAAACAGGTTTTGAGCTGAGAACGTATTTTATTATGAAATCCTGCTTTATCAAAACCGACGACATCCATATAACTTTGAAAGCTTCATCCTTATTTTACAAATAATGAGACGACTTCATAATTATGTTTTTAATAATAACTTTAAAGGTTTATAATATTATATATACATGATACGATATAGTATAAAAACTCATCCCATTTTATTATCACCAGTAAGCCATCGTTTATTCAAACTTTTAGTAACACTTTGTGCAATATTATACTTTGGTATAGGTACACTCGTTTCTCCAGCTCTTAGCTACGGGCGTTTATGCGAAAAAATAATATAAGACAACTACTTTCATTTACTGTAACAAGATACTTTAATCGCTCTGAAGTTAAAGAGTATTAGTTCGTTTGGTAACCAAATGGAATATTTTCAATATTTGGAACCAAACTTATGCCAGCTTTCAATAATATAATCTATGAAGTAATGACTATCATCTTTTTTTATAATATTTGTTCAATATTTTCTTTTAAATGTATTTAGAGACACGTTTAATGGTATGAAGATTTTAAATGTGAATGTTACTAAGTAATTTGTTCAAAACAGTATTTACTTTAAAACGATCTTTGCTGAACAATTTTTCAGTTATTAAACATAAGATGTTAACATGTTCTCAAGTTTTGTATACATAATTACATTTTTAATCGTTTGGTTATTGATTTAACAAAGGAAATTTTTTTATTTCATTGTCAGTGGTGACTTCTCTGCAATGTGTACTAATTTAAGAAAAAAAACATAATATACATATCAAACAATTTCATTTGAATGTGTAGATATATCCTGAAGTTGTCAAGCATTATTAACAAAATTTTATCAAAAATAAACTAAAATCTCAATTTCACTATTATTCTGTAGGGTCTTTGCATTAATTGAAGGTAATAAGTTTCTTCAAGTGCACATTAAACAAGGCATACTTGAAGGAAAAACCTGGGAGCTGACAGGCAACCGGACTTACAGCAGTTTCAAAGGAGTACCATACGCTAGACCGCCCGTAGAAAAATTGAGATTCAAAGTACGTGTTTATTTTTCAAATTATATATGTATATAAATATTTGTGTGTGTCTGTATATACAGTTCCATTCAAAAGTTAGTTTAAATCAAAACTACATCTGGGATGCAATATTGGCCATAAAAATAAAACAAATAACTTTAATTTTAAAACATTTTATTACTGGGACGATGATCAGCCACGAAAATAAAGTAGTGAATAAATGTAAAAAACGCAAACATTTTAGAGCCCAGCCTGCTTGGAGGTGCTGTAACGACATCAACTGAAATTTCAAAAAAGGATTATCGACAAATGCAACAGTGCAAAACTAATGCTATGATTGTAGTTAAAGAAATTAAAGGGAGTAGTGCTTGGTGGTTGTGATAAAAAAAAAATTAATGGATGGTTCGGTCAAGGAAATTTAAAACCAACTACAGTTTGAAGGGACTTTGGTTTCTGCCACTACTACAAGGCGATGTCTGCGTCACGCTAACTTGCTTCAGATATCATGTTGCCAGAGAAAAACCTTTGGTATCTTAGATTCGTAAATAATAAAAATGAAATTTTGCGACAAAAAGTACGCGAATAAAATATTAAATGTTGGGAAGGATGTGTTATTTAGCAATGATTCCTAGTTGGAATTATTTGGAAACCACTTTCGGCAAACTGCATTATAAGGTAATAGTGATAACGCCCACAATAAAAATACTTATAATCCACTGTAAAACATGACGATGAAAGTGTTATGGCGTATATGATGGTTTGGGATATGAAACCGAGAAAAAGTTTGTTTTCAGCTGATTAGATGTAAAGCAATGTGAAAGTGCTGCCAATTTTCCGAGAGAACTTAAAAATATCTGAAGAACGAATTGAATTACAAACGGCTTTACAATTACTTCCAAATTCCAATAGAATCTTACACATGCAGATTACTACATATTTTCTAAATAATTCCTTTTTTAATTTCTGCAAGATGCAAAAAAATTTAATTTCAAAACTTAGCCTCTACAAAAAACATTCCGAAATCTACATCTAAGAAGCTTAATCCAATATTTCAAAATAACACAGAATATATTGAGGAAAAATAAAAAAATATTTTTAAAATTTTTGTTTATTAGAGGATATCCCTTAACAAAAACGTAAAATTCTTACAGCAAGAAGGAAATAATGTTTTTAATACTTAAATATACATTGATTCTTTCGTTTATTTTTATAAATTTATGTAAATTCCTCGGTGCACTTCTTGAATTTTTGTTGTAAAGAGGCTAGACAATGAACCGATATTCAAATTATTCACACGTTAAAACACACTTGCAAATTATTTTATAGTTTTATTTCGCATTATAATTATTTTTTTTAATGTATATAATTTTATCCATTTCAGGCTCCACAGCCTCCTGTACCATGGGAAGGTGTTCGAACAGCATACCATTACGGATCATCTTGCGTTCAAAGTGGCATAAATACAGGGATATTAATGGGCGATGAAGATTGCTTATTTTTAAACATCTTCACGCCAAATTTTTCAAAAAATAAACAACAAAACCGTTTGCTACCCGTTATGGTATTTATACACGGAGGGGTATATATTTTCGGAACTAGTACCATGTTCGAACCGGAACCATTAATGTATCACGACGTTGTAGTGGTAACTTTTAATTACCGATTGGGAGCTTTAGGGTTTCTCTGCTTAGATATACCAGAAGTTCCAGGTAACGCTGCACTAAAGGATCATGTACAAAGTTTGAAATGGATTCGAGAGAATATCGCCAAATTTAACGGAGACCCAGACAATGTTACAATCTTTGGGCAAAGTGCAGGCAGCCATGCAATTAGTTTACATTGTATTTCCTCAATGTCAAAAGGACTGTTCCATAAAGCTATCATGCAAAGCAGTATAATGACAAACGATTGGTCATTTTCTACAGATAATGTGAAACAAGCCTTTTTATTAGGCAAGAAATTGGGAAATGATACCAACAATCCCTATAAACTATTGGAGTTCCTTCAGAATATTCCCGCGGGTAATATTGTTGGTATAAAGTCCAAAATGCTTATAAGAGATCAATTTAATGATGATCTCTTACACCCATTCCTACCAACAGTCGAAAAAGCACTAACACAAGATACATTTCTGAGTGCAGACCCGTTAGCATTACTAAAAAAGCAAGATGCTATAACTGTACCAATAATAGTAGGATTCAACACTGCAGATGGTGACATATTATTACGCGATATAGATAAAACAATTGCACATCATACTAAATATCAGGAATTGAATGTGCCTACAAAATTAGCATGGCAGGTTCCTCTTAAAATTTCTTATCATCTAGGATCCAAAGTCAATGAATTTTACTTTGGAAAAAACGGGATGACGGCGGAGAATCTTATAGATTTTAAGACGGATTTCTATATAGCTTATGATGCTTATAAGATCTCAAAAATTATTGCCTCAAGATTTCCAACGAAAGTTTTCTTCTATATTTTTGATATGAAATCAGAACGTAATGTCGTGGAAACATTTATGGGCCTGCCAAAAGTTCAGACGGGTGTCGGTCATGGTACTGATTTGTTTTATCTGTTTCAAACTGAATTTAATGAGCCACTCGATACTTCAAGCCAGACTTTTTCGCTTGTTAATAACTTAACCACTCTTTGGACGAATTTTGGTCGTACTGGGTACGTAAATTGTATTCTAATACTGCCGATTTTATTGCTTATTTACCAACGAATGAATTATGCGTTTCCACTTTACCCACCTTCAAATATCATAGAAAATCGAAAAACACGTCAGAATTGAAACCTTTGCTATATTGCTAAAATTATATTTGTGTCATTATTACAAAGAAGTGGCATTAACTCGAAAATTATAATCTCTATGGGAATTTATATCTAGTAAAGATATGTACATTGTAAAATATATATGTGGTTTGTTTCACTTGACAAAAGTCAAAATCCTTGAAAGAAAATGAAGTCACGACCAATTTAGGTACTGCTCAAGCTCTGTGGATAAAAATATCAGTACAAAATACTATAATATTTTTTCCGATATTCAACTTCCTTTAATATAATCGTACCCATTAATTAAATGTGTCACTTCATTTCACAGGAATCCAACACCGACAAACGCATTAGGAGTTCAATGGCTACCGTTCTCTGCTGAAGGACAGAATTACTTGTATATTGGTAATCAATTAAAAAGTCGAAGTTACCCAGAAAGGAAACGATTTGCTTTCTGGGAAAGTATCGATGATGAAGTCAAGTCATATATTGATACAAAATAAGGTTATTATTGGATTTATCCGAAATATCGCGCAAATTTAATTAAAGAAACAAGCGCAATGAAACATAACAGTAAAATATATAATGAAAAAATATATTTTATCACACTATTAAATAAATTTTGTTTTATTTGGTGTGTTATTTGTTTAGATTATAAAAGAAATTTTTTGTATATACATTTTTGTAGTTTTTGCCATAGGTATATATCATAAAATAATATAACTCCATGTTACTGGAACTTAATTCTATACAAGTGGCACACAAATACATTACACTACTTTCCTTAATAAGAAATTATAAGCGGTTCATTGAGGATATGTTTGGTTTCTACTTCATGGTATACACGAGAAGCAGGTTGGTCTTTTAGCTTTAAGCGTTTTCTTTTATTCGATCCTCCTCAGATTTAGATTAGTTTTTCACCACTTAAACTGATCAGCATGTAAAATTTAAGTCCGTTTATTACGTTATTAAATAAAGCATGAAATAGGGACATATTGTAGGTTGTGTATTTATTTTTCACACAAACTTGTAAAATATCTGCTATTCAAAAATGATTTGAAATTGGAATTTCTTATTGGATGGTAGTAAATTTTACTTTGCAAAATAACTACACCATCGACCAGATCAGGGTCTAATGATGAGTGTCAAATATGAATAATGCAACTCCTTATTTGATGATAGTAAATTAATCGTGATTCAATATAATTGTTCATGGTGCTAATGGTTAGCTGTTACGTTAGTTATTGTTTTGCAAAATCTGATATTTGATTTCGGATATGCAGAACGGAACTCTTCGAGTGGTAGTTGTTAATGGCACGCCCGCACGTGCGTGCGTGCTTACGTGCTTGCTTATGTGAGTATGCATTTGCAAGTATACATGAACCACGCGTGCATTCACAATATATGGATGGTTTCTTCTCAATATATAAGACTTTTATTAAATACATTTTTTAAAATAGCAAACTGCAATACCTAAAACCTGCTATTCGTGGCTTATTCGACAGAGTATATTTGTATTTTTTTTCGATCAGCGCATATAAAATCTGTTCATGATTATTTTTAAATGTGAAGCATCTTCACTGAGTTATTCTAAACAGTGATGAAGAAACGCCATACTGGTATTTGTGATGAAACAAAAGTACGATTTGATAGTTTCCAATAAATTAAATCAGAAAATTAGACTCATAATGCGAATATTCTCTAAGAGATCGATGCTATATAAATCATGTAATATGAATTTGGAGAGATAAACATTTTATTACCCTCTTAATTCAAAGCAATAGCGCATCAGAAATGATCACTCTGTCATTCAGAAACAAATATTCAATATTTGATTTGTTTGCCATTTTAATTAAATTTTCTGAGCAGAATATCATATTTTTACTTTCAGGCCAATTAAAAAAGGGCTCAAACAATCAAAATTAAGCGCACATTAACGACACTTAATTTCAATCGATTTGTTGAGACATGCGCTCAGTATTTAATATTTTTCTGAATTTTAATTATTTCACTTATTCACAATTTTTTCTGAATTTCACTTATTTACGAAATTGATATTTAATGAAGATACGTGGCTGATATTTATAACATTCCTCATTACCTGTTAATCCAAACAAAAATGCATTAATTTTAATATGTGAAAGGGTCATATCCATGGAACTTTTAAATATTGAGTAATATACAATGCTTGAGTTGCATAACATAAAAATTAATACGAAGAAGATAATAAAAATTGAAAAATACGTCGTTGAATTGGAGGAAAAAACTGCAAAATACTTCGAAACATTATTAAAATAATATTAATAATTTAAGTAAAAGTACACACAACGTGTGAATTTAGACTATTTCCTTCTCTGCTTAGCATAATTATTTTACGCATAATAATTATATTTGATGACCATTGCAAACCTAATTAAATATGTATGAAATGCTCTGAGTAGATGAAAATATGTATTCGCTTCTAGTGTAAATAATTTTTGAGGTGGTTTTTTTTCCACTGTTTGCATCGATTTACCTGACCTGGTCCATAAATTTCTATATATTTGCAATGAGTTTTCAAAAACCTATTAAAATTGTATTTTAATAATTCATTAATAAGCCGAATCTTTTACTTATTTTTTTTAAAAGTATTGAAAATATACCCTACAAATTTTAAATTAATCGGCAAAAAGTTGTATGTAGGACACGTACAACTAGGCGCGGTTAAGTTGTGACTGTGCTGTGAATAAAATATGAAACAAAACTGGTCTTTCTTTAAGATATGTACTTCGATTTGTAAAGAAAATAAGGCTGAAAAGCAAATAAATAACATTTGTCACGGTATTTCTTGCGAAGTTTACTTCGCAAGAAATACCGTGACAAATGTTGTGTAAATATAATGGAAAATCGGTATTGAGTTTTTTTGTGGGTTTCCATCTGAGAACTGAAGATTAGACGAATGCATTAATGGAAACTTAATTCACTTAAATTATTTGAAAAAAGTTTAGTATTCTAATTCCTGATATTATTTACGGTACTTACAAACAACGCTAAGTTTCAGCTTAATAAAAAAGCATGATATAAACTATTTCTCATGGGTAAAAAGTGTTTATATAAAGTGAATCGTTTATTATATTTTTTTCACATAATTATCATTTACGTGGTACTAAATAATAAAAAGAGAAATATGAATACAAATTAATAATTATTAATTTTAAATCAATACATAAAATAATATTGGAATTAAATACAATTCTGAGAAGACCTTTGACATTTGGGAATTTATAGCGTAAAAGCCATTTTTAATCCCGTTTCTTTAATACAAATCATTTGTTTAAATACGTCGTTTGTTATAGCTGAATAATCTATATTAAATAATACTTCAATTTGTATAAACAAACATTTATTTTTATAAACAAAAATATATATATTATTATTATTTATAGATTTTCATAATAAATTACGTTGATAGAGTCTGCAAATTTGCGAACGCCACATGGTATTGTCATCGTAAACTCGTTGATTATAATATTTAGACTAAATTACCAACATCGTTTTTCACCACAGAAATATTATGGCCCAATATATCTTTCGAAAGCCTACAAATATCATGAATTTCGTTAAAAACTTTGAGACTTAAGGTCTACGTTAAAGTTTTCCTGTATACTTTATTAAATTTAATCGAATTATCGCGATGTAAATAAATGAGTGACAACATACTTGAAACAGAGCAGTTTACTATTAAGATTCTTAAAGGCAAGAAATTTTGGTTTTCCTTCCAGTTTTTTACTTTACATATTTTTGTATACTTAAACTTTTTTTTATTTAGTCGTGTTTTAAGTTTTTTTTTAATTATTTTTTTTTCATTTGTCTTCCTAAAGCATTGGAAACGAAACATATGAATATTTATATATTTCTTTGGATCACCAATTACGTACTAAAATTTAAACAAGTGCTGCCTATTTGCCAGCGGCATTTATTTCGATTTATAATGAAGTTCCCGTTACTGTCAGCAATTTCATTATTCTGTGTTTCTTTAACTTGAATTTATTTTATTATAACATACAAACGAAAAAACAAAATTATCATATAATATATATATATATATATATATATATATATATATATATATATATATGTATATATATATATATATATATATATATATATATATATAATATGTAGGTTTTGTAAACATATTTTAAATAAAGTTTAAAAGGAAAGAAATATTAACAATCAAATGTAATTTTGTGAACTGATACGAAATCACTTAGGAATACAGTGAGCAGAGGTTTGAGAAGTAGGACGTGAAAATGAATTGAATTAGGGTGGGTAACCACCAATGAATTTACTTTCATATTCCGTTAGCGAATTAAGGATAGGGGATTATTGCATTGTTACAGCCAAAATGTACTTATCCATAATTTCAGGTCAATAAAAATTTAACTTAACGGTTGCATGGTAAGAAGTGTTCTCAGACGAAACTGATTGTATTACTATTACATAAATTGTTTTTAAAGTATTTCCAATACAAATTGAGTTTTTTTTAATGAATTACTTGTTAAAGATTTTCGCCTCAAAAGCTATTGGTTATGTGATTAAATATTTAATATACAAATAAAAATATAAACTGGTAACTATTAATCGTAAAAAACAGTATTAAACTTATTAAAGTTTGGAGGAAAATTTTAACTATGACTCTAAGCCACAAAGTTTTTGATGAAATTCTTGATATTTTTAGGCCCATGAAAGTTATACTGAGAAATATATTTCCATGGAAAAAAACTATAACTAATTAATTTTACTATATACATTTGGTGCACGATGACAATACCATCCAGCTTTTGCAAATTTGCAGACTCTGTCAACGTTACATATTATGAAGATGTTTAGTAAATAATAAAGAATATATGGCTGTTACTGTTATCACATCTCTATTTTTTTACATACAAACATGAGTAGCATTTCTTTCCGTTCTGTTGAAGAAAGTTAAATTTAATTTACTTAAAAATGCGTTGAAATTTTTGTGAGATTATTTGGACAAAATAAAATAATAGTTTTAAAACTAAAAAGAAACACGCTTTTACAAAATGTTGCACTAAAAAGTAAAAAAAAAAATATTATCAAACATGTGTTCTCTGCTTACTCAGTACATACTTTGGTGCAGGCTATATTTGTTATTGAGGTATTTATCATAATATTTGAAGGTAAATACGCGGCGCGCTTTGACTTCAAATATAACAGAAATAAATATTTTCATTCAATTAATATTCATTTGAGAAGCAAAATCATTTATTTTTGAAGAAAAGCGCCCCACGCTTTTACACTCGAATATACTCAATAACAAATAAGGCTTACACTGAAGTTATAGCTGAGTAGACAAAAAAAATATGTTCGAAAATTTTGTGTTACTTTTTAACGTAGCAAATTTGTCTTTTTTGTTTTTTAAACTGTTAATTTATTTTTATTTCTTTTAGTCTTCCGTTTTTGTAAAATTGAAATATTACATTTCATGTTTTTTTATAAAATTAAAACTCAGAGGTGTTGTAACTACCAAAGCAATATCAAAATTTTGAGTAGTAAACGCATTTTTGTTTCAAAATAACTTAATCGAATTAAATGTGTATCCATTTACTCACTTCCTCTAAGTTGCAACTCCTGCTGGAAACCTGTAAAAATATCATTGTATAAACCTGTAAAACATACCATTTCCTATAGTGTATATACTATTTATAAATATTATTCCATATATCATTTGTCCTGTCTTGGGGAATATTATACTTCCTATGGAAAATATTATACTTCACGATTCTTTTATTAAATAAAAATTCAGCCGAGTCCGTAACTATTTAAACAATATCAGGATTTGAATTAGAAAATATATGTTTGTTACAAAATAATTTAAACGAATTAAATATGTATCCGTTTACTCACTTCCCCTGACTTGTAACTCCCTATTGGAAACCTATAAAATATGCATACACCATTTTTCCTATATTGGGGTATATTATTCTTCCTATGGAAAATATTATACTTCATAATTTTTTTGTTAAATAAAGATTCAGCGGTGCAGCGAACGTATTTTTGTTACAAAATAATTTAAATCATTAAAATATGTACCAATTTACTCATTTCCTCTAATTTGCAACTCTCTGCGGGAAACCTATAAAATATACATATATCATTTTCCTGTACTTTACTACGCAATAAATATTATAATACACTATTATCTATTACTATTTATTTGTTTCTCAATCATATTTTCTTTACAAACTAAGGTACGTACTTCAAAGACAACTCAGTTTTATTTTTCATTTTATTCGCAGCACAGCCATGAATTCACCGCGCTTATCGGGCTGAAAATTCAGTTAGGATGCATACAACTTTTACCCGAGCAAAGTTTGATCTGGCAATGGGCTCGTAAGATGAGTCCCCTTGTTAATCAAATTAAGTCCCATGCTATTATTATTGGTAGCAGGAAATTTCAATCCAGAATTAATTTGTCTGATCTACCACATCTGTTGCTCAATGATGAAATTATTCCATTTTCTTCTACTGTAAAATACTTAGGCTTTACAAATGATAAATTTCTTAATTGGCAGCCCTATGTTAATGATGTAAGTCGTCGCGTTTTTAACAAATTACACTCGCCTAAATATTTTTAATATTTAATTCCCCATGAAACTAAAATTTACCTCTGTCAAACACTACTTTTGCCCCTAATAGACTACGGAGATGTGTGCTATCCAGATCTTTCTGGACAATCGCGTAAGAAACTTCAACGCCTTCAACATTTATGCATTCGCTATATTTTCAACCTTAGAAGAAGATGCCGCTCAGATTGATGGAGTTTCACGACTAACGCAATTTCCATATTCTTTCAATACTCTATAATATCTTAAATAACCCTCACAGTACATCTTATCTTTCAGCAAAATTCATAGCCCTTTCTAACCATTGCGTGTGTCTGTGTGCCTGTGTCTATGTACTTTTTATGCGCATTCGTTCAATATTCATGCTGCCAAATTATGGTTTATGTAGGAATAAACTGAATTCTGACATCAGACTTTTACCGTCACTTCTAGTTTTCAAAAGTCGTCTGAAAAAAATTATACCTACCTTAATTTTAGTTTAAAAATTATGTTTCCTTCATATCTCACTTCCTTTAATTCTTTTCATTACCCATCTTTCGTTTCAATTGAAATGTAAAACCCCATCAGACATATCAAATTAGATTTTTGTTTGTTTTACTTTCTTTGGTCCCTTTTTTTGGTTTCCATAATTTTATCTTTTAAATATTATTGTAATGTGTGAATTTCTGCCTATCCTTTTTTGTCTCTTTTAGTTTCGATTATTTTATCTTTTACATATGATTCAATGATTCAATGATTGTTTATAAATATTTACTTTAAAATAATCTTTGTTATTTTTTCAATGATCCTGATGCAGGCTGCTTACGCTGTTGTTTTTACTAAAGTAAAATGTTTCAAGTATGTCTGCGCGATTACTTAAAAAATTTGTTTTATCCTTTAAAGAAGAAAATTCCTTCATCTTATATTTAACTTCTACTCATATATAAACATGAACCATATCTAATTTAGTCAATACCCTATATATTCCTAATGTACCATTTATCTGTTGGTTAACTAATTCATTTAAAGCGTTATTTTTTTTATATTATTTCCAATGAAACAAAGGCATTTATGAAATTCATCTTCAAGAGTATCAATGCCAACTAATAATTTTAACTTTTACGACATGACTGTATTTATATTAAATACAGTCTGGTCGTAAAAGTTTCTTTCAATACAATTATATAGTTTTAATAAAAGTTAAATACCTGACTAGTCCTTTTTTACATTAAATCTAATCTAGAGATAGAAGTAACTAGAGGCGCAGCTGTACCAACATCGTGTATAGTTATGTTCGCTTGTTTTAAATGAAGTTTTCGACAAACTTAAACTAGTGCTTATAAGTTGATTATAAAATCAATATTGCATTTGCTAATCATAGTGAGTGAAAGAGTAGAGTTTACACGCTTAGAGTTAGTTACATTTTTGGGGTTCCGTGACTCAAAAGGAAAAAAAGAAACCCTTGTAAGATCATTCCGTTTTCCATGGATCGGTCTGTCAAGACTTTTTTCTCACGAACGCGTGAAGGTATCTAGTTGAAATTATCGTCAAATACTTACGTCTACAGTCTCTTGGAGCTGTAAAAAAGTAAGCTTCTAAGTCAACACAATTAAACGGTCTCTAAAAATACGGTAATTTACGCCGCATATTTTGACATTCGCAAATATATCAAAACCAATACAATATGGATACTTGCCCTTAACCTAGAATCATGAAGTTTGGCAAGATGCAAAAATCGTTAATTTGTAATCATATAAAATATTTTTTTTTAAATATACGCCTATAAAAGATACAGTAAGCAAAATATTGCGGAAATTTAAAATTTTATAAATAGTTTAATGGAAATATTATGTACCATTAAATATATTTAAAGGGCCAAATGTGGTACAGATTCCTCTTGATGCGTGTTCCACTCGTACTTGATAGGTTATTTAAATAATTACAATGCTAACAAGTGTTCCGGCAAGAAATAGTTGCTTATGATTGGAAACCAGTACTCGACGCATCGCCTAGCTGAGATATTATTTCCGTCTGTTTATTCACAATTGTTCAAATAAAGTTAAGAAAACCTTCTACAAACTTCAGAATAAACAAATAAATTTGTTTACTTTATCACGCATTCAACTACTACTTAGGAGAAAATTCCCTAATCGAGTAAATACGTACATTTATGTATATATACATATATATATATATATATATATATATATATATATATATATGTTTAAAACAAGTGCGTATATAACAAGTCTCAGACCGGGCTATGTAATAAATAAATTACATAAAAATCTGTACATAACTATTGAAGACTCTGGAAGCCTTGAATATATAATCAATAGCCTTAGTCAGTTTTTATTTCAAATATCGAAGCGATCAGATCTTTATCAGACAACGAGCTACTTCAATGGACATCACCTTCAACATGGCGTCATTATTAAACTGTTTGTTTATCTACGTATAGTTCAAAGGATAATCAATCATCTACTTCAATGATCATCCTCTTCATCATTTAGTGGCCTGTTCAATCTCTCTTTCTTGATTAATAATCATCAGCCTCGCCCAAGTGTTCAAACCTATCGTTGATTTCTAAATTTCATAATTGTAATTATGTTTTGCGTGCATTATCTCGAAGGAAAAAAGCGATTCATTGTGAAACAGAAACTGAGTGCTACTCTCGTAATATTTGCAAAACAGTTGTTATTAATGATGTTTTTGTAGGAAATGTCGATTAATATCGATCTCTTATTTATCAGCAAAACGGCAACCTCAATTATTTGCCAAATAGAAATTACGATCAGGCCCAAGTACTTGAAAATATGCATCACTCTACAGTCAGCCACATACTGAACGTGACAGTAAATACAGTCTAGTCATAAGTAATTTCAATGCAAATCAAAATAATAATTTCTCATTGATGATAACAGTAACTATTTACTTTTATCATCAATGAGGATTTATCATCAATGCGTCCGTAAGTGCATATATATATATATATATATATATATATATGTATATATATATATATATACATATATGTATATATATACATATATATATATATATACACATATATATACATATATATATATATATATATATATATATATATATATATATATATATATATATATAAATATATATATTTATATATACTTTTTTAAATCTATCAAATAAACTGCTGAACGAATTCGAACAAATTTTGGTACCAAGTCTTGTTTAATAACCAATAAAATGTAATTTATGTAACAATATTTCCCTATAAATAAAATATTTTTAAGCACTTGGACCTGTGAAAAATTCCTTTGCAATAATATTTCTTTCTAAATATTTTTTCATAACCGGGCTTCGTATTTTGAAACCTGTTTGTGAACAACGGAAAATATACTTTAAAAAAGAACCACAAATAGAGAATTTTATCATGGAAACAAATTAAATTGAGCTTTAAAGGGGAGAATATTTTCTTTTTCTATTATAATTTGAGTGTAGATAATTGATTAAAAAAATAATATACAAATGAAAAACGTGTCTTAAATTTCCACGCTTAAATTAAGTCCTTCAGCTTAAGTTAGTCCTTTCTATTACGTAAATCCTTATCAGCGTAAGAATAAGGAACTGAAGTGTAACAATTAATTAAAAATAACATGCATAAGGCTGAATACAACTTATTTCTTATTTAGAATTGATAGAAATAGTGCCGTTCGTGGCAAAGTGATTAAAGTAATGTTAAAAGACAAATAAATAAATTAACGTAAAATAACTTTCAGTTTTAACAATTCCGAACCGAACTCAAACCCTCAAAACAAATATAACGATATTTCATTTCTATAAGTCCACAAATTTGTTTCACCGTTCGCTATGATTCGACTAAATGAAAAAAATACTTAGCACTACAAGCGTTTATTAAAAGTTATCCTCTTCTGGGCGTCTGTAAAACCCAAAACAATTTATCTTTTTTTGGCTAATCGAAGCAGTCAATCGTAAACTCATTGCGACTCGGTGATTGAACTTGGCTCATGTTTTTATCTCCCGCCTTAGCCACTTTACCGTTGCCGCCTAACGAGGCACACCGGAACTTTCCAGTCATGCAAAAGGAATTATTCAGTCACGAAGCGGTTCAGAAAAAAAAATCGAAAGTTTTGCTGTGTTTTGCAATGAGATAGTCTCATTTCTGGAGTTTTCTCTTTAAGAATCGATTTTCTTATACAGTGCTCGGTATGAAGTGTTATGATGAATGAAATCAAAAGTTCAGAGCGTTAAAAAAAGTGTAACATTTAGTAAGTTTGAATGTGATCTGGGAAATTACTCAACCGATTTCAAAAATGCTTTTACCAATATTAAGAAATGGACATAAATTGTATATCATCGTGTTAAATTTTTTTCTGATATGATAATATAAGATAATTTCATATGTTATAAAAAGATAATTTCATGTTATAAACATTATATGATAATTTCATATATTAAAAAATTTAATTTTGTAAGTTTCGATGTTGAAGGTAATCTCCAAAGCTACTAATCCGATTTCAAAAATTCTTTCACCAATATTTAGAAAGGACTTTCAGGATCGACACAGGTTGGATATTATCCCGTTAAATAAAATTTTCATATATTATAAAAAAGTTAATTTTTTTAAGTTTGGAGGTAGGAGGTAATCTCTGAAAGTACTCATCTCATTTCAAAATTTTTTTCACCAATATTTAGAAAAGACCTTCAGGATGTCCATCCTGAAGGTCTTTTATAAGTTGTATAATATCCCGTTAAAAAATGTCATGTAGACCAGTTTTGCGAAGTAAATCAGCGAAAAAACAGTCGAGCACATACGTTCTTTATTGAACGCTGTCTTAACGAATATATGAATGCTTAAGAAATATATGAATGCTTACTACAGAAATGTTGCAGAACTTAAAAAGGCCTGTAAAAAATCGGCGACGACATACGTCTTTATGATAATTTCAATGCATGAATTAAAAAAGTATGAATAAAAGATTTATTTAAAAATAATTTAATGTCTTTATGTGATATAAGTTATCGATGTAAATAAATATGAATAAAAGTACATATATGCTTTCACTATAATAAGAGATTATTTACCCCCTTTATTTACTTCATACATTCCAAGACAATCACATTTAAGAGTAAACCCCGGTGGCGCTTCGAAGCTGACACCCACAATTTTTCATATCCTATGCTTACTAAGTAACTCTTGCAATTTAAAACTGTCTCTGTATATGTAATTTTCACCGATTTCTCACGTATGAAAGATTTTAATTTGTTCTAATAAACTCTAAGAATAAATGTGCTATTTTTCTGAAAAAAAAAACAGAAGAAGTGACAATAAAAAAGTATATGAAATTAGAAAAGAAAAACAAAGAGTTTAAGAAGAACTTTGTTCTTCTAAGTTTTCCCATAAGTACAAATTTAAAATGGTATAAGCTTTCAAATAACTTTTGAATTCATACTCTTTAAAAAAAGTAACAAAATTTTTACTTCCTTTTTGTGGATACCGCAATCAACTAGGAACCTTATAGCTTTTTCAATTCCAACTGTATATCACAGCCATTTTACTCAAAGACTGTTGGTGGTTTATACGATTATATATATATATATATATATATATATATATATATATATATATATTTATATACATATATATATATATATATATATATATATTTATATACATATATATATATATATATATATATATATATATATATATATATATATATAATGTATGTATATACATATACCAATTTACATGCAGGGTTGGTCTCTGCATGTAAAGTGGGGTGATTTTTTTCACATACCCCATTAGTATAGCCGAATACGTATTTTAAAAATGTTGCAGGTGTACCATGAACACTTTTTTGGTCCAAAAATCGTTACGAAATATTAAGTTTTTCTTTTTAAAATATTTCGTTTATGCCAAATATAATATCTCTGTATGTCTTTGAAAATACATCCTCTAAAACTCAGTTAAATTTCCTTGTAAAAAATGTTATCTAAAACTCCCCGTTCTAGTAATCTGAGATTAGAAACGGATTAATTAGTTGCTTCTTTAGTAGCCCAAACTAAATATTTACCTTATATTTAGCATGCAAACTGTACCGTAGTAATAAATTGAAAAAGTTTTAATTTTTCTATTAGCTTCTCAACAGTTTCTGATATAAAAAATGTATTCTTCTTTTATAATTTTCAGGTTTCGTTTATTGAATTTTAGTGATGTCATATGAGTGATATCATTTCCCCGGAGTAAGTATTTCGACCCATGTTAATGGGTCACTTTAGTTATGAACTCGTAAGCTCACCTCTTCGTTCTGCATATGCTTTGTACAGACTTGCTGCTTCTAAATTCTTCCATTTTGCATTTGAAAATAATTCATAGAAACTCTATTGAAATGACAAATCAAATAAAAAAATAAGTTTGTATTTTAAAATACATAACTATTAATAATGTAATTTAATTATTATGTATGTAAAAGATATTTGTTTGTACATTTATATTGAGAAAAATCACTGTTTGTAAATAGTTTAATGGAAATTCTGCGTAATTTGAAATGTTAATAAGATCCTAGAGATATACCTAAATCTCGTAATCCAGTTCTATTTTTTTATTATATGCCTAATGTAAAGTGATTTATGTGAAATTTGTATTCAAGCTATTTAGATTGTAACTAGTATGAATATTTTGTCTCATGAAATTTTGAATACCTTTTTAATAATTATATTTTCATACAAGTTCATTGAAAATATAAATGCTGAAAATAAAATTTAATAGTTCCCTAATTAAAATCAAAGTAATCGAGATTACATCTACCTGTGTCAATATATACATTTCGGTAATTCCCAGTACAAGAGTAAATAGAAATAAATATAAATTAATAATTTTTTGAGATGTAACGTAAAACGCTCTTTTCACTTCATATTGATTGTATAGACGTTAAACATGGTATACATAAAAGGCTCTTTTCACTTCATATTTATTGTATAGACGTTAAACATAGTATACATAAAAGGCTCTTTTCACTTCATATTTATTGTATAGACGTGAAACATAGTATACATAAAAGGCTCTTTTCACTTCATATTTATTGTATAGACGTTAAACATAGTATACAATAACTGCTTTTCAATAGCAGTTTATTACAATCTTAACTGATTTGCTGATTTATTATTTAAAAATGTGTATGTGGCGAAGCTTAAACCAGCAGATATGACCATGAATATTTATCTTTTTTTATTTTAATTTACAGTCTTATCATTCAATATATTTTGGTGATTCCATTTCCACAATAAATATTTTGCTTTCAGGCTCATGTCAGTACCAATCGTCAATGTTTGAAATTAATGACCGAATCATAATAGAACCGAGAATTTCGTTAAAATTAATCACCGTCATATTACATAATTACTTCCGACCCTAAGAGAAAAGGACTCGACAAACAAATTACTGGAGAAATAAACGTTATGGTTGTTATATCGGGCTTGACCCATAGTTAGGCAAAACCTAACCATTTATAATATATTATTCCAACACACAAATTATGCCCTTCGTCCTACCTTGTCACCCTTTAATTAATAACCCTTCAAATCCAAAAGGGTCAGTGATAAATATTGTAATTTGTTTTATTTATAAACACCCGTCTTCTATACGGCGTGCTCTTGAGAGAGGTTTATGTTAATACGATAATGAAGCCCTTCTTTTCCATACTAAAAAGAAACTGAAATAACATAAAAATTATAGGATGAATTCCATGTATTTATGTCCGTTACGGTCAATTTTCCAAAAGAAAGTTAATATTATAAATTGAGGGAATTCAGTTTTAGCATATTTATCTTGGTAACGATAGAAACATACGACTAATTTACTCAAATCTTAATTTTCAATGTCTGGGATAAGGGTCGAGGGTAGGGGGTGAAAGTCAATAGTTATTTAGCAAATTACCTCTCTCTATAGATTGTAACCTGACGAAGATGGGTTTACGGATTACAAAGTTACCGGTTTTTGATCTTGTAGATGCTCACCTGTGAAGAATGCTGGAAGAGGTTAAGTCAACAAAAATGTATTCAAGTAATATTGCATAAGTTCAAACATCAATAATTTGAGTCTAAGGTTTTTTTTTTATTTTGCTTTTATAATTCCGCATTTGATTAGTATACTATATTTTTCGAACGCAACGTCTATCTGACTGTTCATTTCTAAATCAAGGTCTACTCTCTATACTGTTCACAATATTAGACAAATGACTTGTTTTGAATATTTTAGTGAATATAATTTTAATTTATATGCAATTTTTGTACCGAATTACGACATTTATACCAGACTACACCAATGTTCATAAAGTAAGGAAATAAGAAATATACACATGACAGCTTGTTTTGGCTTATGCTACCTATACATTTGCAGAATATTGAAATTAGACATTACAGCATATTAGCTCTTATAAAGTTTTATAAAAAATTAGAAATTAATTTTCATAACGAAGCAACGAAAATATAAATCTTTTCTTAATAGCTTTGAACTAAAACAGAAAAGTTATGAAAAAGAATACGAGGTATTCAAAGTATGTAGAATTTTTGGTACGGTAACTCGTAAAGTCAAAGTATGTATTTAAATGTGTATGTAATTGATATGTTTAAAAATTCAAATATTACTGCTAATATGTTCAGATATAAATATTAATGAATAAATTAAACACCACTCCACAATAAAAAGTAAAAGTCATATTCTCCACTCAACTAGAAACAGCAAAACTAGTAGTTGATTAAATGTGTAGTAAATAAATAATATTAAAATTAATCATTTGTTAATAACAAGCTCAATAATTAACAAAGATTAACCAGACGCCGTATTAGAACTCAATATCAGCAGATTAATGGAAACGTTCATTTTACGAAAGATCAATTATCATGACTTTTTTAACATCAACTGTATATATATTGTTAAATATTCTCCACGACATCACTTACGAAAGGAACATATTGTTAGATCAAAATCAATCACTCCTATACGCGGGGTCGTAATACGAACGATCTCAAATTATTCAAAAACGATCCCCACTCCCTGATAATCATATTTGCTAAACATACACTTGGCCGTATAAAATTTTCATATTCATTTATAAGCCTTCAATATAATGTTACGAGGCTATAATTTAAACATCCAAAATAGCGAGGGATCTATTTCCTCCCTCATCTACCTTTTCCTCTATTATCCGACCGACAAAGGAAAACATTTTGACATCGACCAAATGTGGGGCCAAAACCTGTAATATTTATTCCGTTTCAATTTTAACATTTGATATGAATTTCAAACGAATCCCAAAGCCAAATACATGCTCATTTCTGTCGGTAAAATCGTGTGGTGTTTCATGCTAATTATCTGCCTGATGCTAAGCTGACGTTGTTTGTGTTTGATGTCGTTCGTTCGGGATTTTTTCCGATTTAAAAACAAAGAATTTTATTAATGTGTTTAATCTGTTTGCTTATAGATACACACACTCGTAATTTAGTCTAAGAGCTAATAAATTTGCTCTAAAACTATCTAATGCATTCGATATAAAAGGTCTTAAAGATTATAAAAATAAAAATTAAGAAACAACTGTTCAAGTAAAAGTTAAACTACCTTACTCTTTATATAGCTTTATGCTTAATAAAAATATTTGTTTAAATTTCTTTTAAATAATATATACAGATTTGTAACTGCCTAAAAACATTTTGAATCAATATTAGGTAAAACAACAAAGATAAAAAATAACAAAGTATGATATCGTCGAAACAAAATATATAGGTAGGCTAATTAGTTTTTACCCACGAGTTTGTCTTTTCTGGAAAAGTTATCGAACGTTGTGGAATAATTTATTATACGATATAAATGGACACGTGCATGAAGTGCGTTTGGTTAATAACAGTTGGCGTAAGCCTTCAACTATATTACATAACAGAAAATTAATTTAAATCCACATCAAACACGATGTCATCTATTTTATGAGCAATTGTTTATCAACAGTCATGGCATTGAAAATGACTTCATTGGTGATTTATTATTTTTTTTATTACTTGAAAAATTGAAAAAAAATATAATTATTTTAAGTAAATTACAATCGTTATTTATAGACGTAAATCCCAATGGCTCAGTGCAAGGCACACAGTAGTTGTCCACTCAAACTTGAATAGATATTTTAATGATATAATAAATATACTAGGGGTGTTATTAGTTTCTGTGGAAAATTCCATTAAAAATGAAGAGATTGACTATCATTAATTAGATCAAATAGCTAACGAAATAATTACCCTTTAGAACCGAGTTCAATTCTTTCATCATATTGCAAGATCAGAAACAGCAGAATATACGCATCAAATATTATAAGGGTTGGGCTTGTTTCAGCTTGTTTATTCGCCCGACATTGCACTTCTTTCAATTCTTTTTAATTTAGGAAACCACATTTTTAACCCTAAGATATAATATCTGAAAACCATAATTTATATAGTAAGATTCCTATGTCACATTTGGATTTCTAAATATTTTTCTTTTAAAAACAAGTTAAGGTTAAAAACTTACAATTCAATCCTATAATTAGGTTCAGTGAACTTACTATCCAATCCTATAATTAGATTCAGCGTGAACTTTGTTTTGGTTTTTATGCTTATCCAGAAAAAGGCAGACTTTAAAATTGCTGACTTGGGTGAATTGAAATTTGTCGTACGTTTTTAAAATGAATAAAATAATAAGTAAAAATAAAAATTAAGTTAATTTTGAAACATATAAGAAGACAACATTTCAAAAATTCTATTTATATTCTGTATACTGTTTTAATAGTGAAGTTCTTACCTAATTTATTCGTCAATGTATCGTATATCATGTTATGTATTACATATCGCAATATACGCATTTACTTAAAAAATATATACGTTCACACATGGTAGAAATATTGCTAAATCAGAATCAAATAGATTCCAAAAACGCAGGAAGACTAAAAATGTTTGTTTCCAAACTCGTTAAGTTGGAAACAGTATTTCAGTGATACATGTAGGTACAGTTAAGACATTTATTCAGGACCGCAAAAGTTTTTACATTTTATTACATAAACGAAAAAGTTAGAAGTAATGTAAATAATTTGCCTTCACATTGATTTACATAGATACAAATTAATGAACCAATAAACAACACATTCCATAACATATGTTACGATTTATTTGAATATATTATATGAAAATGTAAATGTCCCATACGGTTAGATGCTTCAATATTAAAATTTGCACTTTTGCAAACCTGGGGCTTAGAAAAAAATGTAAATTCATCATATTCATATAACATTTGTATTTTATGATGTTAATTTGCTCTTAATTAGTTCTGAATTATATGAATGAAATTTTCTTGACTTACTATTTATAATTTAAAAGTTATATTCCAAATATAAAAAAAATAACTCGAAAAACCTTACGTCTGAAATGACCTAAATAAACATTAGATCCTTATTGCACAACTCCTCGGCTACTCTTGACGACAAATACAACATGTACAAATTCAAAGGCGTTTTTCATTTCCTCCTTTTATGAGGTAACTTTTTTAAACTGTACTGAAATATATATCAACATTAGTATTCTCCTGCACTTCCGTTTGCCCAGAATACGTATAACATATCATTCTACAGTTGTGCCCGTCACCAAAAGCATGCAGCAACATATTTTTGTACATACAAAAATACTGTTATAACTTTTGATATAATTGTTCAAACAACCACAACAGTTCTTTAAGCAAAGGATGTATTAATGCTCTGTTTTTACCTTGTTCCGATAAAAATAAATTTTGAACTGACGTAATAGAGCCATCGATTTCTAAGTTAATTTTATCATATTTTTTAATCCAAATGATAATATTACGGATATTCTGTGAAAGAGTGATATGCGGTATCTCAATCTTCCTATAAATCTCATTAAGATTCGTAACTTGTTCTTAAAGTATTTAGTTGAATCTGTAACGGTTTATACAATGTAAGCCTAGTAGTTCTTATTCTGCGATTTAAAAATGAACTATATCTTATGGAATCCGTAAGTTTCAAAATAAAATAGCTTATGTTTATATGAAATAATCTTGTTTCCTAAGTTAATGAAAAAAAAATTAGGCATCTCATTAGCAGTCTCTGAGTTTATTTCTTTTATAAAAATAAACAAAACACGAACTCGCTCTCTCTTTGAAATATTAATATGGATTTCAAAGTGATTTCAAATCATAAATAAAAATTTTCTCAATATATAAATACTGAAAACACAAGTTAACTTATTTCTACGTCTTCGCATACAATCGTGAGTGAGGCCTATTTGAATTCATTATTCATAACGCATATTAAGGATCAAAATATTAAATGTCAAATATCTAGTTGTAACTAAATACCAAAATTCTTTAAGATATCTCATATTCACACACTTTCGAAAACTCCTAACTCTCTAACGTTAACGTAATTTCCTTATGTCAAGGTACAATTAATTATAAACACGTTCAGCACATAAATATTTTCATGACATTCTTGACAACCCTCATAAACATTTATCTTAATAACCCAGTATAAATTCATAATCATTCATTAAGCTTATGCATATTAAGTGCTAATTGCATTTCGCCATGAATTGTAATTATACCTTGCGTCTGCTGGTCGGGAAAATATTATGCAAGACAAAACACATTTCGCTGCGGCTGCAAAAGATATACTTTAGCTACTCTAATGAATACATTATATTCTCCAACCTGTATGATGTAAATGAACGGATATGAGGTGAGGCAATGTCTAATGTAGGATTTCGATTCTTTGCAGTGTGAGAGTTATTATGTTAAAGGTTCATTTTGTTTAGGGGCTTAGAAATATATAGATGACAGCCCAAAAATTTTGCTTTCTATGCTAGAAGAATTAATGGATTATGTAGCTTTGTGGTAAAGTTTCTTCGTAATATAATGATTTATTAAAGCTCTAACTTCAAGTTACGTGTAGAGATACTTGAAGGGATTAAATATTAAAAATATTACAAAATACATCTTTATGAATAAAATTTATGAACGAGGGATTCGCCCAAAATTTGAGTGACGTTTAGGATTCGATAACTCAACTTAACATGCTAATTTTTTGGAAAATACGCGTATTTTTATTAATAGAAATTAAAATATCATAAAACGACCTGACAATTATTCAAAAACTTTCATTTTTTATGATGATTTTATTAATTTCTTTATTTATAAATATTTCTTATTCTTTTAGTTAACTTTTACTTTAAACACTTTGTTATTTTATTTTAATTTGGAACGTACTTAACATTTTGTGGAAAAGCGTAACATTTTTATGGAAAAGCTACCGGTACTTTGAATTAGTTATCGGAATAGACCTCATAAAACGAAGAAGAGATTTATTATTATTGGATTGTTGCTTTATAAACTTTATTGAATTTTTGTTTTGTTGTAATTAATTTCTAGGCTGTTTTTAAAAAGATCAAGCTCCAGTATACTGACACTAATATATCAGGACACTGATATATATGTATAATCGATTTAAATATACTATAGTTTAATTGCGAAATATTTAAAATAAGGTAAAAGTTTATCTGTAAAGTGTGCAAATATATTGAAGGGTTTAAATTAATCTTAAAAGTATTCATCGTTCAAAAATTACCTTTAGCGTAATCGTTTTATAATCTGACACTATTATCAAATCATCAGGTATAAAATTAATAATTTACATAATTTTTTGACCAAAATTTTAAAACTGTATGAATTTCCTCCTAATCTTTCCCTGACAGTAGGAGTTATAAACGTGAACTCTAAATTAATCTGATAACTTTTTCAATATTTATGTTTCTTTATAGTCCTCATTAACGTTATTCAGTGGAAGAAGTGAGAACAATTTTGTTTATGACTTTTTTTGGATTATCTTATTTAGCCATTGCCACTCGGAATAATTGCAAGGATAATTTTTACATAAGAAAATATTTAGAAAGAAACAAGCAAGACACAAGCATAGCATAATAGAAAAGCAAAGTCAAGATGAAAGGTCTATGACAAACGAACGAAACAATCTCAAAAAAGTCTGATTTTTCCAAATTTATCTACGAAGAATTCAATATGTTTCAGGTTTATCTACATAGAATTCAATCGTGGTTGTGGATAGAAATTTCCGCACAACGCAACTTATTTGCTAATTGTTTTGTAGAGTGTTATTTAATTTTCCGGGTTTCCATTCGAAACAAGAGAAGGGCACTTACTTATAAATATTTTGGATTCCTAGAGCACAATGACATTATCGTCTAATATTTCTCACCCCATTGATTAAGACTGCAACAGTAAGTGAATACATATCCAAATAACATATATTTTTGAAATATAAAAAAAAATATTACGTTAATTACTTGTATGGATTTCTATTACGATTAAGAACTGCATAATTTCTACAAAGGATAAATTGGAGGTAAATTTATCATAATATTCAAATTTGTTTTTGAATATCTTAAAATTATTATATCAAAAACGCAGTTATTTTTAAAGAAATTCGATACTTATAACAACTGTCTCCCTTAGTCCAAAATAGTCGGTAATAATTTTATATATGTACATGTATATATATATATATACATATATATATATATATGTGTGTGTGTGTGTGTGTGTTTGTATGTGTAATGTGCTTTTTCATTTTATTTAAAAGCAATGTCGTAACCAATATAAAGGAAAGGCATTTATTTTAGAAGTCGACATGATCCGTTTACTCAATTCCAAATAGCGAAAGAGGACAACATGTAATATTACGATAAGAAAGAAATGTCATTTTCAATAAATTTATTTTTTATAATGTATGTTAAATGGACGAATTTAATTCTTCAACAAACTTTCGAACGCAAGCTTTTATGAATTACGTACTTAAAGATTTCTGCCCAGTGTCTCCAAGGTGATCCAAGTCAATCGGATACGAATCATAATAAGATAAAATATGAAATTACTTGTTTTAATGAATGTTTTAGGGAAACGTATATTTCTCTAATGATAAACCTTTAAAAAGTCATATAATTGTTTTCCTAATTTGAGATTATATTTACAAAGTATGAAAATTTATGATAGATGAAAATAAAATTTGTATTTAGTAATATACTAAGAAATAGACAATTTTAAGATAAATTCATATAACTTACGATTGTGAGGATATCTATATTTTTCACACACGGCAAAATCCTGAGTAGCTATATCAGGAATAAAAGATAATTTTTTGAGAAAGTTATTACTTTCCTCTGTTCTTAGATTGCCACAGATTTTTTTTAATAAAATACATTTATTTTCTATGAGTAACAAACAAACGTTTTACGTAAGATACTATTTAAATTGATAGAAAAAAAATACTATCAAAAATATTTATAAATATTTAGCTTAATTTATTTAAAATATTAAAATTGCAAGCACACGGAAGAGCAAACAGAATTCTAAAATTTCTTCATATGTTTTTTTAAGAAAAGTGGTAAAAAACAATAAAATATGAATCAGACGCCATACAATCCAGCATATTCAGATATCGTAAATGCGTTTAGAACTCTTTTCGAAAATGCCTTTGCATCTGCTATCAATTCATATTTCTTTTCATTGACTCCATAAATTAATAAATAAAATCTTTTGTCACGTGCACACATTATTTATCAAATTTAAACTGCATATCAATACTTCAAAGCGATTACTAATTTTACCATTGATAATACTTTATTTAACCACTTTATATATTTTTTGTCCCAATTCACTGCTTTAGATAAATACTGCATGATATTTTCATTTATACTTGTAACTATCGACATATAAAGTTCCTAAGAGCAACATCACTGTTGAGTTTTAAAATTAAAACCACCTTACTGTTTTCAACAAAGAGTTATATAGCTTCATATATAATCTCGTACATTGCGTCTCGTAATTCGTATTCATTTGTATTTGTTCCTTTTATGTGCGAAAATACAAAGTGCAGACGAATGTAAGTGGAAGGATACGTAAGGCCAAGCGATCGCGTGCCACTCGACTCGGTGTACTGAGACTCCACCAGCCACGCGCGTATCGGCCATTTGCATTATTCATTCAGTTTCGTTACATATTTTCCATGCAAGTATTATACATATGTAAACCAACCTCCCTTATTGATACTAGCATTATTGCGTCTAAAATAACTTCGTTGTCTTTTATGTATTTTTTCTGTGCAAATTCACTTTAACTGGGCGGAAAACGAGATCATTCGGGTATGATAATCGCTAAAGCCCGTCATCATGGGATGCGTTTAGAAATGTTTATGTTACTTTAATACAACCTAAATACGACTTTGTTTTGTTTTACAAATATATCTTTACATATTTTTTCTTTTGGATAATTTCAAGAGTCGTATAAACCTTATTAGTTCAATTTTAACTGATGTCGTATTTTTTCACTTGTTGATCTGATTTTGAATTGAAACAATAATCTTTACAAAAATCTCAAAGCTCTTCTGATGATAAAACTCAGAAGAGCTAAACTTTCCCAAATGTTAAATTTATTTAATTATAAAGTATTTAAAGTTTAAGAACTTTTTTTAACAAATAATATCAGAATTGACATTTTTAAATATTAACTTTTTCAATATTGTTATATATTTGAAAGTAAAATGTTTTTCACTTGTCATCAGCAAATCGCATTCCACTGATATCGGATTAGAATAGTAGAGCTATTGAATACTATCCCAAGAGTTTCTTCAAAATTCTATTTTATATTGTGTTGCATGGAGATATTAACTTAATTTAAAAAAATTACAAAGTCTTAAGTTTCGTAGCCTCTTCCCTAAAATGGGCAACGTAATATTACTTTTACAAGAAAAAAATTAACTCCCAAAAGTTTCTTCAAAATTCTGTTTTAGAATGTGCTGCATGGAGATATTAACTTAATTTAAAAAAATTATAAGGTCTTAAATTTCATAGCCTCTTCCTTAAAACGGGCAACGTAATATTACTTTTACAAAAAAAAATTAACTATCACACCATCGTTTTTCCGTTCAAGTAGTAAAAAGTATGCCCAGGCTACAATACGCTAGAATACATTTACCGAAGTGTAAAATATATTTGCAGATGAACCTGTAAGTTTCAAAATAATGTAGCCTACGTTTATGTCAAATAATTTATTTTCCTAATCATGAAACAAATTAGGCATCTCTTTAGTAGTTTTTCAGGTTTATTTCTTTTATAAAAATGAGCGGAACGCGAACTCGCACTCTCTTTGGAATATTACTATGGATTTCAAAATTATTTTAAATCATGAAGAAAATTATCTCAATGTGTAAATCCTGGAAATACAAGTGAGATATTTCTCTGCCTCCTTGTTATAGATTTGTAATACCATAAATATTAGCTTATTTCTACGTCTCCGCATACAATCCGTGAGTGTGGCCTATTTGAAATCATTATTCATAACGGATATTAATGATCAACATATTAACTGTAAAAGATCTAGTTGTAACTAAACACACTTCACTCTATAATGTTAACGTAATTTTCTTATGTTAAGGTTTCATTTATTATAAATACGTTCAGCACATAAATATCTTCATGACATTCTTGAGAACGCTAATGAACATTTATCTTAATAACCCATTATAACTGCATAATCATTAATGAAGCTAATGCATATTAAGTGCTAATTGCATTTCGCCATGAATTATAATTGTATTTTGCGTCTGCTGTTCGGGAAAACACTATGCAAGGGAAAACACATTTCGCTGCGGCTGCAAAAGGTATACTTTACCTGCTCTAATGAGTACATTATATTCCCCAACCTCTATGCTGTAAATGAACGGATATGAGGTGAGACCATGTCTAATGCAGAATTTCGGTTCTTTGCAGTGTGTGAGTTATTACGTTAACGGTGCATTTGGTTGTGGGCCTTGAAATATATATAGATGACCGCCCAAACATTTTGTTTTCTATGTTAGGACAATTAATGGGTTATGTAGCTTTTGTGCTACAGTTTATTCGTAATATGATGATTTATTAAAGCGCTAACTTTGAGTTACGTGTAGAGATACTTGAAGGGATTAAATATTATTACTTATTACAAATACATCTTTATGAATAAAATTTATGAATGAGGGATTCGCCCAAAATTTTAGTGATGTTTAGGATTCGATAAAACAACCCCGGTTTTGCCGCATGTTTATATGAAGTAATTCAACTTAACATGCTAAATTTTTAAAAGTATGTGCGTTTTTATTAATATAAATTAAAATGTCATGAGGCAGCACTGATTAATACCCAAAAACTTTAACCTTTATTAATTTATTTATTAATAAATATTTCTTAATTTTTTAAACCTTTGAACTTTTGACACTTCGTTTCTTACTTTGAACTTTGAACACTTCGTTTCTTTTTTAAATTTGAAACGTAGCACTTTGCGGAAAACTTCAGATGCTTTAAATTAATTAACAGTATGAATAATTTATGCTAAAGGAAAAAGATTTAATCCTAGTGTACATTTGTTTTTTAAACTCTATTGAATATTTTGTTTTGTTTTTTATTATTTCCTAGGCTGTTTTCCAAAACCTCTAATATATTGACCTCGATATGGTATAATCGAATTAATGATAACGATTATATGGTTTAACGATAGTTTAACTGAAAAGTATTTAAAATATGATCACACTTTAACAAAGCAAATCATCATAATTTAAATTAATGATTTATACAATTTATCAACCAAAATTTTAAAACTGCATAAATTTCCTTCTCGCCCATCCCTGACTAAAGGATTAATAAACGTGAACTCTAAATTAACCTGATAACTTTTTCAATATTTTCGTTTCTTTATAGACATCATAATTATTAATCAATGAAAGGAGTGAGAAGAAATTTAAATTTTCTTAATGATTTTTTTTAGATTACTTAATAATCTTGTGTTTAGCCATCACCATTCGAAATAATTGTGAGAACAAGTTTTCCATAAGAAAATCTAAAAAGGAAACATGCACTCAATGGAAAAACGATGCTGAGATAAAAGGTCTATGACGAACGAACGAAAGAATCTCAAAATTAACAGTGAAAAAGTCTAAACATTTCCATTCTGTCTACGAAAAATTCAACGGTTTCCAGTTTTATCTACGTAGAATTCAATAGTCGTTATGGGTAGAAATCACCGCACACCGCGGCTTATTCGGTAATTGTTTTGTGGGCTAATATAAACTCGCCGCTGGAATATTAAAATATCCACCGCTTGGCAGACATTTATTTTTCCGGTTTTCCCTTAGAAACAAGGGAAGCGCCATTCCCTTGTTTGTAAGGGAAAACCATACAACTTATAAATATTTTGGATTGCTTGTGTACAATTAGCATCTGATATTTCTCACCCCATGGATCAAGATTGCAGTAGTATTTTAGTATCTATCCAAATAATAATATATATTTTTTACATTTAAAAAAACTATTGCATTAATCACTTGTATAAATGTATATTACGATTAAGAGCTACATAATTCCTACTGGAGGGAAAATTACCACAATATTAAATTTTTTTTAATATCTTGAAATAAACAACTGTCTGTGGAATAGTTAATCCAAAATAGTCTACAATAATTTATATATATTTATATATATATATATATATATATATATATATATATATATATATATATATGTGTGTGTGTATGATTTTTCATTGAATTTAAAGCAGACAAAGTTGTAACCAAAATAAAGGAAACACATCTGTTCTGGAATTCGGCATGATTCATTTATTCAATTCCAAATAAGCCAAGAGAACAATATTTAATATTTCAGATATCGTAAGAACGTTTAATCTCCTTTTTTACAGTCCATATTTCCTTTAATTGAATGCACCAATGAATAGATAAGTTCTTTTATTTCATGCACGCATTATTTATTCATTTAAAATTGCATATCAATACTTCAAAGCTATTACCGATTTTACCATTGACAATGTCTTATTTAATCACTTGATATATTTGTTTGTCCCAATACACTGCTTCAGATAAATACTGCATGTTCTTTTTACTTATACTTGTAACTATCGAAATATAAAGTTCTTAAGAACAACAGCTTTATCGAGTTTTAAAATTAAAACCACCTTACTGTTTTCAACAAAGAGCGATATTGCTTCATATATAATATCATATAAAATTTTATACGCGAAAGCATAAGGTGCAGACGCATGAAGAGTGGAAGTATACGTAAGGCCAAGCGATTCACGCCACTCGACTCAGTGTACTGAGACTCCACCACCAAGACGCGTACCCCTATTTGCATTATTCATTCAGTTTCGTTACATATTTTCGATGCAAGTATCATACATACGGAAACGAACCTCCCTTATTGATACTAGCATTATTGCGTCTAAAATAACTTCGTTGTCTTTTATGTATTTTTTCTGTGCAAATTTGGTTTCAACTGGGTGGAAAACGAGATCGCTCGGGTATAATAATCGCTAAGGCTCGTGATCATGGTATGGGTTTTGAAATGTTTACGTTACTTTAACGCAGAGGTTCTCAAACTTTCTTTTCTCGTAAACCACATTCAAAATTGTACTGGTTTCCGTGGACACTCTGCTGCTACATTTCTACCATATTCCCAAAACTTCAAAAAATATGAAGATTAGATCTCACGATGGAAATTTGCATCGCGGCTGAGTTCCAACCCCAAATTTGGAGCGGTAAAAATTAAAAGAAAAATAGCATATTTTAGTGCGTTTTATTTATCAAAATAATGTGATTATAGGCTTAATAGTATTAAAATTAAGCATTAATAATGTAACGTAAAATAGTCATAATTTTAATGGGAGGGATGTACTTTATGGATTGACAGCAAATTACCTACATTTGACGTCAGTTTTGTAAGGAATAACCGCAAATCTCCACGTTATGTGATGTTCAATCCCCCCCTTTTTTGTTAATAGGTTTGTAATGACACTAAAACCTTTTTTGACAAGGTATGACGAGGGAAACGCCATCAGAAGTTTTCTCGCAATTTCCCACAGCCCAGGATATTTTTCGGGTGTTTCTACGTGGAGCCAAAACCTTTTTTTTAAATTTCACCGTCATTTCACCTCATTGGTTCTAAGCTCGAGTAGCTCCTTTTGTAATACCACATTCGCCACTTCCGTTTCATGAAGTGGATTTATGATCCATGGTGGTATTTCCATCGTCAGAATATCTTCAAATCTGTTTTTGAAATCATCATGCAGGGCATTTAAATGTTGAACGTATGTCTGAATAGCCTCATCAAGACATTATGCCTGTGACAAGTTTGGAAACTGGGAGAATTCGCGCCGACTAACATTTAGCTTCATAGATTACAATATTCTAAGAAAAGCCGAAATTACACCCTTTGTTTTTATTAAATTTAGGCGGTCCTCTTGTAGCTTCAAGTTAATATCATTCAATTTTTTGAACAAATCTGTCAAATACGCGATGTCTGCTTTCAATTTGATCAGGTCTTCTTTTAAATCTGGATCTTTAGTTTCCAGAAACTCTAAAACTTATTCAAAAATCTTGTTAAACATGCACGTTTTGACAACTAGCGTACTTCAGTATATAAGAGCAATCGTTGGAAGCCTTCATCATTTTCGTCGCACAAATGTACCAATAAACGGATATACAACGCATTGCTACTTATTTCGTTAATTGCTTTAATTACAAATTGAAGCGATTTGTGCAATTTTTCACTACCAGGTGTTATCGGTGGATGACACAGTGAATAGCAGTTACTCCTGGTATAATTTTTTTAAGATGGCTTATAAACCCATGATATCACCCGAACATAGCAGGAGCTCCATATATTGCCACCGAAATAATGTTTGTAAATGGAATCGATTTTTCCTAAAAAAAAACAACCAGGACATTAAATATTAATTCGTCTTTAGTGTCCGTGTCTAAAGTTTTCGCAAATAGTAGCTCTTCATGGATTTCTTCGTGCATAAAAAAATCGAACATCCAAAAGGAAAAATATCCTAAACATCACTCAATAATGATGCTTCATTATCCTAAACATCACTCAATAATGATGTTTCATTATCATATAAAGTTGGCTCGTCCAGTTCAATATAAAAATTAGTTGTTTGCAGATAATTACATAACAAGCTTTCAATATTAGAGCTCATTTTAGCAATACGTCTTTGTACAGTTTTGTCATTCAAAGGAATTCTTTTGATTATGTCAAATGGAAGTTTGTGCAAAACAGTTTTTAAAACCCTTACAACAGCGGATAAAATTATCTGTTCTCCGATGGTGTGCGGTTTTCCAGATTTAGCTATACGCAATGAGGTATTTGTAGCAAGCCATCATAGTTACTTTGAGACACTGAAGCGAAGATACTGTGCACGGTAGGTCTCTTTTCATAGTTTTCCTTCAATATTTGAAAATATTTTAAATATTTACCTATTTTATCAGGATTATACCTTCCTAAATGATCTTCGAGCTTCGATAGTTTTGTAAAGTCATTGCTCAAAACTTTTTTGCATAAAAGGCATATGGGCAATCGTTTGTCGGCCTTTGATGGAAGAAAACAAAATTTCAAATAATCAACACTACTGTCGTCATTTCTTCTTAGATTCAGCCATGTTTCGTATCAGTTATCTTCCTGTATTGTCTAATAATATCTTATGTTTGTTTTTGTAATCATGAAGCGATTTTAACAGGATATGGGTATTTTAACAGAATAGAATAGGATTAAATTACTATTGCGATGAAAAAACCAAAATGCTGGTGGCAAAAATGATTTCAATTATTAAAAGCAATAAACCGCTAAGACTCGTATAGAGGTTTTCACAAAACGGCTGAACTTATTTTAATGTAATATAAAACATTTTTTGATTAATTATATTTCGAAACATAACTGTACGTTCGAGAGAAAGTACTTTTAAAGAATATTTTGACATCAAAAGTCCGCGATTTTAATGATTTATTTATTACTTTGATGTACATTACGAATGGTACATAAAGACACGTACAATTTATGAAAACATGTTTAGTCATATAACATTAGCAACTACGAGGGCACTAAAATATATACAAACATGCAGGTCACTAATATATCTCTCCTTTTGTGAATCACCACAGCTGGGTTAATAAATAATTTTTTAATAAAACTTACTAAAAGTTCAATCTTTCTCGGCTTTTTGTTTTTTTTGTAGAAATATCGAATAATGGCCCTGTTCAGTATTTAATTTTTAATACGTACCTACTACACGCGAACATAACAAATGTAATATTATTATAATATAAAATAAAAGTATGTATAACAAATAGGCAGGTACTTACTTTTTCCGGCACTGGTAAACACTGATACCGATTCACTCACCCTTGTCTCTTCAAAATTCCGGAAACAAATAAGTAACGTTTATCTTTGCCATTCGTATTTATATTGGTGAAGAATCAACAAGTTCATGCAAGATTGTAAGCACAGCACAAGTCGTATTTCATCCCTTTGCACGTCTGAACAAGCATTGCGGGCGGGCGACACTTTGCAAATCTCGACATGCATTGTACTGAATATCGAATATGAAAGTTTTACAAGTAACAGTCGCTGACCTTCTTAAAATATTATCTGCCTACATTTATAGGTAAAGCCAAGCTAACATTTTTGTTTTCTACTATCAAAACCAGATAAATTTTCGTGAACCCCCCACTTACAACTTGTGAGTCCCCATTTTTTTTTCACGCCAACGTAGACCCCCGTGGGCCCCTGGGGATCCACCTGGACCACATTGGGAATCACTGCTTTAACGCAACTTGAATACGTATTTGTTACTCTTTTTGCAAATATGTGTTAAGATATTTTTTCCTCTTGGAATTATTTATCGTATAAACTTTATCGGTTAAACTTTAATTTTTCCCGTAAACTGATATCGTAATTTTTCTTAATCTTTACAAAAATATCAAAGGTCTTCTGACCTGGGACCTTAAAAAAGCCTACCTTCAACTATCCGAAATGTAAAATTTAATTAAGTAGAATTTATAATGTAGAATTACGATTTATGAAGTAAAATAATATATATACGCCCTTTTAAAATGAAAGAAGATGTAAGAATCGGTACCAAACTTGCATGAAAATTGGTCTAAATTAAATCATCCATTCATAGATTAATAAAATTTGTGAACTGCGTTATATTATGAATATAATTTTTTTTATTTTACTAAAATTGTTTTATATGCTTAATATTAATAAAAAAAAACATTTTTATTGTAATCCGATTACGACTATAATTTTCCTATATTTTTGTCATGAATTGTCATCAATGGGAGTGTTATTTTTTTAAATAAATGATAATAAGGATTTTTCTTTGAAATATTTTTAAAGTAGCGCCATAACATAATGATGATGTTATTTTACAACTACATAAATCTGATTCGCAGTTCAAAAGTCATGTCAAAAAGTAGATTAATTTTTTAAAATCAAGCATCGAAGCAGAACACTGTGTTTATTATACAATTAAACAATTACCTGTCAAAACAATAATACGATTTCCGCCCCGGTCTTTAAAAAAAAATAATTGGCACTTTTTCTCTACTACGTCACGAGGGAAAGGGAATATGGTTATAAGCGCGAAATGACACAATTGGCCCTTTTCTACTCGTTTTGTTTGAAGAGGCGTCAATATCACCTTCAGTTAACTAAAAATAACTCATTTAAAGCGTTTGGTGCTTACTCAAAAATCAAGTCGAATTCCTTTGTTGTTTATTTTCAGGATCAAGTTCCTTTGCCATTTATTATCAAGGCAAAGGATGAAAGCTTACTACTGTTCTGCAAATGATACGAAAATTAGTAACCATTGTCGTTTATCCATCATTTGCTAACCATTGAACACGCAGTATTTGGCAGAAGAACAGAATAGTTAGAACAGTAAAGTTCTTTGAAGCTAATATTCGAAACCTGCTATAGGGTTATTTATCTTATGAGTACCACATTAAATCTTGGATGTACGTATATTTTCAAACCTATTATTCATAAATTATTTTCAGCTAATATATAGCAACGTATAAACGCTTTTATTAAAAAAAATCGATTATCTGTTTATTAAAAAATGTAGTAAATAAAGCAATATTAAGTTTTAATATTTGTAATATTTCTTGCAGTTATTTAAAATCTATAGAGTCTTTAGAAAATGGGAGATCCAAATTTTCTCAAATAGACTAGAAAATATTTAATTTTATCCACTAAAAATAATTGAGGTAACGCTGATATATAATCCACATAATTAATTTTACCAATGGAATTATTAGATCTCTTGGACCATAAAAGAATTTATATATAAATAGACGGACTTTATTTTTAAAAAAAAAAAAGATAAAAATTATATCATGCAATTGAATTTTTTTTGTGTTAGTTAGTACCATTAAACAAATTGTGATATAAGTAAATTTCACACAACAACAGCAATTAAATCTATTGCCAGATCGATCTGAATTTTCTTATTAACAAAGTGTTAATGTTGTCTAATAGTAGATATGTCTATGTTATATGCTGGCTTTTTAGCTCGTTACTAATTACTTACAAGTCAAATATAAAAAAAAAAATTAATAAATATCGCTAGAAGTATTACTAAAATAGATTAATATCTCTCGAATTTTATGCAAACAAAGACACCAGCAAAAAGGTCTTGCAGAAAGCAATTTTTCTTTTCGTTTTATTATTTCTGACGTATTTTTCATAAATTAATTTTGTCTAAAACCAAATAATATACACAGGACAGCTTTTATTTTTTACTATATGTAAGTTGGAAGACAATATTGACCGTAGCCCGATATATTTGTTATTATTTATGTTATTATGTATGTTCTAAACTGTTGTATTTTTAGTGTTTGCATGTGTCCGTCACTTAATTGTGTCCGTCACTAAGTTTTTGTTTTGGCTAAATAAACGTATAAATAATAAATCATCACCAATACGTTGATCAGAAATTATAATGCGACCTATTTTCTTTGTTACATAAAACAACGCCATATTTAAGATCACTTTCAAACCATTCGAAAACTACAATCACTAACGTATAAACGCAAGGGATCCATTTAATGTTAATTAAGAATTTTGTGTATTGAAGTTGCACTACAGAGGTGAACCCGTTCACGGCATGTCTCACAGAAGCAGATATGTTCTACCGATGTGTTTATCTGAGATATCAATATGACATGAAATTTATCCAACCTCGTTGGGTAAGTTATAACGAATAGTTCAATACGTTCTATAATCACGGTCTTCTATAGTTTTCAAAGCATGAATACTTGCAACGAATTTGTTTATATTGGTTAACAGAAAGGAATTGCGAGATAAGGTTTTCTGATACATCCACTAAATATTTCAGCAAATGTTCCATTATTTACACTTTTTATTCCTGTCGCCGTGTGTTTTATCCTGATAACAAAGGAAAAGGCCGTTTCCGAACAGAAAAGGAAGGAGGGTTATTTTGAATTTGAAAGGGCGTTTAACAAATTGAAATGACGATTCAATTTATAATTTAATCACGGGTAGTATATATTCTTCGTAATTTTTAGCCAGTTAAAAAAATATAGAGAAACGTTTTCTGGACTTCGTAAGATTTTCAAACAGCATATTTTAAGTCACGTTTCCTCAGGAGCTTTTTGTAAAAATGATGAAAGAGAAATTTTAAACATATGGGATGAAGATGAAGGCAACGATGTAACACAAAAACAATCTCATGATGTTGCACACTAAAAATTTATATTATAACGATTTATTTGTCCAAAATCCTAGGCGCATATGATCTGCCAGACCGTTTCCAAATTATCGGACATCAACTTTATTATTCTCTTTTTTAGTTATTGAAATTTAATAGCGGTCCATATACTAAAAAAACATTTATTAAAATGAACTAATTTAATTTTAAATTATATAGCATTAATTTTAAATTAAATTTTACAGATGGGTGGCTCACCATTTTATTTTTCTGCTGGCTTTTCATTAATCTTGTATTATATCAAAAATGTATAACTTTTTACGCAAGAACATAAGCACACATAACTTTTTTAGTAACTGATTACTCCCCATCAAATATTTTCCATACATAAAACAAACTTCTGAGCATATCTCTGTATCATTTAATTTTGTATCTCTTAAATTGAACGTACGCAGAAATAAATATATTTGACGCACTTGAATTATTTATTATAAAAAAGTAAGTGATTGTTTCTACATAATAGTAAAGTCATTGCAGCCTGTCCCTAAGGAACCGAAGGCAGGCTGCAATGACATTACTATTATGTATGTAACCATGTATGTATGTAAGTGCCACTATATGTACGTATGTACTTAATAAATTTGCTCTGCGCTTTCACAGAGTGTGTCTATTCTATTAGTTTTCACTGCTCGCAAGTCTAATTTGGTTTCTACACTCCGATGTGAAAGCTATTTTTAAATTTTCTTTTTTATTTCAAAGAAAAACATTTTATACCAATATTAAAAAATTTATTATGATTTTGGCAAATATTGAATCAAAAAGCAATACTTGAATCGACATAAAGAAAAAAGATGTTAAACTTTTGTGATTGAGAATGATACTTAACAGGTTTGCTAATTTATCTCACAATATTTTATAAACTCGAGTGAATAAGATCATCTTTGTATAATGGTATTTTTTAAAGAACAAACAATTCAAAATTTATGATAAGGACAACAAGAAATTAAATACTTTTTTTATTATGATGCAAAGCCTATCTTCATAAACATGGAAATATTTTATTTTTAATTGACTTAAAAATAGAAGAGATTCTAAAATCAATAGTTTTTTTTATATGTATGTTACCTCATAACTCTGGCACTTGTCAAATACTCCCAGTATATTTGCGTGAAAATTTGATTACAATTTAACCATGTAAAATGGGGATAATGCCATTGGATTCATTAAAAATTAAATCAAGTTACCGTAATCGAGTCTGGATAGTATAGGTCTAATTATAATCTAATAATAAAGTCTTTATTCAAGTAAGACAATATACGAGTAGATCTACTTTTTAGCAAAATCAGCCCCTAATGGAGTCGGAAAGTGATAATAATAACTCTTTGGTGATGGGGAATAAACTCATCGAGTTTGAGTTTTTAATTCTCTTGAGGTAAGCAAGAAAATAACAAATTATATGGATAGATAAATATATATATACATATATATATATATATATATATATATATATATATATATATATATATATATAGGGACATACAAAGACATGAGGCAACTAGGATTTTAGTAGATAGGTAGGAAGTGTGAGCAAGTTTAGGCATGATGCACTGACTACCTGAAACCAAAAGTGGAAATGTATGCATATATTCGTATATTTATGTGTGTACGTATGTATGTGTATGCAGACATATATCTATGTAAGTATAGATCTATGAATATATTTTAGTATATATGGACACAAAAAACACAACAAACGTCAGTTTCGATTTTAATAAATTATATATTAGTAAAATCTTCGTCAGTTTGTGGTATTAAGGAAAATATAAGACATCATAGGCAAAAAAATAAAAGATAAAATTAAAAAAACTCTGAAAGAAAAATTAAATAATTTATGTAAAAAAATCGCACATTTCGTTACCAAAAGAGCTACATGCTGTTTTTGTTGTTCTTTTACATTAACTACTGACATTAAATTTTAGCTCCCGGAACACCACCAAAATGCGTAAATTTTCAACACAATTCACATATTTTTATAAAACTAAATGCCTCTTTGTAACCCGTCTCTCTGTTATAACCTTCTTACAACTAAAATTATTCTGATATTAATTAAGAATCATGTCGATTAACAAAAAAAAGTACCATACCCATAAAGACGATGATATTCAAACTATATTTCTTCTATGTTTGTATTAAAAAACACGTTTCGTGACTTTTATAATAAAACCATAGTAATATTTAAAGTGTGCTGACTATAGAACTGATATAGTAAAATTAAGAGCTTTTCCGATTAAAGATGTTGATGCGAAATTCCCGGAAAAATGATAGTTTCTGCTCGCAAAATTTCTAAATTGACTATTTAGGATAACGAGGGAATACTCTCGACGAGGGAATTATTGTATAAATATGTTCAGGTTCCTAATAGTAAACTGGAAAATATGAAATGAATTTGTTTGTGTGATATATTTAGGTGTATTTTATTTTATCCAATATATCCATGAAAGAAAATGTCTGATCTTAAAGTACACTCTGCGTAATATATTTTTATATTGCTAGTTCAATAAACACTTGTCCATCAAATATCCGTCTAAACAATGATGATTCCATAATTTTAATCAATTTGTTTAACTTCGTTATTAAAAATGTTAGTAGAGAAAAGACTAATATACAATTATAAGTGGATAAATTACCTGTCTAGTTATACTTTTATTTGCCAACATAAATAGAATGAAGAAAAAATCATGACATTGAAAACGATAGATTCTAGAATTCACAAAAGTGGACCCTTAAAACACATTAATTTTCAGAATTTTAATGAGGATATAATATTTAAAATAATATTTAATAATAGGAAAAGAATTGTATTCAATCAATTTAAGAAACGAATTTATAAAACAAATTAAACTGTAAATTTATAATACAGCAATTTCTTTAAACAGACCGAACAGAAAATATTTCTTTACCATTTATACACAGAAAAAACTCCAGCAGTGATAACATTCGATAATAAAATAAACGTACTGAATTTTTCGAGTAAACCGTACGACAATTGTAAACATTGACAATCAGATTGTAGAAAAAAGGATAAGGTATTCACTGATACCGTTTAATGTATCACCTCATTATTGCTCTTTACTTTGCTGTGGTGACAGATCACGTGATAATAGGCAACAGACAGACTTGACCCTTGACAAATACTTTAAGCATAAGGTCTTTAATCACGCTAAATAAATAATGATGTAATATTAATAATGGCACACTGAATTTGAGGTTAGGTCTGGAAATGAACAATGGAACTTCTAAATGAATGGCAGTAAATTAGCTATGTTTCACGATATTTGCTACGGGTTGTTGTTATTTTGTAAAATAACTACATCACTTACCAGCCATGGTCTGATAATAAGTTCTGGATATTAGTAATGGACCTCCTTAACGAATATTAGTAAATTAATTGTAATTAAAATTGTTTGCTTCCAGTAGTTGTTACTTTGTTAAAATATCTTCACCGTCGATCAGGTCAGGGTTTGATGATGGGTTTTGGAGATGGAGAATCGAACTCCTTAACGTAGTAAATTGAAAGTGATTCAAGATATTTGCTACTGGTAGTTGTTACTTTGCAAAATAACTATCGATCATATCAGAGTCTGATGATGCATTCTGGAGATGAACAATGAAACTCCTTATTGGATGGTACTAAATCAAATGTAATTCAAGATATTCACTACTAGTAGTTTTTACTTTGCAAAATAACTACACCATCGACCAAGTTAGTGTGTGATGATGAGTTTTGAAGATGAGTAATGTAACTCCTTAAAGTATGGTTGATCGATCGTGATTCAATATATATGCTACTGGTTAGTTGTTTAGTATTATATATATACTAATGGTTAGTTGTTTATTATTATATATGCTACTGGTTAGTTGTTATTACTTTGCTTAATCTGATATTGGCTATCGGATATGGATAACGGAACTCCTCAATTGGTAATTTTCAATTGAAAAAATCTGATATTGAACTTCGGATATGGATAACCGTCTCCTCAATGGCTAACAACTAACCATTAGCGGTTACTAATATCGCTTCATTTCTGTGTCGTTGATAACCAATTTTATAAAAAGAGGTAATTAGTTGTATACTAGCTTTATCCCGTGACTTTTATTAATTAACCGGTATTCTAAGAAAGAAAATAATTTTGATTATTAATATTAATATATTAGTCATTAAGAATTCTAAAATAAAAAAAATAGGTACTTTATTTGCAATAAATAATCAAGTTACTTATTTTTGAACTCGGTTCGGTACCAACGGTCAACTTAAACAAATATAAATTTTTACATTTTAATTATGAGCTTTATGAATCTATTTAGTATTGTAAGTACATTAGAAGTTATAGTTTTAAATTTAAATGTTAAATTAAATTTTAAATTTGATTAAGTTGATTGACAGAAATTTTTAGATATTGCATTTATAACCAAACCTCCCATACCCTCCCACAACATATTTCAAACTCCTAATAACTCCTGTTCATTAAATTATTGAAGAATCAAATGAATCTATGGTTTTATATCTGAGATCTTAAAAAACCTAAAAATTTTTGTGACAACGCATATTTTTCGCTATTTTAGTAGTCAAATACTACTAAAATAGCGAAAAATATGCGTTGTCATAAACATTTTTAGCTTTTTTAAGATCACAGATATAAAACCATAGATTCATTTGATTCTTCAATAATTTATTTACTGTCATTAATTTGAATATTAGTTACTATGGTACTGGTGAATATGAAAATTAAGATTTTATGATTTGAAAAAATATGCAAAATGGCTCATAAATATATAAGGATTTTGGTCAAGGAAACTTTAGTCCAAGGAAACAATGAGAAAAAATTTAAATTATACACAGACGTAAATCCTTTTCTTCACATAGAATAATTAAATTTCTCATTTACATCATACCGGCAACTTGAAAACATTGAAACTATTTAGATAAAGCCATAACGTCAATAACTGAATGAGACAACAATTTTGGTAAAAATATGGTAATTTATTAAACAGAAAAGATTTCTTTGTGTTCACTGAATGGCGCTACAAAGGATTGACAAAGTATTGTGTTCATTAAAAATCTTTGCGGACATGGAGCCTTGTCTTTACGATACTCCGAATTCGCACCGCCTCCGCTCATGGGTATCTAATAGAAAGTTTTTCCCCGCTTGAAATACGATATGTATTGAATATATTTGGCGTTAATTTTGTAGAAATTCATTATTCACACTTAAATGAAACTACGTGATGTACTATTATTTCTACTTTCTTTAATTTCTTTACCACGACCTAGGTTTCGTTGTATTACAACATCTTCAGGTGGTGAGAATATTTGCTAATATCCCACCTGAAGATGTTGTAATACAACGAAAACTAGGTCGTGGTAAATAAATTAAAGAAAGTAGAAATAATACTACATCACGTAGTTTCATTTACGATATGTATTATTAAAATCCCGCAGAAGAACTAATCCGATCATAGAGTTTTCGGGTCGTGGTTTAATTTGTGTTCCTAAAATTATTAACTTTGAATCGTTTAAAAACAAAAATGTTGTATCATTAACTAAATATTGTAAAAAATCAGAGTATAACCGGAACTCAGAGATGGTAATGGTGATTAAAGCAGAAATACTCCAGTTAAGGCCGGTTCTATTTAAAACGAACATGTACAGTATTCAACATGTATTATTTTTATTTTCCCTAACGCACCAAATTGCATAGCTAGTGACGTATACATAAAGTACATGCCATAAAGCTAGATGTGTGCAATTATGATGAAATATTTATATGCCTTTATTATACTTGTTACATATAATTAAAAATAAATACATCCCTTCTCTTATTCCTTAAGTAAATGCAGGTTAATTAGAATTAAACTTATAACGCCCACGTTAGATTACTTCATGAATCATAAATTAATAAAACTAACGTACAACCACAAATGTTGCTAACATTAAAGTACACTGGCGATTTGATTGTAAGTTTTCACATAGGCCATTGGGATAGAAATAAGAACAGTTACTTTTAAAATTCTTTCATCATTCCGAAACAATTTAATCTCTAAAAGGTTATTTGTGCAAATTAAATTATTTATTTCCAGACATCCACAATACAAAAAGGCCGCCAAAAGAAATATTGCAGACTCATACTCAGAAATGTATAAACGAGAGAAGGTATTATTTTGTTGTAATCTCTTAAATTAAAAGGAAAACGGGTATTTCATTTCGTTTGTCTATTACAAAACTCTCCACTTATTTTTTTAACAGAGTTTCATACGTACAGAAACATCATTATTAGAAATTCTGGATGGTATTATATGCAAAAAAACTCATGTAAATCTAATATATAAATAAATTAATTTTTAATTGGTTAAATTTATTTCATAATGGCGTCTATTCATCCATAAAAAGCATCGAATGAATATTTTTTCAATTATTAAATATTCTTAATTAAAATTAAATGCAAACGAAATATCAAAGAGGCAAACAATTAAATTCCCGTGGCTCTATAAACTTATAACTTTGTTCATAGAATACTAATGTAGCGTTTATCCACCAAGGATGCCTACATTATATGAAAAACTTCAGTAAAACTAAATAGGTTTTTCATGTCAAGCTGTAAAACCATATACGGAATACAACCATCTCCGATGTTTTTGTTTAATAAATCATCTCCATGTGGTTATCAGTGATATTATAATCATTTAAGCAAATACGTTATTATTATTAAATGGATAGGCATTTAGCGACAGTATAGTTAAGGTCGCACCAACATTCCTTAATATGAAAAGAAGACAAACCCCTGGTCAACTGGTTGTAAGTACACATACAAGACTGGTAAAAACCTACACATAGAAAAAATATGAAAAGAAATCGTGGAATCCAAAAAAAGGAAATGAAAAATTTGAGAAAATTTTGAAAGAAATACATTATAATATACGCATTATATTTACATTCAAAAAGTGTACAAAGCTATTAATTCCATTAGAAGGTGTGTGATATCAATCAGCAATGATATATCGATAAACAATTTGAAAGTTTAAATCGCTAGTCGTATGAATGGATTTATGAGACTATAAACATTGATTTATCCTTTCTACTATTTAGTGAATAAAATTACTGTAACAATAAGTTTGCTTCAGACCCAGCTGCTCATGCACTTACTGAGAACATTCTTATAGTCCGCATTTCTAAGTAGAATGTTCTTTCCATGAATATTAATTTATAGTACACCCCGAAATTAGTATTTCCTGTTATATCAAGTGTAATCTAAATGGATTTCCCCATTGGTACATTTACTGATCGTATGATACCTGCTAAATATTTCCTGAAATATATTAAATTCGCGATAAATGTCGTTATGGGAATAGTTTGTAAAAAGTCAATTTAATGGTAGTCATTTTTATAGTAGTTATGTTTACTACCATGTAAAACCGTAAAGATTTCTAAATAAAATAGCCTACATTTTTTTTCAATGATAGTTATAATAAACCACATAAATATTAAACACGAAAGGTTTTATTATAAAAATAATTTTTGGCAGGCTTCATTCGATGTATTATTCACCGTGGGAAACCTTTCCCGTCTATAATTACTTTCCTCCATTTCCACGACTTTTGCTTTTCTTCGGAAATCCTCCAACGGTTAAAGAATAACTCGTTTCTCTTTTTAGAAATAGAAATAAACATATTGAATAACGTAATTGTTTGTGTTTGTTTCCTTGGAAATCAGTTACCGACCACTGTAGCAATTGGTGTGGGCTACAAGTTATTATCGTTATAAATTAATAGTATTAAATCTCAAATCGTAATGAAATAAACATACATTGGTTTAAATCGCATCGAAACCATACATAAATGTTCGATATTTTATCAATGCAGCATAAACAATTATAAATTAAAATCTACCCACCATTAAACCATAATTTCTACAATTGTTCAGTATACCACCTTGTGTGGTGCTGGTAATGAACATCGTAAAGATTCAAAAGCACTTTCAAGTCTATGGACTAAGTAGGAATGTCAATATTTATTTTGTTGTTCATAATTTAAATGGCGGCGTTAAATCAACTTATATTTCAGGATATTATATTTAAAAAATTTGCTTTTTGAAATTGACAGAGAGATAATAACGGAAAAATTATTACAATTATGATAGGAAGTAGTCTAAACTAATGAGCAGTGATATTTTTTAAGTACAACACATTTTTGTTACGTTATTTTATATTACAGAGTGACTTATATCTATTGTGTTGACACACATTATATATCAATAATGAATATCGCTAAGAGATACGGACAAAAGTGCCTGTCATCATACTACTATTCGTTTTCGATATACTTGTTCTACTGAAACCCTTGAGTTTAGTAAAAACTTCACTCGAAGTCCATTTAATGTCAATGTTCAAAGTAATAAAGCATATTTTAGTTTTAACGTATTCTTTAATACGTTTTTACTAACTCCCGTATATTTTAATTATATTAAAGTGAATTTTGTAAAAATTTAATATTGGCAAAAAATTGTCATCGTAATTTATAGAGATTACATCCGGAAATAAAATTCATTAAACCTAAAGTATATTTACGAGTCCTCATTAAGACATAAAATACATTTGCGATGACACAGGAAAAACAGTTAAGGGGAAATCTCTAAGTATTTAACTTATTTCAATGATAGAATTATATTAAATCAATTTTATCAATACATTAGTTAATTAAGCAACCATACAATGGCTGGGCAACAAAAAATGTAACAAATGCTTTATAATTCAACAAGGACATTGCCGAATCTTCGTCAATGGCTTCTTTCACTCCGTCAGAGAGATTTGAAAATGATACACAATGGGCCAGTTGCATTAAGTAACTTCCTTTATTTCATAAATTGTTATGTAGTTATATCCTTTTAAACACATATGGGTACTTAGTATTTTTATCCAACTAATTAAAAATACTAATATTATTTTCCACCATATCAACATGCTGCATCATACGGACGTAAAAATATCGCGAATTAAATAAAAAAAACCATGACATTTCGAATCATTGACATTTCGAATAAATTTTTTTCCAAAAAAATTGGATTTAGTGGATTCGGATATAGGAGCTGAATATATTTTTGTGGATGTTTTAAACAGTTTTTTCTAGAACTTGTCTTAAATAAAATTCCGAAATAAAATATTATTGAAAATTCACGTAACTCGCTTTTTGTTTTACAATAGTTGAAATTAAAAAAAAAACTACTGCTTTCAATATTTACCTTCTCTGAAATTTTTAGGTGGTAATTGAAATTAAATATATTCGAGTTAATTTCAGTAAAAAAATTTCAGAATAATAAAAATTTCAGGTTTCTACGTGAAATAGTTTCTAGGAAAAGACGGTAATGTGGAAAAAAAGAACAGATGAATACATGAGCGGTTTCATAAGGATTCCAGTTTTTTTTTCGTTGTGGTAATATGATTAGGTTATAGAGTCTATTTTTTATTTCATTTATTACAATTAAGATAATAATGTTAAAGATAGTTAAAAGGGAACAGAAGATATTAAAACAATGCCCTGTTTTAACAAATAATCTAAAACGTAAAGGTATTCAATTATGTATTCAAATTATAAACCAACAATAATGCTTCAATAATAATAAATTCACCAAATATATACTAGAGAGAGTATGAAGACAACAGTGTGCCAATTAATCCGAACAGTGAGCGCTTGCCGCTTACAAAGGAAACGATAACACCAAAAGATCTTACCGAATGACCTCAAGGATGGAATTCAAGTAAATATAATTCAATTGTCAGAACGTGGAATTTGTCGAAAAGGGTGAAATCAGGTGGACGCTCGGTTCACCGCTTAAGGTTATGTACTGATCTCGCTTTCATTCAAGCCCGCGCCGTTTGCTCATCTTACGGTTAGATAGATTCTCGATTGTTTTGTAACTATAGCAACCTACTATCGCCTTATTGTCATTTACTCTGTAGCCTTTCAATCAGTTACGGCTCAGAAAATGGTTTGAGGGTAAATAACATGGATCGAGTGACGCTTGTACTGTACCGTGGAAAATATGTGTATATGTGTAGATGAAGTTACATTTTTTACTTTGTATTTTAAAATATATATTTTGACAGACTTTTTTATATGTTATGTATATTTGACAGACTTTTTATTCCAGCAATCCTAGAGTAATTCAAATGAATTTTTTATCAAGATGAAGTAAAACGTGAGTTACATTGTTAAAATATGATGAAGTAAAACCTTGTTACTGATGGCCAGTTTCTGGAGATGATTTTAACACCTATTCGGTATTTAGTTGAACACACAACTTGCCAAAAATTGTGTCACAATGGCCAAAAACTAGTCGCCTATTAATGACCTTTGAGATAACTTACCAATATGGCCCTTTATCTGTGGTGTACTTGGAGCTATCAGGAATGATATTGAAATTAGCCCGGGTATTTTCATGTAATTATTAAGAATTTTTTTGTTACATTTTAAAAATAAATATTAATAGTTGTTTTCTTAAAAAGCAGGCATAAACAGACATTAGATTCTTAACCATTAGCCCTGCTGTTGCCATAAAAATGTTAAACTTAATATCTTAAAATTGGCGGCAAACTACCTTTATATATGGCCTATGCTATTTGAAAATGATGACAAGTTTTAATTATATCCGTATTTAACCTTTGACATTAATGCATTCAACCCAAAATTTCATTGTTAAAATATGGAACTTATGTAGTATTTTAGGAAAGTTAAAACTTCATTTCAAACAGCCAATAATACCAAATTCATTTATGATTTTTTATATTTTTACCAACCAATAATTATGACTAGTCAATAAATATCGAAAGATTATTTAGTATCCCCAAAAAATGGCCATGAATCAATCAACTTCATGTTATGTCATACTAGGACAATTCCGTATCAAGTATAGCCGACTTTTTGCATTGTACCAAAAAAACGGCCTCCAGAATCTAAGCTACCAAAAATTGTAACTATAGCAACAGCAGTAAAAGATAATCGCCTTTCTGTTTTGTATATGCGATCTATATACAACAGACTTTCTGGTACACAGGAAAAATATATTTGGTCATATCTTAAGAACTGTTTTACTGATTTTAACCGAAAACAAATTGTAACCATCTACGGACCAATGCTAATAACCTGCAGTTGGTTCGGTTCTAATCAAATTAATTTTTTTGATTCTTGTAGGTCAGAAGTTTTAGCTCACAGGTTTCGTAACCCAATGAAGAAACGGATTTCCAAGCAAAGAAATAGGTCATCCTGTCCACTTTGTTGAGCTGTATTAAATAAATAATCAGTAGTCAATCAGATACTCCCTTTAAATTTTATAAGGTTTTACCTTTGGTTACCCTTTGGTTAATGTAATTGTAGAACGATTTTGTAAATACGCACAAACACCACACTGCCCATACTTTACTGACACCAGCTCGCAGCGAGCTACCGCACCCCTCCATTCAGCACACTACCGATCACACTAACAAGTGCTAAGTATTTATTATTATTATTGATAATATTAAGTGATGGATATTATTCCTCAGGTTAGGTTAGGTTAATTATAGACTAATAACTAGCATACTACTTACACAAAGATGGCGCTGACTTTAAAATGTAGTTATTTTAGCCATATCTAGGTAATTTTTTTGAGTTTCAAAAAATTACAATGCCAAATTAAATTCAAACTTAAAAAATAACCGAGTGCAAATTACAACTGAGTAAGAAACGTACTAGAAAGTACAAAATAATAAAAACACGAGCTCTTTTTTTGAACTTTGGCAGTACAATATTACATTTACGCATTAACAAATTGGGAAAATATAGTTGCTGGTGGAGATTTTAGAAATCGGTGCCAAGTCGGCAGGTCTATTTCTCTTTTTTCTCTCTTTCTCTCTCTCTCTGTCTATTTCACATACATGCACACTCACACAAAGGCAATAGCTCTATATTTAAATTATATAAATTACTCCAAATTTCCTTTTTTTCTTTTTATAGCTTATTACGTTCTGTGTTTCTAGAATATATATGTAAATATATATATATATATATATATATATATATATAGATATATATATATATATGTATATATAGATCACCAAATACCTCATTTCGAGTAATTTAGTGAAATAATAGCAAATACTACTCTTATATTAAGCAGACCATAATATTAACTCTAGCGCCGAAAATGGTTAAATTTTCATAGAGCGGCCATGTCGCTTTGCAGGTTCACCCACAGCGTACCGCTTCCTGATGGCCATAATTCAACTTTGCCCATTTGGGGAGCTCCGTGAGCTACGGAATAGATTAAAGTGCGAGCAAGTATGAGCACCATTTTTTATCTCAGGAGGAATATAATGATAGGCTGTAAGAGATTGCTTTCGTAGCAATAAGTCCGCCATATGTATCAATTAGATACATTAAAGTAGATAAATAAATAAATTTTAAAATAAACTTGGTCTGATATTGCTGGTATAACTTCAGTTTGACACTTTAATATTGACTTATTGATATTAATTTTAATGGATAAAAAGAAAAAGAAAACTAGCTTAATTCGATCCTCAAAATTTTGCTTCTTTAAATCGTTTGTCGCCAATATTTTTAATACGTTTTGGAATAAATAAAACTTATAATCAGATAAACAAACTTATAATAAGTAAACATTAAAAATAATTTAGTTGTTTTCATTATTATTTGACCTGAAAATCGTAACTAATCATATAAACGTTTTATAAGTTATAACTAAATTATATAAACGTGTTATAAGTTATAACTAAATCATATAAACGTTTTATAAGTTGTAACTAAATCACATAAACGTTATAACTTATAAAATGTGTTAGGAAAATAATTGTTTCCATAATTATAAGAGCATACTCATGTAAGCCAATTTGGTTTAATGCAACCCGAAGTTATTATTCCCGAGGGTGCCCTCAGCAATTGTATAGATAATTAATGAATATTTTAATGAAAAACAGGTGAGTCGTATAAATTGCATTATGCAAATGAATTTTTTTTTTCAATGATAACTTCGAATAAAAAAGTTTAAAAGGAATCACGCATGTATGCATTAGGCCATTTTAAGTTAGGATAATTTGTTGCAATCGAATAAGTCAATTTCATCCTTAGCTTCCCTTACCCAAAAGATGAACGAAATGAACAAAATAAGTCATAATAATGAAATGTTATATTAAAAAATCATATTAATATAACGTCTCATCTCATGGAAAGTCCACTATGTTGAATATCAAACTGGTGGGTGGTCAGCCAAGCGGTATATAATCTACAAAAAACGTACATAGTAACAATTTAATAACTTTCTATAACGCAATTCTAACGAAGTATCGATAAGGTTACGAAATAGTGGAAAAAGCAATATAAATATGTATTCTGTAAATATATCTTCCACTGGTCACATTTATATTCATATTTATCTTGAGAGACTGAAACACACGTCTGATTATATATAAATAAAAATGCATAAGATACTCGTTGATCTAAGGTCAAATAGCTTATATGTAAATGGATATCGAATATTTAAGCTTGAATATAAAGAAAGAAAAATAAATACGTAATTGCTAAGTGTACGTCTTGTGCAATTTGCGTATTCAATGAAAACAAAGGGGAATAACGAATAAATTGTAAGAAAAGTTCAGAAGTCCCGATAATCCTAAACGTCCCCATATTAATTTCCTGATAATTTTTTTGACATTTTTTTCCCTATTTTTTTTCTTCGAAGGTTGTGCATGAATAGCTCGCCGGTTAAAAATGTATGTTATTTTGGTATTAATAAATTTATTTCAGACGTTTCCTTCAAGTTGTTACTTATAATCGAACTCTACATATTAGCACGGAGCTATAAATTTATTACCATGGAGCTTTATTTTATTTAAAGAAACAAACAATTCTGGCTGCTCTCAGCAGGGGAAATATTTCAGCTTATATTGATGTGCGTATAGACATCGCCTCTTTACTGTTTGATTTATTGTAACGACTATTAGCTTTGGAAATGAGTAAGTATTTTACCATAATAAAGACATAAAAATTAAATCTATCTAAAGTTAAGGTATTCTTACTGCTGTAAAGGGTATGAAACAGATAATCGAGAGATACATATATATATAAGCACCAGTACCTCATATATATATATATATATATATTTTTTTTTTTTTTAATTTTTTTTATTATTATTGCAATCTGTCATTTGAGACATTCAGCAATTGGTGCGTATGTTAGCATGTTTTGTACTGAGTTCGTCCTTTTGAACTCATTTCATTTTGCCCCTATATAAGGTCTTGGGGAAGTTTTTTCTTAAGCCTTCTGGGTGCCGTTATTGGGTTCATCAGGTTTATAGCCAGTGGATTGGGATGATTAGCGATTCGGTCTCTGTATGTCTTTATCATCTCTGAGATTTCTTCTTGGACCAATTTTATGCCAAGCTCCAAATGAAGTCTGTTGTTTGTGACATACCAGGGTGCAACAGCTATCATTCTAAGCGTTTTTGATTGAAACCTTTGTAGTATTTCAATATTTGATTTTGCCGCGGTTCCCCACAGTTGTAGGCCATAAGTCCATATAGGCTTGATCGTGCATTTATAAATTAATAGTTTATTTTCGAGCGACAATTGAGAGTTTTTGTTAAGGAGCCAGTACATGTTTCGCACTTTTTGGCCCGCTGCACATCGTTTGGTCAGGATGTGTTTGGACCATGTCAGACGTCTGTCGAGATACACGCCAAGGTATTTCGCGTAATCGGCTTGCGGTAACTGTACTCCATTTAGGTTTACTGCCGGACACGTATCTCGTTTGGTAGTAAAAGTAACTTGTATTGATTTGATTTCGTTAACTTTGATTCGCCAATCTTGCAGCCACTGTGATATTTGGTCAAGGCTTGTTTGGAGTTTTTGTGAGGCTATGTCTGGTCGGTGGTCTGCTGCGAGAATTGCTGTGTCATCAGCAAAAGTGCCCGTAACAAGACCTTCTGTGACTGGGAGGTCAGCTGTGTAGAGCAGGTACAATATTGGGCCCATAACGCTTCCCTGGGGAACTCCTGCTTGGATCGGATAGAGAGACGTAGTTTCAGTTTCCTGTTTAACGTAGAAGTGTCTGTCGTGTAGATATGATCTGATGAAGTTGTAGTAATTTATGGGTAGGTTCTTTTTAATTTTAAACAGCAGTCCCTCGTGCCATACCCGATCAAATGCCTGGGATATGTCCAAGAAAGATGCAGAACTATATTGGTTTGACTCAAAGGCATTATGGATATTTTTGACCAATCGATGGACCTGCTCAATGGTTCCATGTCTCTGACGAAAGCCAAACTGGTGATCAGGTATTAGATTATTATCATAGATATGTGGCATTAATCTTCGCAGAAATAAAATTTCCATAACCTTGGAAGTAATTGGTAGCAAGCTAATAGGTCTATAAGATTTCACATCAACAGCATTTTTGCCAGGCTTGAGGACCATTATTATTTGAGCCACTTTCCACTGGGGAGGAATCGAACACGTACGTACGATTGCATTGTACAGGATTGTGAGGAATGAAATTCCTTCCTCTGGGAGCTCTCTTAGAATTTTGGCAGTTATTAGGTCATAGCCAGGTGCCTTGTTGATATCAAATGTATCAATAACAGCTTTTATTTCTCTCTTAGTGAAATTCGAAATAGGGGGATCGAGTTGATGGCATTGATTCAGAAAAATTGACACTTCTTGCGTTTTGGGGGAATTTTTTTCGGGGTTTGGTACAAAGACGCGTTTTAAGTGTTCGGCGAATGTAACTGCTTTTTCCGCTTCACTGGCTGCCCATTCATTGTTCTCTTTACGTAGAGGGGGTTGGTTTAAGACTGGACGTTTCATATTTTTTGTGACTTTCCACAGTGAGTAATCAGTAGCCGATGTCACATCTAGACTTTTTAAGAAGGATTGTATTCCTTCGTTCTTATTATCGCTAAGTGCTGATTTTAGCTTAGATTGCAAGTAGTTTAAATGTTTTTTATCTGATGCATGTCGAGACTGTTGCCATTTTTTTCTAGCACTACGTTTTTCAGTCAGGAGTTCACGAATAGACAGAGGACATTCGAGTTTACGGTTAGTGTCTGTAAGTGTTGGGGTAGCAGCCCAGGCAGACCTTTGTACACAATAGTTGAGGTGTTCAACAGCTTCCATTATGTTCTCTTTGGTTTTTATAGGTAGTGACTCGTCCAGGCATTGAGCCATTAATTGCCTAAAGAGATCCCAGTCAGTTTTGCGTGTGTGCAGCTTACATGGTTTTGGAGCTAATGTGATGGACCTTTTGAGGGTCATTTCTACAGGTGAATGATCAGAAGACAAATCTAGGCTTGTTCTACTTGTGATAAAGCACTAAAAAGCAAAAAACACTAAGATTTAGTTTGTCAATTGACATTTTTAGTTGCCGTCCCTTTGTTGTTACTGTACGCGAGCCCCAGTAATGATGTTTCGCATTATAATCTCCACCAGCAACGAATCGGTGGCCCAGTGTGGCGAGAAACCTTACATAATCTGCTTCCTTAAGTTTATGTTTCGGTGGGTTGTAGACAGCCGATATTACAAAAGATCCTACCCAGTCTTCGATTCGCACATTTGTTGCTTGGATCTCTTCAGTACAATATTGTACTGTTTCGTAATGCTTAATATTATTTTTTATAATTATTGCACTCCCCTCATGTGCAGTTCCATCAGGGTGCATTGTGTGGTAAGTCTTATAGTTTTGTATTTGGAAATAACTCTTTTTTGTAAAGTGGGTTTCAGAGACTAGCAAGATATCAATATTATGTGTCTGCAAATACGATTGAACCTCAAGGGTGTGTTGTGGCAGCCCATTGGCATTCCATAGAGCTATTTTTAAGCAATCTATTTTGAGAGATTCGTCGTGAGTGCTATTATTAGGTTTGTCAATGTAGTCAATTGCTGCATCACTTGTTTCATTAAGTCCATTATTTCATGCATATCATTTGCACGTATGTCGCTATTTTGTGGAAGTTGATGTCCTTTGGTCAATACGTCTCTATATGTTTGTCGTATGGTATTCTGAGAGTTCCCTTTATGAGCCGTTAGTGTTTCTTGTTCATGACTTTCTGTTTTATCAAACTGATTTTTATTCCTGGATCTACGATCTGGTGCTTTTGGGAATTTCAGATTTTGAAGCTCACGATAGACTCCACAGCCTTTGTAATTTGCAGGATGGTTACCATCGCAGAGTATACACTTGACTTGGTCGGACCTAGTTTTCCTTGGGCAGTCAATGGAGAGGTGGTCACCAGCGCATTTGATACACTTAGGTTGTCGGCGACAATAAGCTTTGGTATGTCCATATTGTTGACATTTCGCACACTGTGGGATTTCCCGTTTTGGTCGTGGAGGTTCAAAGGATACCATACACTGCATTAGGCTTTTAACTTCATATATCCGCTTGTTGTTGTCATTCGGTAATAATTCAATAATGAACACGGGCAATGGCTTCTTTGTGGTTCTTTGTTTGATATTCCAAACGTTTATGCAGCTGTAGTCCATATCATTTAATGCTTCTTTGATGTCATCAGGGTTAGTAGATGGATGCATATTTTTAAGCACAGCTTTGAACCTCATATATATGTGTATATATATATATATATATATATATATATGTTTATGTATATGTATAAATATATATATATATATATATATATATATATATATATATAGGTCTGCAAATATAGGATAGCTAGATTGCACTTTCAAGAGCACAATACAATTTATGGGAGTCACCTGGAGGTGACACGGCATTATTCGTAATATTGATAGAGTTTTCTCATTTTATAAGAACAGAAAATTCTTCAGAATTCCTTATCAATATATTTAATTTTATGCATTTGTAAAGAAAAGATATAGATTTTTTATTGTAGAATTTATAAAAATACTTCAAAAGTAAGCCAGCGTTATACTTAGCACACATTCTCCGAGTACCTTGGTGACAACATCCGTATCATCGTTAAGAACAGTTGGTTAGTGCATGATCATTGGCGCTACCTGCGGACCTCACCTGACTTGAGACACATTTCTGGACCAGAACTCCACAAGAAAAATTACGGCTTTGGCGTTTATCATATTTTTGATGGTAGGTAGGTAGGTAAGTAGCTATATTTCTGCAAAAATCAAAATAGTGCGAATTAATTTCCGATTGTCTTTTAATAAGCCAAGCATTTTGAAAAGCAGTCTTTAAGATAAAAGCGAAAAAAGAATACCACCAGTTGTTATTAAGGAAAACTATCTTCATGGAGTCAATATTATCGTCGAAATGATTGACTCCATCTATATACTTATTATACATCTCGTTAACATATGGACCTGAATTTTCAACCGCTTTTATTAAAGTCAAATACGATTCACTCTTGTAATAGCATTCAATCTACGGTAGATTAATGTAATTTTAACATTACAATTACCATAATTTATCCCACATCTAAGCTTCTTTTTCTGTGTTTCGAAATTAGCAGTACTTATAACCAAATCGGAAGCATTTTCCGTGGATACTTTATTTTGTATAGCGCCTTACGAAGTATGGAACAATACTTTTGTCTACGGCTACAGGTAAGTGTTTAAGTTAGGCAAATAGCAACACCAAGTAATGTAAGATACGTTGACCGATCAACAGAAAAATAACATAAGATAAGAAAAATTACATTTAGTCAAAAACAATTAAAAACCCGTATGACCTGCCATATCTAGCACAATTTCAATAGTAAATAACGAAACTTGCAAAGCAAACAAATTATGGCGTAATCTCGAGCCTTCGTTCTGAATTAAGACGCTCTAAGAAAATAAATACTTTGAAATTTTGACCTTCTGTTCCAAATCAAACTTCCACCGCAGTTGGAATGAAGGCCACGATTCACGTCAACAAAACTAATGGACGTATTCCGATAAGTTAAAGCCACGCTCCGATTTAATAGTCGAGTCGAGATCTCTTGTCTCAACGGTGTGAGTGGCACCTTAATCGATATTTCATTAGGGTGCTGGCTTTGACAAATTACTTTATGTTTACTATTGAGAGACGCTGGCGAACGAAGCTGTTTCATAACTCGGCAGGTATCACCGCTAGATTGAAATGCAGTTTACTCCACGAGACTGTCACCAGCGGACTAAGCAAAATACGATTCTCCTATACACTGGCACAGTTTTGTCGCTTGACTCATTCACACACTAGCTCTTTTATTTTTATACTCGACAATCACCTCCTTTTCACCATTCATCATTCTGATTCAGTTATGATTTTCTAACTTGTCCTGGTTTTTTTTCACTCACTTTTTTAATGAATAAATTGTTTGAAATCCATCGGCGAATGGCAGAAATAAAACAAACCCTGGTACTGAAAATGTTTTTTTTCACAGACTGCATATTGTGCCATTCAATAGATCGTTCAAAATATCATTAAAAAAGTATTTGTGATATGGCGTCCCTTTCACTTGGTTATAAGTGGCCAAAGTGTAGCGCTTTTAACCTTTGTCTTTTAGCACACATGTAAAAGAATTATATGAATAACTATAGTGTCATTTTGAAAGTATCTCAATTAACATTTTTTTTTGATAATCTTTTATTAATAAATTAAAGAAATATAGGCACAAAGTAATTTTTTATGTCTGCGCACTATTTACTTAACGATACTTTTGTTAAGTAAAAAATATTTTTATATTATTTTGTAAATAATTAATAGATGTTTATAATATTAGAAAAATTGTGTACCCTAAAATGTTCAAACTTTTACAACATCTAAGTCGTTCTTTCTAACTTAATAAGTTTATTGCCAGTTTTTCCTTCTTCATAAATTCATCATCTACAACAACTTTACGATTTTTTTATTTTTTTCTTTAAACACATTTCCGTCTACGTCTGAATTTTTCATTATCGTATTCAAATTGCTTAAACTTATACTTTGTCCTTAGTCATTTTCTTGCGTTAATGGTAATAAAAATGTAATAGAAACAGCTATATTTATTTTTTTCATACCCTTTTGTCATTTCCTACCTTTAAAAGGTAAGCATCTATTCTGTCAGGATATGCACTTTTCTGTTTCTTTCCCTACCATAAAATTGCTAAATGAATGCAATCACGTGAATAGTAGTATATTTAACACTACCTACTTGTTGAACATAGTCAAAAAGCTAAACGTCCCGTACAAGCAATAGCAAGTTTATGGCTGGGAAATGATCAGGAATATATCTGTGAAAACAAACGCTTATCTAATAAAAGTTATATAGAAAAAATGTATTAAAGAAAACAAGACTATCTATTTTTAATGTTAAAATGAAACTCGGGTAAATTACAAGAAAGATTGAAAGTAAACTCAATGCGGTGAATGGAAACGTTGAAGAAGTTGCGGTGACAGACAGAAAAGTCCAGATATTGATAAAAGTATGATTGAAAATAAAGGAAGTAATTATGAGATTGTCCAGTTATGTGTTTATAGCAACAGCAAAGAGCTACCAATAAACCTAATAAGTTAGAGTAAGACTGACTGTAACCGAGTTTAAAAAGAAGAAAAATGAAAAGTTGCTAAGTATTTCCATTAAATTATTAAATATTATCGTAATATTTTTCCCTATACATAGTCTAGGAAATCTTGCATAATTTTATCGAAATCATTTTGCTCCAAAGAATTTACAGAATATGGTTATCTTTATATATTATATCCTTTTCATGTGTCGAACATGCAAAGGGTTTGCTTAATGCCCCCTTGGTGAGGGGATTGCTCAACACTTTCGACGTGCACATCGGAGCGAAGGAGACACCTTATCACTCGATTATAAAGAAATGTAATTTGTCAAAGCCAGCGCCCTAATGAAATATCGGTTAAGGCGCCACTCACACCGTCGAGGCGAGAACGCGACTTAAATTTTAAATCGGAGCGCAGCCTTAAGTCGTCGTAATGTGTCTATTAGTTTCGTTGACGTGAATTGTAGCCTTCATGCGGTGGAAGTTGGATTTGCGGAAGGTCAAAATTTTTAAAGGTTTTCACTTGAAAGGAAAGCTCTTAATTACATTATAATTTATTCGTTTTGTGATCTTTATTACTTGCTTTTGAAGTCAAGAGATTTTGAGTCGTACGAATTTGTCATTTAATTTTAGTAGTTATCATAAAGACATTTATTTGAAATGATTTTTCCTTTAATTGATTAATGTAGCAATATATCGTGGGTGGTGTTCCATTTGTTTAAATCAAACACTGAAGCGGTAAATTAAAATTAAACGCAACAAAATTAATTTTTCGACTTAAATTATTCTAATGCTAAAGTTTTTTTAAAATTTGTACAGTTCAAGTTTATGAAAACTTAAAACTTTTGGGTCATAAATGAGATCTTTAAGATGGTTTTTTAAAACTTAAATTAGACCTGGATGATTTCTTGCCCTTAAATCATTTTATTCTGGCAAATGGGCTACGCCTCTTAGCCGATGAAATCGCAGACAATTTAATATTTTCTTTCTTTTATCTCACTTTATTTGGACAATATTGGTAAATTTTGATGTAATTTTTAAATAAAGATATCATATATTATGATACAAAAATTTATTTTACTAGCAAGTTTAAAATAAAAATTTCTTAGATGAGAAACCATTCGGTTACTTGCTTTTTGAGGTTTGTTTTAATATTTTCTCTATTTTTTAAACAGCTTTTTAAATAAATAAATTATTATAAATTACTTTAAATTCATATTAAAGTTTTCTTAAATTTTCTATCTATTTTACCTGGAATTGAAAATATTAAAATTTGAGAAAGAAAATTTGAATGTTTATTAGAAAAATATTCGAATGCAAGTAAGTTCTTGATATATTTCCTCCAGCAAAATTTCCATTAATTGATTATGGATGCTCTTCGATATTTAGAGATAAAACTAATTAGTTATAGTACAAAACTAATTTACGCCACCACCACAAGTCCTTGTAAGATTGTTAAGTCTCTCATTTCAAGATCATTAAATGCAGTCACTGAAATCGATGAGGTTCGTTCTATCAACTCCAAGCAATTTCAGCCGTAAAAGAATGCTTAGATTTTCTTACTCTTTCTTTTCCAAAATCTGCGTTTTTTTTACTGTTTCCCTAAATATTTCCGAGTGCGTGCTTGATGGCTTCCTTCAAAAAATAATAAAATTGTAATACCCATATCAGTTCTCATAAATCTGCCAGTTATGACACTGTGTTACTCTCGAGTTTAAACTATTACCATACCAAATTTCATCAAAATCCGTTGAGTAGATTTCTCGCGTTTGACGAATAAATTAACAAAAACAAACAGGCGGACAAAAATTATAAAAATCCGTTATTTTCTGACTTCAAAAATTAAATGTGAATTGTAAAATCGAGTTCGCTATTTTGATTGACGCGAAACATCTTAATAAATTGAATTAAGCCGTATTGTGTAGCGTAAAGTCGTTCGTGAATTATTGAATAATCTTGGAAATAATCAATAAACTTGGAAAAATTAATTTTGATATGAAACAATAAAATATACATTGAATTGCAAACTACCATCGATAGTATTTGTTATAGTTCTCACATGTATTAAAAAATTTGTTATCACATATATTAGAAAATTGAACAAGTTTTAAGTTTCTCAATCACAAATCTAAAAAATATTGAGCTGTAGGTTTTCTTTTAACCAAAGAATAATATAAGGAACACGATCTCATTTAGCTACATATTTTAGTGTTCAAAGTCACAGAAATATGATCAGCATCGCGCCATTTATTGACCCGAAGAAGCGCGTTCCGATGCTAATCGATAGCAAAATGGCCACCGACAATATCTACTTACGATGGCGATACATTTATTACTAGCCATCTTACTGAATATATTTGGCGTTAATTTTGTATAAATCCATTTTTCACAATTATATGAAACTACGTGATGTAGTATTATTTCTACTTTATTATAATTCTTTACTACGACCTAGGTTTCGCTCTGGAACAACACCTTCAGGTGGTTAATCTTTGTTAATTGCCAACCTGAAGATGTTGTAATACGACGAAACCTAGGTCGTGGTAAAGAATTTTAATAAAGTAAGAATAATAATTCTTGTATACAGACTTACTTGATTAGTGCCATCGTGTCCCTTGTACTTTCAAATAAAAATGTCAACCTCACTGCTGTATACTCATAATTCTTTTAGATTTTGTTCACCATAAAGTGTGATCATATTCACAAGTATAGGGAAAGAAATTTTATTCGATAATTTGTTCATATAACATTGTTGATATAATATTTATTTTATGCTCGAATTGTTAAAAAATAAACTCGCTGTTGATATTTAATTTCCCTTATTACACTTTTCATAATATGTAATGCATTACGCCTCAATAAAGTTTAAATAAAGGCTTGCATTGAAATATGTTTTCACTTTTTTTCGCATTTTTCTTTGGAATCAATAAAAAATACCATTTTCTATATAATAAAGAGATATATGACCATTACAATTTATAATTTACTTTCATTTTATTATTTAATCCTACATTTAATTTGGGAATATTTTACTTCAAGTGTTAAAGAAAAACTTGTGTAGAAATGGCCTTTAACTGCACATACCTAATTCAGAAACTATATAAACTTTTCTTTCTTAGAAAAATCGTCGAAATCCCAATGAATTATGACAATTTGCGTTAGTGTTATTAAATTAAAAATTATTGTTAATTTAAAATGTTAGACAACGTCAAAAGATAGTTTGTGTAAAATACATTTTAGCGAATCGTCTGACGTTGTAGCAGTAAAAATAAATCTGATTAGCGAAATATATTGTAAAAAGCTGATCAATCTCGTTGCGCATTCGATGCTAATGAAGACAATTTAGTCTGAGAGTCAACGTACTCTTAAAGCTGCCATTAAACAAAATATGGAAATGAAGCACGAGAAGTTATTTAATTAATAAATAGGCAATAATTAAATGTTTATCCCATAAAGGAATAAAACCTCATTAATTGGGATTATGTTTATAAAATATAGGAGCCTATTATTTATAACATTTTCTGATTGCAAATATCTAATGTCGTTAAGACTGAGATAATGATTTAATCACCAAGTTGGCAAGTGATCGATAAACCCTGGGAGAATATATTTTTATTTAGAGACCAAAACTGCCCTTTCGGAAAAATCTCATATGCCGCATGACAGGCAGATTTTGATAAACTACAAATCTATTGATGTGAATATATTTTACAAGTACTGCATAATATTTTATTAGTAAATACAATAAATTTAAGTATAAAATTATATGCACTTTATAATCGACTATTTTTATAATATGAAAAGTTCTCTCTTAAACTCAAAAGTTACACTGGTTGCGAATAAATGTTTTAATATTGAGAAACGTTTGATGACAAAATTGTGGACTTGTTTGAAGTGTTTTGTAAATTAAATCCTTATATTTTGGGGTAAAGAATTCTTCAAACTATTTTACGAAAAAGTGTACAATAAATCACAAAAGTAAAAGAATAACTAACCACCTTTTGCCTGAGTAAAAATTTTAGAATAAAATAATATTCAATTACGGTGAAAATTTGTTACACTAGTTGGAGTCGTTATATTTATATAAAATTTACGTAATTTAATTTTCAATGTCACTGTTAACTTACTTTCCTTCAATAAGTATAACAAGTTGCTATAACGTATTTTATTTTCAGCCAATTACTTAACAAGAGGCGAAAGCTTTTTGAATAAGTCATTACACTACGCTCGCGTGTCAGGTTATTAAGCTAAAGTTAATTAACACGCCGATAATTAACAAACTATTACTTAATTCACATCAGCAAGTAGCAGAAGCCTACAGAATTCCTTACGGATAGAAAAACGAGCATTCGAAAATATAAGTTGGAGAGCTAAAATTATTATTAAGTTTGAAAATAAAACAAAAATTTATCAGGCGAAAGTTTTTCTTAAAAATATTGGAAGCTTGAAGCAGTAATAGGCTTGAAATAAATTTATATCAAAAGAAAATAAATTCGATAACCGGATAAACGAATTATTATTTCTTGAGTCCTAGTCGTCGAGCGCTAATTAATAATGATTTTCACTTGAAGGTTATAAGTTTATATAACTGGATTCAATAAGAATCTATGACATAACTCGTTATTATTTTAAGACTCTAAGTCCTCGTGTGTTGTAAATAAATTTCACACAAGTTTCATATATTTTAAAATGTCGATGTGGCATCAAATTATTAATGTAAATTTGAAAAATACATCGAATGTAAATGGAATAAAGGCTTCAAAATTGTTTGACTATCAATATATCAAAAGAAAGAAAAAGTTAAAATCGCTGCTGATAGAAGTAATGCACCTCTAATGACTAAAACTTAAAAAGTAGGCGTAAAACTTTGTTTTCTGTTAATAACGTGAATGTCTCTTAAAAAGTTGAACGTATATTGTATTGTTTATTACTGTACTAGGTAAAATGATTTTTTATTTTTCATGAAGGTATGTAGTTTGTGGTAAAAATGGAGCGAAAGAATTTCATAAGAGAGGATTTTTGATGTATTAAAGGGACAATATGTAATCGAACTTACAGTCAATTTTGACAACGACGAAATAATGCAAACATTATAAAATGTAGTGCCAAATTTTGATATATCTCTTGTAATTTCTTTAAAGAAGACCAGCAAAAGCTCATATAGTATTGGACCTAGGTGTTAAAAAAATAATAATGATATTTTTATAGAAAAAAATTAAAAGAATAAACGTCTTAAATATTTTATTCAAATCGTCGCGCAGACGAATGAGAAATCTTATATGTTTTTTTTTAAAAGTCAACTTATTATTCAAAACAGTTCGCAACTTCCATTTCTACAAAATTATTTGCAGCAAGATGGAATAAAATACAGTTATATCGACTAAAAATCGATGTAATCTATTAATTCTTTGAAATACTTAGTCGAGATTGTCCTCAAAAAAAAAAGTGAAAAAAAATTATTTTGACGACAACACTAAACAAATGTTGATGTCAGTTAATAATTAATTAATTTAGGCAACTCCACATACTTAGAAACAGATCGGTATTGTTTTTCGGATGGTAATTGCGGAGAATAAGGCCAGTCAGATAACCCGACCGATCGAAATATTGAAATATTCATTTATTACACGTGTCCAATTAATGTTAGTAAACGACGACTATCAGTACTACAAGCTTTGTTTATTTTAAAAAATAATAGAGAAAGTATTTTTTAATTTGAACTTTGAACTGAACGAAACCGAGCAAGTTTTCAAGATAAGCAGGTTGTAGCCATTTTCAGTTTAGAGAATTATCATATTTTACCTATTTATTCATTGAAAGTAATCGCCTGTCGTTAATATAACCTCAAATTGAATTATAAATTAATGGTTGACACGACATTTGAATATCCAGCCATATCATTAGTATGATGGGATAAGATGGTTATTAATAGATTATTACCTCGTGTATTTAAATGTTCTGGGCGTATTTCTATACAACAATTATAATTAATGATATTTTACGGCAATGTATGAAAATATGGCTATTCATCCCACTTCCCTCATTGTTGACAAATATTAGATAGAAATTTGAATCAAAGCAAAAAATTCAGAAAAAATAAATCCCAAAAGCACAAAGCTTGTCCTCACAAACAAACGTTTCTTTTAATTCATCTTTAATTGAGTGGCCGTCTTATCTGTGTGGGCCTGACAAGATGGCAAATGACAATGTCCATACTATTAATCTATGTTGTGTAAGCAATTACTTGTATGGCTACCAAAGATATCAGCATTTCAAGATAATTAAACATAGGTTTCATAAAAGATTGAAGGTTAAAATTTAATTGTATTACACATTCAGGAGATTAAAGCAATATATATTTTTTTATTTTAGCTCCGAAGTTGCTTCTACAAAACAGGGCTACGTTACAGGAATAGCTTCTAAAAAGTTACTGTGTTCTTCACTATATTCTCATTGTTATTTGTATTTCTTTTTAACCATTCTTGATATATTAAATATATATTATATGCACTTTTTTAAAGATAGGTTTTGCATTATAATTAAAAATTGTATTTTATTTTTTACTCTTTATTGATTGTCGTTTCTTGAAATATTTCTTTTCTTATATTATAAGAATATTTTTAATTTGTGTCGATCTTATACACTACAATTTATAAAATTATATAACACAACTTAGCAACTATGGTAAACATTATTTTCAATCCCGATAGTTACAATCTACTTTATGCTAATTCAAATAATGTCCACTTTGCTGAAGCATTAAAGAAGAGCATCTTTATCATATTGCACATGAATATCAAATAGATTTAATATTGATTTAATCTATTTCTTTCCAAAACAACAAAATACCAATTAAAAATTAACTTTAACGTCCTCTGATTGTGACTACTGAAGTATAGAAATCAAAATACGTTGTAATATATAGAAACTGAAAGCGCAAGGCAAATTTCTAATTACCATGGAACTAAAATAACTATACAAGGGCTATAAATAAATTTGCAAGGGCATCATTTTTGGTAACTAAAAATTATGTGGGTCTCTTCTATTGCGATGTATATTTCGAACCTAAAATATATTTCCACCCACTTTATATTTTGGAGATACATAATTTATTGCTGTGGTAATTAGATATGCTTAGAATAGTATTTTATGTGCGAAAAGTATTTTGTGGGGAGTAGTCATGGAATAACATCTGATTTCAAATACGATTATTAGGAGAAAATTACTTTTTTTATTTTTCTTATTCGAGGTAAATGTTAGGAAAAATAAATTGAACCGGGATTAAACTACAAAATTTAAATGCTGTTCCAAGTTGTTGCTCAATTTTCTCGAATTCTATAAAAAGGTATCTTTACTAAATGGTCTTTTGGAATGCTATTACCAACAGGAGTACAAAGTAGACGATGGGATGTTTGGTGAAATATTTTGAGTAAATCTTGCAGCAATAAGCGCAGTTTCTTTCAGTTGATAAAAATACAATAAACACAAGCATATATGCGTAACAAATAATGGTTACGAAACGTATTGAACCATTGCTTATCAGTAAACAATTGAGGTTGGATTAATTTAATGTTATATTGGTTAGGTATCAACAATAATGAATACGTGGTTTGGTAGAACTGTTACACATGCCATAGAGGATTGTTAACCTCTGCGGTGCAACTTCAGTACACAGAACCCTTGATTAACGTGAAATAGGTCCCTTGACCTTTGCGGCAGTAAGTGCTGTCTACTAGTGGTATCGAATCGTATTTATATTTTACATTGTTCTTTGTAACGGAGAAATTATATTATACTAAGATTAACATATTGGTCAATTTATCAAGCTATAGCCAAAATTACCTTTCAAGTTAGTAGTAAAGAAATAAAGGCTGAAAATTTTTTTCTGAATAAAATACTGGGAATATTGAAACGAAGAAAAAATATTAATTTTGAAAAAGGTTTGCTAGTGCGTTTATTCGCTTATGATTTGTTAAATATTATATCATTTTAATAGCTCAAAAATGTTTTTATAAATTTTGAATGCAGTTAAAAATTTTTGTGATTATTTTTCGATAAGTGAAGTCATTTATTTATACGTAATTGTATTCATGACCAAGAAAAACGAAAAATTCTCTGCAAAAATTAATTACGTGGTTTTGATGAACTATCGTCATCTTGATTGTTTTTTTACGTAAAATTAAACGATGTTTCATTTTTTATTTCATAACATCTGGATTAAAAACTAGCGTTACGGGGCGTCAGATATATATATATATATATATATATATATATATATATATATATATATATATATATAAACATATATGATATTAACATTAAACTTTTTCTATTATTTTTGAAATAAATATGTCTAACATTAAGAATTATCAGTAAGTACGAATACAATTTGCAGGCTACACTGTACAATATTGTAGTATCAACACTTATTTGAAAAGAAAATAACATGAAACAATGTTTGTTTTATTATCTGCACGCAAAATATAACATAAGTATATTTATATTTAATGCAATAAAATCTAGAAATATAACGGTGCAAGCTGACACATTGTAACTATCTCACTCTAACGCCTTATAAAATTAATAAGTAGTATATATATATTCTAAGTTTCTTCAACGTTGAAATTTCAATTATTTTCACGAAATATTTAAAACGACTGGTAATTTCGCAATAAAAATGGAGGATTGTGAATTTTTTCCATAGAAATTTGACAATTCGTATAAATAAAATAATGGTGTAAGACTTGTATTTCTAACATTATTTATGATGAAGCTTGCTGACGTTAATGTCTTGATTATTTATATAATTTAATAATACTATAGTTTTATAATACAATGAGTTTTATAAATACGTCAACTGATCGCATATATTTTGTCAAAATCGTTTGTTTACAAAAGTTTGTCTTGAAATTGATTGGAGTGTATAGTTACTTAAAACTTACGTGCGGTATCTTCAAATCAGGAAAGAAATGGGTAAAACTTCTAAAAAATTTTAAAAATATTGAAGTTACATAAAAATTGGTAATAATTATTGACTAGGTTTGTTAATAAAAATGTGCAAAAGAAATGAATCAATAAATAATATATAATATGTTGAATACGAAGCGACATCTTTCACATCTGTTAAATTATAAACCTAAAAATCTAAAAATTTAGAATGACTGGTAGATAAATACTAGATGTATTAGATGATTTAAAATATATTTTAATTTCTAACATAATATATACAAAATTAAAATTTTAATTTTTTTTTCAATGAGTAATATGAATGTGGACAATAACACGAGAAACTTAAAATTACATTTTCTTTTGCATTGTAGAAGTTTAAATAATTTCAAAATATTAAAAAGATCTCAGTTTTCTTTTTAGCCAGTTTTTATATTTTCTTAAATCAGTGATGGACGAAAAGAAAATTTATGCAGTTTTAAAATTGTAGTCGAAAACTCTGATAAATTTTTATTTTCAAAATTTCATGAAGATAATTTTATAACATGCTCAAAATTGAAGACGATAGCGTTACCAATATTTTTGTTTATAGAGATTTAACTTCCAACTTATTGAAACACTTCTATATATTTGTGCTTTTCATGTTCAATATTTGATTGTATTTTGAATATTTTACAATTAATTTATGGCATTTTTGAATCGACTGTATTATATACGTCTCAATATATTTCAACTGGATTATTTGGTATATGATTCAAGACGTAGTTAAAAAAATTAAATGAAATTTATAAAGTACATGCAAATGAAATATTTTTTTAAAGTGAAGTATTTAAAATAATTTTACGAACTGTTACATTTTAAACAAAATTAATATGTGTAACTTATGGGTTAACCAAAATATTAATGACTATTGATGAAAAAATTATTTAAGAAATTAATAAAGGTGAGCACACATATTTATTTTTTCAACAATGTTTAAAGTGGTTTTTCAACAGTAAAATACGCGAATTTACAATTTTTATATACAAAGATGGATAAAGATATACATCTATAATATAGAGTTTTCATTATGGAATATTCAATATGATATAATGTTGTTCGAACCTTATATTTGTGACCCATTAAATATATAGAGTAGTACATCCCTATGCATAAATAAGTAATAATATCAAATTCCCGTCAACACTTATCCCAAAGTTAACGTATTCGAAAGGCCATTAAGTCATCAATTACTTAAATCACAAAACCGATGTATTAAATTAACTATCCAGCACAGGAGACAAAAGCTTTGTACGATTATCGATGCACCCCAAAGCTTTCAACGAAAAGCATCATTAACGATAATAACTGCCACAGTGCAAAGGAACCTAAATCCTGCATTAGACATGCCCTCACCCCTCAGTTGTTCAGTTATAGTTTGAAGGTAGGGGAGCACGGTGTATTCATTACAGCACACATAGTATATCATTTGCAGCCTTAGTGAAATGCACGGGTACTTGCAAAATGCAACATGTTTTCCCGAACATCGGACGCAAAACGTAATTACAATTCATAGCGAAATTCACCTGCCGTTTAAAATAAACTAAATGAGGGATTATGCAGTTATATAGAGTTTAGTGTTATATTTATTAGCGTTGTCGTAAATTTTATGAATATATTGACATTCTGAATGTATTTATGATAAATTGTACCTCGATACGAAGAAATTAGCTCTGTGTTGCACAATACGACGAGTTTTAAAAAGATTATGAATTTAGGACTAATAAGTAACTAAAAAATATGAAAACCTATACTGTGTCAAATAATTTTAGTATTCAGTTACAACTAGGTATTTCAGAGTCAATATTTTTTAATCTTAAATACCCAGTGGGATGAATGACATTCAGAGCTTACTTTAAGGTCATATTCAGAGAATGGAAGCCGAGGCATGGAAATGAGTTTCAACAGCAGTTTATATATAGGACGAAAGTAGAACAAGGGTTATATTCTTAAGAATTACATTTGAAAGAGTTATAGACCATATATTCAGAAGATTTGTTTTATTTATATATTTTTTCTTATATGAATTGAATTTTTACTCATTTCCATGTTTATAAAGACCAAGTGTAAGTTTGTTTTTTGTTGTTGTTATATTTAAGTAGTAAACCCAAAAACTACTGTATATTTTCCAAAAAATTGGAATGCCAAATTATTCTATATAGACATAAGCTATTTCTTACTCTAAAATGCAGGCTTCCATAACATATAGAAAAGTGTGTCCCAAACCGGAGAGAAGAACACGAGGTGTCGGGGGACACCCGTTTGGAACGAAGTTTCTTTCGCTAGATATTATGTATTTAATAGGGAAAATATTTCGTCTTAATAAAACGTTGTTAACTTTAATATATGAAAAAAATATAATGGCATTGAAGGGATCCTAGCACCATCTTCTAATTAAACAAAACTTGCATACTACGTGAACTGTTCACGTGTTGCATGATTCAATATTGGTGTCAGTTAAAATATGTGTAAAACTTTGTCAAGGCAAATAAAATGTGACATCAAAATTTCAACTTTAAAATAAATCATCCACTTATTGTCACTTTACACTGGTACCTACCTGACTTCATCATCGCCATCTTAAACTTCTAGTGAATGACTTTCACAAATCATTTTTTATTATTAATAAAGGTCACGTGTACTTATATACGTGGATTAGAAGTTACACTTCTTTGGTATGACACAAGAATAATTTTATTTAACACGCAAATAATTAATGGAAATAAAATAATAAAAAGAGTGGAGCGTGATTATAAATACGATTGTTAAAATCTAAATTCAAACAAATAATTGAATTAAAAAAATTTAAATTAAAATTTTATTTGACAGGAGACAGGTACACCATTTAATTTTTTTGATGGCTTTCCGTTGTTAAACGATCGTATTTCTATTGTAAAAGGATCTCTTTACTTGTTTTTGATGGACAATCAATATGTGTATTTATCATTAAAAAAGACAATACTATGAACGAAGGAATTTAAGGTTTTATTTCCTCACTTGGAGACTTGCGTTTATCAAAATAAATTAAACATGCAGCATCAGCATTTCATGTAATAAAATAAAAAAGTAAGTCATTTTGAATAAATTGTATAAATAAATAAAAAAATAAATCGATGCACGGCCAACAGGGCGGTGTCTTTGGTACAAGTGCAACCATGCGGGTTATTGAGATAAGAGATAGGTAAAATTTTAGAAAAATATGCAAGCGAAGTCGCACAAGATTGCTAGTCTTGATATGTATTCTTAGTATAATTTCAATAAGACGCCTCACAAAGGGAGAAAGTGAAAAAGAGTGTCTTTAATTTTGCACTTGTGTTTATCGTCGAAGCAGACAGGAAACTGTTCAATAAAAACCTAATGTTTGTTTAGGTTACTTCAGGTTTAAGATTTTCCAAGTTGGTTTTTAAATCGGTACGGTGATAAAAGCTAAGCGGTGGCCTTATTTCTAGTGAGTCATTATACTTTCATCTCCTTTGGATTAATGTGATAGAAGTAGTTTGTCCAAAGTTTCTAAAGATATTGAACTAGCGTGTCAACACTGATGTTAAGTATGTTGTTGCCAATTTCCTAATTAGAATATTACCTTTAAATTAGAGTGCAACGAATTACATGCAACTAAAACGGGCATGAGATAAGAGTATATGAACCATAGATGAAACGGAATAAAATATGATCCACGAAATTAAATTCAAATAGGGAAAATTCAATTTAAATTATTTGCAGTAAATTAATGGCAAATAATTCATATCGTGAAACGTAAATGTCATAAATATATGACGAAATTCGAAGTTTTACCAAATCGCGGTAAATTTGATCAAACTTTAGAAGTAATTTAAGAATTTAATATTTCGTAAATTATTTATTGTGAACGTTCATGTGTGATGTTTTGGCATTTCACGGGGCTAATTTAGTAAAATGACAAATAACATTGCGTATATAGTTTTGCGTTAATAAATGCGATATTTCCCACCCTCTCATATGCTACAACGGTGTTAAGTGAAAAAAGCTCGAATAAAATCGTGAACGTGAAATAAAATATGGAGGTATTTGTGTTCATTAGTAGAAACCGGTTTCATTTTATGTTTACAAAATAATTGTTACAATCACGCTTATAAATAATATTTAGTTAAAGTATTCGTTATTTGCAATGTTCTCGTTTTCTTTCAGACTTGTTTATATTATTGTTAAGAAGTAGGTTGCATCTCAATTTTCTGTTTATTAAATTGGTAACATATTTCATTATTAATTTATCTATTCTGCTACTAGTGGTATTTCTTTTGATTTGTTAGAACAATATTTTATATAAACGCCATCACACGATTTTTCATATGTTCCTTTGTTAGTCGTTCGTGACTTTTGAGACTTGAATGTTGGATAGCTTGCTTATATTTTAGATTTACATATTTTTTTAATATATTGGAAAAAATACTAATAACATGTGGCATCATTTGTTATATATATTTTTATATACATAAAAATTTAATAAATTAATTAATATTAAACTTAGATTAATATTAAATCTAAAATTGTTGTTTAAGTAAAAAATCCCAAAATCTTTTGCGAATTTGAATGAGTACTATACAAGCTCGTACCTTTATTTATACAAGTTACTGTTATCCTATTTCCATCTTATGTAACTAGCCTAGAGAACACAAACTTCTAAGTCTTAAGGTATATGAAGAAATGGTTCTGATTTAGCCACGTGCTTGCGACTTATTAAGATTTTTTAGAAATCAATGACAGGAAAAGAGATTTTTTCAGAATAAAAAATTTTATAAAATAATTAGAAAAGGTGAATTTAAAAATATTTTGTTGGCTAAAAATAAAAATGAAATGAAAGCTTTTAGTTTTAATAAATTTTCAACACCAATTTTCCCTTACAAAAATACTAATATAAGAAAAGGACCAAACTATATACGCTAAAGCCATTAGGTAAATATATTCAATTGTAAAAATTTGGTAATTAAAGACTGAAAAAAATTACGAAGCTTTTTTTGAGGTTTCAATATTTTTTTCATCTATAAATGATTACATACAACTCTGAACAAGCCAACATCAGATGGCGCAATGCCGGATGAATAAATAAGTGAAATACGGCCAAACTCTTATAAATGTTTATGCGTATGTTCCACGGTTTGCGGTCCAGTATTGTCATGGGAAGAGCAATTTCGTACTTGCAGGCTTGTTAATGTTATCGCTATTCTATCTAATTGCTGACAGATGTTCCTTTCATTTACTTAAACTCCCTCTAGAAGCAACTATTATTTTATAACCCTTGGTATTCTCCCCGGAGTTTAGCATTAACTTTCTGGTATTCTTTTGAAGTTTGATTGCTGACAGTCCTGTTTATCTTTGCACTAAGCCAATGACATTTTTGTGCATAGTTAATATTTGTAAATCACTACTAATAACTAGGTATTCATTGCTTCCATCCATAAAAAAAAGAAAGTTATAATCTAAAATAATTCTTGAGGAACCATAAATCATAACATAGGTGAATTCAGTATTTATGTGGATTTATATTAATTTTTTTATATAATAAGCTTAAAGGCTTGTACTAACTATCTCTAACAGAGCACACTTCAGTCTATCTATAACTTATAATATAATATTATGAAACTGTTACTAACTTGTCAAGAAAAGGCCTATTCTCAAAACTTATTGTCCAACCCAATATATTTCGTAATAATATCACCACTTATCATTATTGGATCGATATCTTTTAACTGTAACTAGCGATCACAAAATGTTTTAGGCTAATTACAAATCTGTATTTATAATTGGAACTTTGAAAAAAAAACCTTTTTCAATTTTTAAGTTAAAAACAAGGAAATAAAAAATATGAGGGAGATTACATTTTGCTTGAACTGCTGTTTGCACTTTTTTATTTTTATTATATTTTAAAATCCAAAAATAATTGGACATGTTAGATAGTTTTAGAGTTATCGTGTTTTGGTCGAAGTTTTACTTAATAACCATAGAGGAAATAAGGATAGCTATAAAGCCGACAAACAATTACACAAATCATTAAAAATATTTTTTAAAACAAGAAACCTGTTAAAATTTCCAACGGACAAATGATATAGTTTAAATGAAATAAAGATAACAAGTTAAGGCCTCACATTCGGTCGATGTCAAAATGTTTTCCGTCGTAGCTTGAACAATGGGGGAATATGCGTGTGTTGGGAGAAAATAGATCCGTCGCTATATGGCTATATGGGATCCCATGTTATGCTTTAATTATAACCCCTTAATATTATATTGATGGCTGATAAGTGTTATATGAATATTCTATTTCCTTAATTGGGTGTCGAGCGAATAGAATTAGCAGGGATAGGGAATCCCTTTTGAATGTTTTGAGATCGTTTATGTTTTGACGCACGTACAAGGAAGGACCAAATTGTTTTGTTTTGGTTTGATCTAATAATATATTTTAACTGCACAGACATTTTATGAAGAAGAGTTGACACTTATGGGTGTTAAATTTATTTTAAAAATATGTTGACGTTTGACCTTTCATAAAGTGAACCTTATCATCACGTTGTTGTTATCGAATCGTGACCCTTGGTCTATATTACCCTCTTTACTTAAATATATTATATAAATAAAACTATTTATTTAATACATATTTATTGCATCACTAGCTTTGCTGGAATGGAGTTGTGCGGTCCTATTTTTATATTTTTGTGTTGTTTAAATTATTTATTCATATTTTAATTTTAACGACTACATTCAATTTTCCGCCGACCGCACGGCAAATATCACATTGGCTCTGTATTTCGAATACTTATGATTTTTAGTTCTAAAATTTTTATACATTTATATTTTCTTACTATAATATTAAAATTATATTATTTTTATATTTTATTATTTTTAAATTATATTGGTTACAAAAGGTGAAATATAGGTATTCTCTACCGCAGATTTTTTTAAAACTATGTAAGTGCTACAACTCTGTAATTTATTATTTGAATACATCTTTAAGAAAATAGGCAGCATAAGCCAGTATAAGCTACAATTTGTAAATATTTCGTCTACTTAGCTGTTTTATTATATGAATACATATATATATATATATATATATATATATATATATATATATATACATATATATATATATATATATTTAAAAAATAAATCATTAACCAATGTAAACTGCAACAAAATTCATACAATACACTTTTAGTTATAAGTGATTAGATATAGAGACATACTTCTAAACATGTAACATACAGCACTAATAAATAAATGAAAAGAAAATCTTAAACTAGGACGCATTGCATTACTTAAATACATTTTTGTGGACTATTTCAATTTTAGGATTATTGACAAGAGATTATCTATGTATTCGCAATTGATAACAGAGAGTGATGTCAATCGTGATTCGAATATCTGTGCCACTAGTTGAAAACTACAGAATAAAAAAGGTCGAATGCAAGTTTAACTTGTGCTATAATTGATTCGTACCATACCCGAAATTTGTTTAACATTTGCATATAAATTTTCGCTAAATATGAACGCTAATACGTATTACCAGAACTTTTCATATTATGTGTAAATATTTATTAAAGAGGCGGGAGGAGGGAATAAAGTATTTATACCTAAACATTTGTGATAACTATTTTTACCTTTATTTTTATAACTTTCTTCCAAGAAACGAAAAATAAATTAATCGTGGCCATACATTTTTCCATTTATCAGTTTTCATTGGATAAGCATGCAATCCTTAAGTCCTAGTATATATGATCGGTTAATTTATATTGAAATTTTTGAAAACCTCCGGTATTAGGGCAACTTCAAAGCCCACTTTTCGTGAAGGTAATTAGATTAAAAATCGGTCCTTACTTCTAACGTTGCGAATAAAGGTTTGTTTATTTTATGGTTCATTACTGTCAAATAAATATTATTACTATTATCTATTTAAATTTAGCTCTGTAAAGCTTATTATTTAAGATAATAGGTGGTGACGGACGGACAGACACTAAATTGATTCCACGAGGGTCCCATTATATATTGTTTTCGTACACAACATAAGAAAGGGTTAATGCTCCGTCATATTAACATCACCCTTCCTTAATCGGCAGATCGTGTGTATGACGTGTGTTTATTATTAAAATAAATAATAATATTTATCACTGACCCTTTTGCATTTGAAGGGTTAATAATTAAAACGCGACAGGGCTGGGATAAGAGAACCCTTGGTCTGTATGAAATTACAAATACTAGGGTTAAGCCTAACTATAGGTTACCCCAGATATTACGGGGATGACGTTTGTTTCTCCGGTAATTGTTTAACGTCCCGTCGCTTTTAGGGTTAAAAGTAATTATGTAATATGACGGTGATTAATTTCAACAAAATTCGTCGACCTGTTATGATTTTGATATTAATCGCGAATCATTTTTGGTGACAATGGGTATTAACGTGGGCATGGAGATAGAATAATTATTGTGGAGATAGAATCATTGAAATGTGTATCCTGAAATGATTAATTAAAAGTAAATAAAGTGTTGATGAATGTGTTTTGTTGTATAAATATTATCGTGATAAAAAATATTAAAATAATTTAATAAAAATGATAATGAAGTCATTACTAAAAACAGTTGTTCGATACCATTTATAACATCTGTTTTCATAACTGTTTTTCTAAGGAAAAAAGCAGTTTTAAAATATAATTATCTCTCTGTATTTTTGCTTGTCTTAACATCGTCGAAATATATTATTTTTTGTTCTTTTGGCATATATTACTAATTTTTGATACAAAAATTCTTTAGTAAGTAGGTATAATTTCAATTTGTTTTAAGAAAATTATCAATAGTAATTTCAGAATTTATATATTAATAAACTTTTGTGAAAACATCATTACGAAAATATATTAAAAATCTCTCAAATGAAAATGTTCACCAGAAGTTTATAGTAAAATAAATAAAAATATGAAATAAATTTATTTACTTTAGGTAGCGTAAGCAAAATTTTGTTAATATAAAAGAAATATCAATTCTGAAAGTGTTTGAAGGTTTATACTATTTTTATATTTTCTTTCTGAGATTATTTTAAAGAAACTTTATTTTTTTGCACATAGTACGGTAATTTGTGCTTTTTTACTTTTATTTGGGTAAATACCTTGAGTTTTATAGTATTACTAGAACTTCGCGTGTGAAGAAGCCACAAAAGTTGCACCGATAAAGAAAGAAAATTAAATTACAAGTGTTTTCTTATAAGCACAAAACGAGAAAAATAAGCGGTATTGTCAAACGATCTAATACAGCAAACCCTGATTCGGACGATAGTTCACTTACTTCTCTGCTCAGCTTTATAACTAAATGACTTCTTTCGCGCGATTGGTCACCGACTGGCCGCGAACTCATCGCTTTAGCGGCGCGAAGGCGGCCCGAATTGTGTCTACGAGCACGAAGATAATAAATGTAAAGAAATAGTATAAAGCATGTTACAAACAACGTAGATGTGAAAAGGGGAACGAAATTAGTGGGTAAATATTCGAGCGAATCACGACGTATGACGCGAGATGCTGTGCGCGATTGACACAAAAGTACTGACTTGTAGCACAGTTTCCACAGCACAATAGCGGCGCGATGTGCGGTCTTGTTAAGCGTAACTGCAAACAAGCGGCTAAAGCAATATTTTCATTTTATTCGCTGCGACATTACGAAGAGCGAGCTTGTTATATTAGTGAAATATTTAATAGACTTGCAATATGGTTATCTAAACATACTCAATATAAATATAAAAATGTAGTTAAAATGTTGCGGAATGAAATAAAACAAAATTTTCCTGATAATGAAGATAGATATTTCTGTTATTTATTTCGGTAGATATATGTATTACTAGGCCCTTGGTATTCTGTTACTTGGTTAGTATAAAAGTAATATTTCGATTGATCTCGTATAGTAGTTGCTCGAAACTTAGTTCGATCTTGATGTTGAAATTATATTGTTGTTGGAGTTACTAAAATTTAACCGAAGGTAATTAAAATTTTCATTAGATATATAACTAGACTCTTGTTATTATGTTAGTTGGTTAGCAACAAAGTAACATTTGAATTTATCTCGAATAGCAGTTACTTGAAATGGGCGCGAATATTACTTTGAAATGAAATTTCAATTGAATTTCAAATGAATTGAAATTTCATTGAAATTGTAATTTCAAATGAATTGAAATTTCATTGAAATTAAAATTTCAAATGAATTGAAATTTCATTGAAATTGAAATTTCATTATCTTGACATTGAAATTTCGTTGTTGTCGGAGTTATTAAAATTTTACCAAAACTGATGAAAATTTATTTTCCTTATGATGTTTGTAACAAATATGACAACTTTATTGTCAATTTTGCGTATTTTATATTAGCCTCTATAATTATTGCAAAATAAGAAAAATTTTTGGTCAAGATATCAAATGCGCACTCTACTGTAACTCTTGCGCTAGATAATCTTTTATTAAAAATTCTAATTTCGTTATTTAAGTTACCTTCTGTGTAAGGGCGCATCAATTAATTTTTTATCATACGATTATATTATATTGGAGTCAGGTAAATTCTGCGGTAGTGGTACATGAAATCTGTTTTTCGTTAGCAATTTACTTAATTGAGAAAAATGAAAAGCAAAGTACCACCATAACTTTGTGTTTCTTTACCACCAATCCTCAATAGTAACAAACTTATAATCTGCATCTGAAATATCTAGTAATATTAATGAATTATAATTATAAAATTCACTACCACTACGGGGTGGATTTTATATGGAAAACGTTTCCTCTCTATCGAATTAAGGTAAATAGGAATTACCATTTGGAAAAGAAAAGTCTGCCATATTTTTTAGATTTTCAGAAGTTAGCTGTTGCATATAGAGTGTATATCAATAATATTGACTCAAAGACCTGAAAGATTCTCCATGGCCAAGGAAACTGAAACAAAAAAAAATAAAATTGTACTACTATTAATAAAGTAATCCACAATTAAATGAAACTACGTGATGTAGTATTATTCATTCATTCTATTCAATGATACAACCAAACCTAGGTCGTGGTAAAGAACTTAAAGAAAGTTCTTTAAGTTCTTTACCACGACCTAGGTTTGGTTGTATCATTGAATAGAATCTTGCTAATAGCCCACTTGAAGATGATGTAATACAACGAAACCTAGGCCATGGTAAAGAACTTAAAGAAAGTAGAAATAATACTACACCGCGTATTTTCATTTAATTGTGAATAATGAATTTCTACAAAATTAACGCAAAATATGTTCAATAATAAAGTAAGGCTAAACAAATAATTAAATATAGCTTTATTATTATTTAAAAAAAAATACGACTGTCATGTATCTATAAAGATAGGGCTAGTAAAATATTATCTATAATTTAATAAAAAACCGATCAAGTGCCATTTAGACTCGCGCACGAATGTTTCCGTAGCACGGAAAAATATATTTATTTCGTATGCAATATTTAGACGAATTTTTTTTATCATATTCAAAATGATTTTCGTTTATTTTATGTTTCACTACCTTAATTTTATTGCGAATTTTACACCCATTAGTTGAAAAGCCAGAGGGGGAGTCACAAACCCTATAAGGCTTAGAAGCATATATGTGGCCTACTATTAATTTAAATAAATTATTTTGGAACGTCTGTGTAATTTTTAAGGCTTATTGATTTAAATAAACCATTTTGGAAACTCTTCATCATTTTTAAGATTTATTTAACGATACCCTGCATGCATACGTGCTTTAATTTGTTTTTTGTTCCTCTGTTACATATATTGAGTGTAGCCCCTAATGCTTTTTCCATAATCCCATTATTTCATTGTATAATTGTTCCTTGAAAATACCTACCATCCAAATTTCGTATATATATGTATATATATATATATATATATATATATATATATATATATAGTACCAATAGTCTCCGAGTCAAATGGCTATGATATACAGATAGATATCAGGACGAAATTATTAAGTTCCGTTCTGGTCATTACGCTATGGAACCCTGTAAATAGAGTGTCAGTCGGTTTGTTGTACGCGCTAGTGTTCCTATTTATATGTATGTGTGTGTGTATATACGTCTGTGTGTCTATGATTTCGGTAGTCATAACTATGTCAGTGAAACCATGGGACAATTAGTTAAAAATAACTAAAATACCACCGTGTTCTTGTTTTTTTCTCAGTTGATTAGTTCAAAAAATATAGGAACCGTACCTATATATAAGACATACAAACCGTAAAGAACTCAACAAAATACCCATATGTCATTCTGGGAATCCAGCTTTTGATGTTCCATTTCACTGGAAATTTTTCAGTTACCAGGATTTTTAAAAACGAGCATATACCCACCGAGGGATAGTCCAATTTATCCTTAGGACTCGAAAAAATTGATACTCAATATGGAATAAGAAGAATTATTGAAGTCACTGCTGCAATCTTTACCGACTCTAGCTTCTCGTCCCTACGGGAACCCGTCTTACCAATTCAAATAAAAAATTCTTCGCGGATGCCACGTATACTTAATAATATCCAGGCCAAATATTTATAAATTTAAAAAAATTAAAATTACTAGAATTTAAAATAACTAAGAGTAATTCAGAGTGTGATATTATTGCATCCGACGACTACAACTTTCTCGTGAGTATTTTGCCCGAGATAAATAAGTTAAATTTTACGCAAAAAATGAGCTTACGGAATAAAATCACTCAATCTTTGATGGACTAAATAGTTCTCAGTAAGTATACAGACACCTATGATTACTATACGCAACCACAAATTTCTAATGAAAACAATCTATATACGTGAAGAGGAAATTTTGTTCGCCTTTTTAAGGACATTGCGCGCACGAAAGGGTATGACATTTAGTATAGTTAAAGTTTATATGAGGAATGAGTGCAGAAATCTAAAATTTATATATAATATGCCTATATATTAATGCGTGAACACTGCATCTCTGTTTAAGCATATTGCAAGCGTAGCGATGTTTCTGTACTATTTTACCATTTAATTTTCAATGTACTTAATCTCCAATGACATATAAATAAATATCAAGGACAAATATTCGAAAATATTGGAATTTTATTGAGGCAAATAGTTTTTACACATGATCAATTGTACGTTGCAGCAAGTAGAGTCCGATCATTTACTTGTTTCAAATCGAGCTGTAATTGTGTTTCTTAACTATTGATAAAATTTAATTTCAAATCTCATAGATTTTGCAGGGAATGAAGGCAAACTACGCACGGAGATGACGTATTCGTATATGCTCTCATCTGGCGAAATAGAACAATATTAACAAAAATAATATGCAATGATTAAAGAGGTAAACCTTTTGACAAAAAACCTCAGTAAGTACAAACTTGGATGAATTACGGTAAAATTTCGAACATTAAGCGACCATTAGTAATAACAATTCTGCAAAATATAATTACCAGTTTAAATTTTAAGTTAATAATTGGGATTGAAAAAGAATGATTAGCGAGGCTGATCCGTAATATTATTATATAGCCTAAGTAGTTTTTAAGCAATTTTATATAATCCAATACTACACAGGCTTATTTATGTAATTTATGTATTACAATGGATAAATAATAAAATATTTTTTATACTTACATTAACGTGAGAAATAACTTTTCTGAACGTGTTAAAACCTTTTTGAAATTTATGCATGAGCATATAATCAAAATTTGTTATACACTTTCTTGTAAACTCGTAAAATTTACCGGGTTAATCCCTATATTCATTGTATGGCTTATCAAATTGACCACATTTCATTCTCTTTATGTTTCCAGAATGAATTCCTTATCTTGAATAAATAATGTCTTGAGCAAAGGAGATTTTCGAAACAGTAACACGCTATTTTTGATAACGCCTTTTCCAAGACCTTCGTCGCGTTCACTGTTGCCACCGCCACCACGCGAACAGCGCCGCAGTTCTCGCCACAATTCGCGTCGCCGGAGTTCGCAGTCAGGCCTCAAAGAGGAGGATAAAGACGTGACAAGTTCGGTCATCAGGCCCCAAGGAGTTTGCCAATTGATTGACGCGATCTGCGAAAATGAGATAATTAATTGATTTTTGGGAAGTAGAAGAATAGTAGTTTTTAACTAAACGAAAAGGGTTCAGCATTTCTTTTTAGAAAATGTTTTTCCCCTTTAATAAAATCATTACGGGCATTGAAATAAAGTTGCAGATTTTGTAGCATTGAAACATCTCTATATTTAGGTTGCTTTCATTGATGAGTTTGATTCGATTCAAGACTGAGTCTAAATTTTCAAAGTGACTTTACATTCACTTATTTTATATTCCTTTAGTATTACTTTTATAACTTCATCAATATCGGTTGTTATTTTAATTAATTCCAAAAAAGAAATATGTTGTATTCGTACTTTATATATTTTACTTCATGTTTACTCTGATATGTATACATATAATAGATAAGAGAAAATTTCAGTTACTTAAGTTTATGGCAATCTTAAATCCATCAACTGAAAATCTCTTGTAGGTGTGTATTATTCTAGTATTTACCCATATAAGTTGAAATTATAACAGGAGAAAGAAAATATTTAAAAATTAATTTATTGATTTTTTAATAAGTTCTGTATTTAAAATATGCACCCTACTTTTGAAAAACTGCTTCCAGAAATTGAAGTCGGATAACAGAAAAATGTTAAAAAAGACCTATTATTGTAAGAGATATTTTAATACAACAAAATATATATGTATATATATATATATATATATATATATATATATATATGTACATATGTATATAAATACTTTGTTTATAGAGTAGCATTACTATATAAATTAATTTTTATTGGTTATTAGATAAAACTGAACAGAGCAAATTCACAAATTTGATCGAATTCTATTAGCAGTCAATCCGCTATTGAAATTTTACTGAAATTATTAGAAAGTATTTTTAAATCATATTATCTCTTAAGGATCTTTCCAAATGATTATTGATTTGTAATCTTTTCTGTTTCTTAGATATTTGTGTATATAAATCAATAACCATTTTAAAGATGCCTTAAGACACATTAGATCATTTCTTAATGTATTTTTCAAATTTTTATTTATAAAGTTATATTTTGTATAGATATAAGAAAAGTTACATAAACATATCTGATTCGGTTTGATATAATATGGGGTAGTAAAGGCACATTATATAAGATATTTAAATGATTTCTGATGAATAATATTTTAATTTCAAGGAAAAATAAAACATTTTGTGTATCCTCTTATCTCTTAGGACAATTATTACTGAATTATAAAGTCCTGATATTTGTATAAGTATAAGAGAGTTTGCTCTGGGATAGTATATAGAACACTACATAAGAATATATGAAGTTCTGATATTTTTTATAGGTAAAGAGAAGGTGAATGAAAATTTTTGATTTTCCTTTAAATGATCTGTAGCAATATATGGCATATTACATATTCGATTGATTTCTGATTAAGAATATTTCATTTTCAAGAAAACATGAAACATTTTTATGAAAATGTATACGACCTACTTTCGCCATATTGCTGGTCCCTCTGCTTCCGCCAGTAATTATTTACGAAACATCTAAAACTCATTAAAAAACGAGCATAAAAGTCTGATTTGGTACTTCAATCGGTACAAACTCTCTTTGCGTTTCACAAAATAAATTTGACTTAGCACGTCTAGTGGAAAAGAAAATCTAGGAAAGATAAAGGAAATATATTTATACCGATTCATTTAAGTTTGAGTAAAAATTTTTGATACATTTCAATTTAAAGCTGTATCTTGTCTTGTGCACAAACAAAATTAATAGGCAAAATACACAATGTATACTAATACTTAAAATCGATTACCCCCAGTAAGTTTCCACAGCGTCACACACTTGACCCTTACTATTATTGATATCTTTGCAAAGATGATATCTTTGCTAATATCCCACCTGAAGATGTTGTAATACAACGAAACCTAGGTCGTGGTAAAGAAATTAAAGAAAGTAGAAATAATACTACATCACGTAGTTTCATTTAATTGTGAATAATGAATTTATAATTAAATTAAATTAAATTAAATTATGAATGATGAATTTCAAAATTAACAAAATTATTTATTATGACATTAAACATCGATTTCTAAGAGTTTGGTTAACAATTTTATGTTTCGGGTTGATTAAAAATAAGGCATTTAAAAAATCTTTAATATTTCAATTACATTCTAATTTTCTCGACGAGAGTAATTTGCTTTAACGTACGTTCGCGGAAACAAAAGAAAGGTCCCGGACCAAAACCGCTTAATTTAAAATATATTCATGTCTTCTCACGACGAAACTTATTTATTTAATAATACTGTGCTTCGTACATAAATCTATTGATTGTGAGATAACCTGAAAATATTTGATTTTGTAATTTCTTGAAATGATGAAAAACAAATAGTGGGTCCTATTACACTGTCTGTCCTATTTACTAGTGCTTCTGCAAACAAGGTACTGATATTAAACATACACGTATGTTGCGCTTCAGTGGAAATAAATATTTTATCGCCTTTTGCACACAAATTAAATTAACATTTTGCAGACGGTTAATGAACTATACAATCACAAGGATTAACATCTTTGGCGATTTTATCGAGCAAATTAATTACGATAAGAGAGCTGTAAAAAAAAATTAATTACAGCTCTCTTACCGCATATAGTAAAAATAGAAAAAACATTTCTTATCCCTTTTTTTAAATTGGTACAGAAATCAGTTGTTTTTTTTTTTTAAAAATTACACTCGCAATTTCATTTTCTTTACCTAAGCACGTAAAAATAAAAATGATGATCTTAATTAATGCAAAATTACATCACGTTTATTATACCTTATGTACAATATATATATATATATATATATATATATATATATACATATGTTTGTGTGTATAAATGCTGACCTATCTTTAAGACGCGAATGAAAAATTCTGGAGAATTTGCAGGAGTTTTTGATGAAAATTAAAATTTTCGTTCGGTTTATCAGAAAAAAAAGTTTCAGAGCGAACAACATCACACCAAAAACTTCAAACTAAATGAAAATACGAGAATAATTAAAGAAAAATGGGGGCCAATATATTCATATTTCAATTTTATCAATTTTTTAGTAAAATTTTAGGTACTTTCATGAAAAGTTTGAATGATACAAAATGCTTTTATATAAATGAAATAGCTAAGCATTGTCATATTCCTAATAAATATATCGGAGTTTCATTTTATTATTATATGAATAAATTCTAATAGAAAATTGTACAATGTAAGACAAATCGAACCAAATAGAGAATTACATTTATTTGTATATATAATCACACGGAAACTTGATAATATAAAACCTACTAATTTATATTGACTCCATTATTAATAACACAAATGAAATCTTTGAGGAAATTGATACAATAATTTTACGACAAACAAGCATTTTCTTGTTAGTCGTTATTTATATCAATATCTTTGATAAGTTAAATTGATGAGGTCAAAGCAAATACTAGAATAATTAGCAACGTGAGGCGAAAACAATTTGAAATAATTAAATTTATGCCATATTTTGACTGTAATTAAATTTACATTTTGAATTACATATATATATATATATATATATATATATATATATATGTATGTATATATATATATATATATATATATATGTATGTATATGTATATATATATATATATATATATATATATATATATATATATATACGCACATGTATATGCACATACAAACAGGGCGTGCGTGCAATGCAATTTTAAAACAATTTTCGAATAAACAACTTTTTGCTTTGTTTTAAAGGGATTTTTTTAGAAATAGAGAAAATAACACAACATGCATGTTTAGCAAAGAAACATCCCAAGTACCGGTTTGTTCGACAACACTTCTTTGCTTAGCATATTTTCTAGACAATGAAATTGAATTTCAACCGGCTTTGTAGCAATGAGATGTACTCTAAAGTTTAAGGTTTAAGGTACACGTAAAATATATCTTATGGTACGGAATGCAAAACCGAAGCTTCTCAATTATATTCAGCTCCGTTCATTACGTAAGCCTGCCACGTCGGATAAAAACGATGTTCCATGTTCGACAGCATTAGGTAAAAAAGTAATAGAGGAGAAAATTACTATCGATAAAAATTAAATTTTCTGCAAAATTGATTTTATTTACTGTAATTTAGTTTTCTCATTGTTTTATTTTTCGAAAAATCGAAAGTGCAACCTAGTTTTTAGCGAATAATTCAAAGTATACCCTGAACATTTTGGAAAATGTTCAGGGTATAAAATTGAATAATATTAAAACAATTGACATGGGAGATTTTTTTGAGCAGATATAAGAACGCAGATCTGAGGATCGTCACAAACCTATCTTAGCGTTTTTTGTGATGGATTTATTGTACTTGGCAAATGTTTTTTGAAATATTTATAAACCCGTCATTACCTTAAATAATCATATTTACGTAATTTTACAAATAGTTTATAAAGCATAGAATTATGAAAATGGAGATGTTAATAACGTTATAATAGAATTGTGAAATTTTTAAGGTTACGTGTCACCTGTCACAGTTTCATACAGAAACTTCAAATTTCAATAACATATTGAAACTATGTATCTTATTAATTATCGCTAAAAACACTCACGTGGAGATTTTTCAGGTGGCTAATGATAATCCGGAAAAAAGTCTACATATACATGGGTCAATCAAAGCACATGGATCATAAGGATTCTAAAAATATTTTCTGTCAGAATTTTGCTACAAAATAATTCTAATGATATTATTAAAAAAATTAATACAAATATGCCCTTCTCCCCAGCTTTCTCAGTCTTCGGAATTGCAAAAATTATTAAAAATATTGTTACTTACCATCCTACATTTACCGGAAAATCATAATTTTAGATATTCACCATATTTTTATGCATGTAAAATGTACTCTTCCAAAATATGTACCCTATAAAATGTACCTAAAATATTTGCACGGTAAAAAATATGTTAATATTTATAAATTTCTTCAGTCTTTCATATTCATTTTTAAGCTACCTTTAGTATTATCAGAAATGAAATTAATTGACTGGGTGCGTTCTAAAAATTAAATAATGTAAAACTCAGGAGAGGACCATTTACATTATAGTACCAAGGTAATTTCAGACAGTGAAAAATTCAGAATAGTCCAACAGAATCAGAATAGTATCCAACGAAATTTCACAAATAAAATAGTTACTTAACGGAAACACCTTATTTTATAATTATATTAAAAAGTTACAAACAAAATCTAACTCAAATCATCTTATGTCACAAATAATAAATCACGTATTTTTAATAGAAATTCATAACAAATAATACTCTTCCAGGTGAAATAAATGTTATGCTCGAGTGAAATATGCGGAACGTTTTGCAATCAGGAGACGGGGATCTTAATTCAATGAGAATTTTTCTTACATTCCACGACTATAAATAAAATACTGTTAATAGTATTTGTTATATTATATTAACAATACGGCCATTACCGTTCAACAGTAATACGACTATTCTATTAATAGTATCTGAATAAAATTATTTAGGTATCCCAAAAATATTATATACTATGCTATTTTCAAAAGTATGAGATAAAATTATGTTACCAAATATAAATACAAGTGAGAAAAACAATAATTGACCCATAAATAATTCTATTACAATGTTGATGGCGTCATATTAATAGACAGAAAACGACGTGAACATGTTTTCGGTCGCAAACCAGGCCTTGATCTTATGAAATATATCGAATATAATCACTAAATCAGACTAACATGACGTAAATACGACAATTAGTACCTGATTATAAAGGCAAAATCATACCTGTTACCAGAATGTTAAAAAGTTATGAGAATTTTATGGTATATTCGAATTATATATCGACTTGAATTATTGTGTGTGTAACATGGAACTAATTAATTTATATATAAATGACGGACACAATTATGTAAGTAACATACATCTCTGGCTTCGAAAATAAATTCTTCCTATTGTCCCAATTTATATCAAGTAACATATTTATTACAAGGCTTGTTCGTGGCTATAAAAAGGCATTAAATAAATATGTCTTAAATGTCGAAACACCGTGCTATTTTCTCCAATATTTTAAAGAAATTTGTATTTTTCTCAGAATTTCATAAACATTAGGACGAGAAAACCATAAAATAAACATACTGATACCGATAAAACAAGTTATCTTTTCCTATCTTTAACTGCTTCATGTCCCAAAGCAGTAATAAGAATTATTTAATGTAATTTCAGTAAGTTTCATTAAATATGGATTAAGTTCGGATTTCAAAGATTTTCCGTAGACTCGCCAGAGTTGTTTAATTTTTTTAATAAAAAAAATTATTTAATTTATTGCTTAATACAAATCTTTTGAGCACTTTAAAAATAAAAAATATTTGAAATAAACATATGATAACAAATAATATATAGAGCGATGTACGAAATAAATAAAATAATTATAAAATAAAATTAAATAATAAATTGCAAGTGGGTCATTGACAATCGTAGTTCTAGTCGCAAATCGCAATCGCAAAGCAATGAATATTAACAAAAGAAATTGTCTAATTTGCATGCTATCTTACTGATGATATTAATGATAATATCGTAGCTTCAAGAAAAATATTATTGAGCAATACATTTGAATTTTCTGACCATTACTTTATTATTTTGTTTCTCTATTATCTTAATATGTCATTTCAATTGCGTAAGACGTATAGTTCACCAACTCTTTCTTTATTATTTTTTATTATTTAAATTGTTTAAATTAGTGATATCCATTCACACGTATTATATATTAACAGTTGGTTAACGAGTTTATTAGATGGTTTTAGTTATGTATAATCAGATTTGCGGTTTCGTTTATCGCGATTAGACATTTATGAATATAAGACTTCAGTCAGATATAAATATATAGGATATATGTATATATGTATATATATATATATATATATATATATATATATATATATATATATATATATATATATATATTTCTGGTATTCATTTTTCTTCAATTTTGCGATCTTATCAATACTTGGTTAGATTTATTTTTGCTGCACAGAGTTATGGAATTGTTACTATGTTTATCTTCCACAAGCTGTAAACCTTGGCAAGGAGAAAATCAATATTATAATAAAAGTGCGAGGTGTCTGTACAGAACTACTGTCAAAAATGTTGCGCCAAGTACTTTGTCCAGAAAATTCGAAAAATAAAAAAGTTGTTTGCAGAATTCTCATCTGTGTTGTTCATTAGTTTGCTGTTGTGAAAAATTAAGATTTTTAAATGATTTTTTAATCTTTTCGTACTTGCTGCGAGTTTCAAAGTTCTGACTAGTGTTCAGTTTATTATCTAGCTGTATTGACATAAATTTCTTTTCTATCTTTATTTTGGTACTGTTTCATTACAATATAATAATTACACAATAAAGTTTTATAGATTTTATAAAAGGGTAATATATATATATATATATATATATATATACATATATATATATATATATATATATACATATATATATATATATATATATATATATATATATATATATATATATATATATATATATATATATATATATATATACATACACGAAGAATTTTATAATTAAATACAGATTTATGTAATGTACTCGTATATTTATAGGCTAGCATTTGAAATTAGAAGTGTAATATATAGAGTTATAATAACAAGAGATTGAATACTTAGGTTGGAAAGATTTGTGTTGAAATAACATTAAATATAACGTATAGTATTATAAATTCTGTTCATATTTACGCGAGAAAAATTTAGGATGACATTACGTGTAATTGTAATTTGTTAAAATAAATTCGTTTTTTTAAAATAAGGATTATCTAATGGCTATTTTTATTATTTTATTTAACGTGTTTATGTCTAAATTTATAGTTTAATCTTATTGGTGAAATATTGTCTGCACGATCAAAGTGCTTTTTTCAAATTATTATGTATATAATTGCTCCGTTTGCAGGAGGATCGCATTAATCAACATTTTATCGTGACGAAGAGCCATGGACTATTTTATGTCGACGGTAAGAGGGTGGCTAACCATAATCTTGGTTGAGATTCAAGAAAGCGGATTTTTCGAGAGAACATAAGGTAGCTCTATTAACAAAAAAGGGTAAAAGGCCACTTTATGGTTTTATAGAAACCTGGTTTTGAGTATAAATATAAATATAAATATAACAACGAAATGTCTATATGGATTCTAGTCTGTACATAGATCTGAGGAAATCTGAGTATATTAAGATCTGCGTCGGCTCCATGGCTCTATGTTTCTGTGCCGTAAAGTAGAATCGGTAAGATGGGCATTCGAAACAGGGGAAAGAAACGATATTTTGAAAAAAAATTTAATATGTGAGTAAATTTGTTAGTACCCCTCAATTTTTTTTTCATTTTGTAAATTCTATATATATATATATATATATATATATATATATATAGTAGCATACAATATCCCGAAATAAAAAGTGTCAGTGTGTCTAATAAAAATAATAAAATTGACACCACCAAGGACGACGCCCACACCACACATTTTTAGTTATAACTGGTTGCTAGCTTTATTTTTTTCTGCAGAAAATTTTCTAATTATTGTATCTGTAAATGCTTTTTAATAAGTTCAATAGATATAAAAGAATATGAAAATGAAGTCAATTTAGGTAATGTTTTGTAACTGTCACGCTCTCCTGTAAAATTGGAAAAAGTTAGTTACAATATTTTTTCCTTGGTTTCATTAATGAATAATCGTTCTTTAAATAAGTAAATCTGGAAGTACGAATATGGAGCAAATCGAACTACTACTGTGTTTAAATTCCTCACCAAGCAAATAAAAACTCCGAAATTATCATGAGTGAGATGGAAGATACTTTCAGAGAGCGTTGCTTTGGTAAAATCGTGGTTTACAAGTTGCATAGTCTATTTAAACAAGGTCAAGTCTCGATTGAAGACAACCTTCCTCAGGAGGGCCGATTAGGACCACCGCATGGGATATTGTTGAAATAGTAGACTAACTTTCAGCATTAGTTGGTGTATCAGATACAACAATGTTTATAATTCTACATGGCTATCTTAGCACGACTAAAGTCAGTACAAGAAGGGTCCCAAAGGTACTTATACCACCGCAAAAGCAACGAGTCAAGGCGTTGAAGGAGTTTTTCAAGATCTATAATGTACCATCTGTTAAGCTTTATGTACGAGTTTTATATATATTCATCATCAAGTTGAACGTATCTATAGATCGTATTAGTTTAATTCGAATTTCTAAACCAATAAGAATTTTTCTGGTTTCAATATATCACTCTGCAGATGATCGATCATTTCAGTCTCATTACTTTCTTTTCCAAATAATGCTCTGTTTTAAAATCATTTATTACTCTCCTTCATATTAATCGTACACCTTGACATATCATCATACCAAAGACGACACTGATAAGAATTCTGTGCAGCAGATCCATACATACTCGTAAGTTTTCGGTACAGCATTTTCCACTGGAGATTTTTTCCATTCCACAGAATCTATTTTCTATTAACATTTCTCTTAAGGTATAAAATGTTTTACATTACTTTATATAATGTTGATAAAACGTCATTAGTTTTATTAAAATATTACATCAGTTTTATTAAAATGATACAATAAAATATTTGCAACAAAAATATATTACAGGAAATTACATAAAAGTAATTAAAGAATAAAAATATCTAATTGAAACATTGTATAACAAATTAGAATAAAATCTTGATTAACTTGAATCATATTATGTACGTATATCTTTTTAGCTTATGAATAATATAACAAAACAAAATATGTAACTGTAAATATAACTAACTGAAATTGTATATATGTAGCAGCTACTACAATCTACATAAATATTCCTATTTTTATCAATCTCTATTATATTGCCAAACTCAGCATAAACTCTACAGTTATTTGAATTTTTAAGACTTTAACCAAAACATATTTCCATTCTTAAACTACCATATTTATTTATATGTTAAATTTGCTGGCAAGTTATGTGTTAGATGAAAAGCTAATAAACATTAACAATTCCGGTAATATTCTTTCGTAATGTCATTACCTTTATTTAGGAAGTGAATACTAGTTCCAGGAAAAAACTGTATAATAAAATGAAGTATAATTTTATATGTACAAAGTTTGTTTACAAATGTTTGGATGGAATTTGTTGACCGTTAATATATAGACTAAACGAAAACATCTTATGATGATTAAAATTGATTTTATTTGGTTTCTAATTGCCATTTAACGCACTTTTGGCAATAAAACATTTAATGCGACATTTTGGATTTTTAAAAAATAGTTTTTACAAATGTAAATACTTTCACTGGAATCTTCCACGATATATATATGTGTTTTTACGGCCCCTTTGTGATGCTCCTCCCATATTTTTTCTGTTGTTTATATTCATTTTTATAATAAACACGAAGAAAACAGATTTATAGTAAGGATGGGGTTTAGCTTAGGTTAGATTAGGTTATGTCAGATTGTATTATCTTATTATTAGTATTATTGTCAGATTGTATTAGCTTATTGTTAGTATTATTGTTTATAAGAGCTTATTATATATTAAATTAGGTTAGGTTATATTAGGTGAGGTTAGAGTAGATTAGGTTAGATGAGGAAAGTATATTCAAAAGCATACACTCAGTCTATTTTTATCCAGAGATGGATCCTATTTTCTTCAGTTAAATTTTGTAAAGCAGTGTTAGAGATCTGTCAAAAAAATTTTCTTTTCCGTTTAACAGAAACTTACTAATAGGCCGCGTGCATACAATAGAGAAAGATGACTATTATTTGCTGCTGTCGCTATACTTACTTTGTTTTCAATCTGATATTCTAGAGGTTACTTTTTCACTGATATATCTCGAATAAATATACCATTATTGATACGAAATTGTTCAATCATATTTATGACATAATAAAAGTTAGATTAACTTAATGTAAAAATGTAATTCACGCACTGCCTCATATTGATGAAAGTTTAACTGATTTTACTCCAGACTTCTGGCACAAAATGGAAAAGGTACATAAGTACGTATGTAATTGCTTAACAATACGATTAATTTGTTAACTTTTGATGACGATCAATATCTCAAAGGCGCAATGTATTTTAGATATTAATATTGTTTTCTCACAGCATGTGGGCCACTCGATCAGTTTAATTTAATACAACAAGGATTCCTGACCAGAAATCGAGAGAAAGCTACAGTATATAGATCAATGTGATAATCATAGACTGCCATAGTTATAACATAATAGAGTCTGACAGACCGCTAGGTGAACAAAGAGAGCAATTTGGGATGAATGCAAAATCACTTGTATCTTTAAGTAGTAATCCGAGGGTCCATTTAATTTGATTCTTTTCGACCAATCCCACGCTCCGACTCTCGAACTATATATAATTGCACTTTCTTCCTCTTTTTCACGTCTTTAAAGTTATTATCCGGATCGATTTTAATGCTACCGTTTCCTTTATAAGCGGTAAGTGCTCGCTTTTCAGATTAATTAGTACGTTTGGGTCTTCGTATATATATATATATATATATATATATATATATATATATATATATATATATATATATATATATATATATATATAATATGTATGTGGAATATTTTGAAAAAGAAAATAATATACATAAATAATTTGATATTAATTATGGATAAAATTAAATTAATAATCAATATTGTGTGTCTTATATATTTGCCTTACGTATTTCGACAGAAAGAAAAACTTGTTCGTATTATCTAAGGCCTATCTTCTTTACTTTGGCCAACAAGCTTAATTAAGTTATGTCGTGTTTACGTTTCATATTTCTACCTTCATTTTCTAAGAATAAAACATAGGTTAATTCTATCTACAATGCAAAGCATCCGCTACTCGATACTGCGCGCGATTCAAAATATTATTGCAGTGAAGAAGTAACGCAAGAACGATTGAATCCGACATTATTTGTTTTAATCGATACGACATTTGTCGAGCTGCATAGAAAAGTTTTACTTTGGCGTCTACAATACAAACCCTTCGTATACATAAAACATTCATTACCCGTAAATTAATTCAGTTTCATTACATAGATACAGATAATTAATTTTAGATGTCCTTTTCACGTTTTAACCTGCGTATTAAATTATTTTATACTTGAAACCGAAAAAAAAACGAAACAAAAAGCACAGTGTGTTCTCATGTATCTGCCTGTTTGGGTTGCTCTTTCGTTGATATTTGGTTCGAGCGATTTTTGAAACACTCGTCGGCTAATACAGATATTTATTTTTTTTCCTATTTTTAAGTACATATTCAATTATTTTAAACATTAAACTGAAAAAGAAAACAAAAGTTACCATCTTTCTTTAGGTTCAACTACTACACTACTAATCATATACTTGTACACCCTTGGAATTAAAGTATACTCGTTTTAGCTATATATTGGAATTTGTTTTATTCAAAACAAATCACAAAGTAATGTGGATTTAAACAACAGTTTGCAACTAAAAAAATTAATTAGAGGCATAACAAAAAGTATCAAATAATAAAAACACCAATTGGAACTTGGCCTTGACCAATTGGGCGCATGCACACCCACATATTAAAAACGTTTTTAAATACAGATCTTTTTGATTTACTATCGGAATCAACATACGAATAACATATGATAGGAGCAGTTAGATGAATTTCGCGGAGAATAGATATGTTTTATTTTTCCTTTAATTTAACTTCAAAAAAAGTTAAAAAAGTACGTTAATATCATTCAAATAATAACCAGAACTTGAGGCTAAATATTTCCTGTTCAGTATTATGATCTGATTAAAGTTTCAAATGGTTATCTTCTATGAAAAAATCTCGAAGAAATTTAGTTATTTCAGCTTAAACATATGTAATTTCAACATACAGGAAGGTAAACGATATATTGTCATACTTTCACTGCCACAATTTTTAAACTGTCTTCATTTTGGATTTTTTTTAACTGCACTAACCTCTTAATTCTACAATCATGTAAATTCCTACTCGGAAAGCTATAACCATTTAAGAAAACCGTTACGTCACGTACAGAACAAATTTATCCAATGTTAGAGCGAGATCCGTGGGACTCTGCTATATTGTTCATCTCACTGACTAGTCTGCGAACCCGTAGGTTGTTTTATTAAATACGGCCGCAGTTTTTTTTTCGACACATACATGGAGGTGAACATTAATGATATTACTTGTCCTCTGGGATGGAACGAAGCATAATGCAGAATTGTTTTGTAGAAAACTTAATTAATTTAAGAAAGTAAATTTTTTGATAACAGGTTAAGTTCATATACTTAGAAATTTGCATAAGCAGTTTGTTTAATATTAATATTAACAATGCCGTTAACCACAAATAATTTGTGTTACTTGTATGTGGTTTATGACGAGCTGAGCCACAGTTAGTCTAGTACAATTATGGGCTAATGAATTTTATATGAACGTGCAACATAGGCCGAAATTAAATCACAAAATTAAATAATGATAATTCATTTATCCTGAACTAATTTGTCACTTCGAGCATAATAATTTTTACCCACACATTTTGTTTAAATAATGAAAGCATTATTACTCTCCGACTAAACTTCAACTAAACTGTTAAAACAACAATATGTTGTCGTGAATAATATTCGTACAATTCCTTCTGCCTACTGCCAAAGATTATTTAAAAAAATCACTTATTCTCAAAAATATATCTCTCTTCCAATTTAAGCTGTTAGTTTATGGACCAATATTGATATTGGTACTAAAAATTAATTTTATGACACAAAATTAAATTTTGTCAAAGACAATTGTACTCGCTCTCATTTAACATCTTTTACCTGTATTTAACCCGATTTGGTTCATGTAAAAACTAAGTTAAAAAATGTATCCCAAATACTTTACCTACTCGCTTGACTCATGGACATAAATTGGTAGTAAGTAATATCACTAGCTTATATACTATTCTCTGCAGAAATTATTTATAAAAAAAAAGGAATTAAACCGAACAAATGTTCCACTCCTGATTTGCACCTACATTTGCCTATGAATATTTTTAGAATGGAATGGAGTAATTGACCTTATACACGGCTATTAAATAAAAACTTTGAGACCCTAATCTGGCCTTTGCATTTCCTTAAATATTTATGGTCTCAGACATAAATGATGCGAAGACACGCGATTGAAGTAAGTTTCTTGAAATGGAAGAAATTCAAAGAGCATTAATTTTGATGAAATATTTCCTTATGTTATCACATAGTTTTGTTAAAGATTTAGTATATCGGTATAAAAAGTACGTATATCGTTTTGGTAATGGATAATGGTAGTTGACTTATTCAGTTGATCGAATGCTATTGATTATATGCTTGTTATGTACGAGTTAAATGCTTTTATACAAATATTTACTCATTCTACTTCTAAGACGTTATCATTAGAGTTTATTCGGCTACTTTAATTTAATTAGAATAATTAAATATCTTTTTTCCACTTTTATTTTTTCGAGAGCTCAGAAAGTTGCGAGCTCATAAGCTTTTTTTTATAACAGATTACATGAACCCATAAATTATTTTTCCAATACGGCCTAATACAATCAAGAGACGCGGTCCACCCAAATAGAAACGCGAGATCATTTAAGTTAACTTTGAGTAGTGCCAGATTGCCATCGAATAAATAAATTTGATGGATATGATTCGTATTTATGATTATGATTAATTCAAGAATGAACTGCAACATAATAGTTAAATGGTATCATAGCCGCCGAGGCATCTTGGGTTGATCACAAGATGTGCTCCCTTTTACAGCGGCGCTGTCAATTATTTACGTTAAAGTACCTAAGTACTGTACCAATACTATTTTCATTAATAAAATAACAATGTACTCTATAGATCTTTGTTTAGATTTTGATACAAATACAGATAGTGTATTCAACTGTAATAACTATGATAGGTAATAATTATATAGGAATTTTAATCTATGTGAAATTTGTGAATCATTGTGATTATTTTCTTTGTTCTGATCCATTTTACGTTACATTTACTTCTTATTGCACACTTTAGTCCTGTATGTTTGTGTGTGTTTATAATTGAAAATATACTGTTTGAATGAAATAATATGTTAAGTATAAAATATAATGCTATAAAAAAGACACTAAAATATTTTCGTGCTATCGATTTTCTCAATATCGTTTATTTGCGGATTGTTGACACTAATTAAAAAAAATCATTCAGTTTTATTATGAATCGTTCATTTTAATATCAATTCAAATATTGGGTAACATTTTGTTTTTAATATGTAAATTTTTAAGAAGTTATGCATTATGCAAAATAGTCATTTTCTTGTTGCAACCGTTTAAACGTTCAGAGATACAATATTGAAGGCTTGAACGCCTGATATTGTGCTTATAAATGACAGAGCGATAAAATATTTCACTCAAACGTTGTTTTTCACTTTGGGAATTTATTTCATAATATATCTTTCATAGACTGAAAATATGCTGGATTCCTCAAAAATAACGAAACTCAGAATAAAATTATAGTTGTTATTTCTTTTTAATAATTTTGAATTTTGTAGTTTTGAGAATAGGGAAACTTGCTTTATTGCGGATATTTTCAGTATAATAGTTCTATTTTCAAATAATCTGGAAGAAAAACAATATTTTTTTAATTCTTTTGACCTAATCTTTAAATTGATATTTTATGCCGCGTAAGGAAAAATTATTCTATAAAATTTCCACATAAATATTAGTAATCGTTAACTAACGAGATATTTGTTGGTTAATATGATTTATCATCATGTACAATTTCATGTTTCTACCTCAAACAATTACTAATGAAAAAGACTGTACCGACAAACACGTGAGCCGTCTTACAGAGTTAGATTTTTACTATCAGATACGATACGAGATTTTAACTATAATTTTTCTGAAAATTAGACGTTACACATATGTGAAATAATTTTCAAACTTGTCGAGTCATGGTTCTTACAGTACTTGATAATTATTTTGTTGTTTATCTTTTCATTTCTGTGAGGTTTAAGATTAAATATATCGCATTTTGGGAGCGAATTGGGGAATTTCATTTATAAATTCAATATTTTGTTTATTTGTTATTACAAAAACAATTGACATAGTAAAAGAGAAAGAAACCGCACAGAGCAATTTTTGAATAATTTCAATAAACCGATGTGAAATACCAATACACAATAAAAGTGAATTTCGTAGTGGTTTTAATTACCTGTCCTCTTTTTAATTTTAAAGCAAAAATAATATTGAAGAAGGATGTATGAAGAGCAAGTATTTTGTATCTACAAACCATTTGCAAATTTTCACTTTAATTTCAGTGCCATCTAGTCGACTTCTGGCAGAATCTTGTTAAAGGGTTAATTTTGTTACGACCTCGTCTTGTATCTATTTTGTCGACGTATCTAGTTTAGTTGGTATACATAACATGCTATATGGAAAATAATTAATGAATAAACCATTCGCATACTTTGGTAGGATGAATTTTAAGTAATATTTCTTATCTTTTGAACTACTGCCCCTAAACTTCACGTAATTCCCGTTATGTAAAAACAGAAATAAGTCAAATAATTTTGACAAAAAACTAATTAGGAGATTATGGACCAATTTGTAGCAAGATAAAGTATCATCTAATTCAAGTCAACGCAACCTTGCATCGCGCCGAAAAACTAACAGGTAGTTCGGGGAGACTATGCAGGTACCGACTTCATGTCGATGCACTCAGCTTTAGTGTGCCGTACTTGATGCGGAGCGTTGTAGCGGCTGAGCGTTAATAGCCAGTATACAAGCTCCATTATGACTCGCTTCACTTAGAGTATCGGCGAACAATTCGCCGAATAACTAGCCGAATAATTTGTGCATGAATACGACCACGAAAAGACCCATTTATATATTTGTCTATATACCGAATGCACTTGAATAAATTGTTTACATGCTCGTATTTGTGCCCATTCGTATGTATTCGGTGAGTCTCTAAATGAGGCATAATAATGTTTATGTCATGAGTTGACACGTTTTTTTTTCATTTTAAACTGAAAAAGCGTTATTACTGAAAATATGTTTTTTCCCCTTCGTCGAATATTTATTGATATATCGGAAGTCAATAACATGTAATTATAATCACACAAACATATTATGGCAAAACGGATCAAACAAAAAGTAAGTATTGAGTATAATAATTTTTTTTATTAAATAGCTTTCTTTAGTATTTGTTTCTTCCGGTACTCGAGTGAATTGTATACTGCGTTGTTTCATATCGGACACGAACATTGCAATAGATTGTTTGCCCGCGTGTATCTTCACGACCAGTTCACCAAAAATTTAAAGTCCCGCTCATTTCTTTACACGTATGTGGTGAATAAATCTTATCTACCATCCTTTTTGATATCGATATGACTTGTGATATACATCTAGCACTCACTGTGCGCTATCCGCAGTAAATGCGTGAAAAAAAAGGTTTCAAAGTTAATTTTTCTGATTATGTATATAAATATATATATAATAGAAATATGTTTTGAACAAATACTATGTTCGTAACGGAAGTTTTGCGACATGCAACGCAAAAATATCTATGTAACAATCGAACTTCGTTTTCCGCTCCATTAATTTAATAATTCATTGTAACCAAAATTATTCAAATTTGCTTTCTCTTTTTTTTTCAACAATTGCCGGGATAAATTTAGTTTGTATACATTATATTAACCACGAGAATATCGAATATAAAAAAATATTTTACATTTTATGTCAGTTTAAATATAACAAAAGTTTTGTCAGTTTTTTACCTAAAAAGGAAAAAAAACGAGATCTTTATTGTTACGTGTCCATTCGTCCGTGTATCTTATTAAATCAAGATGTGTTTTTATATAGGGAAACTAAGCTCTTTGTATTGCAACAAATGCTTTACATTTTGATTATTTCCGTCTTTCCTGTCTAACAGGGAGAATGTATATGCAAGGGGATAATATATATATGTATATAGATATATATATATATATATATATATATATATATATATATATATATATATTTATAATTTAATCGTAGACTGTATTTACGTTTTCCCAATAAACAAGACAAATTTTGTACGTCACTGAAATATGATATTGGTGATCTCACAATGCTAGTATTATTAGTCAACGTTGATGCTTCCTGTGAATATGGCATTAATGCAGAGACCCAAACTTAATTTAGTCTAAACTGAACTGGATCCGTATAGCCGTTACCAACGGAAGGAAATTTATTATTTACTCCAGACTCCACCATATTAATCTCACGAGTTTCCTCGGCGATAAAGGTTGTTAACGACGCTATTTGCCAATTTCATTACTCCTGTCTGTTAGGAAGGATAAGTTTGGAATAATTAAAAAAATATGTTAATTATGCAAATCATTTTCCATGCGGGAAATATTGTCTACCTGCTTTTGACAACTCCATAACCACTCATGGAGCCAGTAATCATTTTATAAATTCTCCCATCCCGCCTACTTTGGTTAGTTTCATAAGTCGTGTTTGCCGCAAAGAAATCAGTTTCTTTCAAGAAATGTGCAGGAAAATGTAGAACAATTTCCTTGGCAGATAAGAATATGAAAACTTTTTGTGTAATACATGTAGAATAACACTAAAAAATACGTATTTAATAAAGATATACATATATATATATATATATATATATATATATATATACATATATATGTATATATACATATATATATATATATATATATATATATATATATATATATATACATATATATATATATATAGACGACAGCTAAAGTTCTAAGATTTAAGTAGTTTAACCGCACTAATATTTTTGTGTAACCAAACAAATATTAATATTCCGGTTAAGTTTATTGAATTTGAAAGCCCTTTCTAGGAAGCACTAAAAAGCCCTATCTTGTTTTAATATTTGAGTTGTTAATAAAAGTCAGGTGTTATGTGATCAAACGGCGTATTTGAAATACAAGATTTTTATAATTAATTTATTACAAACTCCACCCACAATGATATTTACTACGAATTTAATATAATGTTGCAAATATTTAGCAGTTGTCGTAAATAAGTAAATATGGCAATAGTGAATCTCTGTTACGTTACAATGCTTGACAATGCTTGACAGTAAGTGCAGGATATATGGTAAATTAATAGAAAGAAGCATTCTACTTAGGAATATGGTACATGAGGATGTTCTCAGAAGATGCGTGAACAACTGACTCTAGAGGTAATTGAGTGACACAGTAATTTAAATCATTCAGGAAAGAAGATGTTCAAATATTACTAGTCCCATATTCTTTCCAGCTCCGGAAATATTTTTACTATGGATTTAAAAAAATTAAATTAAAATGTAAATTATTCAACAATAACTTATATGTAGAAATTTATATACCTATACACAATAATTTTGACTTAATTTTTTCGTGTTTTTTATTTTATTTTGATTTTTTATTATTATTGCTTTCTAATGTATTTCAATGTTTTTAATGGTTCATTTATTTCTTTCTTGGCCTTCATTATTTATTTTGGCATTTTATTATTCATTTTGATTTTGCGTATTTGTGTTTTTTTCAATTTTATAGCTTCTTAAAAGAATTGTATTAATAACAAGAAAACTAAGACCTTTCAAAAGGGAATATTTATTAGAAAACGAAATAAATGTTTTTAAAAGTCATTCTATTTTGATGTTTCAAATAAGTAGAGTCATTAAATAGACAACGATTTTACAATTCTAACACCCCATTTTTTTATTATGGGACTTGCATACTACGTATATACAGTAATTACAACAAATGATTACTACGAAATATAGTAATTACAACAAATGATTACGTATCATACTTCAAGCGGGAAAATACTCTCCGTTGGATGCACATGAATGGAGTCAATGCGAATGTCGTGTACCATAAAGACGGGACTCCATATCTGCAGAGATTCTAAATGAGTGTAATATATTACCTGTAGTAGTGTAATATATTACTGTAGTAGGGCCACTCAATGAACCCTGTGGTTATAAACCTATGTAGGGCCACTCAATGAACCCTGGCGTTATAAATCTGTGTAGGGCCACGCAATGAACCTTGTCGTTGTAAACCTTTGTAGGGCCACTCAATGAACCCTGTGGTTATAAACCTACGTAGGTCCACTCAATGAACTCTAGTTATAAACCTGTGTGATTTTATAAATTATCATATTTTTGAATAAAACTATTTAGGAGTTTCATTGTTGATTTAATGGGCTGGTGGATATTTTCCGACTTTTCCCAATTAGCCAACTATGTATGGATGGTGATTAATTATCCTATTTTTTTAGCACAGGTCTCTTGAGATTACATTTCTTTTAATCGAAACTATTTTATATATCTTGTTTCAAACACCTTAAATATGATTTTATGTTTCACCAGAGCTATCTTTGAATAATGCCTAACTTGTGTGATCCTAATAAACTGTGAACTTTTTCGAGATACTAGGTATCATATCAACGATTCATTTGCTTTAATGAAGTCATTTATTAATTTTCGGAAATTCGAATATTATTTATGAAATATAGTAATTACAAGAAATGATTTCTACAAAATAGCTAAATTTGTAGAAATCATTAACAATAAGAACACTGTAAGTACGACGATCATAGTTGTCCTGTTACATACGAAGAGAACATAGTTATAAATTAATGTACAGGTGTCATTGGGACCTCTAATGACCACTGTATGTTAATTTGTAATATTCTGATTTCATCATGGGTAATTAAAACTTAATCACTCTAGAAAACAGAGTTAACATGAAACAAGATATTATGTGTCTAATTGCATTTTAAATTATGTAGTCTACAATGTTAATCTCAATAGAATATGGGAAAAAAAATCGCTGTTCTCTTATCTCGGAGGCATTCCAAACTGTAGTTAAAACTGATTTTTAGAATTCCTTGTGATTATGGAATCAAAAAACTTGCATGTTATATCCTTCTTGTGCAGTTTGACAGCAAGTATTGTCGGCCGAACCTGTCTTAGCCATTTACATTGAAATTATGCTTAATGATATTATTAAGAGAAATAATTTGTTGGCTTCTTTGTCCGTTTGCATCCGGTTGCTAATTTCTTCACAAATTTATAATTATCCTCTTGTCTCTGGGAGCGTATTCCTACTTAAATGATAAACAATTGCCTTATTTATTATATGTCTTTCAATATTTATATTTAAAAACATGTACCTTTAGAATCATAATTAAATCTGTCGGGGAAAATTGGGGCCCTTATAATTAATTATAATGATTGGTTTACTAGTCTAAATACTTTTTATTCTAGTATGGATACCATGATGAAATAAATTGATTTAATCAAAAAGTTCCTGACAACACTCTCACTACTCTCTCTCCCTCTCACTGCGGAATGAAATTTAAATTCTGAATTATTAAAGTTTTGAGAATTGCTTAGATATTAAAATTAATATATAAAATTATTATACATACATTTTAATATGTGTTTTTTATATAGTATTTTAAACAAAAAACATTTTAATTTGAATCTCCTATAAAAATTGCCTACATTTTTAAATTCTACTTGCAAAACTGACTATAGCGGGTAAGGTGCGTCAGTACATTTCCACGTACGTGATTTATAAAGCGATCCGCCCGGCAGCAATTCCTTGGCAAATGTTTGTCTCGTTACAGTGTGTCAAAAACAAGTATAATTTTATGGCGAAAAAAATAATTTGCATTAATAAAATATTTGTTTAATTTTTCTAAACATATCCACCCTTACAGATAGGAGTAATTAAATTGAGAAATACCTTCGTTAACAATTAGGGGAATTTCGTAAAATTTATATAATAGAGTCAGGAGTAAGTACTAAGTTTCCTCCCGTTCAAAACAGCTGTAGAATCCCAGTTCAGTTTAGAATAAATTAGGCTTGGGTCTCGGGGCCTAGGCTGAGTTTTTAGCGAATCTTAACTTCTTTCACTGACAGTGGCATTATGTGATATGGCCAGAATAATATTTCATTGACGTACAAAATTTGTGTGATATTTAGGCCAAATATAAATATAACCTACGTTTAGTTATCATACACATTTTACTATGTGTGTGTAGGAAAACAAAAATAAAAAACCGACGAGTATCTATATTAACATGTTTGACTTTGAAAATACGTCTCAATTTGATGATTTCACTGATTTGAGCATAATATGAAGCAAGAAAAATGTTTGTACTAATAGATTATCATAAATTTGTTTTTTTTTTTCAGAAAAATAAGTGAATGAACAACTGCTACAAAATCCCGCGTCCTATTTCTATCACATCTTTAACAATTGGAAAGTACTTTTTGATATTCTCTGTTCTCAATTAAATGAAACTACGTGATGTTGTATTATTTCTACTTTCTTTAAGTTCTTTGCCATGACCTAGGTTTTGCTGTATTACATCTTCAGGTGGGCTATTAGCAAAGAATAACTCTTAGGAACATCCAACAGCATTTATATGTTTCAAGTACAATAGCGGAAGCCTGCTTATATTAGTGAGTTTATTGTAGGGGAGTGGTGTAAGTTTTATTATATTTCCGAGAGTTACAGGATATGCCAGTATTTTAGTGAGGGTTATAAATTCAATTATTGTTATTATATGAGGTTGTACAATACAAATGTTCTGGTGCATGTAATACAATTAAATGGAAGTTATTTTCGGTAATCGAAGAAGTGGGAAAACCCACATAAACCAGGCTTCCGCAATTTACTCGAAACATATAAATGCTGTTGCATGTTCCTAAGAGTTAACCTTTGCTAATAGCCCACCTGAAGATGTTGTAATACAACGAAACCTATGTCGTAGTGAACAACTTAAAGAAAATAGAAATAATACTGCATCACGTAGTTTCATTTAATTGTGAATAATGAATTTCTACAAAATTAACGCCAAATATATTCAATATTCTCTGCTTTTTTAGAGTCCTTTATTAACTTTTAAGTAATTTCAAGATTTTCTTCATCATTTACACTGCATTACTCAAGTCAAAATCGCAGCATGAACTATTGTATTTAAGCTGGCCAGTGATAAAAATCTGATTTTTCGATAACCGTGAACGGACCGTCTAATATCGGACTGTCAAATCCATATTATTATAAATAAAATAATTATTACTTTTAATTCCATTTCTGATAATTATCATAGTACATTTTGAATGTAAAAATGATTTCAATAATATTTAATATTTATTGTTTGTTTACAATTATTACATGTTTTATAATTTATTTTAATATGCTATAATTTTTTTGAATATTTAATGTCTTATTCAAATATTTATATAAGATTGATATTTGGATGGTTTGATGTGGGAATGTTAGGATATAAGTTAACCTAATACTTGGAAAACTCACTTATTGTATCTCTTATCTTGAAATGTGGGTCATAGCTGTGGTTTCATATACACACGAAAGAAAAAGTTGAAAATTGAAGAAATTCGATTTAAATTTTTAGGCAGTTTTCTTTGGCAAAGGCAAATTTTGCTAGATCGAAGACAAGAAGTGAATAAATGATATCTGCGCTAACATATAAAGAATACATTTACGCTTTATTACGCGTCGAGATTTATTGGTTGCGTTTATTAAACATTAGTGTGGACTGGTTGTGGTGAATACGTATGGTGCTAAATTAAAAATTAAGAAAACCTAATGCAATGTCAGCCCATACCTATAGAACGCCACATAATAGCGTGAATTAGTGCTGGGAACTTAAAAAATATTACCCGTTATGTATACGTTAACGGCATAGAGGTAAAATACACCGAAGTGTCTTCGTTACAACCATACCCAGATTTTTACGTATTGAATGGCATTTAAAACAAAGTCTGGTCACATAAAAATCTAAATATATAAGTAAACATGTAGTTCCGTCCATCCGCACCTCGAAATCTGTATATTGACATCTGTCCGATTACCAAGTTTTCCTACTATATGACAATTTAATGCATTTAGTTAACTAATCTTATTTTTATTTTGCAGGTTGCATAATTGCTAATTAATAAATGCCCATCCTGTTTATGCTACGTATATGCAAAACCTTAAGCATTCCTTGCAAATATATTTTAATTCATTGTTAATTGAAAGTAAATCACACCACTAATAACTTAGCTTTCAAAAAATGCATTATACTATTTTTGTTTTGACAGATGGCATTACTTTTATTTTGCGTCGCACCAATGTTCAGTTTTCTTAAAACAGCGTGAATATTAATTATATTTCCACGCGTCGTTCTTTGTATATACGAAATTTTGATAGTGTTAATAATTAATTTGGAAAACTTCGGCTTATGTAATTACTGATTTTTTTAAACAAATAAATTTTGGAGATAGTGCCAAATTGAAATATTAAAGATATAACGAGTAATTAAAACAATTTACACGAATTTTTGAGTTTAAAATTTACTCTAGTTTCACCCAAGGAAACAGTTTGGAACTCGACGGTTTTATTTTTAATTCAAGCAGTTTAGCTGACATAATGACCTAAAGGGAACAAATTTTCACATTCCCTTTTTGCTAGAATGCACATTGAATTTATTATCGCTGAATTGGGATATTGAAACACGAACGCTTAATCATTTTCATTTTTTTATTTAATTGTTTTTGATTTGAAAACGGCACACGCTTTAATAAAATTATGACTATCGTACATACAAAATCAATCACGTACGTATGCATGTACGCAAGAATGTACATGCCCACACAGCCATACGTATATATATATATATATATATATACATATATATAAATTTTCGTGAGGTAACATGTGAAAGATTGTCAGCCACAACTCATTTACACTGTAATATTAGTAATTTTATGTTAATTGCTCTGCTATAAACAAAATATAAATATCCACGCATATCGCACAATACCCACAAAGTCGCCCACCTGAATTAACATAAAATTATTTCAAACGCCCCAATAGGTGAAAACCTCCTGTTTCCGATGATATTTTTCGTTTTTAAAAATTGATCCAATTTAAAGGAATTAGTAATGAATTATGTAGATAGGTGTAGACTACCGATGACGCCTCGTCGCCGGAAGTGGAAGTAAGTATCCGCCAAATCAGGTGAACGTACCAAAACTTCCTGTCTCCCGATCCGGCTATAATTACATCCACGATAAGGCAGGTCGTTAGCCGGAACTCGAGTAGAAGATTGACTTGATTTCGTCTACCTTTTTAACTTTCCTCTAATACCTGAACGTAAGTAATCAAGCAAATAAAATTATCAACGTTTCTCGGAAAATTTTTCTGTAGGTCAGAAGGTGAAAGTAGCTCGAGTAGGCGGCAGATAATATTTGAAACTATCACGTACGTTAGAAGTCAATTTGAAGCGTCTAAATTGAGGATTTTATATTTTTATTTATATTTTTATCAAATTTCAATGAGACATATTTCCTCCTCTAGAAGTTTTGTTAAAATCAGAATTATATAGCATGCTTCTACGTCTACCATCAAGTTTCGGTTCCGCTAAGTACGCCCTATTTAGGAATGACCAAAATCTGTTTTTGAAAATAAACAAGATTAAGAAATGTAGCTGTCTCAAAACGACATTGAAAATATTTCAATGGGTTTTGATCAATAAATTTCCATTGAATATCACTAAATATTAATTTAAAGTCCCGCTTACATTCTTCTTCTTAATTATTGACTTACATCGTTTTAGTCAAAAATATCATCAAGGTAATTTTAAAATTAATACACGTAACGTTATCTATTACAGTATTAGCAAAATTATTTTTTTAAGTAAGTGCGCTTTGTATTGAAATATCAGTTTACTACATTTTTTTAATTGGTCGAATGCAATAAAACTTAATATAGATTTTACTCCAGATCCAATAGAATCTATGAGTGAAAAATTAATTTAAATCTCTGTAATTGTTCTCGCGTGATAATACATAATCACAGACAACCAGATAAACAGAATAAAGTCTAAAATGATCATTATGGATACTATTACTTATCTTTTATCCCACCAATAATTTTTTTTGCAAGTATTCTTAGTTTGCAGACACGAAAGGTAAACTGTGATTATTAAATATGTACTTTGTATTCCTAATTTTTTAGTAATATCAATTCTTATATCAATATAAAACAGGGCGGTCAATTTTTGTCCATGATCAGATCACAGTTACTTCCAAAAAGTTACGACTACTTCCTGTTTGCGATTTGGGCTGGTACTAACAAATTTAATTATTGCAAAATTTATTTCCAAAGATAATAAAAAAAATATTGAATCACATTTAGTGAAATATTATCAAAACTGTTTGCTTCCAGAAGCAATGAATCCTCGACCTCGAATTATTCTTAAAATTAATATTTGAAAAATTAAAAAAAAAGCATCAATGAATGCTTCGTTAACTAAAGTAAGTAGGAAATGGAAACTTTTTATTATAACAAATCCAAATTTAAAACAAAGCCTTTTAAAAGGAAAAATAGTCACGTGGAAACTTGATTCGTGGAACAAAAATTCATACATTGACTTTTTAACTTGCCTCACACATGATTAAAATCTGTTTATGCGAGGGTAACGGAAAAGTACATTTTCTTTTTTATAATTTTTTTCAGGTCTCACGCTATGATTAATGAATTTAAAAATATAATAAGATTTAATTACTTTAAAAATATTTCCCTAGCAAATATTTTGTCTTGTATATTGTTGGAGGTTGCAGATTATCAACACGTGCAACAGACACTGGAAGGAAAATAAAATCATTTTACACAGCCATTTTTCTAAGCTGGTTTGGTCAATGGGTGAAATCCGAATTAAGGCGCTGCATGACAACAGGAAATTGAGCTTATTTACATTTTTTATTAGCAAAAACTATTAAATTTGTAGAAACAAAAATATATGCTATTCTTGACGATATTTTTTCTGTGTGAAAAATCTTTCTAAGAAAATCATTCCATAATATATATATATATATATATTTATTGATAAATATATATACATATACATATATGTATACATATATGTATATATATATATATATATATATATATATATATATATATACAAATGTGTGTTTATGAGCGTACGAAAATTGTCGAAAATACGAATCATAAGACGCGCAATACCATTGAGATATCTCGGAACCTTTACTATAAATATTTATTTTCTTGACTTTTTATTATAACATGTTTATCTTGTTTAATATGGTATGGACCACGTTAATATTATTATTACTGTTATTACTCTTAACAGACACAAAGCGTATTCTTTAACTCCTCACTCACTCTTTGATATTCTTTTTTCTTCAATATTAGTTTATTTAAAACTGGATTATTTTAAAAACTAGATAACATCAGCGAGTCAAAACTGTATTTGTACATATATTGCTTAAGATTGTTAAGATACACTTTTTGCATTAGATTAAAAAACACAACATACGCACAACTTCCCCAATGTCTAAGATTTATATCAATACATATATTCAATAGAAAAAATCCGAAGAAACACAGCGATAATTATTTTTGAAATTATTTTTTTTGCATGGAGTGCCTGTGTTAATGACCGACCGCGGCAGATACGGACCAGAACAGTCTATTAAATCTTGTTATTTATTAAATATCATATTAAAGTTTTCATTACCAAACATTTAACATAAGTTCTTTTCATTACAATTTTATTCAAATACTAGCTTATATATATATATACATATATATATATATATATATGTAATATATGTTAATAAAATTAAAAAAACATATAGCATTCTGCTCGTATTGTTCCATAGATGGCAACTATTCTTTTTTTTTCTTGAAATCAGTACATCCGTCTAGGATATATAATAAAAACAATATTTTTCCCCATATCAAAAAATATTTTATGGAGACGGCGAGCATGCAATAAAGAAAGGTAACTGCCATTCGATGCTATTATTATGATTACATTTTTTGTTTTACTATGATTATGTAGTACATAATCTAGATTCTAGAAGTTTTGATCTCATAAGTCGGATTAGTTTGCTACTCATAAAACTAAATAGTCCAATTTTTAAATAGAATTAACAGTAATCATTATATCACAGTATTAACAGTAGTCCGGATTGCTTGCTTAAAATAGGCAATCATACGTATGTTTAAAGTAAGAAGCAAAAAAAAAGAATTTTCTAAGCTTCTATAAAATATTATTATATTAAATGGGTACTATACTGTACAATGCTTTGTATATATCACTGTCCTACAGTGCAAGCACCACTTGATTCATATTACTTAACATTAAACCGTTCCCCGAGCCACAATCGATAGAAGGCCACAGGATTTGGGTCAATGAGGTAATCGTAGATTGCCGTAGTCACAAAACAATCGAAAGTCTAACAGACCGCAAGGTGAGTAAACGTTTTGTTCGTCCGTTTTGGGATGAAAGGAAAGATATACCTTCAAATACCGATCCGAGTGCCCACTCGATTTGACCCTTTCCGATAAATTTCATGCTTCGACTCTTGAACTATGTTTATATGACTTACGTCTTTGCTATTATCGATCCTTTGGTTCTATCGTTTCCTTTGTAAGGGGTAAGGGATTGCTCTTCAGAATAATTGGAATATTTATGCTTTCATACCGTCTCCTGTAGATACGAGTATGATTAACGCATCAATTTTCATTTATAAAAGACTGGCCTATACATGTGAAAACCCAATGTTACTAAAGTATTATTGTTTAGGCGAGTAAAATAATTTAATAGTTTGATTATCTATACAATAGACTGTAAAGAGTTACGGACTTCTGAAATATTAAGAAATTACTTGGCTGGCGGTTTGAAAATGTACTGTAAAAGACCTTGGTAGACAATTATTAATTGAATAGTAATAATTCAAAATAACCGAGTGCTCTTCGAAATAAAAATATATTTATAAAAATATAACACTATTTCCTATAACAAAAATAGTAGTAACAAAGTGCCAATCGAATTTGTACGTTTAGTGTTACGTACCATCATTTGGACACATCTGGATAGCATAAGTGAAGTCCGTACCGGTCGCGTTTCATGTGTGCGTAACCTTGGAGTCCAGAACGTTTGGGTCCATTTTGTTATGGTAACATTATAACAACTACATAAATAATAAAAATATGACAAATGATTAATCCTGCTAAATAGAAGTAGAATAAGAGCACCAAGATTTCCGTACCAATGATTTAATCAACAAATTTATTATTTACCTATAAGCCTTAATAGTAGTTGTTTACCTACAATCTAGTACGTATGTTATTAAAAATAGTAAATAATATATGATTTGAGTCTGAAATAACTACAACAGATGAGAAACGTGGTGGGAAAACCAATTAATTTGTGATATTGCAATAAAACACCCAGTGCAATCCACAAAACAAATTAATTAATTTTTGCTAATTGCATGAAAAGGGTTCTCGAATGAACATTTAAAACCCTTAATTGTTATACATTTAAAACGATTTAAAACCGTTTTCAGCGTAAATTTCGCTACTAAATTGTAAAGTTTTAATAATTTAAATTTAATTGTAAAGTACTAATTTAATTATAAAGTACTAATTTCATTTAAATTTAATTTTTATAGCACTAATAATTTTCAGATTAGGCTTTTATGGTCTTCCTGACCGTGAAAATTATTTACCTAATTATGAAGAGGAAGTTAATGTACGTAGCTTACAACATTGCAAATTGTTTTAACTATCGGTAGCACGAGTCTAAGTGAAAATAAATAGAGAACTTATCCATTATGTTTTAAAAGTCCAGTTTTATGGTTTTCAAATGGACTTAAAAATAATAATTTTATAGAATGTAGTTTCCTCGTAACACGGAACCGTAAACAATATCACACGCAAATTGTTCATTTATATCAGGCGGTGAAGCAGTGGAATATTTGTTTGTATGGAAATGAATAAAGGATAAATTACAGTTCGGTTTTAAGTAGTGCAGTTTCGGCTAGTATATACATACCATAGAACTCATGGCTGCATTGCGCTTAGGCAACAATCCAAAAATAATGGCAGTGACAGTAAGCGTTCAACAATTTTCTTCTTTTTAAATTCGGTATAAATTAATAATTTTACTGACTATTTTTTTATCGTGTGGTAAATGGGATAAGTAAATTAATAATTATACTGACTATTTTTTTATCGTGTGGTAAATGGAATAAGTAAATTAATAATTTTACTGACTATTTTTTTATCGTGTGGTAAATGGGATAAGTAAATTAATAATTATACTGACTATTTTTTTATCGTGTGGTAATTGGGATAAGTAAATTAATAATTTTACTGACTATTTTTGTATCGTGTGGTAAATGGGATAAGTAAATTAATAATTTTATTGACTATTTTTTTATCGTGTGGTAAATGGGATAAGTAAATTAATAATTATACTGACTATTTTTTATCGTGTGGTAAATGGGATAAGTAAATTAATAATTTTACTGACTATTTTTTTTAACGTGTGGTAAATGGGATAAGTAAATTAAAAATTTTATTGACTATTTTTTTATCGTGTGGTAAATGGGATAAGTAAATTAATAATTATACTGACTATTTTTTATCGTGTGGTAAATGGGATAAGTAAATTAATAATTTTACTGACTATTTTTTTTAACGTGTGGTAAATGGGATAAGTAAATTAAAAATTTTATTGACTATTTTTATATCGTGTGGTAAATGGGATAAGTAAATTAATAATTTTACTGACTATTTTTTGTATCGTGTGGTAAATGGGATAAGTAAATTAATAAGTTTAAAAATATAGTTTCCGCAAATAAATTATAATTTGCAAAATAAAGTTACTAAATTTCCATTTACTAAAATATGACAAAACATAACATAACCCATCTCGACTTGTTGATTTCTCATAATCTATGTCGACTCGTTGATGAGTAAGGAAAAATATAATTATTCCTGATCTTAAATACGCGAAATGTTATAACTACCAAATTTGCGTATATCACATCATTTTGGTACCATATTTAAATTTGCATAGTTTCTTACACACAATTAAGAGGATATAAAAATATAAAAGACGATGGAAATTGTAGCCATAGCCGATGGACAAAATATAAACTAGCGAAAATTTATAGGTAAAAGTTGCATATAAATATATGATTAAATAATATTGATTGCTTTTAATGATACATAGGAGAAAACGTCTAAGATAATTATAATGGTACATAGGAGAAACGTAATTAATATTACATAGTTTCAAGGTTGCGTTTTATTTAAACGGTGTACATTATTAATAACAACACACATAACATAATTTTAAAGAAATCATTAATACGGCTTATACCTTGACATTTATTTAAATAAAAATAAATTTCTAATTTCTTTGCTTAGATTAATTATTAACCTATTTAATTTTCTCAGAAAGGTTACATTTTATCTCTAAGGTGACGTTTAGAGACAGAATTCTTAGAGTCGCACAGAGCGAGTAAACCCAAGGAGTTAATATTAACGCGCTGTTAATTTAAGGAAATTTAAAATAATTATAGAAAAAAGTAAATTGAAAATGTAAATATGATTTAATAAGGGTTATGTTCCAAAATTACCCATATCAAAAGGGACATAATAGTGTAATCAACTTATAGACGCGTTTCAAAAATTAGCATAATTTTTCCATCTCATATACGTTATAGTTGCAATATATGACTGCAAGCCGTAATTTTCAATTTATCCAAAATTTAAAAATATTATTTTCACCATTTCATCCATTGACAGTATACACATACTGTCCGTTGACACCATCTAATTTGGGTTGTTTAAAAAAAAAGTTAGCAATGGTCTGGTATCTTTTGGTTTTTCTCTTTTTTTTAATCTCCTTTGAATTTTGGACATATTGGTAAAAGTAAAAATCCGTTCAGGATTTTGAAGTCACAAAACATAGCAGTGAAAAAAATTAAAGAGGATATAACCACTTTCAATCTATCAAGTATTTTCGAATACTTTTAACGACTTGCAAACATTTATTTTTGATTATACAAGCAACCAAATCCAAATCAATATGAGAATGAACTTAATAATTTTATATAGCTAGCTGGGCTCTATTATAAAAACGAACGTCACTAACTCAAATAGTTATTTTGATTTTATACTTTCACTTTAAATTTAAACGTATTGTTATTACTATTTTAGTAATTGAAATTGAAATATTTGTTTTCCATCACTTAAAAATCGTCAGTATCAAAGAGGATGTAGCAGTTACCTGTGTCTGTGTGACTCTGTATACGTGAAGAAGAACGATAATCGTTGATTTGGGACGATAATCGATAAGGAACGATAATCGTTTTTTTTACGTTCGGAAAAGTTCCAGTTAAGTTCCTATTCGTATTTTCGCTAAGTACCTACAATTATTTTCCTCAAAATAACTTTACATTTGCGTAAAGCCGAATATCAGTAATATTTGAAAACGATAAATCTTCTTTAATTAACAAAAAATCCGACTAAATTAGGCAATAAAAAATCATTGTGATTATATCTGGAGTTATAGGTAATCTGAAAAGTTTCTGACATTATTGGAAAAAATATACGCATTTTCCGGCCGATTCACAATTTTATTAATTCTGCGTTGGAAACTGTTAGTTAGAAATATTAAGCAAGAATCAAACTTGCATTACCAGGGTTTCTTATACATTTTGGAACTTATAAATCTTTAAGTGTACATAGTATTTCTATTAAACTATTAATACATATTAAGTATTAATAGTTTAATATAACAATATAACATATAACAATATAAACATATTGAAACTTATTATATATTCCATATTTTCCAGTAGTAAAAATACGGTTCTTATTTAGAAAATGAAAACATATAGGATAACCGCTGTAGTTTCTGTAATCTTTTTCTCTTTCTTTATTCTATTTTTTTCATGCTTCTTGACTTAGTAGTTACGAAAAGAAGTTAGTGGTTTGCTTTATGATTCATATATTCTTTTAAAACTTTGTTTCGTAATGCAATTTAAAATTGTCAAAAAGATATTTTTGTATCCCTCATAACAAGCCTTTTAAAATGATGCTTCACCCGATATGCAAAAGAGAAAAAATATTTTATTAAGACTTTTATTTACTTCCTCATTAATTATAGTATGAATATTTTAAAAAAGTTAGGTGCGTAAAATATTTACAAAATATGTGGTTTAATAATATATATCACTATTACCTTTTAAGTTTCGACATAGATGATTTCTGGGAAAATCGTCCTTAAAAATAGAAAAATGTTACTTGTGTTATCTTAAAAATTCTTATTTCCCCTAATTTTAGGTTGAGTAGTTTCCAAAATAAGGGGTGAGATCTATTTATTGCATATTTTTAATATAATTCTAAAGATATAATAGCCAAGAATTATAACAAAAATATTTTTGAGACCTTTATAACTAGCCCTTTCAAACGAAATTTAAATAAAATACATATACGAAATTTAAAAAATTCCGAGTACATAATGCGTCCTTCCAAAAATTTAATTTCCTAAATTTTAATTGTCCGTTGTCTTATCAATTGTCTATTACTGTAAGTGTGAGTTATTATGTTTTCATACTGTGCCGAATTTCACGTTTTCACATCAATAGGTTCTAAGGAAAATGTCTGTAACCGACATATGGACAGACACGTGAGTGATTTTATAAGGGTTTGTTTTTTCCATTTAATATGTGGAACATTACAAGGAGTGATCCTAGTTAGAAAAATGACATTAAGCAATCCATAATTAGGTTTCGAAAGATTGTTATTATCGTATAGTCGAGGCAAATCTTTCGAGTAATTCGAACTTTTAAAATCGACAATATACGAATGTCCTAGTATCTATCGAATGTCCTAGTGTATGTTGAATGTCCTAGTATCCGAATAAAATTAATGGTTTAGGTCTTACTATAAAGCTTTTTATTAGTGAACTGCTTCTTAAAGTAAAAATATGTGGCCTAAGTTTTGTAAGTAGTGAGAAGTGAGAGTGTAACAAAAAATTAAACACATACGTTACACATTATAGATTTTGTTCAATTCGAGCCTCGGTAACTTTGTCCAACCCACTTCTTTACAGCGCTATGATAAGATTTAGTAAACACTTTCATAAGGGAAAATTTTAATTGTCCTCAAATCTAAAGTAGCTGACGATATTCACTTTCATGCTATGAAATGGTGGCAGATTCATTACACAACCATATCGCCTCGTACGTGTTCCTACAATGCACCTAAATGCTATATTCTGACGGCCATAATTCAATTCCGCGCAATTCATGAACTCCGTGAGAAGTCACCTTCTGGTGTCGCGTCTGCTGATTAGGTTAAAGTACAAGATGTTAAACTTTTTGACATTTCACGAGATTCCAAAATAAAATTGTTTGTTTAATATGATGCCACTGCCCGGGGAGGGTATTAAAAACGGAATTTCCACCGGATCGGGCTTGTAACAAGTTCCACTAATCCAATGCTAAGTGTATTGCGTTTGAACGAGGATACTGTAGCATACTATTTTCAATGTCGCTGCCCATAATTTGTCCATTTAATATTGACTTATTCGACATCCATTATAAAAGGTTAACTAATTTTGATATTTTTGAAATATACTTATTTAAATTGTTCATATTCAATATTTTTAGATATGTTTATTAGCAGACATAACATAAAACGGCGATAATCCATCTCGTCACAGTGGTGGGTTGGGTTGACCACAAGACATACGGCCAAATATAAATATCCAAGAAATAAGTTGAACATTATTAAATTTTAAATATTTTGATATGCATTGATTTTTAATTTCACTCTTGACGTTTTACTACGGAGAAACAAAATTCGTTAGTAAAAACTTACACATATGAATTTAAATTCCTTCATTCCGAATATAATATTAACACTCAAGGAAATTTTAATTCAGTTCTTTGAAAATTTTATCGAAAAACGTAACGAAGTTACAAATCATTATTCATAAGCATTATATACTAGAAGACTCTTTTGATTGATACTAAAATAGTTTACTAATATGTTTCTAGTAGTTACTTGAAGTCAATTTGAATTTTTACAAAACAATTTAAATTGAGTTCAAATAAATATTGGATAAGAAATGCGCGGAAAATTATAAAATAATAAAAATACTTTTCTGCTCCATAATCAGATATGAAAAACACTCGTCAAAATAACTGAAATAAGCCCAAACTCTAGTTCTAGTAATTCTCAACATTAAGGAGTGCTGTCGTCAAATGTCGGCCTCATCATTCGACTCCAGCCAGTGACCAAAAGACTTGTGAGGAAAATTTAAAGTAGCGCAAGTAAAATTAATTTACTCCTTGCCATTAAGGAGTTAATTTCATCAAATTTCAATTCCGTCATGGGACCCTTGTCATTATTTGTAACCAGTGGACTCGTCGAAATAAGTAAAATCGGTTCAAACTCGATAAAAACCTTTCTCACGATTAAGGAGTATTGTCATAATATTTTAGCTCCATCAATCGAATCTAGCCACTAATTTTGACGAAAATACTCGCCAAGAAAAGTAAAATGAGTGCAAACAGGATGAAAGCACTTTTTTATTATTGAGGAATTCCTGTTATCATATTTCTGCTCCATTATCAGAGCTTTATGGCTATTTTTATCCAATGGACTTTTTAAGATAAATTATTTAATTTATCTTAAGCCTAAACTCGAAGAAAATACTTTTCTACATTTATATATTTCTATCACCGTGTTATCATCAGACCTCCGATACGATTTGACAACAAAGGGTTTATATATTTCTATCACCGTGTTATCATCAGACCTCCGATACGATTTGACAACAAAGGGTTCATAAACATGAGTCAAATGAACCTAACTCAATTAATAAACTACTCGCCCTTACGGAGATATTTTCGCTTCGTTATCCGACTCTAGCCAATACATGTGACCTGAAGACTCCTCAAGAAACGTAAAACGAATGCAAACATGATAAATATACATCTCGCCATTGAGGAGTTCCTTTTACAATATTCCGGCTCCATTATCAGATCCTTGTCACTATTTGTAACTGGATAACGTTAAGTGTACCCAAACTCGAAGGTTCTACTTCTTACTTGGGAATTTCTACCATCACCTTCTAAATTCACCATTTTCATAAACTTATTCGCTCTTCGATTTCCGGTTTTAGAATTACTATTTTCCTTTATTCGCTCCCAATTTCTAGTTTGATTTTAATATGTAGTTTCTTCATTTATTTCGATCGTTTCTTTTGTTGATTGTTTGTTATCATATTTTCTTTTGTATTATTGCTTATTCTTTATTAGTGAGCCCAACGGATTAATATTAATCAAGAAATTGAACAAATCTCTTTCTGTAAAGAATAAACAATTCTGGCTACTCTAGGAGCTGCTTTGAAGCTCTATATCTCGCAAGTAGGTCTTAGAAAAAGAAGAATAAATAATATATTAACGTAATTTCGAAAGACGTTTCCACTTATACGCACACAAGATGAAAAACGGTGAATAATTTTTCACCTTTCATGTAAAATACAAGCACGAGAATGAAAAATGAAGGTGAAAAATAAAATTATTATTTAGCCACACATTGAATTAAATTTCAAAATTGTTTCCATTTTTGTATGTGCATGCGCGAGTATGTACGTGCGTGTATGTGTGTATATATCTGCAAACAATACTTTGGAGAGAACAAAATAATTTTTCCACTTAAATAAAATAATGTTATTCAGATATTTTCATACATTAAATAGACGATTCATGGTCTTAACAAGAGGGTGTAAGAGAAAGTTCTTAGAGCTGGCGATTTGTAATAATTATGGTAAAAAAATAAATTTAAATTACAAAAATTTAACCCTTTCTTAATTCGTTGAGGTGTTTTCTTTGAATTTGTTGTATGTTTTTACAAATAGGCAACGATTTATAAATTATTTGATCACGTCGAGATAAATTCAACACGAGAAAATTTCAGTTCAGAATTTTATGATAAATCCTGCGTTATTACTTATAAATAGTTTAACGAGTTTAAGCGTAGTCGCGTCGATAAAAAATAACGTCAATACTGTGCTATTGTGCTATATGATAAAGACTGACAGAAGCATCATGAATCTACAGTCATGAATCTATCAACAGATTGGAATACGGTCAGACATTGATATAAATCAAGTAGAAAAATTGTCTTATTCTTCGTGCAAATTTAGGCATTAGAAAATTAATTTGGTTCCCCATAACTTGACTGCATCTCAAAAACACCATTATGATGATTGGTATCACAAAATGTTACAAAAATTCGTCAAAAGTCACTTAGATACTGTTTTGAATGTCGTGATGGACTATGAAATCTGAATATGCTGTTACGAAATTGAAACTAAGACATAATCTGCGCATTGGGTGTTTTCTTCTGAAGAGTTGCCTACAAACATGAAGAAAGGTCGAAGTGCTGGAAAAAAGATGATCGCCTTGTTCATACGGATGATCGCCTTGTTCAAATAGATGAACACCTTGTTCAAACGGATGGGTCTTAGGTAGCACCTCTTCTCAAAAACTACGGATGATCGCCTTGTTCAAACAGATGATCACCTTGTTCAAACGGATGGGTCTTAGGTAGCACTTCTTCTGAATAACAAAAAACTGTTACTTGCAGACTGGTATATAAGAAATTGTTTGTCTATAGTGCAGGAACAAATTGTTAGGAATGCCTGTATAACGGAATATTTTTTCATCACAACAACGCCTATATATGCTCAGCCAAGTGAATGACTGAATATTTGACTACATCGGGTGTGAAAATTGTAATATACAGCCCCGACCTCATACTTTGTAATTTATCTTTATTCCTGAGAATAAAATATAAACGGCGAGGAATACGATTCCCGGTCGTGAAAGAAGCGGTGACGGCTTTCGAGGTGTCTATGGAAGAAACGTCCATATATATATATATATATATATATATATTCGGATACAATGGATTCGTATCTGTCGGTGAATCCATCGAATGTAATGACGCATAGAGTACCACGGAAACGGCAATGAAAATTGAACGGTCCAAATAAATTACGAATTTATTCATTAATTCCAAAATGCAATAAACCAATTGAAAGGTTTTAGTTTGCTTAAAATATTTGTTTGTGAATATATTGAATAACAAATAAATTCGTAGAATTATATTAAGTGGAATGTAAAAAGTTGCATTATCTATTTACAATAATGAGAATTAATATTTTTTAAGTATTTTAATGTATAGAATAATTTTACATCAAGAAACGCTTGAACCAAATCAATTGATATAAGATGGTTTTTCTTATTTACGTCCCACTAACAAAAAAATATGGTTTTGAAAACAGGACAGGAAAAATATTATGGAGATAGGACATTAATAATTTCTAACATACGTTAATATAAAATAACCTCGCAGAATAAAATCACAGAGCTAGTCAAATAAGCCTCATAAATCAAACTCTTCTTTCTACATCCTTGTTATCGAATGACATGTGCTAATCGATATTCATTTACCGATATTCACAGTATAAAATAATCTACTCGTTCAACTCCTAACAATTTTGTATCGAACACCAACCTCCTAATAATTTCAAAACTCCGATGTTAATAGACAATCCAGATGGAATTTACTTCGGACATCATTTCTTTCCGGTCTTCTGCATCAACTGACCTAATCCATAATTTTTTCTTGAAAACTTTCATTCAAAGGTATATAAATATAATTAGTGTTTATTTAGCTTGATACAATATTTACACTCATATTGTAGTCGGCCTTAGATTTGAGACTTAGATCGTACATGAGAATTTTAGAGACTTTCATTTTTATTTCTGTGCTGAGTAATTTCTTCTTAATAAGGTTTTAAAAACTATTTTCCTTTCAAATTGGTGTGTCAACAAATAATCACTTCACTTCAAAGTCATTGTATCAGGTTCCTCAATATATCATTTCTAACGTTAATAATTGAGACAAGGGAAACATTTACACATTATCAATTACTTTTATGATTACGTAGATAAAAATTTCATTCTTAGTATGGTTTGAATAGGTTAGCATCGTATAATGCGCTACTGGCATTTATTCATATATTAAAAAGTAAAATATCGATTTATTTATAAGAAATATAATAAGAGCTTCGTAATCTAATTTATACAATTAAAAACGTTTTCCTAAAGATGTAACATTTTAGGCCTAATTACGGAATGAAAAAAAATTATTTATTTAAATCAAATTTTCTCTAACTTTTCCTGAGTTTTATTTTTTAATGTTTAAAACATATAGAAGTAAATGAAATGAAATTAACAAATTTACGTTTTTTGCATATTGAATTACAATTATGCCACGGTTCAAGATCTGCTCTTCGCTCTAAATCTTATCACCGAAATTTAAAATTCTGTAATATTTACAAAGAGCTCTTAGGAAATGTTCTCATTGATTTTTTATTTCCGTTTTAAAAAATGTAATAAATTATTTTTGTGTTTGTGTATATGTATGTGTGTGTGTGTGTATACACGGTGTCCGGGAATAAATGTCGGACATGAAAGACACTATTCGTTGGCTATAAAGGAATAAATTGTTATTAAAATAAAACGTAAAACACGTCCTTTTTCTGATTGCAAAAGAAAAAATATTGCACCTGTTTTTAATACACCTAATACCGCTAACACACGCACACAATCTCACGCTATAGGTGGTGGCGTAGACTAGCGGTGCTGATTCACGTGCACAAGTATCATGTATATTATTTTGAATTTTCTGAAAAAAGTCATTCATTATGTTTTAGTCAACGAATAACATCTTTCTTTGTCCAACATTTATTCCCAAAACACCGTGTATATATATTTATATATATATAAATATATACAAATGTGTATGTTTATATTCGTACGAAAAGTATCGAAAATACGAATCATAAGACGCGCAAAAATTATTTTTCTTAATTTTGAAATAATAGTTTTTAATAATTTCCATTACAAGACTTACGACTGCATTTAGGATTAAAAATACTATAAATACGATAACGTTAACTCGTAATTAATCGACATATTCATTTTGATTTGCGTACGATAAAGATATGTTGGTTTTAAATCAAATTAAGCTCTATATGAACGTCTTTAAAATTTAAAAAAATGTATTTCTATACCAAAATCGAAAAATAAGGGTGAAACATAGTTTCCTTTTATTATTCTTATCAGGTGGATGGCGTAATTAATCAGTTTTCTTGATAAGAGCGTCGAACATGAAATATTATAGCGTATTTTCCGTTTGTAGTCTAGATGGTAAAAATATTATTAATTGCCAATAAAGTCCGACATATTTAACATCGAGACCTCGTTCAAGCTATAATGCAAGTAAAGAGAAATACCATATAATGAGTTCGCATTATTTGCTTTTTTTAATGTTTGATTAAATAATTGAAGACTTTATTCAGGAACACGTTTACATTATTCAACAATCACTAGACGTACGTAAAAGCAGAAAGTACCACGGCGATGCTGTTCAACCCAGCATGATTCAAATTTGTTTTGCTTTGAATTATTATAATAAATAATAACGTCCGATGTACATGACATGGACTTATCTTAAATTAGTCCCTAGGCATCCCAGCGTCCGATACAGGACCTAATAAAAAATTATGCTATCTGTGCCACCATCCGATACCAGACTGCAATTAAAGACGTCGGTACACCGAAGTATCGAGTGAATTTATGCAACAAATATAAATGGAACACGTCTTCGTATCCCTGCTATTCAATCCTTTAATATATATTAACTTAGATTAAGCAGCCTGGCACTCTCGTTACTTTAGTCATAAATTTTGAGTCATATCTGTCTAAAATGAAACAATTAACGTGGAAAGTTTATATATATATATATATATATATATATATATATATATATATATATATATATATGCACACACACTGTCGGTAAAAAGTTTCAGGACAAATGTAAAACACGAAAAAACTAACAGAAATAAATAAATATATATCATATTAAAAAGCGGTTTCTCATAATTGTTTAAAGAAAAACAATTGAAGGTAACAAAATGATAATTGAAGTGTATCCCAAGACATTCAGCAGAAATCAGGAGCATTAGGTGCTCTTAAATTCAGAATGGGGAATGAACGTTATGGTTTAAAATCAATGGTCAAAAGCAATTTCGGTTGGAGTTGAAGGCAATTACATCAGACTATATCCATTATAAATACAGAAGGGAATAGATAAGTGTAATATCTAAACATTATGTAATATAAAAACCAATTGGATATTTTAATCGTTTTTCCAATATGATATGTAACTTCATATGGGAAAAAGAAGACTGCATTCGTTTCAAGAATATATCCAGGGACCAGACGGTTAAATAAAGCTACGATAAATTCGATATTGTAAAATTTCGCATGACTAATCTTAGTAACTCGTAGGCTTTCTGGCAGGTTTCAATAATATGACTGTGACATTTGAGATGATTATCTATAATTACACCAAGATCCTATACTGATAAAACTCTCTCGAAGGTAGTTCCTCCTAGCTTATAACCATGCACAAGGGGAACACCCAAGTATAAAGATAATACTGCTATAGGTCTATAATATTTAATCGAAACTAGATTCAAATTTTTAAAAACAGAAATCACACGCTTTATCTAGCAAATAAGAGCATACTAACACAAATTTTACTTCTATAATGTATTAAATTATTGTGAAAAGTTTAATTTTTGAAATTTATTCCGAAGGTTTGAAAGCCAAAAGGAATATTTTCAGCTAAAAGGAATTTAAATTAAATTTATACCAATTTTAAGTCCAAGTGCTAAAATAAATTTCTGTTTCAAAATTCGAATGCGAACAGCACTCAATGCAAAAATTGTCCATTGATTCAAACAAGCATTTTTTAATATCACTCTGTGGTTACAATTTCCATAAATTAAACTGTGTCATCGCAGTAATGTGGTACAATAATATGTGATATATTACGACACAGTGAACACTTTTTAATATTTCCACCAAAAAAACTACTTGTAAAATAAATTGAAAAGGACAGTGATACAGCTCGTTATATCCCGCCTGCATGTTAAATCTCGACACTTTGGAAGTAATGTCTCCGAACAAATGTCCCTAAACCCTTGAGGACCCGACAAGTCGACCGCATAAATCAACGGGCGGAGATTACAAATGACGACTATTTACGGCTAAATAATAGGTAACGAATGGCCGGGTCAACGACATTTCGGATACTTCCTGTGTGTAGTTTGTTGTGTGTAATTGTCTTTAAAAGTTTTCCTTATAACTGAAGTTTGAATTGTGATCCTTTATACAAGGAATGCCAATTTAATAAAGACGCTGTAAATATTTATTTCTTCATACATTTGCTCTCTGACAAGGTCATGTATAAGCTTCAAGATTTAACTTAACGTAAAAGCTTTCTTTAATATAAATATATAAAACTTATTATAATTTATTATTCTTTTCTGTTATCCGAATTTTTGCTTTTCTCTAGACGTATTGATATAAGTCTTTTTGCGACCCGTTATTGTTAACAAATATTGCTGACAAAAACTTCGTATATGGATTGAAACTATATGATTCAGATATCTTAGGCAATAAACTATGTATTCCTTCATATTATATCAAACCGAATTAGTAATTTTCGTACAGTTTCTTTCACACCGTCACTAACACAAGAACTTTAATTTATAAGTGAAAAGCTAATTTAAAAATGATATTGTCTTAGAAAGTAACAGAACACAAAAAAAATCCTTTTGTCAATGTACTTTAAACCTACGTTCAGGCCCTGATTGGGCATTAATGTATATGGTATAAGGGCTGAAGATAGGCGCTATTCCAAATATCATGCTTTTTTTCTATTTTGAACTAAACCTAATTAGTTAATGAAGAAAAGTTTACTACTGCATGGAAATATTCTATTTTAATTATTTTTTTAGAAAGTACATTTTTTGGGTCTGCGTTTTATGTTATCATAGTTAAAAACGAAAATATTCGATTCTATTTAAAGATTTATTGAAGTGAATTACAAATATTTATAATTGATCTGTTAATAATAAATCAAAATAATTGTTTTAATTCATTTGACACTTTTTGCTTCTTGTGAATAAACTAATAAATTAATTAAAATAACAATAAAGTCTACTTGTTACTCTACACTATCAAGTTTTGTCCAATAACCACCATAAAATAGCTACTAATAAAATAATGTTCTCCCATAAACAAAGTTTTGCGTGATGAAGTACCAGTATATCACTTATCATATACCTTTAATTGCTAACTCATCTCTTGTATGAAATGAGAACCTATTCCTTATATGAATGTATGAAAACGTCCCTTGCAAAAATATATAGTGCTAAATATTTTGAAATAATAAATTACATAGTTACAGCCATCATACAGCCTAGCCAAAAAATGAACCTTACCACATACCTATCTCTATTCTTTTGTGATTGGTAAATTAAATATTTATATTAATTTAAGCAGTGAAATAGGGAAAGGCAAATCTATTTTTATGAATGTTCCTGAATCAAAGCAGATTAAATCACCAAAAAGTAGTCAAAATAAGAAAATATATGGTATTTGCGACAGATAAGTCAGCGTGGGCATAAAATAAATTATATGTTTAATATCACCATGCCACAGTATCAATTGGAACGCATAACTTCCACACGAGACGCAGCAAAGCTAGTATTTGAATAAAAATGTAATGAAAAAACTTAAGTTAAATGTTTGGTAACGAAAACTTTAATAAATAACAAGAATTAATAGACTGTTCTGGTCCGTACCTGTCGTAGGCGGTCATTAACACGGGCGCTCCGTGCAAAAAATACTTTAAAAATAATTATCGCTGTGTTTCTTCGGATTATTTCCATGGAATACGTGTATTGATATAAATCCTAGACATTGGGGAAATTGTGCGTATGTCGTGTTTTTTAATCTAATGCAAAAAGTGTATCTTAATAATCTTAAGCAATATGTGTACCATTACAGTTTTGACTACATGTTGTTAACTAGTTTTTAAGATAATCGAGTTTTAAATAAACTAATATTTAAGGAAAAAGTATACAAAAGAGTGAGTGAAGAGTTAATGAATACGCTTTGTGTCTATTAAGAGTAATAACATTAATAATAATTATTTAATTTTGACGTGAATACGTCTTTAAATTTGCTACCATACGGGGGCAATCCAAAAAACCTAATGATAACAAAATCGGGGGATAAAGTTTGGCGTTGCAGTTTCGAATCTATCCTCTACATCATAAATTAAATTATACCACTGGATAGCTAAAGGATCAAAGAATTCAATACCATAAGCGAGAATCGTGACGCGGTGAAGGGGGAAGCGCCGTCATATTGAGGTTATTTTGCTGCGTATCGAGATTTGCAATTAGTATAACTTTTGATTCGGAAAAGCTACGATGTTCATTTAAGTTTTAATAGTCAGCTGTCGTCAAAATCTATCGATTGTATATAAAACATTAGTTTAAAGTAGTGACAGTGAATATAATAAGGTGTTAGAATAAACAAATATTATCAAAAATGTATAATGTCGGCCTATACGCGTCGAAAAGCCAAAACCAAATACAAAGATCGTATACGGCTGGAAAGGGCTTCTCAAGAGGTAATGATAAAACACCATATGACCGAGTCAAGCAGTGCCAAGAACGTAAAAGAATGAATGCGGCCGAGCGGATCAACGACGGTGCCAGTACATCTGCAGGCGGGGTGCATAACACAGCCACACCCCATTTTTTTTAGTTTCAATTGGAATGATATGCAATATTAAACTCGGTGTGGGTAATCACAATAGCGATGAGCCGCTGTTCTATGCATCTTGCCGGCGCCTGAATTCATCGTCTAGTTAACCGGGCAGTGCGGAGCCTCACTGGACGTTTTGGCTGGGCCTCTTGTCTAGTAGGCGATGCGCTGGTAATTTTCATTTACTAGTTTATTTATTACATATTGATTTCATATTGCCTGAGAATTTTTGTAAAATAGCGCTACTGCAAGCGCGTCAATATAAATATTAATTCTGTATTTGTTTTGTCTTGAAATAATCAAAATTTTAAGAAACTGCAACTACGAAGTGTTTAAAATCGAATCGCATGTTATGTGTTAGATATAATGTGAACAGTGATCGAATTCATCTAAGAACTACGACTATATAAATAAAACAGTGAACGATATATCTTAAGGTGACATTCAGATGATCGTCTTTACCATATATAAACTTTATTAATATCAAGGACTTAAACTTTAATAATTTCATATAGAGAGGGCGCTAGTTAGCCTATACGTTTACATTGGCTCTGTGAAATTTATTTTACAGTAACCTTTGGATATAAGTTCATCACAAAACGCCAGCAAAACCACTGTGAAATGTTTATAAATAATCAGATCTGTGTGATTGTTGGAGATCATCGATAAATTAGAAGCACAATATGAGGTTAGAAAACATAGCAGACATTAGTCAGCGACATCCAATATAACAACGTCAGCAAATTGACGTTTGCGACATTGACGTTACAGTCAGTGCTACCAACTACGAAAATAATTTCTACCTATTCTACTATTACATTTCAACATACGTAATCACAACTTCGCAACAATACAATGGAAGGTCAATTTCAAATACTATTCAATATGAAAATTGAGAAACAAAGCCAAACTGCTGAATTAAAGGATTTATTCACAAAAAGTATTGTGGACAAAATTGAACTAAGTTAACTCCCTTAGCGGAAGAAAGCAAAAACATAAAAATCAAAATAGGAAAATTAGAAAAAGAAAGTTTCTGAAAAGAGGGGAGAAGAACAATAATATTTGGCTCTGAAGGAAAAGAAACGTCAACTTCTGAATTACTACAAGAAGTAAAAGAAAATCTGAAACATGATCTAATATAAATATAGAAGACTACGTAATTAACAAAATTCACTGTTTAGGATCTAAAACCAGAGAAAGTAACAAGACGAGGCCTGGACGATGTTCGTTTAAAAGCAACTGGAAAAAAAAGAAAATAATCAAAAATATAAAGAACCTGAAGAAAATTTACATCAGTGAAGATTAATCAAAGGAAGTGAATCAGAACAAATGCTTTTGATATGATGTGGTCTAGATCCAACTTTCCTTATAATACACCTACTACCAAAAAACAATTAAGAATCGGCGAACGGAACCCAAAACCAACCCAAGAAACTTGCAATAACGGCACAAGAATACACCAACCTCCCCTAAGCCAACTGGTTCTCGCGGGAGAAGGAGACAATAACCCTCCAACAATAAGCGAAAATAATATTAAAAATCATAAACAAAAGAAATTTTAAATTTACATCCCTCAATTCACTTGCCCTGAAAAATGATGAAAATCTTGCAGAACTAATGTAGTTGGAGGAGGCCTTTGTCGATTGGTAAACAGATCTACAGAAAATAAACAAGCAGCAAATACTAGAATAAGGCTTTAAGTTTTCTGTTTTTATTGAAATATTGTTATTAGGTTAAGTGAATCTGAAGAAAGGCTATTATTATTATTATTAAATTGACTGCGGATTACATTATACTAATTTCATGATGATGTTCACTTCAGGAAAAATAGAATTTGAAAATTTTCTTAATATCAACTGAACATATATATGTTTTACCTATTCTTCAGAAAATGCATCTGTGAAAAAAACATATTATAAATTCAATACCCAAGCAAATAATCGATCACTCCTCTACATGTGTATCAAAGCATAAGCGATCTCTAAATGTTCAAAAACCATCCCCGACCCCTGCTAATCCTATTCGATAAACACCCATTTGGCCGAATAAAATATTCATAATACACTTTTCAGCCTTCAATATAATGTTACGAGGCTTAAATTAAAACATAACATCCGATCCAAAATGGCGATGGATCTGCTTTCTCCCTCCACCCACCTTTTCCCTTCATTGTCCGACCGACGAATACATTTTGACATCGATTGAATATAGGGTCGAAACCTATGATGTTTATTCTATTTAAATGATAACATTTAACGTGAATTTTAAATTAATTCCGAAGCCAAATACGTGCTCGTGTATGTTTGTTAAATCCATGCTACATGTTTCATAATAATTGTCTGCTGGGAGATAGGCTGCCATTGTTTTTATTTGATCTCGTCCAATCGCGATTTTTGCTGATCTCGTCTGCCATAAAATATTTTTAATGGTTTTGTTTAATTTGTTTATTGATAGATACAAATACTCATAATTTACTTTGATAACTATTGAGTATCAAAGAATATAATTTTATGACCGTGTGCATTAATTCTCATTCTGGTTTTGAATACAAAAAAAGTAAAAAAATGACAAACGACGACTCAATTATATTTACTTTAAAAAAAATACGTATTTGAACATAAAAAAATGTGAAATATTGGTATCATTAGCAAATATATTATGTAGGATAATTATTTTTACACAAAAGTTTGATACTTTTCTGTGTAGGTTATAGGCTGTAGCAACTAGTAATTAGTGGTTAGAAGAGGGTCACATATGGATACGGTAAGGGTCCAGCTTAGGATAATCAGGTACCAAACTTAAAGTGTACCCAAACTTTCAGTACTCTAACTTAAACTGAATACCATAAAAACAAAACTTAAGTAGTTACAGTAGTGCTACAACGGAGTTATTAAGAGTCACTTTTGAGAGGATCTACGGTAAATGAAGACGTCATTGTGACCAATTAGACCGACTAGTCAATAAACTACACAATCAGTTTCGAGTTACTATCATTCCATTCATTGTATTATTTCATCCAGTTATGCCATCCATATTTACACGAGGTACACGAACGTTCAAGGTGTAAATGAACGATATGCAATTTTATTCACGTCTTCGTTTTTTTTCTATTTTTTATTCATATAAAAACAATTGGCCGATCTCATGTTTGCACAGTTCTTTGTGTCATAATTAATATTAAATAAAATCACGTAATTACCTTACTTATTGACAAAAGTAACATGTGTTCAATTCCTTATATAAATATTATATCAATCAAAATTCTCAATATATTTATTATACCTTCGAAAATTTTATTTAATGACACTCCTCCATATAACAATACAAGATTTTATCATTTTATTATACCAGCTTAATTAATCTAGTCTGAAGAATTTCATTGTATTTGTTTGTACTTTATTAAAAAGATGCTATCCGATGTAGAGTTTTCCAAGCATGGATGCTTTTATTAGTCCACCATACATAAAGTCTCCAGCATCATATTTAATGGGCCTATCTTTTTTCCCAGCCATTTACGAAGTGTCCACGCCTCTGCGATCTAGAGGAAATTGGACAACAGTAATGTTCGAGTCGGGTTTTCGTGCTTTGGTAACGTTGTGGTTATCCCATATCTTCCTCAGCTTATACATAGCAGACTTAGTAAGCATCGCACGACTTTTTGATTTGGCTAATGCCTCTCCGTTATCGGAAATGAATGCCACAGGTGAACTTATGATCAAGCCATCTCTCGTTCGCAAGCTCATAGCTCATTCTAGTTCAACATCGTCATTTTATAGCTATTACCTTTCAATCCGAGTTTGAAGCTGATGCTTTCTATCTTTTGCAGATATAACTTTAGATATAACTTTATTATACTCGATCAATTAAATCAAATAATAGTTTGAATAGTAATTTTATTAAATAAATTAGATCCATACTTAATTGAAACCCATAGGGATGTGATAAAAATAGCTATTTGAATAAAGTACTCTTAATATAGTGGATCATATTTTTTTTAAATTTTACATGCATATCCTTCTTACATATGTATAATACTTTCTTAGTATGGTTTTATGTATCACGTAATTTTACAAATGGTATTTCAAATGTAATATTCCAATGAAGAAACTGACGAAGACTAAGACAAGTTCTAACACGTCACTTCAACAGTGCCAGAAAATTTCGATAAACCTATTCCACCATATGTATCAAAAGGCCACCGCTTAGTTTATTAGCTTTTATCACCCACCGAGTTAAAAAAACATTCCAAAAAGCTTACACCTCAAACGACCTAAATAAACATTAGCTCCTTCATGGATAGCTTCCCGCTTATTCCTAACGATAAACAAAGTGCACAAATATAAAGGTATTTTTTATTGTCTCTTTTTAATGCAGCTTTTAAAATTTCAGCTAAAATATATCGATATTAGCACTATTCCGCAACTGTTTTAACACAGAATATGTATAACATGGTATTCCACACTTATGTCACCCCGAATATCCCGGTTGCCTACATTTGTGTCGAGGCCACCGCCTCGCTGGTGACAAAAATAGAATTATACTTTGGAATTAATTTTCAAAATAACATGCAGGTCGGATAATTATTAATTTATATGAAATAATGATGTTGCGTATTTAATTTATTTCGATAAATACCAATATTATAATGGCTAAAGAGGGCCGTAAAATTCTGGGTTTATTTTATCATACCTTTTACATATACTGCGAATCATATTTTTATCTAACATGAACATTTTTTGTCGATATCTTCACGGTACATATTTCGCTCTTATTGTTATATGTGTGTGCAACAGTTTACCCAGCGTGAGGCGCCAAGAAAGCTATATGTTTGGTCGTTTTTCTCCTGTTTCAATATAAACATATTGGTATTTCTTGTGGAACCTTTAATTTATATATATATATATATATATATATATATATACATATATATATATATATATATATATATATATATATATATACATACATGAGCTATCTATATCTGCAATAATGTAGTTTCTAACATTAAAAAAAAATGTTTAGCATATTTCGAGTTTACTTCTTTCATATAAAGAAACAAAAAATAAAATAACACTCTGTAATATTAACATGGAAAAAAGAAAATAGTTTAAATTTACAGGAAAATTGAATAAAGCAAATCTTTTCAAAATGACACTGAAATGTTTATCTGCTTTCCTATCACAGATACTTGGTCCATAAAGCTAGTTCTACCCATTTGCTTGTATTCCCGAACAAGGCTTACAAAAACGTTTTCAATGTTATTATTCACATTGGAAATAAAGGATTAATATCTTAAATCTGAAATACCTAGATGCAACTAAATACTAAAATGATTTACGATACAGTAAAAACATTCGTGTTTTCAACTTTCTTTACAGTCTTAAATTCATAACCTTTTGAATTCATTCCATCGTACAACGTTCATATAATTTTCTTGTGGAAAGGTACCATTTTTTGTAATTACACTCAACGCACATTTTAATGAATTTAACAACTTAGTTACCTTTTTAAGAAAAAAAACCTAAATTAAGCTTATATAAAACAGTACTTGCATTGCGCTACGAATTGTAATTACGTTTCTTTACGTAACTGAATGGCTACAAGTCTAATGCTTTATTTAGATTCCATTACATTCTGGGAATTATTATCGTCAACGATGCATTTCATTAGAAGCATCGGAGTAAATTGATAATTATCATAACTTATATTTCTTCTACTGAATAGTTCATGGATAACATCGAGGCTGTAATACAAGTTATTAGGTAATATGTTGATTTTCCATATACGTTAACTTTCAGGTATACGTTTAGGGAAATTATATGTTATTACTGCATATGTACCAAGTTCAGAATTTCATGAGAGCCCCTCCATTTTATAAATATATTTACTTGTTTTTCCGTCAGTGTGAATCCAACTACATTTCTCGACATCTTTATTTTCCAAATTGCACATATTTTACTAATAATAATTACTACCGCACAAAACAATACTAAAAAATGCCAAAAAGAATATTTTTTCACACTTTTTATTCAATTCATTATCAAATTTTAATCAAATAAGTAAAAATACAAAGGTTAAATAAAACATTTTACCTTTGTATTTTTACATTATATAAAACGAATTTTGATTCTCCTGTTTACTTTTTAAATTTAATTTGATTTTATTTCAATTATACCTTACTTTTTTTTCCTTCGGACCAAGCTCTAATATATTAACAATCATATAGTACAATAAAATTGAAAATACAATAATATAATTAAAAGTTATTTTAAATATAATCACACTTTCAATTTACAAGTGTACATAAATCGAATGTTTAAGAAAATAACTTTATCCCGGTCATCAGGTATTGATTCAATGAAATTATTATTCTTTGTAAGTTATCTACCACAATTTTTAAAGTGCGTAAATTTTCTTGTCATTCATTGCTTACTTAAAGGATTATAAAAATTGACTAAACTAGTGTGATAACTTTTCAAATATTTTCAAATCTTTAAGCTACGTCGTCATCCTCCTACTTTTGTCGTCATCCTCATTAATTTTAGGCATGAATAAATTAAAAGAAGTTTACTTTTCTTTAAATAACCTTATAAATATAATACGGTATTGGCTAACATTATCACCTGAAACACATGCAAGAACTACATTTTACACGAGAAAGTCTTCAATAAGGGAAAAAACAATTAATGAAAAAACAACGCCGAGATAAAACGCTATGACAAACATAAAAAAGAGTCTCAAAATAACGGAAGAAAAGCTTAAAACGTTCCAGTTTCTTCTTCTTATTGTTCAGTAGTCGCTATGGGTACAAATCACGGCCCCTGCAACTTATTCAATAGTATTTTTGTGGACTGACAGGCCCACCACTTGTACAGTGTGTGATTTCAATGTTTGAAAAATTGTAAAAAAAAACTACACCTCTAATACAAAGTAGGTTTATTTTAACTTTATAACAACAAATGCGGATTTCCTTTTTTAAAAACCACGTTTTCCAAATGGCGGCCATCGAGTCTGACACACTCTTCGAGTCTAGCACGCATGTTTTCAAAAACGCGTTTGCAGAGCGAGTGGGGTATCCTACTGACTTCGGCTCGAATATTTTCTTTAAGTTGTGTCACATTGAACCATGTGTTTTGGTTGAAGGATGGACTATTCTGTAGTTCTACTCTGAAAAAGTCATTTAACATCTGGGCATATCTCTCCGAATTCACAGTTACAGTTTGGTCACGTTGCATTTGTCTTGGGTTGTGGACATCCCAGTAACGAAAGTTCTGCTTATTCACATATCCTCCAATGTGAAAGTGAGCTTCGTCACTAAAGAATATGTTGCCCGTCCGGGTAGTAGTACGAAATCCCAACAACATCACCCCCGCGTAAGTTTTTCTTAATTCAAAGTCAGAATCGTGTAAATCTTGAACAATTTGAATTTTATATGGATGGAACTTAAGCTTTTTTTGCATTATTGCCTGTAAAGTTTATTTCGGAATTCCCAATATCGATGAACGTGTACGCAGTGATAAAGGGGGATTTTCAACGACAGAAAGCATAACACGCTCGACATTTTCATCCGTGGCTACCAATGGTATAGGTCCTGGCCTGGGCCTATTTAATGTTGATCCTGTAGCTCTGAAACTTGCTACCCATGACTGAATGGGGTTGATCGATGGTCCATCACGTAATCGACGATTACTGTAATTATTATTAAATCGACGGTGTGCTACAGACAGCGAAAATCCACTCGATACGTACGCCTCGACGGCAAAAGGGCGGTGCTCTCTACTCTACTGTTTTATGGCTACTAAAACATCCGCACCGCTTGCGCTTCTAACGACGCCCCCCGCGCCCCTCTTACGTGTTGAGTTCAGAAACTATGTTTGTTCAAACTTTGATATCTACATACAAACATAATATTTTAAAATATAGTATATACTTTTAATCGATTACATAATTATATAAATAAGAACTATCTTCAAAGTGGTGACTAATTTTGCCGCTGGCATTAGCTAATTTCGGAAATTAATGCATTACTGGGTATTTATTTTCTCAGTCTCAGTTGCCCACATTTAATAAATAGTAAACAAGTTTTTCAATTCTAATTTAATCTATAAACACATAAATTTCATAAGACGAATATCCTCTTCGAGTGTTAAAATTGATACCGTCTTACGGCGACACACTAGAAGGCGACCATATCACATTAACGCACACCAGCAATTTGCATAATTTAATTTATTCGTTTTTTATTGTTAGTTGCATTATGTATTGTTAACTTCGTGGTCTTTTACGTATTTTTTCTGTGCGTGTACAGTTTCTGTTGCAAGGAAGAGATGATCATTCGGGTGTGAAAATCGCTGTGACTCTTGGTCTGCGGTACGTTTAAGGGATATTTTATATTGTTTTAATGCAGCCTTAATGTATGTTTGTTACGCGTTTTACTAATATACTTTTAGTCCATGTTAGGATCTTTACTTAAATTCATCGTATATAGATTATCGTGCATATTTTAACTTCGTCGACAAACTGAAAATTTATTTATCCATTTGCTGATCATATTTCGAATTGAAATGTTTTTTATGAGAGGATCTAAGAGCTTTTAATAAAGGAACTGGAGGAAGTCTACCTTAACCTAAAACAAATAAGAAAATGAATTAAGTGTAATATATTTAGTGCTCACGTTTAAGATAGTTTTATCATATATTTATTTTACTGGATATTTTTATGTGATTCATTGTCAAACTTTATGGTATTTATTAAAATATATTTCAAAAAAGTATTTCCCTTCATTGTCAATAAATTAAATTCTATTTACGTATCAGGTTTATATAGTTGGGATATTAAATACTGGGCCTAAGGAGAATTTTCGCATAATTTTGTTTTTAATTAAAATCTTTATTGCATAAAGATACCACTTCACTATTTAGTACTGTTAATACGACCCTCTTCTTTCCTCTTTTTTTAATAATTTTCCAACTCTCACTGATCTTAATCTTCTCTTTATTACGTCAGTCCAGCCTGTTTTGCGCTTTCTGCAGTTTTTTTTATTTCATGCCATTTTAAAAATTTCGTCAGAAGACTTCGTTGGCTGATGACTATATCCGCTTTCATTCTGTGGCTTCCATTCCATAAACAACCTGCATCATCTTTCATCAAGTTAAAGACTTATGTAGCAAATCTAATATTATTTTCGTTGCGTACTTATAAGCGTCATATCGGGTAAAATGGTACGTCTCCGAATTTTAGTATTTTGTATTCTGTAACAGAGAGTAATTTCTTACATTTCTTTTAGACGAGTTCCATTTTTCTTTCGGCGAATAAATTTAATAACATATAGAAGAAGAATTTTTCTTATAATAATTGTTCCAATATAGAAACCATTTTAGAAATTATGTATAGTAAGCTCTAACTTTATACTTCTAAAATTTAAAAAAAAAATCGATTTCACTCCGAATACAATTTTTTCACAATCAAAGAAAGATGTAAAATGGAAGAAGTGTAAAAATTAGTTTTACAATAACATTGTATGCACGAATATAATAAAATGCAATATCATTAGGCTGTACTATTTTTAAACCATAAAATATATAAAGAGTCTATGTAACATTAGGCCGTCTATGGTAACATATAATTCAAATAGTAGTAAAATAATATTTCAGTACCATAATTTTAAAACTCTTTGAAAAAAATATCAGCTGGATAATATATTTATGATTATATTAATTTTGGCTTATATTAAGATCAAAACTTATTTCAAAAAATTATTAAGCGGATAAAGGGATTACTATAATAACCATAAACAACTGCTAAATTTTGGACCACCCTAATAGATAATATTTATGATTAAACATTCTAAAGAAGAATGATTTTATTTCACGTAAGAAAATGTCAACCTTACCAGGTACCCTTGTCTTGATGTAAGCTAGATAGTAAACGTTTATAAATAGGTAGATGTATACAGGAGCATATACTCGTAAAGTATGAAGCCAATTTTGTGTATGTTAACTTATGCCTCAAGTACAAATCAACCAATATAAATGATACTTTTTTTGTTTGAAATGGTATTGATACTTTTTGTACTTGAATGGTTCTCTCATGAAAATGATACTTTTTTTACTTGAATACTTCTCTCGTGATAATTTTATTAGAATTTGAAAGGAGAAGTTTAAGGTATAAAATATAATTTCTTTTCAATAACTAGCACAGGCGATATGGATAAATTTGGACGATGTAAGTGTAACGATAATATAATAATAAGGCCTCTAAACTCTTGACATCACTAGGGCGACATAAACTTTTCCTTTAGCAAAATCAGGGTACAATGATAAAAAAGGAAGGTGGTATTAAGAACTCTTCATTAATTGGAAGTAAACTCATCGAGTTTGCACTTTTTTCAGTTGTTTTGATGAAAATAAGAAAAAAATTAAATAAATGGTTGGGTAAGTAAAAACAGGTTTATAAAGTCATGAGGTTTCTAAACATTAGTAGATAGGTAGATAAATAAGTATATGCAGATATTTACAAAAGTGGGGCAACTAGAATATTACTAAACAGGTAGGTAGTGTGTACAAATATATGGAAAAGCATAATGAAATTAGAATATTAATTTGCAGGTATGTAATACGTATTACTACGTACAGCCTTGAAGTACTGTCTACAGTAATATCAAAAGAGGGAATGTGATTTGAGTATACGTATAATTTTGATTGACAATTTTATTTGATGAGGTTTGTATATGCGCGGATGTGTATGCAGACATATATATAAATATACGTATGCATCTATTTAGGTTCATTAAACGCAGCAAATATCTATAATAATTTGAATAAATTGGATACTATGGATATTGAATTCATCGTAATTTCGTGGCGTGCTGAAAAGTATAATGTAAAAAGGATACCAAAAATATAAGAATAGAACTTTTGACAAGAAACTGGAAGCTATATCAAATAATAGAGGAATAAAAAGCACACTTTAAAGTACAAAATTAAGAAAATACGAGTACCTGGTTAGAAATTTTGCGATATCATTGTGGAATATATTTAAATTTTCAAAATACTGCCGCCAGAGATTTTTGCTGGCTGTGCCGAATCTATCATTTCCTTTCTTACGCACAACTACACATATAATGCACAACCCACAACAAAACTTGTAATCATACATATATGAGTGTTATATTTCAACAAAACTTGGAACGAAGTACTAGTATTTTTATTATTTTATACCTTTCAGTGCTCTTCCAACGAGTTATTTGAAGTCGATTAAATTTTGTTATATAAAAGTTTTATTATGACATCCAATATCTGGTGCCAATGACAACCAATATCCGGTGTGAAAAAAAATTAAATAAAAAATATGTCAGATTTAGAATGTCACAAATTCTGAAGTTTATTTATGGTTTATTTGTTAGTCTGTTTTTTAACTAATAACTGCGACAGAGATAAATGACTAAATTGGCTAAATTACTGCGAACTGTTGTATATTTTAAGGTACACTAGAAAGCTAAATTTATTTAAGAATAAATATTCTGTCATAAAAAACACTGCATTTTATTATTTTAACCAGATAAATGAATCAGTTATTATATTTACAGAGGATTATTAGAATTATTTGATTATAAATTTTTTTCCTTTATTTGATACCCTCAAAATATCATTCTGACACAATTATAATGTAATTGTACTAATATACAGTCTACCTAAAAGTAATTCCAAAATAAATTTCTATTTTCTTAAGTGAAAAATAATAAAAATAAAAAAGTCAAGGCGTGGTATAGATAACCATAAACATGCAGCTCATTAAAGGGATTACTCGTAATTGTCATAGTGTTTATTGCATAGACGTAAGCAGAAATGATTTGTTTGGCGTTTTGATGTTTTTTTGCTTGCATAGACCTCAATGTCATCCTTAATACACTAAACATAACTGATTTCATGCGTTTGATGCTAACTTAGCGATCAAATCGAGATCCGTTGCTGTCTCTCCTAATGATCATTAGAGTGGGAAGGGATGTACACTTTCTACTATTAGATAATGAACCAGAAATTATGAATCTTTATCGTTTATCGATCGTTTTAAGATTGACCATTTGGTAGCTTAACGTTTTTTTTAAAAAAGATTCAAAAAGTTTTTAAAAATAATATATCTTCCGGCGCACCATTTTATATATTGAACGTACATATATTTTTCGAATATATTATTCATATCTATTGAATCCTTTTCATTAATGTTTGACTTTTTCCTTTCAATTAATAGATATATATATATATATATATATATATATATATATATATGTAAATATGTATGTATATATGCATATACACACAAAACTTTTCCCAAACCAAAATCATCAAACGTTAATATGTTTTTGAATAATTGTAATTTTTAGACAATTATTTACCAGTTGTATCTATATTTTTCCTGGATTATCATATTGCTTGTATTTTTTATAACAGATCTTCTGAATTCAAAAATAAAATATAATGTACGAAACATTAGAAAATAATTAGGGTATATGAATGTATTCTAGCTATAAAAGAATTTATGTATAAATAACAACCTTTATTTTTTGAGAAAGAATAACAAAAGTTTTAATTTGTATTTAATTTTTTAAATTAAACTTTTGATTTTTTTTAACAAGCCAATTCAAAAAAAGTTCTGATAAACCAAATTCGAGAAAAAATATATTTACACTCTATAACCATATCCCTTGTATCCAGAAGTCGATAAACCTAATAATTGTAAGCGTTAATGCGACGACGGAAATAAAAGTTAAACTTTACTTTCAGTAATGTGTTTTTATTACTTAACATTAGATTGCATCTAGAAAATGTTACTTAACGTAATCAACCATTCTCTTGTCATTTGGCTTATTGGCGATTGAATCTATAGTCCGGACGAAACCAGAATTTGTTTACTGACGCACAGTTAATTTTGTTTGACAACAGTTACCTACGTTAAACACTAGCTTTTATACATGCTTCTACTGGTTTATAAATCAGATGTAAGAAACCAACTCTGATAAAATTATTATTAAAATAATGCAATATTTTTGAAATACAAGTGAAAAAACACATAGCTATCTTTTTCAATATAATTTTTTTTGCTTCGTTTTCTTTATTCATAAATAAGTAAACAAATAATAAATAAATTGTTTTATAGGCAGATATTGCAAACGCGAGAGCCTTTAACTTTAGCCATTTTTAAGGAGCTAGACATTATTGGAGATTATAGCCTAATATATTAGGGAATTACCAATATATTGGCCAGAAATATCAAAGTAAAGCAATTTCCCTTTTCCACATTATAAAGTTGTGTGTACGTACTATTTCTATTCAAATTTCGATTCTTTCAGTTCAAAGTTAGAAAACTGCAGTCACTACTGTGCAAGGATAAAATTTGACCTTAATCAAGAATTTTGAGTACTAAAGTAGCACTACAGTTAACAACCCTCCACAGCGTGTCCCACAGAAGCAGACGTGTTATACTAATATATTTATTTCAGGTACGAATATCACTTAAAGTTTATCCCAAGGTAATTAGCTCACAACCTATAGTTCAATATGTTCTGTAATTGCAATCTACAACAGTCATTCCTAGCATATATGATTATATTGTTTCTGTTTTTCTTAACTGAAAAAATGAGCTGACTGTTTTTCATGTATATTCTTTTAATATTTCACTAAATGCGCCATTACTTTCACTGTTTGTTCCTGTTAGTCATAATAATCTAAAAGGCAGTTTTTAAAAAGACTTCCATTTGGAATAATTTTCCAAAAACTTAGAATGGCAATCTTATAATGGCACTTAATCCTGTATCTCCCAAACTATTACAAAAAAATGCTTGAAAATATTTCACGCATTAGGAACATTCATCACAAAAGAGTAAGCGTTTCTTTCTATATAAAACTGACGTCATCGTAATAAGTGTATATTAGGGCCCCGGCAATTTAAAAATTTGTTCTGCGCTTTTACAGTTTGTCTATGCTATTAGTTCCCGTTGCGCAAGAACATAATTTCATTTCAGCACGTCCGGTGCGCCTGCCGGAAGACTTTAACTCGTTTTTATTTTTTCGTTTCAGAAAGATACATTTAATATCTACATGACAATCATATACAACATTCCAAAAAGTATTGTTTCGGCATTGTGGATATTATTTGAATTAGCATAAACAAGGTAAATTTTTGGTGTTAAAAGTAATATTGACCAAGGTTGCTATTTTATTCATATTTGTATTACAACGTTTTATAAACTGCAGTGAATAAGATCGACAGTACAATTACGCATTTATTATAACCAAAATAAAAACAAATAATTCAGGAACTAAAAATAAGGAAAGAGAAAAAAAAGAATTTTTTTAACCATAATAAAAATGTATATTCATGAACTCATATATTATATTTCAATATATGAAAAATGGTTAACAAAAAATAAACATAACGTCAGAATCAAATGAAGTGTGTAATAAATTTATAGAAGCTATTAGTGAAATACTAAATATATGATTTAGACCATATTTTTTGGAAAACTGTTTCGGAGCCTTCATATTAAAAGTTGGATTTCATTTAAACACCATGACAGGCAGTCATGTAATGATTTATGGTCCACAGAAAATAAGTTTATGTTAGTTTGATATACAGTTTATAATTTTTCATGATTTTTGTAAAACGTATTCTGATGAATAATATAGTACAATATTGTTAGCAAGACACCTTTAATTATAAAATATTATTTTAATTACAAAAAAATGAACTTTTTTAAGTGATCAAATTCAAAACTATTACGATTCTGGCGTCGGTTTATTTCGGTTGGTAGGCGCTGCACAAGTTATAAGATGGTAAGCTGTACTAGAATTCGATGAAGTAATTTAACTATGAATTTAGTATTTTAAATAGAACGTGTTAAACTACTTTTATAAATTACATTATTTTACAACACATTCCAGTTTTCATGCCCTGACATAATTTTGTTAGCATTTATATACATTGCTTACTATTGTAAATGATTGTGTACTTATATTCTATTCATATTTTAAATTAGAGTAACTGTTACTCATATGCAAGGTACTATTAGAATCTGTGGTGCAATTTAAGAGTGAAAAAAAGACAGACAAATAAACAGGTGATATTACAATTGGCCATCTTATCCAAACGTACTGATGACATGGACATATATTCATGGGTAACATAAGGTCGCGTCACATTTATTTGCGATCGATTTTGAGGCTAAATTACTGGTAGGCGATTATATTTTACGAAAATACAGGAACCATAAAATAAATTTCAAAAGTAAAATTACTATAACCGGATTACTCTCAAAGCTTAAAAATGTGGAATCTATTCAAACTTTGGTTTTGAAAATACTACACAATTTTTTTTCATATGAACTAGGTTTACTGGCATGCCGCTATTTGATAACATTGACTCAAATATCGATCATTCATTGCATGTATAGCCATTGCCTAAATTAATTAAAAACAAATATTTAACTGACATTGTCATTAGTTTTGCGTCATTGCCAAATATAGAAGTCTACGAATTTTCTTTTTTTTTTCAAAAATCCTCTCAAGCTACGAATATTATGGATTAGTATATTAAATCTTTTATGTTTATAGAAGATATGGCGGGACACAACCTCTGCGTAGTTTCGTATATTGGAAAGGATTCCACAGAAATAACATTTTATAACAAACTATTTTAAAAAGAAACCTGATTTTCTATAATGACATACAAGGTTCCTCATTTGTCTGATTGACGATTTAATTAAAAATTTAAATGTTTTATTTTAGTTTTTTCTGCACTTTAATTCTCGTGACACTTTAGTCCAACATAGTATGAACTATTTTGGTCTTCTTAGGAAGGAAATATTAACAGATATATGCAATTTTATAATTAAGTTTCATAATGTCTGTTATTACGCGCTCTCAGAATTGAATACTCCGAAAAGAATATTATAGGCATTAGCACATCGCTGCTTTAAGTTTTTAGAAAAAAATCTCTCATGGACGCATATGCGATTTTTTCCCTATCTGTATGTATTAACCGTATCATCATTCTACCTTGTCCGTAAATTATACATTCAAATTTATAAGGCACATTTAGGTTAATAACAATAACGTGAATACGTCTGAAGCAAATACGAAAATAAATGAAATTTCATGAATGTTTTTTAAATAAAGCTTGAGTCATTATGCTAGCATTGCTCTTATTTCTTACAGCAGTTTTACCTTGTCCCTTTATTTGAAATATCAATAGAAAGTTAAACAACACTAAACTCTTTATAGTTTTCAATTTGATGCCTTTGAACTCTATCAGTATTACTTATTAGAGTTGCTTAAGTCACCGTCCAACTCTTTCTTAATTAGGCATTGCTTAAGACGTTAAGTCACCGCCTAAATTGTTTTACCAATAAATAAGCCTCTGAGGTTTAACTGGACGGCCGTTAAGTCACACAATGTGACTATAGACAGTTTTACATCTGGTAACATCGCGCGTCGTTGCTAGTTAATTGTAAATTTAACGTTTGTAACGTTGTTTTATTCATAGTTTTTAAATTAATTACAAAAATGGAATACTTAGCCGAAAAAGATATACAAAACTGGGAAGAAATCGAGAAGGTATGTCAATTATATATATATATACATATATATATATATATATCTCAGTCGTACACTCTTTACAGAGTGGTCGTGAACATGGTTCGGCCGGTTCCTTCACCACTGCCGCCCTCGCGATGTGACGCCATGCAGTTCGGTGTTTTGCAGAGTGAGAGCAGTCATTTACACTGGAGTGCGTCGCAGATTTTATTAGGTCTGTCCACCGTGTCCGCGGGATCGTTTGCCTTCGACTTTGCCTTGCACCACCATTCGTTCCATGGAGTCCTCGTTACGGGTGAATGTCCAAAGAATTTGAGGATTCGCAATTGCATAGTCGACGATAATCTCGCTTTGATGTTAAGTTCGGTGCGCGGTCATTGGGATCCTAAGCAAACGCCTCCAGCACCACATTTCCAGCGCGTCAATTTTGTGGCGGTCTTGCATCCTCAGCGTTCACGTCTCAGCTCCATATAGAAAAATTGGAAAGACCAGGCATTTCATACTCATCCTTGCAACCTCCATCATTAGCGATAGTGGAGCCCAGATATACGTAGCTCTTCACTACCTGGCATCCTGCTATATTTTGTATATATATATATATATATATATATATATATATATATATATATATAGATAGATATTAGTTTTAATAGAGTGAACAGACGTCACTTTGAACTGGGGCAAATTCAAAAGCAGTGGCGCAATGGGCGCAAAAGAAAGGTTAAGTGCCCATAAAAATAAACTTGGAGAAACAAGTGGTGGACGGAAGCCCTAAAGTCTCTCCTTAGATGGCTTGGAATTAATGGCCCTTATTCCAGATTAATTCGCGGTAGACTACAATAAATTTAACAGCAATGGCTACGATCTGGTAATGGTATTCTTGATTTATATATACAAAGTAAAATTCATATGAGGAAACAAACATGACTACGACCAGTCAGTGTATTTTTATAGCCATGAATAGGTTTATATTACACTAATAATGTTACTAATGTCTTTTTAACGGAATGAAAACGATGAATCATACAGGAATTTGAAATGTAATACCGAAAATATTGCCAATGAAATGACTAGCAATCAAACTAATGAAGATAACGATTGCAAAATAACATATGTAAGTTCCTCATTTTATATTATTAATAAATCAATACGTAACTATGTTACTCATCATCAATTTCAAGGTATAAATCAGTAGGTAGTTTCGTTACTATCACTTCATACAAATACTCATTTTTAATTTGGACTATATCGATACATCCACCTTGTAATTGTTTTTCAAATTCAGTATACAAATGCATTTTATATATTTATATATTATATTTATATATATATATATATGTATATTTATATATATATATATATACATATATATATATATATATATATATATATATATATATATATATATATTTATATATATATATATATATATATGAGAGACGTGCAAGGATAATTGGTAATGGGGATTTAAGATCAGATATAATATAAACATTTGTGCACAAGAATACTATTTATTTTCATAGAGGAATTATGAGGATTAACATTTAAATTAATGGTCATAACTTAGTAATAAATATTTTCTGTAAGAATTCTATTTTTTATAGAAAACCATGAAATTAATAATTTATATTGTATATAGCTTGGCCGGCTATGATGCATGAACGTTCATAAATTATTTTCTTTTACAGAAGTCTACACCGAGTCAGGTTGACAGGGCTGTAACAAAGGGGCAAAAAGCAGTCCATAAAGTTAAGGTTTGTAATATAAATTTATCTTCTTGTCACTGGAGTTCCCAATTTTTTTATCTCAAATATAAAACTCTATTGTCATTTTTCATGCAGTTATACTCTGGATAAAATACTATATCTCGTAAACTTTAATGCCTTCAGGTAGGGTTATGAATAATTTACCCACAATAAATTACCAAAGTCTCATTATTCATTAATTTATTTTCATTGTAATATTTTTCGCTTCAACTTTGAAACGCAATATATAATTTATATATTACAAATGAATTCGGACGAGCTTTTGAAAAAAGAGTTATTGAACGAGACAAAGGTTCAAAAAGCAAATGATATATTTGAGTATAAAAGTGGTATAATATTTTGTACAAGTATAATGTAATATAATATAAAAGAGATATAAAGCATTTAAATGATTCCTTATGAATATTTTCTTGACACTAATGCAGTCTGCAAGATTTTCTATCTTTCAGTACTTGTATCATCTGAAAATTTAATTTAAATAAATGTGCGGAAACCAGATTCAAATATCAAAATAATGTTAATATGTTTACTTAATATTTCTCATTAAAGTCAGTTGCCAAACTATGAAGGACTATGATAGATAGAGACACCATTGATAGAGACACCATGTCATGATATGATAAAGACACCATTGTTGTTTTTATCGCTTCTAAAGATCCAATCATGCCTCTTAGCAAGCATCAAAAACATTGTTACAACACTCAAAGTAGTTTCTCGACCGAGTTTCAAGTTACTATGTGTGCTGTATTGTATGATTCTTCATGGATATTACTGGGTTTTAAAATAGGAGTTACAAGGATATCCAGTGTCCTCCAACAAACATCTTTGGAACTCTCTAGATTCAAATCTTTCTTTAATTCTTCTCTCCTTAAAGATTCGAATATAATGTGTACTTCCACGCCAAGGAACTACAATATCTCTTATCCTTAGGTTTGCATCTCCAATTACGTTAAAAGTAAGATAACGTTAATGTGCGGAATTATTTTTATGGTTTGAAAGGAGAACGTTTTGTAATTTATTATAATAGTTGTATATAATGGTGTCGTAATACCTGCAGGTTGAGGAAGTAAAAACCTTTCCTGTAAAATTGGCAAATGTTGCTTCCCATTTTCCTTATTTTAATGTGGGTACAGCCAATTACGCCAATCACTTGTAGAAATCCACCAATTTCTGCATAACTATATCTTGCTCGCCGAGAGACTGGCATCTTGATAATGCCTGGAAGATGATTGGAATGAAGGCCCGATGTTCTTGCTACACGTTTTCTAATTAGGGACATTGTTTGTTGACTAAAGCTATGAACGTTTGCGCGATTGCCCTGTCTATACAAATAAGCACGAGTTGTTTGAAAATAAAGCAAATAATAGATTATTTATAATAATTGTCGTGGTTTGAGTTCAGTTTAATATAAATACGAATTTAACTTTTTTTTTTAATTAAAGAATATACATAAAAATATAACTTATTTTAAAAAATAGGCCTTTCGTGCGATTATTTTGTTATAAAAAACTGATTTAAAAAGTGCTCTTGCTATGAAGAAATGTAAATAGCCTGTCAAACATAAACACTCTATTCTTTTTACGCGATCCTTTTTGCTTATTTATATTCTGGTTTGTTTCTTTTTTAATTTGTATTACTAACATAATCATTACAATACTGAACGGCGGCCTAACGGTAAGCGGTGTATATAAGTACGATATTTCATTAGGCGGTGTCTAACCGCGTGCCCATAATTTAGGCAACGTTTATAAATAACACGGAACGGACATCAAAAACGGGTGGCATTATGACGTTCTGAAGTTTTTGAATACTCAATGTGAAATTTAATTACGCAACTTGAAGATTCAGTTTTAAATAGTATTAAATTATTTTATAAATTTTCTTCTAATGCAACATTACATTACAACCTTCAAAGACACATCGTTCGTAGCTTCAAGCGACACCACCGTCATTAGCATTCGAGGCTCAATAAACTTGGCGAGCTTATTAAATTATATTTCGTTAATCTGGTTATCGCATTTGCTCTAATATCATGTAAATTAAAGCCTATTACGGTTTTAAAGTTTCGATGTTCTTAAGAACAACTTTCACTTAATAAATATATTTACTGACAATCGTTTCACTTTGCATAACATTCTTGAATGACTTACTCTGGTAACCACCAGTAAGGGATTCTGTTGACTTTACATAAATTAAGTAAAAGTTTGCTTATTTATCAATGGGCTATGTCGCTTTTGCTAATATTTAATGATAAAAATGTTTGTCTTTGTAAAAAGGGAGAGCGGAAACAGCGATAATTGTAAATTTGATGAAAACATTACAAATGTTTGCCGCAATTGAATGTTTCCTTATTACGAAATCCTTAAAAGGCCAACAGATTGTTCGGTGTCCTTTTACGTCAGTTATTATTTGAAAATAAATTTCTTTGGAAAATAGTTTGATTATTCCTTTATGAGAAAAGGTAAGGACTCAATTTTCAAAACCCTTCAAGTATTTTCATTTTTGTCTCGTCAAACTTACTCCAGTTTTCAAACGTTTATTAAAAATTAAAAACTTTATATGTACATAAAATAGGAATACTTATATAAAAATTACACTTTATTTTTATAAAAATTTCAGTTTCTAGAAGTTTTTCTTATGTCGTGGAAAATTACCGATTATAAATTGTACATATTTCTATGCTTAAAGGTATTATTGATACTAATCAAATAGTGTAGCGTCTTTGCAAAAAGTATTCGCACAATTAAGCTTATAGTTTAAAAGATCGTCTCTCGTGTCATTTTTGCGACATTTTGTTTTTTTTTTATTTCTATTAGGGCACTTTTGGTCTCGAAATAAAAATAATTCTACCAACGTAAAACAATTCTACCACTTTAGATATTCGCAATCAGAAAACACTATAAATAATGTATATATAAACTTCATAATTCTTCTTTTTTTGGAATTCTGCAACTAAGTGTCTCAAAATGCAAGAAATTCTTTGTTATTTTTTTTTCTTCACATTAAATGGTTAAATAATTTTTCCTACTCTTATTTTCTGTCTCCTAATTGTATTATGGCAATTTTAAGAGTACTTTTATTCTCAGAATATGCCATCAATATTAACATTTCAGAGGCAGCGAGCTTAATATGCTTTTTACAAAATACTTCGCCATAACAAAACTAATTCCAATGTCGTATACATTGGAATTAGTTTTGTATAAATTGTGTATTTTTATCGATACAATATCGAAAATTCTGCCTAAATTTATTATAAATAAACTGTATAACTGTTGAAATTTGCAATAAATGTTATTTCAATGACAAGAAAATATTTTATATTTCATTGGGATTTTTAATTTCCGCCTAGAAAGAATTCCTTATGTCTTAGAATTGTGTTTATGCTATTTAATGTCCTCAAACAAAATATAGGCTTAAGATAAGAAAATTAAAAAAATCTTTTACATCCGTCTTTCTGCCACAGATTCACAGTATTTATAATTATACCTATATGCACTTAATATTACACATGGATTCCTCGGACGCTTAATTTAATGGTTACAAAATGAATAAAACTTTTATACATATTAATGATATTTATGATATTCAGGGAAATGTGGAAGAGAGAAAATATTATTTCCACAGCAGCTGGAATATTATGTACGGAGCAAAGGACAAGTACTTTGAAATGAAATTGAGATTACTCCGATTTTAGAACATCGTTTGTGAAATATGTGAACATTTTTTGTGAAATATGTGAACACCGTTTGTGAAAATCAGTACTAATACATTTTGTAATGACTTATAATGCATTTCTTCCCCGCCTGTAATTTCTGAAACCATTCAAAAGAACCATATGAAAAAAGGGGAAAAATGTGTTAGTGATGGCCTTATTTAAGATTTTCTCGGCCACGTGGCAGTGTTGCCGAGTGGAGGAAATAAGAATAATATGGGAAATCAAACAACAGCAGCAATTTCCTTTTTTTTACAACTCGAACATATAATGAATATTACGTATAAAAATTATCGACTAAAATCTCTGTCTTAAAAAACAATTATCAATAAAAAACTGCATTTCTTTTTACTTTCTTCACAATTTATGCTAAATATACCTTGAAAAAATTAAAAATATCTACAATCGTGAGGATAAAATTTTTAGTTAAAAAATTATAATTATTATTACATCAATTAAATAAGTCTGTGCAAACCGCTTTTAGGAAAATTAGTAGTAAATATGTATTTTTTAATAATTTAAAATATACATTGAAGCCATCGATAACAAAATATTGGTGGCCGTCATTTTAACTCGTATGACTCTGAGACAATAGCGCTCTCCTTCAAGTTGATGGGAATAAACCGCGCGGAGCTTATCTTATTTACGTGGCATCTAAATTGTAAATACATACTTAATTATTTAATACCATCGATTTTCTTATATTATTTTTCTATTATTTATAGTCAAAAAACATATGGTTCATTATTTTTAGGTGAATAAAAACTTTTTATATAGTGTAAATGACGGGAGAGGACTATCGCAAGGAATTGTTTTTCTTTTTTGGATTAACAGTGCATTATTTCAAAAAGTTTACTGAACAATTATTATCGGTGTTCAAGTATTTGATAGTTTAGAAATATTATTAGGGTAAGTATGTATGTATATTTGAAGACCGTTTGCACGTGAGTGCTACTTAAAATATAGGTTTTATCGACAGTATCAGTAAATATTCAAAATTAAAGCGGTGAAAGTATCCTGACTTGGAGAACTCCAGGTACTAAATTAGCCTATTCCGAACAATGTTCTTCCATTATTTCGACTTATTTTTGTCCGTATAAATAGATTTTAACCATCCTAGCAAAGTTTTTATAAAATTAGACTATATTCATATATGCTACTAAAAGGTCAAAATTATTAAATGCACTTCTGCAATTAAGAGATATGAATATGAAGAAAAGAGTATTATTCACGACGAAGTACATGTTAATAACCTCAACTAGTGTTATCGAGGACTGTGATTCACTCTAAAACCAGATTGAAAGGGATTAAAAAGATGGCAGTTCTTAAGAAAATAAGATGGGTGCAATCTATACTTTCGATACAAGTAGTAAAATTGAGATAGATATAAAGTCTTAGGTAGAAATGGAGCCGCTACGTTAGGTAAAATACCATAAGCTCTATTCCCTTCAGTATGAAAAGGGGTTGTAATAATTAAAATATTAATATAATGACTAGAGTTAATTTACTTATAATGAATGTAAGGACGCAAGTGCCACTGCCAAGAGATTTATACTCAATTAGAAAAACATTAATTTTGACTTCGCTTTCACGAGTTTTAGAAACCGAGTATCAATGATTCGTGGCCAGACAAAGAGAAGATGAAACCCTATTCAAGGTACCTAATTTAGTACGGTACCTAATTTAGTGACTATATAAAAAATTATGGAAGTGGAGGGGCAGGCTACCGCGCAATTTGCCTCATGCTCAGAATATTAAATAATTTCCAAATGTTAGTAGGGAAACACTTTAACGAAAACGGAGAGAAAATGTTTCTTAAGATCCCTATATATTTGTAAACATTTATTTCTAAATTCTTTCAAAATTGTCGATGTAAAACAAGAATCCGTTTTAGCCTTATCACCTTAACCACTTAACCATGTATTTACAAATGCATGTTTTTAGCCAAGGCGCTCTCTTGCCCTTGGGTTTAATGTGTCTAAGGAGAGCATGTTTACTGTAGAGAGAAGTGATATTGCAAGTAAATTTTGCAACTCCCTCGTCGATAGATTACAATGCTTGAAGCTTTAATTTAACTAAAGAAACTGACATGGTTTTGAGGGGAAGTAAGAATTTCGTTGAGCAAGGAAAGAACATGACTCAGTACATGACAAGTATATATGTTTGGAGAAGGATGGATGTATAGTCAGGTTGCCACTACTGACAATATTCCGTTTATTTACTCCAGAGTTACATTTATACAGGTTAGTTTTCTTGCCTAATACCATGTAATATGGTAAAGTATATTAGGTTGGGTTAGGATATTAGTTACAATATTAAGAATAGATTACGTCTGTTGGAGTTAGGCTACTTCTTATCTCTAGCTCCTAAACTCAAAGTTCCAGACGAGCGTACTTACACTAGTATATTGTAAATCATCTTGGAAAACTTTTCTAACTCAGAAATGAGTGATTCAGTGATTCGAGCGTCCGACACTTGACACAATGTGAGACGGAACTCGTTCAGGTATTTCTGAAAGTTTTATAATCCGGCCGCGTGTCCCAAAATACACTTGGATTCGGAATCAATGCAGATCGTGTGTCGTACAAAAGTTTAGATAATTGAATAATTGTAATGAAAGTCCTAAGATAGTTGTCAGCCATGAAATGTATAATGAATAAATCATATCCCTTTATTCGTAAGAAGTACGCAAACTAATTATAAAGAATACTAATAATGTACTGTGATGAATTTATAACATAAATTGAACAATTTTAATGAGTGATTTAAACTGTCAAACCTAACAACAAACAACAACAACCCACAGATCCATTTAGAATGCTATTTTGGGTTAGATTAGGTTAGGTTTGTTTGTGTTAGCTTGGATTAGGATTAAGATTATATTATGTTATTTATTATGTTAGAATAGTATGCGATAAGTTGGGTTAGGCTGGATTAGATTGAATTTTAAAAGATTATATAAGATTAGGTTAGGTTGGGTTAAGTTAGGATAAGCTTAGCTGACTTCTGGTTAGGTGATATTTAGTTAGGTTAGTAAAAGTAAGTACGCTCTTCCAAATTCTATATAGGTTGGGTTAGGTTATGTATGCCCAGATAAGAATTCGTTAGACTGTATTATGTCGGAGAAGATTTGGTTAATTTTTGGTTTTGTTAATTTGGGTAATGTTTGTGTAGATATTATTAGGTTAGGTAGTTTATTATGGCAGGATAAATTAAAACATGTTTGGTTAGCTGAGTTAAAATTATATTAAACTATATCAGAATGTATTAGATAAGATTATCTAGTATAATTCTTTAACATTTAAAAAAATTGTTTCTTTTTTCACTAAAGAGCAGCGAATGTATATATATATATATATATATATATATATATATATATATATATATATATAAGCGTATAGAAACGTATAATAGAAGCGTAAGCTCGGCTGTGACTCACTATTGAACATTTGTTTATATTAAGCCGTAAGATGCTTGCTGCGCGCCGCTCAACGAAGGCTCTGATATCACCCTGCAAGCATTCGCCATCTGCTGTATCCTTGACAATTTTAAAAATGTAACAATAATCTATACTTTATGGAAATTTATATCAAAGGAAGTTATAAAGCAAGAATCTGAAAATCATAAAAAATAACGACAGACCTAAAAGCTTTGATTCCATTATTTATAGCAGAATATTTTAATTTCCTAAGAGATTAAATGAAAATTCTTTTCTACTCATCGCATGTAAGTAAGTACGTTCTTCAAAGTTCTCTGTATTTTTAATATGAATTAAATATCTTAGTTCTTTTGATTACTTAGTTCTTGTGTTTTACCCCTTTAAAGTCTATTAATATTTGAATTGCAATTAAACACATTATTTATAAATGACAAACCTAAAAGCATTTGGTGTTGCTTGGTCTTATTTGCATGTTGTATACCCTTAATTGTATTCTATACACTCGACATATATTACAGCCATTCTTTGTTTCTATTGCCCCAAGGAGTGTATTGAATGACTACTTTCTACCATCCACGTTTCCAAAAAAAGATTAAAAAGTGGTTAACTTCTCATTCATGTCACCGGTTCCAAAGCAATTAAGTAAATATTTTTTCAATACATTATTTGTTGGATTTGCATGACACAATTAATTAACATTGATAAAATGTACTTGATTTTATTTTCAAGTAAGTCGTGTGCAGGTTGACTGTGGCAAAGTTTAGCTTCTTGGATAACTTCCTTAATCCATTTTATGTAAAGTCCTTGTGAATGTCTTGATTGGTTACATAGCGATATACATTGGTAATTATACGTAAGAACTTGTTTTGGCTTCTTTGGATTATATTCCGATTTGACTGTTTAGTACATTCGCAAAATTGGATACCATACATCCAGATCGGTTTGACGATACAAAGATAAATTAGTCTCTTATAGTAGAAGTTCACTTGGTCGTTATTTGAAGCGGATTTATTGAAGCTTTATTTTACCGTGGTGTTTCCTATTAAGCCTACTATCCAGATGTAGTCCAAGATATTTTGTTGTTACTGCTTGCGAGACTTAAATTCCGTTAAGACAAGTATAAATGTTTGTTAGTCGCAACGCGGATGTGACCTGAATGGATTTAGACGCATTGAGTTTGATTTTCCAATCAACGGTCCATCAATTGAGTTTGTCAAGTACTTCTTCAAAATTTTTAGTGGCTTGACTTTGCGTGCCTGTAGTTGTCATTACTACCATATCATCAGCAAGGGTGCCTATGAAGGTTTTTTTCTCTAAGAGGCATATCAGCGTAATACAATCGAAAAGAGGTGCTAAGGTACTAAATATAACAGTAAATAAAATACAGAAGAAAAAAATAAAAAGAACATAAGAAAAACTTAAAAAACGCATTTTTTAGAATCGTGAAATGAATTTAAAAACTCTTGGGTCGTATACTTACTGTAATTTTCAAATGTATGTGTTTATATTTTTCGTGTCATTAGTATAATCGAAATTATAACCCGACTAATTATTCTCAAAACCGGCTAATTTTTATGTTGACAATATTTATGATTGCTTTGAGAAATGCGACATTTTAAATTAAGTAAGGGAAGCAAGTCTTTTATTTATTTTAGAATAAACAATTCATTAGAATTCAAGCTCGACTATGGTCATTACTACTCAACTCTTCCTATTAAGTTTGATAAGTCTTCTTGTTTCTAAAATTTTCAGATATTTATTGAAATATTGTTTTAGCGTCTTCAACTATTTTTTTTGTATATTTATGGATCTAAATTATGGCTTGTAAAATTTATTTCACAGGAGTGCGATACAGAATTAGATGAATTTGACTTGGATATCATATTTTCAGCTTCGATATTATATTGGATATCATATTTTCAGCTGCCTTAGCATTTCGAAAACACTTGTCAAATATGACATTTTTTCGACACTCTCGTAACATTGGAAAAGATGAAGGTTATTATTTGGAAGTATGAATAATATGTACTGCAATTATTTAAATCCATTTTATTTATGAAAAAACATTAGATATTTAAAAAAATTGGCTTTTAATAAATGGCACGATTTTTCTAGCTATCTACCATTTCCATCAATTCTACAATATACAAGTCTTTTCCTTAAGTGGCCTAAGTGGGATTTTGTATTTTCCTAACTTAAGATGAAAATGTTTCTGTTTAAAAAATGGCGAAAGAAGAGAAAAAGAATATTAAGACAACCTGGAAAGGAGAAACATGGTAAAGAGAGAGAAATATCTATGAACGAAATAAGATACAGGGAAGTATAATGTTAAAAAGTTTAAAAGAAAGGAGCCAAGAGAAAGAAGAAAAATATTAAAAATATCAACCAAATGTCTCCAAGAAAACAAAGGTTACAAAACAAAAAGAACAGAACTCAGTCACTGTAAGGTTTTTCTCAAAATAAATTTAACCTACAGAAGAAGTAACGAAACCAAAGATGCAAGAAGTAAATTTCAAAAATAAATTAAGAAGAAAACATCGTTATATCTATGGCTATCCTGTAAGGGAGAGTAGAGGATACGACTAGAAGAGAACACAATTCGTAATAACAGCCAATGACTCAACTTTCCCAGCTCATTTATCCATATCTACTATGATGAGGAATCTAATAAAATAGTATTGTTCTTAATCTATGTGTTTTCATAGACAAGTAAAGCGGAAGATCCCATAAGTTGGTTAAAGTATTTAATGGCTAATAAAAAAAATCTGAAGAAAACACTAAAGTCGTAGTACTTCTGAAAACCCATAACACATAAAGAAATATAAACAAAAAAAGACAGAGAATATATTTAAGACGCAATCAAAAATTTTAACAAAAATTTCTGGAATAAAATCCCCAATCACGACTTAGTTATCAGACTGCGTTTTTAAGATTTCCTTTTGCTAGACGACTGTGCCATTTACTAGCTTGTATTATTTATAAACAAAACCTTCGGGTGTTGGCTTTAAATAAAAGTAAGATTTTGAATATGAATAATTGTAAAGACGTGTTAGATATACTGCATGCGATAAACAAAATTTGGTCTCTATTGGTCGTGTATGCGAATCATGATAAAGTAAAATTATTCTGTACAAAGAGATTGATACTCGAAATAGAGTGTATATAGAATGGAAAAAGATAATAAAAATGTAGTTAAAAATAAATAAATATTATAAAGAGGTTTTCTACAAAAAAACACTCAAAACAGTAAAATTTCAAGGTTTTTACCTCACACCGTAAACATAATAAACCAATTCCAAATTAAAAACCAACTGAGAGTCCGTGAATTAATCATAATGTATTGATTCACATAGATTATTTAGATTATAGCATGCAGAATTTGCATTTTAGAGGAAGTTATAATCAATTCTGACTGCATACCGTTATGATATTTATAAAGATTGAAGATGATATTTATAGAGATGCAAGTTTTTCTCTTTTTTTTTGTACGAACTAAGGGTATAACTTCCACACGTTACAATAAACCAGCAGTGTAAGCACATATGCAGACAACATTGTAGTATGTTTTCCAGAAGTCAATCCGTATCAATAATATTCACATATTAACAGATGGACTTTCGAATCCGTATCGAAACTATAAAATTGTTGACGCACATAATGACTTTGCATTGATGAAAACTTTCACCCGAAATTATTGTGAGGTAAAAGAGCTGCACAGACTAAAGTGGTTATCATGGTTAAAAGATACAGATTATGAAGTCAAATAAAGACGAAATGGATTTTCCCGAAATTTACTGATGTTATGAAAGAGAAATTAAAAAGAGTCCGGATTAGAGTTTATTCTATATCTCAATAAAATCTGTAAGTACGGCGAGCAATTGCAACTGCTTCAAATATAATATAGAATAAATACTTGGGACATTTATTCGTAATCGTTCAATAAATGAGTGCAATAAACCTGTTAAACCTCAAGTGCACAAAAGCGCAGGGGTGGAACTACCAGACTAGATTAAAGCAAATTGGAAAATCAAATGTTCACAAAATTTTATCGCTAAGTATGTAGCACCAACAGGAATTCCTGAATTTCATTACTTAAACATTTGTCCAAAATAAGGAATAGAAAGAAGAACAGGGAAATAGTACAAAAAATATGGAGGGGGTCAGTAAAAGAGGTAGAATGGCAATTAGAGCAATTGGGTAGTTTAGAGAATTATAGTTATTAATGAAAATGGGCGGAATATTTTAGCAAAATATTTAGATTTATTATGCTTAAAATAGAAAAAAAGTTAAGTAAACTTTTATGAACATAAATAATTAGGTCTATTGTAAACAGAAGTTAAATATCAGGCAAGGAAAATAGTTTATATGTTTTTTATAGTTAAGTAAAGAAAATCAATAGGACTTCTACTTAGCTACTTAACAGAAAATTTATTTGCTATTTCTTAAAATGTTTACATAAGTATAGGAAAATTTTGCAAATGTGTTTTCTGTAGGTGGGCGTTCTTAAAATAAGCATAGTAAATGCTTATACTTTGGAGTCATTGCTTATATTTTGGAGTCAGTATTTAGCGTGTCAATATTCGTCATTAGTGCGACAAGAAATCTCATTAAGCTTGTCGAAAAATCGTTTGTGTAATTGTAATCTCATTCATGTGGCCAATAGTAGGTTTTTTATTGAATTTACCTAGAATATATGTCATTTTATTTCTAATAATAGTAGTTTTTCCTATTTATATGTTATAGAGCTTAAAAATTTTAAAAATGCTTTAATCAAAATTATTCAAAAGTATCATTTTAATTCAATGAATCGAATCGATCCCCAAAGATTTTAATTATGAGATTTATTATATTTAAAATAAAGTTTATATATCAACAAAACAAATATATGTATATAGCAACAGTATATATTAAGTATCATCACTAAATGGGTACCATTTAGTGATGATACTTCAACTACTTGTGAAATTAATTATATGAAATCCGGCAAAACGTAACTTTTCAAATTGCTGGCCTAATTTGTATAATAAATAAAATTTATATTTTCGATTCGTTCATAATTATGTATAAATTAGTACCCTATGTAAATTATACCACTTGTCAGCTTGGCTGCATGTAATGTATTTTCAATTTCAAAATGTCCAGGTGGATTGTCATTTACCTGTCGATTAGGTTTTGTTCTAAATTAACTAAGTACATTTCACTTAACTATCACAATGTTAATAACTAGTAAATTAACGAAATAAAGTAAAAAGGTATGCGCCTAATTCAATACATTTGCTTCCATTCATAATTTATTATTTTACTAAGTACGCATTTCATTTCATGATATCCGTATTTGTATCTAGAAATTACTTTATACATACGTACAGAATAAATCAAATCCTAATTATATAGTTTTTGAATGTATTTATGATCTCATCTTTTAAATTCAATTCGGGTACCGCTCAGCACACATCCTAAGGGCTTCGCTCTCATTGTAATTGCTTTTGACATACACTAAAATCATGTCCAAACATTCCCTCGTACTAAAACAATATATTCAATAATTTCACTCACTCGAGTACGCGTTACTAAAGTTTAACTAAAATCACTACGTATATTGAATATACACGAATCACGTCTGCAATTCTGAAAACTATAAATATTTCTTCGAAAAGATTGCAGCGGTCCGATTGGCTTCAAGAGACATTTATGAGTGTTTCCATATTTAATAATAAATAAACTATACAAATTTATTTATAAATCATAATTTAGAATTATTCAAATAAGGTAATTTTAATAATCGATGATAATACTTTTATTATTTCAGATACTTGGGCGAATTATTAAAGATTTTCAAATGCAATAATTTCTATTTAAGAATTGCAAACAACTTTGATCCTAAGTGTTAACTTATTGTTACTTTTTTGTACCATTCTTTGTAAAACTATGCAAATGAAAGGATTCATTAGAAAAGTAAAATTAATCATTGCGTCGCCGGGAAGGGTATGCAAAATTGCCACATTTCTTAAATTTATCAAAATAAAATATATAAGTTGATGTGTTTCTATGTTAATAACTTACATTTTTTTAAATTTAAAAAAAACGTGGCTATTTAGTGAAAATGCAAACTGTGTATTATCTAAATAAACCAATATTAAGTTCATAACTGTCGATGTTAAAACAATCGCTACTGAATTCCGGGTTAAATAACTTTTTGCGGGCAATTAACCATGTACTTTTTGGTATTAGTTGCATTTGTTTATATTATAGATGTTCCTGAAATATCATTTTTATTTGTAAAATTTTAAACACAAAAGGATATATCGAAAGACCATGTAAACAGATGGTATTTTGGATTTTATTGTGAAACTATTCTAGGTAATGTTTGCTTAATTAGAATGTTAATTTAAATATAAATTCTGAAGAAATTGCACAGATATACACAATTAAATGAGCTAAGAGTTAAGCATTGACAGTTTAAAGTGATGGACAAAGAAATGAAAGTAATTATTTAATGTATACAGAAACTTATTTGTAATTTTACAATAGTATCTGTAATTTTATACGGTTGACAATTTATGGTTATTGCGAACATGTATAACTTTCTTCATATTTGATAATTAAATTTGCCATTCGCATGTCGCCGGCAACTCCTAAACAGTGAAATAATGTAGACAATTCATGTCAAAAACAGAATGTTAAAAGGGTTTTCAGCAAAAATATTCCTATAAAGATATACTATTTATAAAATCATAAATCCTACGACGTGTGTATTGAGTAACCTTGCAAAGGGTCAATAATATATAGTGCTCATTTACAATTCTTGTAGGCCTGGATTTTTGTCTTTATGAAGTCCGCGTTCATACGGATTATGATTAACTACGGAGATATACCATACTTATTTTCTTTGCTACCTTACATAATTAAAATTCATCGGTCTCATTGTTTTTCTTTCTCCTAAAAAGTTTTTTTCTACGTTCGACTTCTATTTCAATATTCTGACTAAATTCATATTACTTATAAGTAACATAGACCAATCTTTACACCAATTAGTCGTATTTCATAAATGAACTGTAATGGTATAAGGCAATTTTGTTTATTAGTTGGTACATCTATGATATTAAAAACAATTTCTTGCGATGAAAAAAAAACGACATCAATGCCAACACTTAAAACTAATTAACAATTCAAATGAATCCAAAGACCAGGTGTATTATCCTTTTCAATTGAAGAGGGTTAAATTCTATTAGGCACAGGATGAAATTCCGGAACACATGTGAGGATCTTTTCTGGATTTTCTCCGACATAAGTATATAAGTTACCTCACAGGAAGACCAAATGATTGAGTTCGTTTCCAATTTAAATTAAACCCGTCCCTAATATATTTGATATCGTAAAAATTCTAAATGGTCATAAGAATCTGCATTGTGATAGAAAAATGGAATCAGCATTGTGTAATCAGAATTGTGTACCTATTATATAATGGAAAGCATTTTCATGCTCTAAATATGATAAGTATTATCGAAATCGCGCAGTAGAACCAACTGAATTATTTTCTCTATTGGTATATAATTATTTTCTTCGCATCAAGGTTTAAATCTCCTGTTTTTCTTTCGCAACTCTTCGATAGTAAAAAAATAGATCATTTCGCTTCTTAGAAGTAAATGTCGGAATATAGCATTGCATAAGTGTACTTTTGTGTTTATTCCGCAAGTACCGTTTATGGTCCTTCTGTACCAACTAATATAAGCAACAAGGTATTTTTGATAAGTTAATAGTATTAACACCAAACTAGCGAGAAAATGAAAGTGCGCAAAAAATTGAAAGTAGTAATCGCTGTAACTTGTACTGCACTAACACTGACACATCGTACTTTTCAGACGAAATGAATAGATTTAGAAGAAACATGTAACTAGTGCTTATATCTATATCGCTATATATATTTACTATAATTTATAACCAGATTTAATCAATAAAATCCTGAAGTACATATCAATTATATTAGTCAAGAAAAATGTGACATGTGATCAAGTGAATACAACGAAAACATTTTAAAGAACATCCAATTTCTGTAATTTTTAAAACATCACTTTATTGCCACTGTGTTTTGTAATTGTAAAATGCACAAGGTTAATAAAAAAATCACAACAACAAAATAATTGGTTGGAAAAAACGAATGAAACTATTTTTAAAATTAGTTTCTGTATTGAACGCGAACAATATATCGCTATAATGTTAAATAGGATATATTACCGCCTTCTGCAAGAAAAAATGTTTTAATCTCAAAGTTTTATTTTAAAGTATCACTTAATATCTTGATCTCGATATGAAAGGTTCTTATATTTTTAAGTTTCGATTTAAAACTTTCATTAATTTATCTTTTCCAATTTTTCGGTAAATATCAAAAAATGAGAAAATTTCATGTTTCTCTGACTGCAAAATGAAGACACAAAGACCAATGTTATTAACACCTTATGTATCAGTTTATTATATTATCTATTCACTTTAAGATAATAATTTTACATATTTAATATGGAAAGATTTTTACACTCGAATTTCCGAAGGAAACTAATCTGCATTTACTCATAAAATTCCTTCATAGAAACTGATTTCTCTGCAGCCCGTGTGGCTGTTGAAACTGACCATAGCGAGTGAATTATGCTGATATAACTCGTGGGTAATTCGGTCAATTTATAAAGTGACCCGTCCTTGCGACCACTCTCTGACAAATGTTCACTCCGTTAGGGAAGTGTGAAAAACAAGTTGGAAATATTTCACATGCAAGGAAAATGATTTGTATAAATAGAATATTTGATTAATTTGTCCAAAATTATCCGTATTAATATGCAGTAGTAATGAAATTCAAAAACTGCGTAGTTAATAATCTAGCCGAGAGAAGTTAGTTCGATTTACATGATGGAGTCTGGAGTAAATAATAAATTTCCTTCCACTGACAGCGACCCTGCTGTCGTCGATTTAATTTAAACTAAATTAGACTTCAGCCTGCGGCACTGTTTTCGCCAAGGCTTAATTTCAAATTATAATATTGGCATTATAAAATACAATCAATTTAATATTTCAGCGATATAAGATACTTGTCTGATATAGGAACAAAACGTAAATTTAATCTACAATGAATTATCATGTACATTTTGTCATGTGAACACATTAGACGAAGTGGGCAGGAAAAAGAGAAAGAACAACAACACTCAGTGTCAAGATATACAGACTTTCAATGTTAATTTGTGGGTTTATTTTAACTAGAAGTGTACAAAACCTGCCTTATGAAAAAAAAATTAGAAAACATTGCAATAAATTGAGATAAGTTTATTTTTTTTTTAACAACAACCATAATTGAAATAAATGTGGTATCGTTTTTTTTAAACTTTTATCGGAATACACAACGCTAAATTTTTAAAGAATGTTGAAAATTTAGGTAAATAGAATAACGTAACTAACTAATAAATTAACATTTAAGGAAAATGTTTATACGCTGACTGCAACCCATTTTTATAATCTCTCAATGTTACGGAGGAAATTTTTAGGGAGTTGAATTTTTCTTTCATCTTACTATGTAATATAACAAAATTTTGTTTCGAAAAACAAAATCGTGATTTTATTTCAATTTATATATCATTCTAATTATGTAGACTAGACTACTGTATATTTGCCACAGTTAAAATTTCGTGATCATATTGTTTAAAAAATAACAAGAAGAAACGCTCTCATGAAATTTAACGAACAGCTTCTGACTGCAAACAGCAATTGTCTATATTATAAATATTTATCCACAAATGTAAATTTTATTGTATGGGATTCATTGTAAAAAATATTTTAATTTTTTATTAGCTTTACCCATGATTTCACTCACAAAAACCAGAAGCAACAAAATTGCCGAATTAATATAATTTTTTCAAATATTTATTTACAAATGTAGGCTTTGTTCTACAGTTAAGTTTGTTTACGTAATATTGCGAGAGCTCGTACCACATGCATTAGTCAGGATACTAGGTTACGCAACACTTCTATCAAAACCAGCTTAACGGTATCATATAATGTGAACATTGCTAGGTCTACACTATGGCTATCTGAACAATTTCAATGTCTGTCTGCATATATATTTAACTTATGCAGATAGACATAGAAATTGTTGAAAACATGTTAAAATGTTCATCGTGGAGAGAATATAGTAACTGTTCTGTCGAAAAATGTTAACCTTATAAAAACTGCCTCATTGCGATTTTATTATTTGTGAAATGTAACTAGAAAATTATAACATGTCGGCAGAAAAACAATAGAATAATGAGAACAATAGACTTTTTCAATTCAATTTATACGGAATTTACTCATCGTACAAAAGGCAGGCTTAGACACCAACATTTTCTGAATCATTTTAATATATTATATTATAATTTATATTACAACGATGAAAGTAAAATACGACTACTGCGTTGCAGCTATACGCCTTTCTTAAGGCATACGATCAAGCATAATCCTAAATCTTATGCATCAAGCCACGTCCTTCCGACTTTTTTAGGTCGTCGGTTCTTCTAAAGGGATAGAAGACCTCGCTAGGCTTCAAGGCTGTAGTAGATAACATAAATTAAATATTTATCTAACTCATCGACTATAAATTTATTTTATGTACGAGGTTAAAACTTTATGAATGCACAGAGATGAACATTCCACAACGTTTCAAATTTCATTATGTTTTTTTAATATTTCTTAATATATTGACTCCTAAAAGTTGTTAATGTTTTCGCCGATTGACTCGATCGTCATCAGAAACATACAATTTTAAAGACCTTAGTTTATTTGGTTATGAGGATTATAAATATTGTTTAGCATAATATGTTTTTGGAGATGATTCTAGTTCAAATGTAAAAGGTATCAAATATCTTAAATAGTTAACACGTTGACCGCACTTTTAAATTTTATTCCATCTCCATACTACGATATTGCCTTGAAATTTAACGTTTATTTTGATTTCAATATTTTTGCAACTGACATGTATGTCTATAGTGAAGACGCTCTATTTTTAAATTTATCTATCTTTATGATGGGTTATACAGTTCTCGCCCATATGCAAATCGGTGTAACTATATATAAATTTTTATATCATTTTCAAAGTTTCAAATAAATAAGTTTTAATTAACTTTCCAAACCACTTAGTTTCTACGTAAAATTTAAGATATCATATTATTTACATATATATATATATATATACACATATATATTGGGCTGGCTTATAACTTTTTAGCCCCGAGTTGCGGTCAACAATTTTTATCAAAAAATGTATATGTTACACTATATGTAATTTAAGTATACCATTATTATCTACTACCTATCGCCATCTGGTTGACAGTGACAATATGCCTTTTTTGTGACATTCTGGTGATTTTGTTTTGACTGCGTAGGGTCGTTTTGTAGGGTGATCTTCTTTAACGTGGAATATTTTTTCAAGTAAATGGTACTTATAGACCTGAATGATATTCAGAGGGAGCAATACTCGGCAGTGTATGAATGAGTAGAACCCAGCCGACCTCCTCTAATTTATCACGAGTACGTTTTGCAACATGTGGTCTAGCATTATCATGTACAAAATAAACTCAATTCTGTTGATCCATTTGTCAGAACAATTCTGTTGCTAATCAATTTGTTAGCTAATCGGTCCAATTGTTCACAGTAAATGTCTACATTAATTATAGATTTCTCCCTTGACATTCCACCAATATCTCAGCATCACGTTGTTGGCACTTATTTCAGGCTTGGATACTAAGACTCATGTTTCTTCGACACCCAGCCATTGACATTTGCGTTTATGGTTGGATATGCAACCCACTTCCCATCGCCAGTTACTAACTGATTCAGCCAGTCGAAGTTACTTTTCAATGTCAATAACTGTTGGCAAGTATCAACTCTGCACTGAAGGTGATATGATCACAATTCGTGGGGTACGTACATATCATATTTGAAACTTTTTCCAATTCATTCAAATGCGTTTCTATGGCTGTATTGAAGCTCATTTACCAATTGACTTGTCGTTAGTCAAGGATCCTCCTCAATTAGGCATCGTAATCTTTGAACGTCCAATTCTACAGGACGTCCGATACGGGGTTTGCCTTCAAGAGCGTAGTCCTCATTCCTGAACTTTCTGAATCAAATATTTTCCGTCACGTAAGACACCGTGGTCTCGCCCATCGCATTTGTGGTAGTCTTTGCATCGTGACCTAGGCGAAATTCGTAAAATAACAGAATCCATATTTAAGATCGATTTAAATTCTTTATCTTTTATACGAGTATAATTAACTTACAGCATCGGCGCTGACTGTTGTCAACTAATTGCACTTTGTCCTATTTATACCCTACAATAAAGCCTTCTAAAAATTTCAAAAATCTTCGAGAAAAGTCCCTATGCTATACACTAGCTAACCTTATATATATATATGTATATATATATATATATATATATATACATATATATATATGTATATATATATATATATATATATATATATACATAATTTATTTACAATATTCTGTAACTTTACCCCACAGAGTAGGCAGTTGTAATATAATGAAATTTAAGTACATGTAAAGTATACCGTCTCACAAAGATCATGAGATAAAACATGAACGATTAGCAAACATAACAAACTCACACCTAATATTAGCAATATGGTGATATTTTGTTCATCCTTAAACAGTCTAAGACGAGTAAAAGTCGAAATATCAATTAATTCTTAAAGGATTACATTCGACTCAATTGCTTACCATAAACAAAACTCAAATGTATACACATCTAATATATAATATGATAAGATACTTATAATATGATATGATAAGATAAAAATAATTGAAACCTGCTAAGTGCGAGTAGAATTCACCCGCCGATGTTTTCCTTATGCATTACCAGACACATTACGCATATTTTTTATATATAAATCTTAACCATTACTTGTAACCGTAACTTCACAATCTACCACAAATTAGTATAAATGATACTAAAAATACGCATTAAGTTCAGAAATAACTACATTACAGTGAATAGAATAGAATTGAATTAATAAACTAAAATGCATTTAAACATCTAACAAAAGATGAAGAATCTGCTTGCGTCCAACAACCGGTGACGAAGATTACTTCCCATGTTTTTATTCGAGTACGGGTTACTCATTCGATGACATTTTTTAAAAACTCTTAGTACCTGAAATTCGAATAATTTTTCTTATACGAGACTTTCTATCAGTCAAGTCGAAAATTTTCAGCTGGTTATAAGAAATAATTTGACTCTCTGAAATGTTCATGTTCTGATGCACTGAGATCGCAATGCAATATTGATTATATTATGAAGATAGATAAATAGATATAGATAATATTTAACAGATACAATTATAACTGATAGATGATACCTGCATAATGTACTTGCCTAATCTCTTAATTTAATATATAATTTATTCATTTACATCACGCCTTCATGTATTTGCAGGTATGAAATGAGGTATAAAGGGGCGAAGCGATTTCTGCTGAACTTTATATACCGCAGTGTTCATGCATATAAAGGCTTAGAGGGAGTTGATGAAGCCAAATGATAATAGCGATAGAAATAGGTAGTACATGATTTTATCTTTCTGGCTATGTTCTTCGAATTTTATATATCTATTAAGGACTTGAGTGATCGATTTCACAATGCATAAAAAAGCAAATATATACTAATCAGAGGCGCAAAATATTTACAGATTAATAGATTTTTAAGCACAATTTTTACATGTAGTCAAATAAAATATGTTTATTTTACAAATTTTATTAAGCTTAAATTTTTTATAAAATATTTTGTTAATTGTAACATGTTATTTGTCATTTTATTAGTCTACATGCTGGCAAACAAAAATTTAAATTAGAAGAAACGTTAAGTATTATATCAGAATTCAGCATATCACGTAATACGTAGTTTTTTGTACAAAGTTTTATATAATATTTGAAAAACAAAGGGCATACAAATTTGAGACGATACCACATGGTGGCTATAGCAGAGAGGTACAATAAAAATTAGAGAAAATTGTTGGGAAAAAGAGAAGTTGATAAGGTTTAACAAAGAAGAAAATGTAGCATCTGATAATTAATTTTTCTAAATATAGCTTAATCTGTCTCGTGGATATAATTACTCATACGTTAATTCAAGGTTTAATAACATTAATTCAAGGTTAAATTTTTCTTCCTAAAAAATTATCTCAAGGTTAGAGGATTAGAGAAACATTCCTCAGAGTCATTGAACAAGTAAATTCATTTAGGACTAATTTATTTATATGACCACGTCCCTTCGCAAGATTTATGGAGCCTGTGTTTTACTGACAATTTTAAAATACCTTTAACTCAAGACCATCACATTCAGTAATCCCAAACACCAGTAAAAATAAGCAGATTATCGTCAAATTAAATTTAAAATATTAAAAATTAATTGACGGAAATTATGTTCTGATGCCCACTGCTTATTTTACTCTTACACGAGAAAATATATTTATCACCGACGTATTTTGAAGCGACAATTTTAGTTTTTCCAAAAGGCTAAATACTATTTTGGTTGTCGGCATAAAACTCTGTCATACCGACACAATGTACCACGGAGAACAGTGTAACTATATTTGGCGGGGAAGAGTATGACAACTTATTATCCGTTTCGATATACATTTTCCGCACTTTTATGTAGTTTCGATAAATAAGATTTCCCGACACAAGACCGACAAAGAGCCTTAAATTTAGTGACAAAGTGGCCACCTAAGTTATAATTAATAAAGCTTTGTTTTACCACCACAATTGTTGCACTCATTTACGTTGAATATTGAATAATTTGTTGATAAATGCGATACCCATAATGACGCGACAACATAATTATGCAGTGTTTGTGTTCATAATTGTATCGTAACTAAAACACGATCTATTTCGTAAAGTAATATATAAGCCCAAACTTTGATATTTTCGTATGATAGTGAATTTATATTTATTTAGTATTTGAAAGTATTGACACTATCTACGGGCTTATTGCTACTAGAATAATTTCTCCCAATTAACAAGAGCCAAGGTGGATTTCAAAATAGTATATTAAAACAAATTTTAAAATAAAGAAAATTTTAAAAATTAATAAACATAATAGTTCATGATAGTAACAAGGTCTCAATTAGAAATATCGCAAGGGAAAAAGTAAGTATGAGGCATGAAGGAAAACAAAATATGAAGCAAAGGAAATGGCGCAGGTTAAGTCAGTTTTAATTTTTCGGGTGAATTTGAAAGCATATATATGAGACTAGTTTCTGATATTAGGATCTAATGAATTAAATAACTTAGTGGCGTAAACGATTAAGGATTATTGATAAAAGGAAGAAAAATGTTCAAAAATGAGAAGAAACTTGAGAGGAATAGGGGTCATAGGTGGTTAATATTACAAATCTGGCACCAACGTAAGAATGCTTCGTGATTTGATAATAAAATAAAAGAAATAATATTACATTCTGAATGTAGGCTTCATCAAATCAATTGAGAATAACAGGGAACGGACATGAACATAAATGAGTTAGTTAAATGATATTAAACAAATAAAAAAAATTCACAATTAAATAAAACTACGGGACGTAGTATTATTTCTATTTTTTAAAATTCTTTACTACGACCTAGGTTTCGTTGTATTACAACATATTAAGGTAGGCAACTATTACTGTACAATCTTTGCTAATTGGCCACCTGGAGATGTAACGCAACGAAACCTAGATCGTGGTAAAGAATTTAAATGAAGTAGAAATAATACTACATTACGTAGTTTCACTCTAACATTTCAAGAATTGAGAAATATTTTGCCGCATAGTTCCATATATACATTTAGTATTTTTACTGAGTTCATCTCGGAATCCCTAATAAGAATGAACGGCGTTACCTCTTCTATTTATACTAATTTTACTAGGAACCTAAACGTTGTGTAATTATTGTTTTAATAATTGGAATCAAAAAAATTATTTTCCTACTGTGTCTTAGTATTATTTAATTATAATTACGTTGCTAATTTTTAATGTAAACTAGGTATATACAATCACATAACACATACTAAAATAGAGCTTTCTTTTATAAGTTATCGTTAGCTAATTACATTGAAGTTTAATTTCAGATTGGTAATATCGCGTGTAAAGAGGTTCTCGAAAACAATGAATGTCAGTGGGACACCTTTGAGTCAGAAATTTATACGAATTAAAAATGTTTTCTTATATTTGCAGTAGAACTGACTGTATAACTTGAAATTTACAACACTACATTGTTTAATAACATTGTATTATGTTTAAAACAAGAATAAAAGTTTGGACTTCCACTTTTGTTTTATTGTGTACTTTACGTTTTACAATTAATGTCAAATTCGCTTATTTCAAAACTCTACATGGATCTTATCTCTAAGTTTAGCTTGAGAATGTAGCCTTTGCAGGGTGTTCACTCGTTAATTTAAGACATACGTATACAAAGTAAATTTACACTAGCGCAACGTCAAATGTCACTAATAGTCACAAAATTATGCAAAGCAATGTTTTAATCATTCTTAAATCTAAAGCTACCGACAATATTCACTTCCGTGCTGTAAAAAGTTGACAGTTTCATTACGCAACCAAGTCGTCTGGCACGTGCTTGCACGACGCGCCTCCGTTTGCTGCCCATAACTCAATTTCACAAAATTCCCAGGCCCCGTGAATAGACATCTGTTAGCGTAGGCCTACGGATTAAATTAAAGTGCGAGACGTTGAACTTTCTGACATTTCTCAAGATTCCGAAACGAAGTTGTTTGTTTAATATGCCGCTGCTGCGAGGCGACGGTATTGAAAACGGAAGTTTCACCGAAACGGGCTCGTAATGAGATCCATTTTTAAGTTTCACGCGTAAGCATACTATATGCAATGTTTCTAGCTATAGTATTAGTTTATATATGCACGTATTTATTGATTAAAAAGGAAAAAAACTACAAACCGAACTTAACTTCCAAAATTTACTTTTTTATATAGTTCATCGTCCATTTTTATGCATGTGTCTTACAAATTCCAAAATAACTATAAACCTTACGAATTAATCGAATTAAACATGTATCTTAAGCAAAAATTAATAACATTCACCCCTTTTAAATTAAACTATTTATAAAAAACTTTGCAATGTTTAAAAATTAAAATATTTGAAAATCGGAAATGTCATTCGTGAAAATGATTAGCCATGTTGAGTTAGTTTTTTCGGTATTGCAAAATAACTGTTTACAAAGTTAGAAATACACACGTATATATATATATATATATATATATATAATATAAGTACTAACAATTTAATCACCTATTCTCGGGGACTGTAACTCGGAAAAGAGACGTCCCTTCTAGAGTTACTTGTATAATGTGTATATCCCAGACGAGAATATTATTATTTTATACATGTTTCAATTTAAAATTATTTTTCTGTTCACGGTCAGCGTTTTATTACAAAGAAAAAATGTACGAAAAACCTCGGAAATTTTAATACATTTCATTACGAATGTAATACAAATTATGTACCTATTTCATATATATCGATACTCATACCATGGAAGAAAAACTGGAATAGAATTGTAAATATACAGACAATTAGGATGACGACTTTTGAAGTTTTCGATATTATTATTTTTATTATGATGTACGTTAGAACATTTCAATTTAACATTATTACTACGTGTAATTTACAATATGGTACAATTTCCAATATTTGGAAGAAAAAAAAGGGTTTGAAATAAATAGAACAGAAAATAGATCATTTAAATAACAAAACCAAATATAAAGATACTTTTTTTGAAGATCAACATAAAATGAAAGAATGAATATACTAAAAGTGACATGGGGATAAAAGTATAACTTTATATTATACAAGCAAATGCGTATATTATAACTTATGCGTTTATGAAAGTGGCTTCAGATGAACTTACAATTTTATGGTGTGAAATACAGACTCCGGCCACAGGAAGATCGAATATTTTTTTTTAAAATCCTTATGTGGGCTTCTTCAGAATGGCCCATAATAATTTTCAGCTTATGGAAAAAAATTGAATTCAAATATTGGAAAAAATAGGAACAAAGATGCTAAGGGTGACAATTTTGTTTTAAACTTTTAAGTTGAAAAAATGGCGCCTAGAAAGCCCACCATAATAAGATTTGGGGTGAGTTCCCACATTTTTAGTAATGGCACAGAGCGATCGAATGATGGTCTCTCAAAAATATTAACAGAAATTATTACAACTTAAAGAATCTCGTCAAAAATACAATTCCAAAACGTAACAACCTTACTTAAAATTGAATTGCGATGGGAATATTATATACACTCTATGTAAAGCTGACGCACAGTATGGGTTCAGTGAAACGGTAATCTTTTTCATTAAATAAAAAAATAAAGAATGCAATCAGGTTTATTTAATTATATATGAATACAAAACACGCAAGAACTGTAAATTATGACAAAGGCATACTTCGACTTAAGTGAAAGTAGATTACTTTTATTTTGTCATGAACGAATCACACTCTAGTGCAATATTACATCGTGATTAAGTGGTTGAGCAGTTGAATAAGGCGGAAAACTGGAGAATTTTTATGTAATTTAGTTCTAGAGGGTAGTATACCAAACAGGTAATGGCGTGACTGCAGGACATTTTCAGGTACAAAGACTGAAAATTTACTTAATAATACAGGGCATAGAATTTTTCCTTTTAATAGCTAAAATATAAATTTCATAAGCTCTTCTAAGTTATAAGGAATGGAAACCTAGCATACCCAATAGAAAATAGCAGGAAATAGAAAAGGGGAGTGACCGTACTATCTCACATACAGATGTCGGAGAAACGTCTTTTGCACAGGTTCAATTATCTGTCTTGGCTTCGTGTGGACTCCAAATAATGAAGCCAAATTCTAATCGGCTCTGCATTAGTGAAGTGAACAGCGTGCAAATTGATGACATAGATTGAAAATCTTTTAAATTATTTGACATGAATCCAAAGTTCTAAAATAATTTTTTTTACTATTTCCACTATATGCCTACGAAACGTCAATTGCAAATCAAATCCGACTCCCACATCAATAACCTCATACAGACGATTCAATAGGATTCCGCTGATCCTATATTCGTATTTAAAAGGAGTGTGTGCCCAGATGTAACTCACTATTGAACATTTGATTACGTTAAGTCCTTAGTTACTTGCTCCACTCTACTCAACGACGGTGCTGATGTCATGTTGCAACCTTTCGACGTTTACATCATCCTTGACGAATGTAAAAATAAAGTAAAAGTGGAACAGAGAATCCTGCCTTACCAAGGCGATTTATTTAGATGTCGTTGTCTACACAATCAAGAGCTTTTCTGATATTAATAAATCAAATCGATAATTAATTACAGGACCGTCAGGCACATCATCAATATATATAATAAAACTGTGGCGGGAGTCAATTCCGTTCAATAAAAATAAGAGAAAAATATTTTTGAAGTATGTTTGACCCAATATAAGACAAATACCATATTAAAAATTTTTTCATCTATATTTTTATCATATCGTTTGCGTATCATCGAAAAAACTACTAAATAGTTCTTATGATATGATGACAATATTTTTGTCACAGAGTTCCCAAGTAATACATAAGAAACATTTTCTTGTAATAAGTGTTTAGTGTTGAGCACGCACCTTGAAATCATTTGGTTTTTGTTTGTAGTGGTGGCTAATATTTGAGGTAACTTGTATTTCCCCTCATCATGCGTTTCTTGCAGAATTTACTAATATATATATATATATATATATATATATATATGTATAATTGAAAATATTAACATGTTCCAAGGAATTTTATTGATCAAAGGAGTTTTATGGCTCTTTAAATACATAATAAATTTTATTTTAATTTTGTGTCAATCCTTCTTTAATCTGTAATCAAGTAAAATGTAGATCATCGACCACTCAAAAAACAAAAATCAGCAGAAATATACGATACAATATTTTTGAAGTAAAAGTAGAAATGTTTCTGGAAATTTAAACTAGATGATGCTTTTAGAACTCGTGTTGCTTTACGGCAGAATGTATCGTTAACATTATCGTTAACCAATACTCAACGCATCGCCCTAGCCAGACACTGCTTAACATCTTATTGCCAATCATTACATATATTATCCCAGACGTCAAAATACACTAATATATATATATATATATATATATATATATATATATATATATACATATATATATATATATATATATACATATATATATATATATATATATATTTATATATATATATGTATATATATATATATATATATATATATGTATATATATATTCATATATATATATATGTATATATATATATATATATATATATATATATATATATATATATATATATATCATTTGTTGGTACGCTAGATCTTTCCTAGTTCATTTCTATTTCCACACGATTATCCCAACCAATCGTTACATCTCATGAAATATTTGAATCATTTGAGTCGGATACTAAAGAATTATTATGGCACATCAAAATGAACAAACAGCTGCGAGTGCTTGAAAGCTAACTATCGACACTTACTCACCTGCCTGACTGATATATCGGCAAGTGAATTATTAAAGCCACGCTTATATTAAAATGACTGTCTACAAAACAGATCGTTAGGAGTTTTTGGACCGTTGAGAAAAGTTGATAGAATTAATATGGTTGTTTTGGTCAGCGGACCCTGGTGCGATAATGATGCGTCATTCGTTTCTTAGTAGTCAGACTTTAGATACCATCGTTCAATACACACTGTTTAGCTCGTTAATTTCTAACGAAACTACAAGGACTGGACTATATATATATACTAAACTTCACGATATTTTAACCGTAATAATGGGAACTAAAACTAATTTTTCGCTATTTGAAATACTTCAGTATTTAAAAATCCATGTAATTGGTATAGCAGCGAATCGTATCTCATAATCCTAATAAAATAACAACTTTCTTGCAATTGACGTAAGTAAAAAAGGCGTTGATGACTATAGCAACTATATGCAAGGTATAAAAGAATGGTGTAATAAAAATTCTAGTGTCAATTCGATGGACATTGAAAAAGAAATTATTAAAAACAATGTCAAAATTCAAAATAAATCCAATTTAAAACGACTCGCTTGCTTGGTGAATTATCACGGGAGGTGGAAATGTTCCTTCAAGAAAATTGTTCAGTTTTATAAGTTTAGCCAATCCCAGAAGTTCTGTTACAATATACCATTAACATTTTATTACCCTATGGAATCAAAACCTAAGATCTACGCGAAGGAAGTCACGAGCGCAGGTAGGAAATATTCAATGGGATGTGGTTTCATATTATTGGATGATACAATGGGAGATAGTTTTCATATTTATCGACAAAACTGAAGCATCTGTCTAATCTTTTATGTGATGATTAGATAAATGAACGTTTATTACAATTCTTAGTATATACAATTCGCAATGTCTTTTAACATTATTGGACTATATAATACTTCATGCTGTGGCTATCCAATCAATTAAATATTAAAATAATTAGGTTTATGTATTAAGTTTAAATTTACGCTATCCATATATTTATTCCATTCACGTCATCTACAATTTTTAAGTACCTACTTTCGTTTCATATAATTTGTAATTTAATATAAGTTTAATATTCTAATCGTGAGATGGTTACAAACAAAAATTTTGCCAGGTATTACACCAACAATTTGATTTAATAAATTCCAAAATCTTTGTTTGCAGACCACTTAATCAGTTTCAAAACGTTCGGCAAAACTGCTCCTATAACGTTTATGAAAAGAAGATAAAATAATAATCTTTCATGAGACCAAAGGTCGACGATTAAAGTATTCACCCGAGTTTAAAAAAATACAACCTGGAAAATCTTACGTAAGAAGCCACCTGAATGCATACTTCATTAAAAATTTCCCTCCTACTCGTAATGATAAAACTATATTAAAATTTAAAGATACCCACTCTCTCGCTAATAACTTTGGCCTCCTTTAAACTCTCATGCCCTGCTTGTTACATATATATATATATATATATATATTTATGTGTATGTATATATATATGTACATATAAATGTACATATAAGTTCGTTTTTTTTAGTAAGGGAAAATTTTCGAAATATTTTTATATTCGTAGAATCAATTTGTATTAATTTCGCAACGACTCACAAAAGTACTAAACGTTTTCAGCGATCATTCAGTAAGTTGGTTATTCACCCCATTACTTTTCTCCTAAAAACTTAATTACTTCAATATTTTATTATGCTAAGGAATTGATTAAGTAAATAGTACCGTGAAAAAACATAAAATATATACCGCTAACTAAAACCTTTGTGAATGATTGTGAATTATTCAGTTATAATATATTTTATCACCATTATTAATCAATTAACAAACATTAACACAAGAATACAATAAACTCTCAAATACTTGTAACCAAAAAATATCTTTTTCATTATCTAGCATATATCTCTGTCGCGTGTTTTTCATTTTCTTTTCATTTCACGTAACTGTATTCTTCAATTTACAACCTTTTAAAAACTCCTTATAGTCCAATATTAAGATAATTTCCTAATATCAAAACACTGTGAATATATTCAGGACCATACATTTCCAGGGAATTTTATACAACGCTAATAAACATTAATTTCAATAACGCGGTGTAACAACATAATCATTCATTATGTACTAATTGCATTTCGCTATGAATCTAAATTTCTAACGCCCGCTGTTCAGCATAATATAATAAGCTGCCAGCTCATTTCGCCGGGGCTGCAAAATATATGTTTGAGCGTTCTAATGAACACACTATGTTTCCCTGCTTCCACATTGTAATTGGAGATGAAAGTTGTTCTGTTTCAGCATTTTAGTTCCTCCGTACTATTGCAGTTATTGTAATTACCAATGTGTTTCATTATAAGTTTGCGATACGTTTATAATCGTCGAAAGCGCGTATTTTGTTAAGGTCGATTTTACCTATTAAGTTTTATATCGATTTATTTTACAAATTTATATTAATTCTTTAATTAACCCTTGCACCAATATTTATTAACGATTTTTTAATCTTCATATTACATATTATCAATGTTTACCCTAGAATGTAGCACTATGTAAAATGGCTTCGGATACATTGAATTAATCATCAATATGTGCCCTTCTTTTTAAAGAAAAAGAAAGGACACACATTGATAAGTCCATCTTCTCTATTAAGGATTATGTTTTCTTTTTATATAACCTTTTTTATATGCTATTCCCCCATAATTTTTTTTCTCGGAGCTCTGTAAGGAATTATAGAATGAAGTGCTAAAAGCTTCTCGAAACTACTTTGCCCAGCGTATAGGGTTCTTTGCCCGCTTCGTTTCCGACCTTCAACAATGCAGGTAACAATAAATATCTCAATGCTGTTGACAGGATTTTGTGTAATTTGTCCAAAGTCTTTCAGACCTCTGTGGAAAGAAATCGTGAAAAATTTTATCTTCCGACCTTTACTTAGATTCAAGACGTTGGTTCTACGTTTGACATTTGAGATGATAAACATCCCCTTTTAGTGAAGGAATCGATTTTTTTGCGATCAGCCATCTTCAGCCTCCATGTATTAATGTCATACACAAAGATCGATAAGATCAGGGCTCATACTAAAGGCAACATGGTATGTCCGAAGATATGATTATTCCGATCCTGCCCTTCAAGACTTTACCTTAGCAAGTAATTGCGCTTATCGCAATGCTTGTTAGAAGTTGCACTTCCTCTTCGCATCTATCTTTCATGGATGTTCCTAAACCCATGCAGACGATGTTTTTAAAAATTTCTAATCTTCTAGAGTCCATGAGTTCCATTTTCACGAATCAGTCTACAACAATCAATTTGTGTAAATTTATTAATGGATGGGCCTAGATCAGCCGTAATCATTTCAATTCTTTGCAGAAAAATTACCGTTTTTAACTCATTTGCTGCTAATAGAGTTGTGACATTAACAAAAGTTTGTGAGGTTTATTCTAACTTGCGAGTGTTATTTTCATGATATATTCTCCGTACACAATAGAGGATCAGTAATATAATTAAAGTTATGATATGGTTTTGTGTACTTTCACCGTTCTAAAGATACACCGTGTTTAGGTACAAAAGTCGTCGTCATCGTGGTGTGTTGGGTTGATCACAAAGCATACAGCCTTTGACTACGCGGTGCATCGCGGGGACTCGGGTTTGATTCCCGGCCGTTCATCGAGCGGGGCTGGACTGGTGTTATGGTTGACTGTAAGAGATTGCTCTCGTAGAAATTAGTTCACCATATGTATCAATTAGATACATTAAAGTAGATAAATAGAAGTGCAACAATTTTTCAGGATTTTCCAGAATTTATGCTAATAAACGCAATCGAAAGCTTTACTATAAATTCACAAAAAGCATAACCACGGGAGGATAGTTTTCATACCACTCTACTAGTTTTGATGTCTACTAGTTTTCATTTATTCAGGATAAGCTCAACATAAATTGTTGCACTTCTTTGCCGATCATATTTTGTAAAGAATGGAAATTGACTATGTTCCGCCTGAAAACCATTTACAAGTACTATATGATATGATTGCACAGACAGTGGATAATGTGGACTCCGAATTTACCTAAAGCTGCAGAAATGAATATGCTTTAATAATATTTTAATTATTAGTACAAGCTTTTGGTTTTAATTTGCCAGTATGTGATTAATGCATGTGGAAGCTCTAATTTGCTGAATCTTTTTTTATGAAATTTATTTGAAATATTGTCTACTGTACTTTCGACTATATTAGGCAGATAAACAGTCTGGTTTTTATACTGTATATGTTTTGACACTGACATAATACAATTAATGTTATCAAATATAAATTGCAATGTGTTTGCCGTAATTATAGTTGTCTGAAATATAATTGCAAATATAATCTAATTACTTCTTGCTATTAACAAAATTCAGATAACTTATGATGTAAGGAAGCGTCATTTTTACGTCATTTCAACTCTAAACTAATCTGAAATGCTTTCGATATTTTCAATATCAAGTATAAATTATAACTTATTCAATAAAACTAATTAAAATTTCTCGATGTTCTTTTCATTTTTTTTTCAGAATAAGAAATAAAATATATTTCATATTATCTAATATCTCTAATATCTGCATAGCATTTACCCTTTGAAATTATTGCCGGAATTAAATTTTACATAAGAAAATCTTCGAAGAGGTAACAAACAACCAAATAAGAAGGAATGTTGAGATGAAACGCCCGCAACAAACAAACCAAGCAGTCTAAGTATTAAGTCTGAATAAACCTAAACATCCAAATTTAATTTACGCAAACTTCAATAGTCGTTATGGAAACAAATCACGGATCTCAGTGACTTATTCACTTATTGTTTTGTGAACTGACGCAAGCCCACCGCTTGAATATTAAATATCCTTTAATAATGATGCTCCGCAAATATTTACTTTTTCAATTTCCTTTAGAATGAAAGAGGACTGTTTATTTATAAATAATTCAGATTGCCCGAGCACAATGAAATTTGCGTCAGACACTTTTCATCATTTAAATAAGGACAACTCCTACATAAATAAATATATATATATATATATATATATATATATATATATATATATATATATATACATATATATACATATATATATATATATATATATATATATATATATATATATATATATATATATATTTGCGTAATATAAAAGAGAATTAAGTTGTAATGTGATTATGAGTTCCATAATTCCCAAAAAGAAATCTTGTATTCCTTTTTTGTATATTTATTGAAAACTTCTAGAATATAAGTTTCCAAGTGAAATAAGAACTAAAATACAACTTTGTAAATGGATACATATTATATTTTTTAAAAAATATATAGTAGTATGAATTTATTCAAATTAAATTTCTGTATTTACTATATGTATTGCAAACTTCTAGATTATAAGTTTCCAAGTGAAATAAGAACTAAAATACAACTTTGTAAATGGATATATATTCTATTTTTAAAAAATTGATAACAGTATGAATTTATTCAAATGAAATTTCTACGATAAATAACTCTAATAAATAATCAAAATTCGCTTTTATTATTAGGAAACTGAAATTATTTCATTTTGCTAAATTCTCGTTTGTGGTTATGGCAGACGAGTAATTCATCATTTGTGTTTTAATTGTATTATCGATATTTTGCATTATTACCGACGTTTAACTTCGTCGCGTGCTACTCATATTTGAATGAGTACACAGAAACAATGGATGACTTATTTATTTATTTACTATTGGCACACAAACAGTTTTGTCACAATTTTAACAATATTACTCGAGAAACATAATGTATAAATGTATAATTTTCTTGTGACAACACGAAAATCAGTGATCACAGCTTGATTAATTTGGCGTTACCATTACCATATAATGTTATTACGAATAAGAAACATTTCAATTAATTTCAATAAATTCAGTAAATGAACACTAATGGAGTTGATCAATAAAATTCACATTAAAATTTTAAATTTAGAAGAGAGAGATTATTAAAAACTATACCAAAAGTGGTTGATGATGAAAGCGAATGAGATACAGGTTGTCCAGTGGCAGATTTCAATGTTTGAAAAATTGTAAAAAAAAACACATCTAATACAACGTAGGTTTATTTTAAGTTTATAACAACAAATGCGGATTTCATTTTTTAAAAACCACGTTTTCCAAATGGCGGCCATCGAATCTGACACACTCTTCGAGTCTAGCACGCATGTTTTCAAAAACGCGTTTGCAGAGCGGCTGGGGTATCCTATTGACTTCGGTTCGAATATTTTCTTTAGGTTGTGTCACAGTGCTCAGATTTGTTTTGTAAACAACGAATTTTAAATATCCCCATAAGAAAAAGTTACATGAGCTTAAATCGGGTTACCTAGGTGGCCACGGTACGGTACCGTTTCGGGATATGTTTTTTTCTGGAAATAACTGCCGCACTGCATTCATGGACACATTAGCAGTGTGAGCTGTAGCCTCGTCCTGCTGGAACCATGTGTTTTGGTTGAAGGATGGACTATTCTGTAGTTCTACTCTGAAAATTTGGGCATATCTCTCCGAATTCACAGTTACAGTTTGGCCACGTTGATTTTCAAAGAAATAAGGCCCTATGATTGCAGATGCAGACATGGCACACAGGACTGTTACTTTAAGCTTATGTAAAGGCTCTTGATGCATTTGTCTTGGGTTGTGGACATATCAGTAACGAAAGTTCTTCTTATTCACATTTCCTCCAATGTGAAAGTGAGCTTCGTCACTAAAGAATATGTTGCCCATCCGGGTAGCAGCACGAAATCTCAACAACATCACCTCCGTGTAAGTTTTTCTTAATTCAAAGTCAGAATCGTGTAAATCTTGAACCATTTGAATTTTATGTAGATGGAACTTGAGCTTTTTTTGCATTATTACCTGTAAAGTTGATTTCGGAATTCCCAAGATCGATGAACGTGTACGCAGTGATAAACGGGGATTTTCAACGACAGAAACCATAACACGCTCGACATTTTCATCCATGGCTACCAATGGTGTAGGTCCTGGCCTGGGCTTATTTAATGTTGATCCTGTAGCTCTGAACCTTGCTACCCATGACTGAATGAGGTTGATCGATGGTCCATCACGTAATCGACGAATACTGTAACGATTATTAAATCGACGGCGTGCTACAGACAGCGAAAATACACTCGAAATGTACGCCTCGACGGCAAAAGCGCGGTGCTCTCCACTCCACTGTTCCATGGCTACTAAAACTTCTGCACCGCTTGCGCTTCTAACGACGTCCCCCGCGCCCCTCTTATGTGTTGCGTTCAGAAACTATGTTTGTTCAAACTTTGAAATCTGCCACTGGACAGCCTATATATCAGGATCGATTTATAGGCCTTGTTGAAATATTTCAATGAAAATATCGTTAAAAATGAGTTGATTTTTTGATAAAAGTAATTTTTATTGCATATAGCTTTCAGTAATTGTTTTTATAGATCTTAGACAAAACGTAGACCAGATCGAAAAACTTGTCACATTTTAAATGTATACAAATATTTTCTAGGCGCTCTGGAAATACTCATGTTTAAAACGTGAATGTTTTTTAGAAAGTTCTTTTCTTGTTAGAATCAGACTTAATAATGTATATAAATTCTTTGTTTGTAAACGGAAAATAATTAAAAAACATGAGTTAAATTATACTTAATTTTATAGGTAGCCTTTTTCTACATTACGAAGTCAGTGGTTAAAAAACATATGATGTCGTATTCAGAAGCAATAACTGAAACAGAACTTTACAATACACTCTAAAATAGACGTTTGCAGTAAGACACTAAAATATATGAGGATGAAAATTCTCCGACCGTTTAGATTAACCTTTAAAGTCTGATTTGAAAATATATTACAGAAAAGTGGTGTATATTAGTTTATTACATTAGCGAAAAGCATTTATTAATACGTGTTTTAATGTTTTAAAAATGTAAATAAGCCCAACGCCTACAATTTAAACCACATATTTTTCACATGGAAAATAAGAATACATAGGAATTCTTAGTGATGCTATTGGTTTTAATTACTGTAAGACAATGAAATAAGTCAAAGCACGTAATTAATCTGGTACTATTTTTATTTTCACTTACAACAGATGCCTGTTCATAAGATACTATGAATTTTCCTTGTTCATATTTTAAGCAAAGACCTGAAGTGTATAACTCATTCTGCAACGACATATTTTCAATAATATACTCAATAAAATTAGCGAAGAAATACGTTACTTATTAAACATGCTTGTAACGTAGCTCCAAAACAATTAATCGTTAGGTTTGAAATAAAGAAAACAAGAGGTTTTTCTTATATTAAAAAGTTCAAGTCTCCTGTGGTCTGTCTTCAAACGTTTTCGATCGTATTTTATAAATGAAACGAAATTTTCATTTAACTGGAATACCAACAAAATCACATTTAATATAAAGGAAATGCATATATTTCATTATTCCACGCAAGCCATTTTCTCAATCCGAAATATACGGAGTGAAAGACGTCTTATGAGAAGAAAATAATAAAATGTTGAATGAGCTTCTCTCTTGCAATATATATTAAAAGGATAAAGTTCATTTTTCAACGAGCTTTTGTGCGGCAAACTTTTGTGGTCAACGCCCGTAAGATTTCCTCTCTACTTCGTCAAGGTACATTCTATCAAATTGTAAACAACTAATAGTAAGCTAATATATGCGTTAGCTTGATTTAATGCATATCGTAGAAATATAATTTAAGTATGATTTATAATATTAAAGTAAAAAAAATGGGGATGAATTTTTTAAAATTACAATTACAAAGTATGATCAATACGTATTTTAAATTTGTAACCAATAATGCCTTAAACATAAATCAATTCAAGGAGAGATTCGTACAACTTACTATTATGAGGATGTTTGTCTTTAAATTTGGTAATATCCGCAACAAAGTCAACATTTCCCTAAAACTAACACGTAATTTCAATCTGATTTTTTCTGCCAAGTTTTTTGGTCTACAGTAAATTTTTAATTTTTCGAAACCACTTTCTTTTTCATAGTTACTGAGGATAAATACAATTTATTGCCTTCAGTAACACTTAATTTCCCGTGATCGATATCAAAATACGTCACATTGGTGTGATAAAGAAAAAAATATTAGCATGTTCAATTTTCGGAAAATATTAAAGCTACGTATACACCAATAGGTAGATAAATTTAAAAACTAATTGACTGACAGGCAATTTATTAGAGAATTTGAAACAAATAATAACAAGTAAATAAATAGGCCGCGAACTAATATTTCATATGCAGATTTTGTAAAAATATTTAAAACTCTTATTAAAAATGCGATTGTGTCTATCGATTCACAGAAATTTTAATAAAGTGTAAAAATAAAAATCTTAAAAATGTTTCTATGTAAGTGGCTAAAGCTATTTTCTCGCATGCGCACATTGTTTTTTCTCCAAAATTTAATCACGCGTCCATACTTCAAAATGATGAGTAATTTCACTATTAGCAATGATTTATTCTCGAAGTCAATGCATCACTTGTATATCTTGCAATGCATACCTTGATTTATTGTTTGTCCTAATTCACCACTAAACATAAATAATGGCCCACCTTTTTAGTTATATCTTGTACTATTGAAATACAAATTTCATAATAGCAGAATCCCATCGAGGTCACAAAGCGCAGACCTACGTAACAATTCTGTTCGAATAATTTGGCTATTTGAAACAATGAGCAATAGTGCTTCATATATAATTCCACACTCATTACCTCGTTACACGTATTTACGTGTACATGTTCTCTTTGGTCCTGATTTATCTATATGGAAGGTTAAGATATTTCAATTACAACCCTATCACAAAAAATTAAAGATAATATTATTATTAACAAGTTATGGTCAATAAAGGGAAGAAAATTGAATAATAAGAAGAGATATTGATTATTACATGTAGGATTTTATCCCTACTTATATTTATAAAGAATTATTTCACGGTGTTTGAATCCAGTTGATTCCCACTTAATGCAGTTTGGAGAGAAGACTTTTCTTAGAAAGTTGTTGTACGTTTGGGTAAAAGGAGACGAAGCAGACGTTCAAAACGTAATCCTAAACCTTGAGCAGACAAAAGAGAGTATTTGTTTCTAAGATTTGTTGGACAATTTCAGTTGTTAAAAATTATTTTAAAATATTTGTGCACGTGAAAATGACGTCAATCATGGACTTCCATCTAATAAGGTTGGATTTCCATCTAATAAGGCTCTGAGCTAAGAACAAAAAGATAAAAGATGCGCAAATTTTGAAGGGTTCCTCATTTTACTGGATTATTCTCATTAATTTCTAGGCATCATACAACTCTGTGAAATTTTTACTTTATTGAATGTGAACGGAAAATACGATTGCAATAAATGTTATAAGGAGTTCTCGTTATTTACAGTTTGGCAGGTATAGCGAGTATAAAGACGGAAGAGATTCACTATCAATCTTACTAGAATAGAGAAATAAAAATGAATGTATACTTTTTCATCCAAAGTACAAATTCTCCGTTATTCCATGGTGAATTATATATCATATTTTCACATAGCTACAAATTGGGATATGCATCATACGTAGGTGAACTTGTTTCAACCCGTCCAAAAAAATTAAACGGAAACTGCCACCCTGAGTATCTAAACGTGCAGAAAATTTTAATGTTCACTATCTGATTGGCGTCCGTAAAGTTTTTCTCTTTAGCTTTCCAAACCAGAAGGGTCTGAACGAAACCTTATTTTTATGCAACGCCCTTATATCTGTCTGTCTCATATGTTTGTCTGCCAAAGCTTTGTAATTGCTAAATAAAAAAAAATTGGAATTTAAATTCGTAGACATAATAACTTTACATTCAAATAGCATGTGATTTCTTGTCCCAAAACGATAAATATTATTAAAAATGGGTGCCCCTCTCCCCCAAACCAGAAAAGTAAAATAATTTAAATGCACAAGCAATATTTATTCAAAACACTTAATATGAAAACCTCAACTACAATAAAACCTCAATTTTCGAAAACAAATATAATTTTCTCTTCCCCTCTCAAATTTTCATGTCTTAAGAAATAAATGTTTCCTGATAAAGGCCAGTTTCATGTTCATTTATTGACAATTTTATTATTTCGAATTATATTTTGGAATCTCTAAGACCGATTGTTTTTTCAAAATAATGTGACGCATTAGCCTAGTCTTGTGAATTAACAAAGTTTTTGTTATCTTACCTGAGTGTAGAAAATAATTACAACTATTTAACTAAACTCTCACTCCGGAAATGTGAGAGCTCGGTTTATGGAAAATAAGAAAACCTTTATTATTTTTTAATAACGCTTTAAAAATAAATTTTATTCGATCAAAGCTAGATATGAATGTTTGGAAAAATTTAAGAATGGGAAAAGGTTTATATTCAAAATATAATTTGAAAATGTTAATTTGATGAAAAATTTCCTAATTTTTTTAAAAACAACATAATAACCGACTCGAAAATATGATAGTGTGGTCTTTTTATTCACTCATATAATCAAACGCTAAAGCGAGTTTGTACCTATATGCATATATTCATTATTGGAAACGGATTTAAAATAAAACTTTAAAATATATTTTTAGATTAAGTAATCGTGAAAACGTGAGAAAAAATAAATTTCAATTTTAGGAAAAAGGTATTTGAGACAAGTCTTGCGTGGGTCAGTTACATGGACAAGAAGAATGTAGTGTGTGTGTTTTCTAGATGATTCGTTGTACGACTATTATCGTAAATAAGATATAAAAAGATTAACGAGCACCTTCTGTATGTGATCCAACGTATTATAAATTATTATTCAAACATCCGCAATAACGAAAGAGCTGTCATTCAACGATTTATAATTAAAAAAAACTTTATCTTATTCTTGTACTCCTAATATACTGATTAAAAAAAATTGTAATAATTGCAGCAATGAAAAATAGCTTGACCACTTCTTCACCGTAAATAGAAATGGTATTTCAATTATCATTTAGTGAAAAAAATTATGAACGGATCAATTAGATTTAGCTAAAAACCGATTTTTACAATTAGCAATTCCTTTTGGATAAGGCTCGCAAAACTTTATATAATTTTAAATTAAAAGATCGCACGGCTTGTACCTGCGGTCACGCATACGGTAAGTATGGCGATGTACGTATAGTATTAGTGTAAAATTTACATCAAAGTAGGAGAACAGAATTCTTTCCCCGATTCCTTAAAACGTTGTTTTGTATCTTGATGGACAGTGGTCCGGTTTTTTTAATCATTTAAAGAGTACAAGAAAAGCGTTCTTGAAAAAATGCGGACTCTCAATATTCCGTTGAGAGTGAGATAGTGTTTTCATGTTGGGTAGAAGCATTTGGTGGGAGGTACGGGTCCCTATTAGGAGACCTTTAATAGATCCCTTTTTAATAGAGGCCGGTTGTTGCGGACCCCTGGGGTTCTGGGACGACTCAGGTGGTAACTTAAGAACTGGATGCTTAGTAATAATATTTATGTCATTAAGCTAATTTTCTCTTAAAATTATACTTACTCTATGAAAATTTACTCCATTATTATTCTATAAAACCCTAATTTCTTTACTTTGGTTGAAATAATAAGTAAAATATTCCTCCATTACTTGCCAATTTGTAGTCGATTTAAGTATTACCTTTACTTTCATTTAGACAATAGGAATAAAAAAAAAATTATAATATTTGGATTTAAAATTCTCGTACTTTATGATTTGTTACAAAATTTATTTGCCACATAAGAAATTTTCAAATTCAAATTCTTTATGTGGTTTAATACTTGCCTTTACAAATGTACTACAATATATGCTTCATACTAGATGGTTGTTTTCTTCATCGTATCCTTCATACTAGATGATCCAGTGAACACTCGGCAAATTTTCACGCAATCGTGTGTTTGAGTTTGTTTTACGTCAATTGGAAGTAAATACCACTAGCGCATTAGATGTATCGTTAAAAATTTTAACTGGATAGACGTTATAAAAACGTACCCCGGTGTTAAATTTAGCACGAATTTTAAGATTTTTTTAAATATTATTATTTTTCAGAGTAAATCTTAATGTTTTAAATCCATTAAGAGCCTTTTGTAATCAGATTATTACGTTTGTAATATTCCACGCTTTTTCTATATAGCTAGTCATGAGCTAGTAATGCAAACTTAATATATACGCTCATATATTTACTTTTTAAATTATATAAATATGTCTCTTGTCTTGTCGTAGCATACGTTGGCGTACCGCATCTTGATAGTTCCTGTAAATAGAACCTGTCCATATGCATTCTCAAGGCAGATACGTAAAAAGGAGGTCTTAACTAATACACTACAAAATTAATAATATCGCTCCTAAATGTGCAAGTATCTAAATACTTGAGTGAATTTTTTTTTTCAGTTCAAAACCCCGTCCGTTAATAATTAAACTTTGATGTAGCGGGAGGAGGAGATTCCGCTCTAAAATTGTGATTCAAAATGAAAATTGAAAAAAATTTAAAAATTAAATTTCGTGACTTCCCATTTATTCTAATACGGTGCCGTTGCGAAATAAATACTCGTAGTTTTGCATGTACCCATGCGCATTTCAGCGATTTTTTTAAATTACGTAAATAAATATCTGAAAATGTTATTTTTCCTATTTGGTCAAAACGTAATATTGCAGTATGTCCCTTAAAATAATTGAACTATGATATATTTCATTAAAAGTTGTTTCATGGAATCTACAGTATTGGAGTCAAACACACGCTTACCACTAATATTTATCTATTTATTAAATTAAATTAATTTAATTTACGGTCAAATATATTAAATTAATGTCAAATATAAAATTTACCCGAAGAGTATTACGATTCATGCTTATTGTGTGCACATTATTCAAAATTATGCTTTTATCAGTTTCATATTGATCCAACCAGACTACATACAATCTACTTCAATTAAAAATTTCGAAATAATTAATGCATAATACGAACAAAATAATAAATATCCCAACAAGTTGGTTCCGAAAGGAATGTATAGGTGAACTTATTCAGTCAACATTTGATCACTCCAGCAGACGGCATTTATACGAGGCGAACTATTCACGTCTCAGTTGCTTTAATTTATTTAGGAAGTTTACCTTCATTTTGTGTTTAATTACTATTTCAGTGTACTCTACTTCACACGTAGATATTAATCACTAGTTGTTAAAAATTTTCCGTGACGGTTAAAAAAATAAATGCAGAATTTTTATTCTATTTCACGGACAAAAATATTTACCATATTAAATAACGCACTTTCATTATAAAAATATTTTTCATTTTAAATTGTTAGTAGCATGGTTGATTATATATTAGACGTGTGCATTTACGAATCTAACTGAGTAGAAAATATGAAGAAATTATACTATGATTCCTAAACCTTCCTGAAAGAAATGACTTTCATAGATGCCGTTTCAATGAAAAAAAATATATATCTCTTTACAGAAACAAAAGTATGAATAAAAAAGTTGATCTTCATTATACACTTTACAACATAATTTGATGAAATAAAATATCTTGGATTATTCGAAAATAAATTTCAGCAATCTGAAATTCGGTTATAGATCAGATTGCATTATTTTGGTCAGCTAAGCATGGATTTGATAAGAAAAGAAATCCAGGTTTATTGTTAAAGATCTTCTTCAGCAGAATCAGTAATATTTTATTATGACAAATATTAAAAACAAAGTTGAAAACCGGTTGGTTTTAGGCGGTGGCAAAAAAATTCAATGTTATGAAAATATGCGCCCCAAAATATTAAAAATAAAACTACACGGGCGTTGCGTAAACGGTCGAAAAAGATAAGCCTATCGAAATTACCCCCACAACAATGTTTCAAATAACATGCATAGTGATATTAGCCCCACATAAAAACGAAATGTAAAAATCTTTGGGTCTTAACCTTAAGCTGCCCCTGAGATAATCAAGATAGTATGCACGTGGAACAAATCTCATTTTCTAAAAAACTGTAAAGCTATATAAGTAGACCATTGGTAGTTATTAGACCACAGGGAACAATGATTCTGTGGCGTGGGGTTTCAGAGTCGATCTTATTTAATTCCGGTCTACTGAATACAAAAATAATCATAGAATCGCCAAATTGATTCTATTTTTGGCAATCCAATCAAATTAACGATAAAATGAAATTCGAATATAGAATGCATTAAAAAAAATTTTATCAAATGAAAACAATATTATAAATGATAGATATCATAATATTAAACAGAATTAACAGAAATAAATACAAATTATTTAGGAAAAACCTTTTGAATGTGATTTTCTACTGCATTCGTAGTGATCAGAACAGTCTCTGTAAGGTTCAGCAGCTGTATGCCATCATATACCGAGCTCACTGTCGTCGCCGTGGTGTGTTGGGTTGATCACAAGGCATACGGCCTTTGACGATGCGACGCACCGCGGCGACCCGGGTTCGATTCCCGACCGTTCGCCGAACGGGGCTGGACTGATGTTGTTGGCTGTAAGAGATTGGTCTTGTAGCAATAAGTCCGCCATATGTATCAATTAGATACATTAAAGTAAATAAATTATTACCTTTCCTCAGTTGTATCGATATCCTGGTGCAACTTTTCCCCTGTTTTTAACCGTTATAACCCAGATGGCTAAGAAATCTATCTAAATGGCTATGCAAATAATGCAATTTTATACCCAGTTTCTTAAAATTTTCGCGAATATTTTGGAATAATTTACAGCTTTGTGGTTCCCAAAAACTTTTTTATTACTAACGTGAAGCTTGTAAGTGCTTTCACTTTAACCTTAGTCAGGCTATTTTTTTGTGAAATCATTGTTGTTTTTAATAGTAGGGATTTGTGGTCCATCAAAGATACGTACTTTTCATTTTTTCGTACTGAGGCCAGGAAATTATCGATAAACATATTAGAAACAATCACCATTCTTATCTAAAGCTATTAAAAACACTTTAATGAGTTCAAGCTTGATATAGATTAGCGGTAAAATTATTTTTGATGATTTTCTCGACTTATCAATACACAGAAATATATGTCCTTCTAGGTTCATTAACGATATTAGTTTTTCCTACCGTCATGTTTATCGTGGATGGTCAGATTTTTCAACTATAGAATTAATTGTTTGCTCAACTTGCCCACAGAAAAGTAAAATAGGGACTTTTAGTATAACCACCTTGTGGACCCAATATAAAATTTACCATTTTTGGTAAATTTTATATTGGGTCCACAAGGTGGACACTGAGCACTGACGTTGAACAAATTAAACTTTCTCTAAAATAAGTTTGATATTTTGATATTCTTCCTTAAGTTTTGTTTAATGAGCTATCGGAAACAAAACTAATCGTCTCCTTTATGCGGTTGCACACATTTCCAACTTCATTTTGACCGGTCTATTAAAAGTCACCTATCTTTTGGCCAATATGGTTGAAGGCCCATTATATTTAAAAGTCCAAGAATATTCTTACAACATAAGATATTATTTTCCTCAGTGAAGTATGGAAGAATATCTCGCTCTCTAGTCTGATAAGATGTTATTGATAAAGTATGCTAGTAAGGTACTGCACAATAAAGTAGTCTTTACTATGCAGCGTTAGTGGCCAGGCCGGTTTTGTGTTTGGGTAAATCCAAGAGAGATTTTTATATCAGTACATATCTCTTACATTAACTGCATAAAAGTAGCAATCGTCAAAGAGATTTCTTAGCTCATTTCATTTCATCGAAACGCCGAATTGAAACCCTTTTCGTTCTCCTTGGCTCCAATATCGAAGTAACTCTACACAAGTTTTACAAACACTGTGTGACACTCAGTATTTGTCTTGTTGTTCGAATTTTTGATAAGCTTATCAAGCACATTACTTTAAAAATCGATGATATTTTTCTATTATTTTTCTTGACAAAGTTTACCACATCTGTAAAAGAAATTGTCGGGATTATTAACACAAGACTTAAAGGATTAATTTTTTTAGTAAAGTAAAGAACAAACCAATTAACATTTTTAGCCATCAAAGTTATAAACCAGGTGCGGTCAGTAAAATTATCTGGCGACAATAAAATTTTCCATGAGATGTATAGAATAATATACTTTAACGAGGGTCGATTAGTAAACATTTTTTTATGGCACGATTTATAGTGAAAAGTAAAGCCAATTGAAACAAAAAAATAATGCTCGAAGTACTTAATGAACTTGGATTCACTCCAAAAATTACCACGGCGTTGAGATTTCCCCCCAATAAACATAAACATAAATATTTTGATTTTATTTTATATTAACAAAAAAATAGAAAAATTACATTATATTCAAAGAGTTCTTTTTGAGTAAAAAGAAAAATAATGGAGTACCCCATGATACACAGAGAGATATATTTCCTTAAGAGCAATTGGTTATATTAGTTTGGCGATTATTAATTGACTGTAATAATATTTTACAGGTAGTTTCCATTATACATTATAATGTTTACATAAACTATCGCGCTATAAACTAATATCAATGAGGATCATTATCTTTTGTGGAGAGCACTATTTATAATATATTACTACATATTGTTTTTAATCTACTTCAATTCTGTCTGACTACAAAATATACAATTTTAGCATATTGGCTATATTGTTAATAAAGATTAATTATTTTGAATGTTTACGTACTTTTACTACAAAATGTTTCAACAAAATAAAAAGGACTCTTTTTAAATAAATATGAAATGCGCAAACGTTCACGATTACTTATACTTATACAACGAGAACAGGTAATAAGAAAGCTGGGAGGGATGTTACTTGGGTTGTTTACTGCATCGTACGTGCAGCAAACCTATCTAAACTTACTTAATATAAAATACGAACCTCATATGCCGTTGGTTCTGGTTTTCTCGGCAAGTTTAAGTTATATTTGTGGACTGTAAAAATAGTGGCAAATTGATTTAGTAAAATTGCTAGCACACAAATTATAAATTCTAAACAAAAAGCTAGGTTATAGCGCATTTTCGGTAAAATAACAACTTTATTTGGAAATTTTTTTGCGTGAATTGTCGACGATTTATGATAATTTTATATTAACTGCTGCAACATTTCACTCATTTCAAAATGAAGACAGGGAAGGTGACGATAGACATTTCGGAATCTGGTTGAAAGCTATATCAATATTTTGTATCCCAAAAATAATGGTCTTTAGTTCAGTAATGATAACTTTATACTAAACTTTTTCCAAAATGAAGAATCCTTACATACATCATTGAATGCCGTGTGCAGTATCCACTCATAAATGTTTTATATGTCCACTATTATGAACTTAAAGTAGGTTTCTTTAGGATCACCTTGTGATGTTTATCGAAAGATGTATGTTTGTACATGAAAAGGCAATTATCTTTACCCCACACATATATTTGGGAAGAACTTATTTAAATATAAGTTCAATCATTTACCTATAGTTTCAAAGAACACCAAAATGTGCTCCAAAAAACATTATTCACTTTTCGTAAAAATTTTCAACAAGGGCAAAAATGTAATTTTTTAAAAATAAATAATATGACATGTTCAATAATCGGTTAAAGATACCGCGTTTTCTTAAGCAAGTGTAAAAGAAATAAGAGCGTTACGAAGCAAAACACAGATACATGCTAAATCACTCAATGTTAATTGCATTTATATTGAAATAAAAAAATTGGATATTTTAAAAAATCGGTAACACGGAAAAATATACAAACAAAAAGTATCAACTTTTAATAACGAAGTGTTGTGAAATTTTAAATAACAAAATTTGCCTCATCTTTTTGTTTTGTTTCTATTTTTCGAGAAGATCTTCTGATTATAATAATTTTAATAGCCAAAAATTATTTAATCTTACAGAAAATCAGCTTGTTTTTAACTATGGCATTATCTACATCGGGTGTTAAAAAAACTAAAAACAATAAAAACTAGAGAATATTATATAATTTTGATTAAAAAGAAGCGGTTTACAAAAATTCGTTCACCTTTGTACTAGAGATTAATATTTATATTTTACTTCACTGGCCCATTACGAAGAAACACATTATGACGAGAGTACCAAAAACCTTATCTTTTGTCTTTCTTAGGACGAATGATTTTGTCGTATATGTCTAGATCAACAATAAATACTATGTGGATAGTTGAAGCCATAATATATGGACAATTGTTCAAAGAATCGGTTACTTTATCACACTCGTGATAACGAATTATTTTACTAGTAAAATTGTTATACAAAGTGGACAAATCCATGCAAAATGAATCCGGTAAACGAAGGGATTCCGATGAATATGTTAATAATATAATTATGGGACATATGTTATTAACAAATGACATTATCAAATCCTTTAAGCTGAGAGATAAAAAATCAGCACTGGAACAGTTTCTTCTCCTCTAAAATTTCTCTCAAACCACCGGTAGCACGGGTACTCATGGCACGGGTACTCATACTTCTCGAAAAATATTATTCATTGATTTATATCGGGCCGAAATGATGTAAATAATCTCATCATATATAATACTTTTAAGCTGAATGTATCGTACATTTAGCATATAAATAATAAAAATGATTAAGTTTTTATTGACTAAAATTCTAAAAGCAACAATATCGAAGAATTTCGACGATAATTTTGCAATTGTCCAAATATATTCAGGGCGGTTGAATTTTGTAACGATGCGGAAATTTATTATTTATCATTTGGATATATTTATCTAGAAATGTAATTCCGACTGAAATCCTATTAAAATAACAACTTTGTCTTCATAAACTAATAATAATGACGAAAGTATAATGCTACTTGCATTATGCTATTTACAAGTGAAACAAACAATTGGAATTATCTTTCTCTATATCTGTCCCCAGTATTTTGTTCATGATTCCTGTTTGTTGTTGATGAAATTTTACTTATGTGAAAAATCGACCTCTGCCTCGTCGATTTACCTCAGTAGATATTATTTTAGTTACGTAATTCTCCTCCTACCCCTGCAGTTACAATAACTCCACTCAATCAGAGTCGGGGGTATATCGGCGGAAATACTCGGGAATATCAGTCAATATATACCCTGATATTTCTTTGATTTCTTTCATGTTTTGTTATACCTGCTCTGCAATATCAAATGATAGGATAGTGATATATAGCATATTATCTTTTCCAAAGTCTGTTTCTACTTGCAGAAAGGAAATTTACAGAATTAAATTTAAATTTCCAGAGATAAATGTGGATAAAGAAATAAACTGTTCCACGTCATGTATTAGTATAGACAATATAATAAATATTTTTATATAGCATATAAATATATTAGAAATTTGCTATAAAAATACTTATATATTTATTTTTGCTATAATTTTGCTATTAACTAATTAATTTAATAATATGAATAAATTATTTAATTACTTTTAAAGTATTTTCCTAATAAACAGTATTTGCATAATTTTTCTAGGCTCACAGTTTTTGAGAACATATAATTTGAAAAATTACAATCTGCATTACGTACATTCTTGAACATCTCAAGAACAAGACAAGGTTAAACACCCTTATACATTTGTTTTCTCTTATTTTCTTATACATTTTGTTTTCTCATCGTTGGCCAGTATCATGATGTGGTATTTAAATATTGGCCGCCGGGGTCATTTCGAGAATTTCACTAATAAATATTAACAACAAATTGAACAGAACAAACATTCCATTCTTATTTTATGTTTATGAAATTATATATATATTAGGTTGCCAACTAATAAACCCGCCATCTCTGTACACAAACTTTTCTTTTGATAAAAAAACCAATGAAGTTCGATTTTGAAATTTAGATTTAGATTCGATCTTTAAATTTTTCTATTACGTAAATTATTAAACAGAGAACGAAACAGATCGTAATTAGATGGCTAAAGATCTAGAGAGTACGGTGGATGGAGTGGCATATTCCATTCAAGTGAAAGTAGCTTTCACGCGTTACTTTCTACGTGGGTTCGAGCATTATGATGTAAAAAATAAACTTAGCGTTGATTTGAATGGAGATTAACGGTAACTTTAATCAATTGTTCACAATAAATCTTAGCTGTTATTATAATGTTAGCTTCAAATATTTTCCAATGAATAACTCCACAAACAACTCCATTTATAACCATGCACTTAAAAGTACCTGTTGTCCAATATTATATTTGTTTGACTGGCCCCTAGCCACTGGCATTTACACGAAAAATTGATATAAGCCACCTACTTTTCATCTTCTGAAACCAGATGCTTTAGCCTCTCATTGGTACGATGGGAACTCAGTAGCTCTAAGCATTCATTAGCTCTCCTCTGAAATTGAAAGCATGTTAGATTATGTGGTAGCCAAATGGAATATTTCCACTTCTTTCTCAAAGCATGAAGTTGTTTTGTCCATTTCAGTACAAGACCATGACAATAGCTCTGCCAAACGAAGCGAACTTAATCTGGGATCTGTTTCAATAAGGCTTTTAAATTTTTCTAAATCAATTGTAGGAAGTCGCTTTGGATGAGGTTTATCGGACAAGTCAAAATTCCCATCTTTGAATATTTGGAACCAGGGCTTGGCTGTCTCGTAAGAGAGCATAAATTCACCCATTGTTGTGTTTATGTGCATGATGCTTCGCTAATTTTTCGCCCTAAACGACATTCATTACGAATAAGTTCTCAAAATTCACTTGGAAATACTTTCATTTTTAATTTATTCTTCACTCTCCGATTACTTAATTGCAAACTGAACAAAAGTTCGAATGTGGCACTTTTTATATACCCTACAAGAAATATTCTACAAACTTCTATAACATTTGAGAACTTGGTCGGAAAAGAGGTGGGTTTACAAGTTGCCAACCTAATATAATGTCGGCTACCAGTTGATAATTTACTTTCATTAAATCGTTATCTAATTATGGTATTCTCAAAAAGTTAAGGATACCAAAAAATACACTATAAAAACATGACTTGTAACCCATGTAGCATTTTAATCCGAGCGTGGCTTTGGAACTAGGTATATGCGTGTTTCGACGCGCTTGCGGATTTTTTAAAACTGAAGAACTAGATGAGCTTCTTGTTATTGTAGATAAAAAATAGCTTGATTACTTCTAAACAGGTCAAAATCTGTTAATTTATTTACTTGTAACGAAATTCTCCTCACAAGATCAATTAATTTGATCATTACATTATATAATTAATAATTTAATAGATGCAGCGATTCTTTAATACAAAGTAACTAATGAATAAATGTTTTTTTTATAATAAGGCCCCATGCTGTTAAGTTTTTTTTTATAATGAATGTTTTTTTTTATAATAAATGTTTTTTTTTATAATAAATGTTTTTTTTTATAATAAAGCTCCATGCTGTTAAGATAATGAACATTAATTATTATACCGCTACTGAATATAAAAATTCACTTTTCACATGTGTGAAAACTTTTAGAAAAGCACTCGTGGTTTTGAAAGAGTTGGATTTAAAGCTTTAATCGCGTGGAATTTCCATTACGTTTGTACTTTCCAACACACATGTCTAATCTTTCATATCACACAATTACATTTTCGGTTGAAATGCGGTTTGCAACTTATAAACATCATAAAATGTAAACAAGTCCATAAATTTGACAACGGAAAACGACAGTCGTTTTGTGCAATATCATTATAATTTATGAAACCTCAAAACTGCCTACTACAAAAGTAAAGTAATATATTTTGCTCGTTTACAATCCGTCTTTATGATGCTCCCGCGTTCGATTCCATTAGTGGGCATCTAATAAAAAATATTTGACCGCTCAATCGCTTAAGTACGTAGTGTGATTTTTATTATCGAGGTATTGAAAAGGAAGCAATTCAGTTCTTTTATGGGGCTATATTAGATCACAAAATATATTTATTTTCAATAATACACTGATATACTTAGCTTATTAGCTATATATAGGTATATGTTGTCCTCAAATACTTGTTAAGGATAGTGATGAAAATTTACATATTTTCAAAATAGTTTCTTCATATAACTGGAAATGAATATATATATATATATATATATATATATATATATATGTATATATATATATATAAATATATATATATATATATATATATATATATATATATTCCTTATCTTACAACCTAAGTAACAGCGGTTTATTTATAGTTATATTTAAAATATCTCTGCTAATATAATAATATGTATGGAATACTTTATAAATTAAAGTACTCATCCATGGCGAATGGGTTAAAAATTGTAATAGTACATTGAAAAAAAAAGGAAATGTATGATACATTTCCTTTTTTTTGTGAATTTTTAAAATCATTACAGAAAATGTTAACTGTGATACTATAAATTTTATTTATTCGTAATTTTTCCTTCCAATGATAAATTGCAATAAAATCAATGAAAAGGTCCCCAAGATAAAACATATCTTTTAAAAGCTATTGCCATAAATACAAATAAAATTAACACTCCTACTATTTAAGTATATTTAAATAAAAATGATTCATAACAAATACCTCGTCCAATATGTATGTAAATGCAAATAAAAAAATGAAGCCCCGCTTGCATGTAAGGTTTGAATTAATCACCCATAATTTATATTTCGACCATGACCAAGCCCAAGCCTATTTTAGTCTAATTTGAACCCGTATACTAGTACACTGCTGCTAACTGACTGAATGTCAAAAAACACCAACCCAGTTATCACCCTTCGCATGAATAGTTTCCTCTTTCCGGCATTGGATTCGATCTTGAGATCGAAGTATTAAAATAGAGGGTCGAAAAGGCCATATTCGCTGTAACAACACAATATTTTGCCCTAAAAACTATTAGAATAAAATCTCGTATGGGTCAGACTTCAGTGAAACTACGGGTCAAAGTGCTAGTATGTATAACTGAGTAGAACACAGACAAATTATTAATTGATCTCAGTGGTATTGTACGACTCCGTGTAAAGACAGTGTACTAAATGGTGCTGAAAACTATTTTTCGAGATTATTTGTGATACTAATATTGTAAATGCTTATCTGCTTTACAATCAATATGCAAATATATCATGGAATTCAGAGAAAACTTAACTCGAGGTATGCTTCGCTGATACGGTCGTTTGGGAATCTGCTCACTTTTTTTTCAAGCAGCATCACCCTCGAGAACATGTTGTTTATCAAACGCACCAAATTTACCTGGTTTGCAAAAAAAAATTGTATCTGCAATTGTTTAATCAGCTCCTCTTATTTAAATTTTATTTTTTATTATTCGGTAAAACCATACTATGTAATTTATTTTCACTCCTCAAAGTCACAAAGAGAAAGGAAACATGAAGAGAATTGTAGTAGCCAGCACTTCTTTTCTACATGAAGATATATAAAAATGTGTATACTCTTGGAAACACTTTTCTTGAAACAAATCAAAACATGTGTTCCGAAAGGTAACACACCTCCTAACACGATGTCATTCTAAGTATCCAAGATACATACGTGGCGGCCGTAGGATTAAGGAAGAAAACATTTATTAAGTATGAGTTGAACTCGCACCATGAGGGCTCCGTACATATATAGGTACACCATTTACCATAAAACATTTATGGGTACCTAGCTTTGGGTACCTAAACTATTTACATCTATTAATACTACTTTTCAATACGCAAATATGTAATATATATTTTACACAATTGAATGAAACTAAGTGATGTAGTTTTATTTCTACTTTTTTTAAGTTCTTTACCACGACGCAGGTTTCGTTGTATTACAACACCTTCAGGTGGGCTTTTCGCAAAGAATCTTTAGTACAGTCTTGCATAAAATTATAAACAAAACAATATAGTTCCATTATTTAGTAATATAAGACATTATTTGAAATACTTTGTGAAGTTTAAAATACTAAATCGAATATTTTCAAAGACGATAAGGTAAAACGCATTCTTAAAAATTAATCATTTAAATAGAGCAGCGAATATTTAATTTTACCATTTCTACCTATATTTCATTTAACCTTTTACTCTAAAAAATTACTCTCCTAAATGATAATTATATTTATTTTGATTTGGGGTACTTTTCTATAAAGATAAATTTTATTATCACGAAAGAATTAATTTTTTAATATTACTTCACTCAAATAAATTTAAATGAGACGAGACTGTTATGCTAATACAATTTGTTTAGGTGTTTTCTAAATATTTTTGTTCTACGGCTAACGCTTTTATATTATAATGAGATAGTTATCTGGAAGACTAAGCTGCGTAATAATACTATTAAGAAGTACACAATGTTACACAAATATGCTTGTTAATTTGAATAAACGTTACATCCGAAATTGGAAAATTTTATACAACATTCATATACGTCCCCCCAATTGTGGAATGATGTAATTTACTGATTAAATCACTTTTAAATTAAATTTTAAATTTATTTTAAAAAAATAATTTAACTTACTTTCCAAAAGTGTCGTTATTTAAGAAAATTAAGGATATCATAATATTTTTCATTTTCATGGTCATTTCACTCATATTTACAAAAAACAGATATTATGGACATGTACGACAATGTAATAGCATGTGACATGTAATATCTGTAAAGCATATTATTTCAGAAAGCCTCGCGATTTGACATATAAAATATTACCAACGTCGACTTATTTACATATGCAATATTAGTAGCGTGTGATATATTTTTCGTTTCATGTGTTATAAATCCGTAAAATATTACAAGGAAAGAAGCAAATATTTTAAAATCGTTTCCTACCGTCTACTCAGGGCATTGCTAAGCACGAAATATAAATAAAATTTAAATGTATATATGTTCAGCAAATAACATAAGACACAGCGATAGTAAACTGTACCTTTATAACTAATATGGTTCATTTTAAAATATCACACAACATCCTTAAAATCTTTCACGCGTCTCAACACCAAATTACTTCTGAAGCCACATTAAGGTAAGAACCATCCATTTTGATGAAACTATTAAAAATATATGGTCTTGGATTACAAAGATTAGATATATTATCATCGCCTTTGGATGACGTCACGGTCGCAAATGAAATGAATGTCCGCTACGTCATGGCGGCGTACCGGAAATACCGATCTCTCTTTCAAACCTAAATCACGTCCTTGTCGCACATAAGGTGGATTGACTGCCGTACCACAGGTAAATCTTCTATTCGAGACTATCTTTTGAACGATCAATTAATCAAATAAAATAATCAACATTTCTCGCAGAACACTGCGTAGGCAGAAGAACGAAATGGTTGATTAACTTGCGTAGTCGACAGGTAATGTTTGAAATTGTCTTGTACCTACATTCTAGATCGGTTTGAGATTAGCTCAAAGCAGATTAGGTCAGCTGTCTTGTCTAGGAGTTTACGTGTTTACAATAATCTATGTAATATTACTTTTCAGATTTTACACTTTTATTTTGACTTTTGATTAGAATTTAAGCATGCAGTTTTTATTCAATAAAGATTACAATAAAATTAGAAATACATAGAATGTTTCTGTGTCTAAAATATACATTCAGTACCGTAAAATATGTCCTATAAATTAATAAACTAACGCTGTATTTTCAATTAAATAAGACGAATAAAGATCACAGCTGCTTTAAAATGATATCGACCATGTTTCAATAGAATTTGAATAATAAATTAATTTTGAGGCGTAATTATTTTAAAAAATATCAACGTTTCTGGACAAAGAAAACATAACCCAATATTAACAGAAAATAAAACCTGTTGAGCAATAAGAGGAATGGCATTACGAGGGTGTAATAAAACATTTAAAGGGCAAATATTAACATTTAAGGTACATTGTGTTTTTTTTAATCTATTCGCAAATATTAACATAGTTTCTTCACCATGTAAACACATTGTCTAGTGTAAATATCATAAGCGCAAATTATCACAGATTTCTCAAAAACCCAAAGTCTTAGAATTATTGCTGTAACTTTTGGGTATACTTTAGGTTATCTTTTAATAACGCTAAACTTTTTCTTAATACTGAATCCTTAAAACAAAATTTAACAGTTTGAGGGGAAGGGCGGAAGAAAAGGAGTAAAATCTTAATTTTGTGAAAAACATTTGTAAAACTATTTTAGCTTACATTTTGAAAAAAGGACCATTTTTTAAATCTTTACTTTAATTTAATTGTTGTTTAAACAAATAGAACTAATTTTTTTTAAATACTAAAGTGAATTTAAATTTTCCCTTCCTCTTAATACTCCAAGCCACGTGAAACTAAAAAAGAAATCGATAATTTCATTTACCCCCTCTAAAGTCTCCATACAAATGTTATTGAGCATTAATTTAAAAGTATTTATTTGGAAATCTGTTATTGTATTGAAATTAATATTCTTTATTATAATAATAAATAATGTGTTATTATTTATATCCACTATAAAATTTTATGTCAAACAATTCCCAAGGAAATCTCTCCGAATCCAAACATATCTAAGGATACTTCATTTGTTGAAATCATGTTAGTAGTTTACTCACACATTTTTTTGTGGAAAACATGTATTTCGTTTTCACTCGGTTTATACTTAGATTGATAACCCTTCCAGCCATGTCAAAAAGTAAATAAGCTTCTTCCGAAGCTGCAAGAAATCTTGCAATCACATACCATCAGCCTAAGCAAGAATTTGAACACACTTTAAGAAAATATGGCCTTTTAAGTCGATACCTGAGTCTCTTAAAACATTTTCTAAAACAATGTTAAAAAGTAGACCTGAAAGCGAATCATCCTGACGAACTCCATTTAGTATGGATAATTCATCCAGAAACTTGCTCTAAATTAGAATTTATACCTTTGATCAAAAGTGCTGCTAACTTTCTTTATTGCCACTATCAAAAGCCGCTAGAAAATCAATAAACAAATAGTGAATATCGATACCAAATTCCAAAGTCTTTTCCAGAAAAGATCTGTGAAATTCATAATTTTGTAAGCCCTAGAACACTTTCTGGATCGAAACGAATCTAAGCATACCTCATTTGTTGAAATTCCTTTAGTAGTTTTGTCTATGCGAGTGAACAAACTTATTCACCTATATACATACATATGAAATGCCTGTGAAATTTCATAACTCTACATACACTTGGATACTTTCTCCATTATGAATTTGCTTCCTGTTTTTTTCAGCGTTGAATCGACTTGTATAGCGCAAATTACACTAGCTAACATATATACATTTTTGTTCTTCTATAATATGTGATTTATTAAATACCTATTCTTAGCATCAAAGGCCCATCAAGGGTTTCCCTCACTGAAAAGAAATAATGTTTAAGAATAAATAAATTGATTTCCCATATTTTCATTTTTATATAATGACAATTACGCATTTATACTCAGCCGAACAAATTTTATCGGGTTACCGATTTAGGACAAGTGACTTTATTTTTTGTCAGAATCCATATAACGGTTATATTTATAACACAATTTTGGGACATTGAACATTTCTAAAATTCTCTTTTTTAAGTTCTTTGTGCTTTTTTACATTTTTGGTACACGCGTTATGATAAGTTAGGAATAAAAATATTTTATTAATTCCCGATTTGTTAAATGACTGCTAACTGTTTATCACTACTTAACCATAAAAACTTACTTAACCAAAAGATTGTATAAATTAAATAAATCAAAATTTTGGTCAATACAAAAAGGATGACTATAATGTTTTGCAACAATCCAATTTGAAACAGTCCAATTTGAATCAAATTGGACTGTTGTTTAGGAAATTTTTGATTAGGAAAGAGCAGTGAATCTACACTGAGCATAAGTACTTTAATATAAGTAGTCACGTGTTTAAATAACACGTGACTACTTATGTTAAAATCGGTTATTTATCAAGTAAGAAAAATATAAAATTAAATAATGAATTTCTTTGAAAGTTTTTGAAAAACCAAAAATGAACCTAACCAACAAGTTTTTAATTTATTTACCGTATTTTAAAATAGTCCCTGCAGCTTTCCATGCACCGTTACATTAGCTGCAACCTATGAGAGAAGAAGACGGTCCATTCCAATCTTCCTTGGTCGCCCCTTCCATGGCCTTATGGAAGGCTTTCTGGGATTCGTCTTCCTCACATATTGATCGGGGCTGTATGATTGATTATTTCAAAACTTCTACACTTTATGTATTTAAACACATTATTATTCACATAGCTGAGTTCGCAGAGAAGCTCTCGAGATAAAAGTAAGATAATTTTATTGCCAGGATGTTCCCCTCGTATTTTTCTAAAAGAAAAGGTAAACTATTGCTGCTACACCAGTATTGAATAAATGTTTCCTTTTTAGATAAATCTTCTAAAATAGTCAACCCTGTCATTTTTCGTCAGTCCGAGAAACTTGGCGACCCTATTTTTTTCCAGAACGTCGTCCTTTATTCGCTTTTATGAACATTTTTGTGACACTTTAGAAGGAGACACCCATTATGCAGGCTGTCACTTGACTTCAGATTCTCTTTGCTGCATGTTCGCAATAATTTCTTTACCTGTGATGATATTGAATAAAACATTTAAATATTTACAAGTTAGTAATATCAGTCGATACGTTATAACTGAAGATAACATGTTGATGTTATATTTAGTTGTCGGTATTGAGGGACATACATCATGTAGATAATCACTAAGCTTGACCCAACCAAGCTTGAACTCATTTATCTAGTTTTAAACGGTAGCGTGAGATGAACTTCTTCAAAAAATGACAATCAAAGTCGATCGTCACTTGATTATTGATTGACACAACAGACAATAAAATCAAGGAAGAAGGAAAATGTTGTACTCTTAACTTCGTCTTGAATGTGTATCGCAAAAAAATGTATATCCCCATTTTTTTAATTATAGCCAATTTGTAAATTACCAAAGTTCAATTTTCGAATTTATACTTAATTTTTGATTACCATTACTACAAATGGCATGTTCTAGGAACTATACTCGATAATGCATTTGGACGAAAATCAAGTTCTCAAATGCAAGGTTTATAGTATTTTTTTTAAACATGAGAGATTAAATATTTTGCACATAGTTATATATTTGTAATTTTAAACCTATACGCCTATTTCGTAACTTACTGTGTAATTAATAACTACTAATTTTGATCAATATTTGTGTGCAACATATTTATGTTATAAATATAAACCTAGAGCAGACTGTTATTGCTTTGTTAAAAAACTGCACCAAATTAAAACTACTTAACTATTTCAGTGCAATTTATTAATGAACTCATTGCAATGCATTATCACCAATGCCTTTTTTCTAAACACCAAGCGGGCGACATTCTCATTTCATTCAATACCCTCGAGTCTGGATTACTACTGGCGAATTTAAAATAAAAATTTATTGGCCCATAGAATCTTTCCTAAAAAGGGCATGACTCCTAATTTCCTAAAATCTTTGGAAAACGTGGTGGGAAGAAGAACCATAATTTTAATCTACAATTCATACACCAAGTATACTGTAACTATAAGTTTGAAGAAGTAATATTTTTCTTGGATAAATAGCACATGAATTCTTTAGATTAAAGCATTTGAATCGTATATAAGTACATTGAAGGGATCATAGTCTACAAACTGAATAACTCAATTGTCATTACCCATTTCTAATACTAAAAATAAGCAGTTCAAATACAGACAAGCATACTTAAAATTATATACTAAAATATTAAATTTTTACTACGAAATTCTGTCACAACAGATTGAATACTGCTTAAAATTTCTTCCACTTGAAGAAAGCTCGTACATTAATCTCGTATTTTTGCACCGTTTACTTTTGATGTTACACATACATAATGAAATATAGAAATCAAATTACAACCTCTCAAAACATACATTTAAAATTCCACTCGTTTGTTCCAGGATTATTTATGGAGCTTTGCCTTTTTGTTACATTTTGTTATTACTGTAACAATTTTTTTTTAAATATATCTTTGTGAGTTCTACGTATTTTAAAATATTTCTAAAATTATCGAAAATAATGTCGAGGAATTAAAGATACCCAAAATTAAAATTTATTTTTATAAGTCATACGTAGGTAATGTAAATATCCGAATTTACGACTCAATGAAAACATGATCAAGGAAAATGTCGTAAGTCTTTCCGAATTATGTTCAACATATCAACGCTTGTTCCATTTATCATACTATTAATGTTTGCACGTAACACGCATTTATTATAAAAGTAATTTCTTTCAATTAAACAAATCGAACGAAATAATAAGACACGCGGCAGATTGCAACGTATTGGTAACAAAAATGGTTCCTTGTAAAAATGATGTTAGTTTTAACAGGTATGAAAGGATTTCCAAAAACTTTCTATTTAAAAATGGGTGAAAAAGAAAATAAAATATTTTTTTAAGAAAGTATTCAATATTACGTACAAAACTCCTACTAACAAGGGCATACGGAATATTAAGATTATAAATGAATCTACACAATGCAAACGATTAGGTTCTATTTATTATCTTTTGCATTTTCAGCCTTATCCTTCTAAAATCCCGCGTACAATAATTTGCGGAAAAATAACTTTACTTGTTAGGCACAAGTTGGTAATACACTTTTTAATAATATCTTCCTACAATACAATTTTTTGTACTTATTTTTTAACTGGAAATATTTTTTTCAAACCTTCTCGCGATTTTTTTCACATGTCAAACGTACTTGGTTAGTCTACATTCTTTATATTTGCAATGCTGCCAACCCACTAAATTGTAAATTGGTTTATACAAAGAGTAATTATTTTGTTCATTTTTCACCCATTAAATCTCAGTATCCAATATAAACAATTATTTATTTTTGGTTTCGCTTACAGATCATAGAAGTAGATATATTATCCAGTATTTAAATGAATCTGAATATAAAGAGGAAGGTTTTGAAAATAATAAGACGGATAATGAGTACGAGCCTGTTGACGAACGGCAGGAATGGGTTAATATTCAGAGTTCAGGATCCACATCTGACTCTAAAGACGAAGTTGTGCCTTTGGAATCGCGGTTTTGGCAACCATACCGAAGACGAGGGCGACGTTATATTAGAACGAGGTTTACGCGAATAATATGGTTATAATAGGGAAAGGAGTATCCGCGGACGATATGGTCGTGGACCCGATAGTCGGATAAGATCGAAAGTAATCAGTTTATCCGAAAGTAGTCAATTTATCGGATGACTCCGCGGTTGAACGTGAACTGGCAAATAAAGATTTTGCCCCAACAACTCCACAATTTTTCGAGCCATCATACTTGCCGATACACATCACAAATTTTGATTCTTCACAATATTTTAAATAATACATTGATGATGATCTTATTGCTTTGATTGTAAATAAAACTAACCAAAATTATGCATTTCGAAAGGGAAAGTCATTACAAATTTATGAAAAAGAATGTAAAATATTTATTAGAATTACTATAATCATATCTTGCATAAATTATCTATGTGTACGAACATATTGAGAACAAAAATGGCGTATTCCAATTGTAGCAGACAGCATGTCGCGTAATAGATACCTTATCTTGAGAACCATGCTGAAGCTGGTATTTGATGCATATGTAAATTAAGAACTCTACATAAATTGTGGAAGATTAGACCCATAATCCAAAGAAAATGGCAAGGATATCGCAAGAAATGATCATGTAGGACTAAAATTGTTTGTACTGGCCAACTCAGTTGGCACGGTTTGTAATTTTACTGTTTACTACGGCCAGATTATTTTTTCAAATGAATCTGCAGCTAGTTTTGTTCTCGGTGAAAGTGCGGTTTGATGCATACGTTCGTACCTGGACAGATCCTATATTACGACCGATTCTTTACTTCTTTGAGATTAGTTCAAGAGTCAGACAAAAAAAACTTCAAATACATTGGTACTATCATGAAAAACAGGATTCCTGCTACTTTGAAAGATGTTTTGCCACAAGACACGGAAGTGACGCAGGGGAAGAAGATCTACTTTACCAGTTTTCGTAAACACCGACGATACAGCAGTGACGAAATAATTCGATAACAAACCGGTTGTACTGATGTTTACAATGTATGACAGCGAACCCATCAATGAGTATCATCAATGATACAAATAACGAAAACAATATATAAACAAGAAAGATCAATGATTGTCAGAATGCATAACTGCAAAATGAGAGGCGTTGACTTGGCTGACCGTAAGTTAGCAGTATGTTCATCCGGAACGAGAACCAAAAAATGGACTATATATTTATTTCTCACATGCTGTATCTATCAGCATCTAACGCTTGGATTCAATATAGGAAAAGCAAATTGAATGAGAGTATTCTGCTAAAAAATCCGGTCTTTGAGGCAATGAAAAATGCAGCTAGCTGAGACAATGATTGAAGAGAACAAATATTATTAAGAAATGTTAGAAGACAAAAATATTGCAGAGCTCGAAATTCAAAAAAGAGGGATACTAGCAGCCATTACTACGAATTTTTGATGTAATAGGAATTCTGTCAAAAATCCGTAGGCAACAAAGAGCATTTCACATACCGATATTTGAACTTTATTACTTGTCAATATGAACAGTTCGCACAGAATTTCCATATACACATTGAAAAATTAGACACGTACTGACGTTTGACTGCATTGTAAGGTGCTATTTCTTGCTGCATTATCAACCTAACCTTTTTGTGATTAATTAAATATTTAAGCCCAAGGAAAAAATATGGTGGGAACAAAAGAATATATTATAATGTTCATATCTATTTCTTTAAGCAAAAATAACATTCGAGTTCTTTCATTAAAAACTACGAAACGAAGCAACATAATTTAAAAATTTCAAGACTCGAATTTTAAAACTTCCCATAGTTTAGTTTTTTTTAATAACACTGTTGGGATTCCAAAAATAATTTATTTTAACCTGAAATAGAAATATATGTTAACTACATAGTTCCAATGTTAATTTCCGATATTGAAATTGATAAATTCAATGAAATAATCTTACAACAAGTTTCGTTTTTTTTTTCAGTAATTTACTTTCAGTGTTAAACTTATGCCTTCTTACAAGATTTTGTAAAGCAGCAAAGAACAAAAGAAGTAAGCCAGATTCACATCAATTGCACTGTTTGACAGCACTACTGCCAATCATTTGGTAATAAAATAAATACATGTTCATTTCATAATACAAAATTGTATTATAATTCTATATCGTGTCTATTTGAAATATTGTCATTTGAAAATTGGTGAGTTAAAATGTTCTAGAAAGTCTTGCCTTATATATTTTGTGAAATGTATATTTTATCTGTAATGATAACCTGCGTTATTGTTCGCTTGTTATTTGAGAAAATGCTAATTATCTTCGACAAAATGTGTAAAACAAAAAACGGACATATGTCAATTTAGTTGAATTAAAAAAAAAAATAATTTGGGCTGTTTCCAAGCCGAAGAGTAATTTATTTCCATAGTGACTAAGAATCATGAAAAAGGTGCAATCTTACTTAGTAAAGCAGCTTATAGATCCGCGGGGAGACGTCAAAATGAACACTGAAAAAAATCCGCTGCTGCTCACTTAAAATTAAACAGACTTTCACTGCAAAATAATATTACGACCTCCTAATATATTATATTTATAGCCCCTTAGTCAAAAATTTGCAAATGTAATTCAATCGGATAAATTTCCACCATATTTCAGGTATTTTACCTTTAATAAATAATTTTAACGTTTTTTCCGAATTTATTTACAATTAAACGAAGATTATTAGTTATCCAAGTAGTCGCATATTATTCGGATATTTACTTAACATTGCTATTTCTTAACTAATATATTACCACTAAATGAAATGATAGCTACGTCCGTTTATTATATAAACAACTATCACAGATACGTAAAAAGTTATAATTTAAGTTTATCAGAACGCAGTCGTGTAATTTTCCATTAGATTTAAAGGTAAATTAACTTATCTCGCTAAGTGGCTATCCGAGCGCTCGCACGATTTGACTCTATTCGACGAATTTCACGACCCACCTCTTGAATTATATCTTATTCTACTTCCGTTCCATGAAGTTGTTTTGATTGATCGCTTAGCAGTTACTGTTTTTTTTATAAATGGTAAATGCAAGTATTTCGTATTATTTAGCACTACTATGCCATACGCCATCTACTATGTAGGTGGACTAGGTGTAGGTTATTTATTTTTAATTTATTTACAAGGCCCATTTTTTATCAATGGTCACACGTATATGAAAAATGAAAGGTTATCAAAGTTTTCTGTTTTACTCAATCACGATTATTGAATGATAAAATAGGTAGTATAAGAAACTGTTAAAGACCTTGTTGTATAATGACACATATGAAATACAATATTCAATTATGGAGAGTTATGCCTTGAGGAAGTTAATGACTTACTGTATGCCTTGTTTGTTCTGCTCCATTTTGAAAATTAGAACACTTTTTGTATTCATTATTTCAAAATCAGCCCACTCACTGTGGACTATTCCTCAAAATCGATTATAGCCAGTGACAGCTCGCTACAAGCGCTACAAGCAAGCTGTCACTAGCTACAATCAGTTTTGTTTTGAAACTATATTAACCTGATTGTCCCTTTTGCAGGTCTGAAGAAAAATTCAAATGGTTTGAATTTTTGCAAATCTGCAGTCCACATTCAAACACTTTCTTTTCCTGATTTTCTTAAATTCAATTAGTTACATACTAATATTTAAAAACTGTTTTTCGAAGTGAGAACTATTATATCAAGGGTGATATAATTCGTCAAGCATTATTTTCGTCGTCGAAAATTCTTCCCATACATAAATTTCTATCGTTTCGCATTCTAGTAGGCAAGATTACAGAAAAAAAATGCAAAAGCTTCCGACGTGAAAATTACTTTAATTGTATCAATTCTTACAGGACATTTGGTAAAAATGAGAAAAATAACAAAAATAAAGTATGTAATTAGTTTTTCTCACTATTTGCAGACGAAAAGTGACACAGACATATACGTGATAATCGTGTGTGATATGCGCGTAACATTTAAGTTCACAGTATTCATATAGACCATGTTATATAAACGTTGTATGTAAGAAGTTGAAAAATAATAAAAGTATTAAAAAATTAATGCAACGCTTTTCCGTATTTTAATAAATAACGCCCGAGACAAACGCCAGTCACACAGGTGAAATATAATTGTGAAAAGTGGTGTTCGAGCAATAAATGTTTTGAAATTCAATTACTCAAAAATCCTCTATTGAATTGGAATTTTGACTAATTAATAGAATATTTCAATGTTTACTTATTTGGGCAATATAATTTGATTTTACTAATATGGATCCATGTGGATCCTTGAGTACGACAAAAAACAATCACAATTTTAGAAACAATCACATGAATTATTTATAAGTGTTGCAAAATACAGGAAGACTTCTTAAGAATTAGTCGTCTAATAATTATTTAAAAGTTTGGTCTACAGCTTTGCATGCTCAAGCACGACGTTGGCAATAAAAAATTAATATATTTCTTGACTTAAGAAGTATGATAAGTGATTCTATTATAATGAGGAAGTTAATGTGCATTATGTAAAATAATCTAAATAATATTAGCTTTCTTCGGCCAGGCATCTTGTTATTCATAAGGTAATAAAAGCTCCATTTCAGAAAATGTCGTAAATAATTTATTTATGTACACTTAATTGAATAAATAAATTTAAAAACAACTTTACTTGGGACGCAATCACAAAAAAATTACGCAATGTTTGCACTAAAATTCAACATACTAAATTATATATTAAATAAAAATATAATCTTTATGGTATTTTTAGGCTGAAAAATTAAAAAGCCAATCAACCCCAAGTCTTAATATGTTAAGTATTACGTCAGGACTAAGTGTGTTTCTTAAACTTTGGTATGGTTTACAAAGATTTGCGCAGTATTTTCCATACAATAAAGGACACGTTATAATTTAAGGCGATTACACATGGAGGTTGTAGTTGATAGGTAGAATACAAAACAGAAAATCTTGGTAGAAAGAAGCGGCATACAAAATAAGAAAATTTGTGGGCAGATTTAATTGAATGGGCCTAACAATAAATAAGTAAAATCATCCAATAAATGACAAAGTCCAATATGCCTCACGGATACGTAATTACTCATGTATTGTATCAAGATTGTTTTTCCGAAATATAATACCAATTTATTTCACAAAGAAGCAACGAGCTATTACTCGATATTCACTCAAACTCAAGATATATTGAAAGCTTTTCTAACGAATGTTTGTAATAGTATATAAAACTACCGTTTAATTAGACAGTGATTTATTACCTTCTTGGAAATTTCGTATTTCCTTTCTAAAATGATTTTCTCAAAACCCAATTATGGGCAACATTCTTATAATTATTAAGAAATTTTCGTTATTATTAATATAGATATTAATGTATTTTGGTATATGTAATTATTGACATATTTTGTTATTTTCGTTGTAATAGTGTAAGATTTTTTCAATAAAATATAATTCTATAATAATGTAATAGACACCACATTTCAACATTTTATTATAAAAGGCAGTATTTAAAAATAATCGATAAGATGTTTGAAATGTTAAAAAATACGTATTAAAACTGAAATGATATATTGACAATTTCATACAAGAATTAGTATACTGAAATCACCTGCAAAAATATTTTTATATTTTCCGAGAAAACTGTTTAAGATTGTTACAAAAAATCAACAAAGTGCAAAGAATACTACTTTACATTGCAAAAAATAAAGATAAAACCGAAAAATAAAATGACATGCAAGCAAACTACCAATTATTTTTATTTTATACGTGGATAATTGAAAAGATATATAACTGTTACATTACAATTTTCTGATAAAATTATATATTATAACAAATTTAGTGTAATAAAAAAAATTTAACATCTCTCCATCCAATTCATTCATCTAAATACATACTATGCCGTACATATCAACCTACATCGACCTATGGTGTTTTTTATAAAATGAGTTCTATCCATTTTAAAAAAATATGAAATGAAGTACGTTCATTTAAACACATGCAGAAAATCCATTAAAATTATTTCTTGTTTTCAGTGCTCCAATTTATAAAAGAGGATATGTTATATTCTTTAACGAGTGAAGGGAGCAAGCAAAAAGTAATGAGTAATTTCTTAAAGTTTGAGGAAGAAATGAAACCTAGAATTAAGATTTTACTGTAAAATATCATTAGATAAATTCAGATAAAAATAACAACCATTATAAATTTATTTTAATTCATTAATGCTAAACCAAACGGAATCCAACTCCATAATTTGGAACCAACATACAGAAATTACAGCTTGATGAATGGACGTATGCAAAATACGTTCCTACAATATCTGTACATGGAAGAGTATGATTAGTTTCCTTTTCTATTTTCCCCCGATTTCTTCCAGTTTCTATTCTTTTTGAACCAAAATGAGATATTGCGTTTATAAAACTTTTCTTCCGAATGTTAAAATGAAAAATTCTATACCCCCATATTATTAAGTAAATTTTTATGAAACCATCACCTATTTGCAGTACCACTCTCTAGAACTGAATTATACCAGAACTTTCCAGTTTTTCACGTTATTCATCTACTCAGTCACGAGATTACGATCGCACTAAAGCGTGATTTGTTTATGAAGAGTGCAAGTAAATGTTTAGATACCTGTCGCCCTAAAAGGATAAGGATAATAATACATATTTACATTTGTGATAAGGTTCAATCTAAGAGTTTAAATTTTATTTATCCATTAATTTTGTATTGTTATGGTTACATGTAATGTATCAATAAACATTTGTCTAAATAAAAACATAAAAAATTATACACGCAGAAGATATGACTAAATAAACGATTTGGTTTTGGTTATTCGAAAACCTGACTGACGTTTCAGAACATCATTAAATTTCTTTGTTTAGCTATTCTTAGGTATCCCCTCGGACAAAATTAACTCCAAATAAAAAGACTTTCAGGAGGTTCAAGCGGAAAAAAGAAAATGCTAACATTTTCAGTTGATTACACAAATGGCGATTACAGTTGTCTAAAAAAATTTAACCAGTCACCTGCCGCGTAAATGTATGAATGAATTTAATATTTTTGTCACGTTTTTGATACACTCGTACGTGACTGCACATACCTGGCCTTCGTTATGGATTACGAAGGTAATTTTTAAATGAAACCAAGGCTCAGATGCAAAATTAATTTTTCAACTCATATTGCTAGAATATTAGGTCGTTAATTTTGGTTGAGATTGGTCGTTAATTTTGTAGAAATACTTTGTTCATAATTAAATGAAACTATATACAATAGTATTATTGCTGCTTTATTTAAATTCTTTACCACGTCCTAGGTTTCATTGTATTACAATATCTTTAGGTGAGAAATTAGCAAAGATTAATCTTTGAGAACAGCAATTGTCAAATATTTGATTTTAAACAAAACTATTATAGCGAAGAATGATCAGGGAAAGGGTTATTTGTCCTAATCATGAATTCTGGAATGAATATGCGAAATAAATATTAAATTATTACATACGGTCATCTCGCAGGTGATTTTATTTTATAATTTTTGCAATAAAAAAAATTTTAAAATGTTTAGTTTTCATAATTTTTTAATGTACAATTAAAAGCAATATTACCTTAACTTTTTATTATTAAAATTTCGAAAGTACAAAATACGTTTAAAATTAAAAATTAAAATTTTATCCAGATATTTTACTGTTATGTTCGTGTTTTGCCATGTTGTTTTCTCCTTATATTGGATTTTCGTAATTCTTTATTGAAACTAAAAAATAGGAACAAAAAACATCTCTCTCAATACTTAGAAAAGATATCATTGGTATAGAGATAACAAAAAAATATTTCCTTTTTATATTTTTTCTTTTGTAAAATCATAAACAATATTTTCCTAATTTTCAAATATATTTTCAACACTATGAAGGTCATAAAAATTGTTTCCCAATAATAATACAAATATTTTTACGTGTTTTGCCACATATTTGTTAAGTCATGAGTTTTCGCGATTTCTTGAAAGAGTAACGAAAAATTTGTTCAATCCTTATTAATATAATAAGGAAACAAAATTTGCGAGTTAGTTAATCGAGGTAATTTAGAAAATAAATCAATTGCTTTTAAAAATTCTTTCACTTCTACGTGGATAATATTTTGTGTTCCCTTATAGGCTATGTTTTATCTAGTTTGAAGTAATGATATTACCGAAAAAGTTTTGTAATTGTAAAATTTTGAAGAAAAACACTTATATTTCGCAAGAATATTCCTGTAATGTGCAGCTTATTAAATTGCAGTTTGCATAATCATTTTAGAGAAAAATAAAACAAAAAGATATAATGTGAAATAATTTTTATAAATTTAGGTAGTATAAGCTAATTGCCTAGCGCAGCTAATCGCCCTGAAAATATTTATTATGTTCATATATTTATGAATATATGAACATATGTTATTTATGATAGGAATTCAAGCGGAGTCCACAATTTCGCATATAATTTCTAGTCAGAGCTTCGTCGCAGACTTATGAATACACTAAAGTGGATTAGATCATTTTAATTATCCGATTTGTTAACAGAAATCAAGTTGTCGTTCCAATGCTTACGGCTATATTCAAAATGAAATAATCCAGTGTGTTATTTCACTTAATTAGCACATGACGCACACATAATTATGGTTATTATAATTATCTATATTGTAAGATTAAATTAACTTCAATGAAAATAACTTTTTTGTAAAAACATAATTTTTCGTTTCATAAATTTTTATAACAAATAACTTTAATAAATAGACAGGCTAATTCTACAATATTATCATAACCATATACAATGAAAAACGTAAAAGGCGAAAAACGACTGTGGACGACAGACACGTGAGTGATCTTGCACGGCTTCTGTTTTTTTCTCTTGAGGTAGGGATTTACAGAGAAATTAGAGCCATTAATATATATTATAGGTTTTTAAAAAACACAAGATATTGCTGTTGAAAATAAGAATTAATATTAAAAAAAATTATATTCGGAACCATTTATAAATACTAACACCTTATCTGTAAATAATGTATTATGACATATAATAAAAAATATTAATGTATGTGTACACGTCTTACAGGTGCAGAGAATGAAATTGAAAAACACGGAAAATTTGTGGGTCTTTAATAAGCTCAATAGATATGAGGTTCAAATGATCCACAATTGACTGAATTGTGGAAGACATATTTAAAATACTCCTCACGTTAACGTGGCTCTCAAGTTGAAACTTGGTATTATAAAAAGTCTTTATTATCATAAGTGTAATGGTAATAAATGATAAGTATACGTACCGTGCGACAGGTTAACTTTAAAATCTAAATATTATAAGAGTAAAAATTAAACTAAAGAAACATTGGCTGTATAAAAATTTACTAAGAAAAACTTAATCAATTCTGGTAATGGGAAACGTTTTAGTCGTCGGTCAATATTACATTATATTAACATATTAACTTTCATATAAAAAAGACAGCTTGTATTTGTACGTACTACTTCGTAGGTATTCAGTTTGATACAGATTCCGTTTTCAAACCTCTTCGTAAATCAAGACAAATTGATTGGTAAGTAGATATACGAAAAGAAGGTTAATTTAGTTAATGAAGGCCACCTTTGGATGGAAGCAAATTTGTAAACGACACCGGTAAATAAACGTAATGTTAATGCATTGCAAAGTGTTGTACATTGATAGAATGTATATTCCTAGTAATAATGTATTCATTAATAACAATCAATCATTAACCTGATAAGTAATTGGACCTATTTAATTACTTCGCCAATAATTGCATCGACATCTTGCGCTCAATATCACACGCGTTAACAAATCTAATCAGTTTCCTTTTGAAATGAGTTTCAAAATATTTCATCCTCTACGCAAAAAAATTTTTCAAATTCTCTAAACACTATAAAATACCTTATTATTGCGTTTGAAATTAATTTTAATAGATTCATTACATAACCGTGTGACTTTCATTTTATAACAAACAAATAATAAACAAAAACAATATTAAAACGCTAAGTAATATATTTCGGTTTCATATTGACGGTTTTTCATATAACAATATAAATTTTGAAATGCACATAATTTTTTTAATAAATATATCTAAACTCAATAGAAAAATACAATTAACTCGATATTGCATACCCAATAAGATTTAACTCAAAAAAATAAGTTGACGTTTATATATTTTAGTGGTACCCGTAAGGGACGATGATAACTACTCGTAAATAATGATCGCTAGTCCAATATATCATAATGTTGGAAAACTATAGTTGTACATGAAATTAGTTTTTCTTTTTCTTTGTACATTATCTTTTTACTTTGTCAAAAACATTAATAATACACAATTTTTTTATCAAATTAATAATACACACATAATAATAATAAAATTAATAATACACAATTTTTTTATCAATTCATTGTCTGAAGTCTAACTGAAACAATTTACGTTAAAATTACTATTCATTTTCATTAAAAATACATGAAACTTTTTGAACTCGTTCGATTCGAAAATTTCAATGGACGCGGATGCCTTGCAAACGCCTTGTATTGTTTATGTTGGAATTAGAAAATGATGGAGAAGCTCCATAAAATGAAACAATATTACTAAATATTCCATTTCCTGGAACGATTATCACGCAGAAACCTGGGTAAAATATATAATATGTTACGAATGAACGAAAAATGCTATAAAAGAACAGTAAGGAAAAAAAAGTTATGTTTACACAGAATGTTATTAAGAAATTATTTTCTATTTTGAATTGTATTTAGGAATATTATTAAAAGGTTGTGTTATCTGTATTAATAAAAGTACAAAAAAGTCATCTTGATTTATTTTCAATTTCGTTATTCTAATTTCCACGTTTAATGAGGGTCGTGATCATAGATTAAGTTATTTTTTACTTTATTTTACTTTATTTTAACCAAATCGTATTTTAGCTCAAAATTAAAGTATTTATTTTACAGTACACCTATATAAATAATATTAATAACTTGTATAGGATTACACAGCCTAATGATAATATGAGGATGTTTATGAGTACAATAGATAATAATATAATGTCTAAATAGCACAAAAACTCTTCGAATTGAAAGAGTTACTTTTATAATTCGTTGACACTTTCCACATAGACATATTCTCAAGACTGCACAGAATTCTCAAAATATTTTTAATTTAATTATGATAAACACTATTAATAAAATTTACAGCTAAATTCATATATGTACATATATACATATATATATATATATATATATATATATATATATGTGTGTGTGTGTGTGTGTGTGTGTGTGTATATATAATATATTATTTACATATAAATTGTTAGTACTGATAAATATTTTCGAATATATATATTTTTTGAATATTTTTTCTTAATAGTATCAATAAAATTTTGTTTTTTGATAACCCTATAATATATACTGATGACTCTAAATCTCATAGTTTTTATGGTTTCATACCTCAAAAGGAGAAACAGAATCATTTTAAGATCACTCACGTGTCTGTCGTTCACAGTATTTTTTCTCCCCTCACGTCCTCCATTGTATATATTTATAAGAATATTGCAGAATTAGCTTGTTTGTATATTACGGGTATTTACTATAAAATATTTATGCGATAATAAAGTGCAAAAACATTATTCTGTTATCTGATCAGATTGTTTGTGTACGTGTTTGTGTACGCCACACGTGAAAACTATTGATCATACGCCAGTATTGGTTAACTCTGTCAGGTTACATGCAAATTTAACATTTTCGAAAAAAATCATTTAGAATGTATTAACATGACTTAACAAAGAATAACCCAGCTATCAGATGTATATATGTATATATATATGTACATACATACATATATATATATATACACAAATATATATATCTATATATATATATATATATATATATATATATATATATGTATATATATATATATATACATATTTATTCGTATATACATCAATCGTTGACGCTACCTATATTTCAAATTGTGCAAGGAAGTTTTCCACAAAGACATGCATTGGCGAAATGTATTAAAGTGTGGAGTGGTGTAAGAGGGGAAGGTGCTTGAGAAAGCAACTATAATGCGGGCAGATACACGAAGGTATAATATAGGGACGTTCGGTCGCATTCCGGACTTCTCATTTTCAAAACATTCTTTTCCTTTGAATAATTTTTGTTATCATGTATAGGTTGAAGTTTTAAATTTTAAATGCATTTGAAAAAAAATTTTCAATTTTCTTAAAAATATTCCAATTTTATTTTAATACTGAAAGTTTTATATTTGTTTCGACTCAACAGGCAATAAAATTTAATTAAAAGTATTTGACAACATCACTTTTATTTTCATAATACCTAAGCGTATTATAAAAATAACGGAAAAGTTAAGTTACAGTGGTTTGGTTTAATCTGTTGTCTAAACCAACAAATCTTTGTTATGTATTTGATTCGAGAAAAAATAAAAAGCAACCTAAAATTCTAAATTTAAAAAAAGCCCGTAAAAGTATTTTAAGTACTTAAACGTTATCTTGATATTTTTAGTTAGGTACAAAATTTGATAATTACTCAATTTTATTTGTAATTTTTTTTATGTCAAAAAAGTAAAGAAAAATTATTTCAAACGTTGAAACTATTTTTCTCGCGGGCATTTCAATTTCAACGGAACCCCGCTTGCACCTATTGGTTGTGGTCTTGCTTTATAGACTTTGGTATAAGTTTTTAATTTTAAGGAAATTAACCTTCGCGAATAGAAAAAGAATACTATAAATGAAAATACGTCGTTGTGAGCTGTCTTCCGCGCATAACTTTTTCCACGTTTGTAACTATCCGCCGTAAGCTTACTTTGTTTCCTCAATTTTTAAAAATTTGAATCTCTTGCCAATACTTGTAATTTAATACCTTTTGGCAAGTATAGTATTAGGCTGTATTCATTTGTTTGCTACCAACTTTATCTTGTATACACATATTATACTGTGGAATTAATGTATCTGTAATGGAAGGTGTTTACGCCAAAAATATTTATGAGAATAATATATATAAATATATGGTTTTTGGAATGTCTTCCGTTTGTCTGTAAAGCTATTTTTTTGCTTTTGCACTACGCAAGAACAACTAGAAAAAAATTATAGACCACGTTTTATTGCAATAAACTTACTAAAAGATCTCAATTATCATTTGAGAAAATATGGTAATTTGACGTTTCAATGCAATATATACTTACTGAAAAAAATACTCCTATAATTTTTATAATCATAATTTAATATTGTTTTCTAAACATTCACACGCAAGTCATGGACACAGCTAGTTTGTAAATAATTAACCCAAATACAGTATAGCGATGTTTAAATGTTTATATGTACCTACATATACACGAAAACTTTTCAGTATTTTCGTACGTAATAGAGTTTGTTATTGATATTTAAATTCCAAATTTTTTACAAAATTTTATATGATCTCTTCTCTGGTTTGATTTTTTTTGTCTTGTTTTTGTTACCAAGGTATTTAACGGATGGCGCGTTTTCGGTTACGATGAAATAAAATTATAGAGAACATAAAATCTGCGGGACATTGTAATATCTTCTGTTAGTATGTAAAATTATAATCATGTCTCGCGATTTTTTGGTACATTATTTATAACATTTTGCCGAAGGTTGCTGCTATTTATTTTTATCCCTCTCTCTATCTCCTATATTTGTTTGTTTTCGGTTTAATATATGATAAAAAAATTCTTGGAAAAATATTATCTGAAACTCTATTTTAAATATTAGCCTTGCAATATTCTTCTTATGTCCGAAAGGTACCTTTAAAGGCGCTAACTGGTTTACTAGAATATTTTCTGTATTTTCTCCCTAAGCACAAAACCAATATTTTAATTTTTTTTTTAATGTAAATAATTTAGTAATTTTGAACATGAATTCCAAAAATTAGTAAACAAACAAACTTTCTGAACATTAGGCTTTTAATTTTTTAAGGAATCGTGTCCGATCGAAAATCTTCGCAAACAAGCTTTATTCAATAATTAATTACACACGTGCCTACAAGTATTCCATTTAAATAAACTTTCACGTGTAAATGATCATAAAAAAAGTATTATATTACCTTTAATCGAGGTGATAAAATCAGTATTTAGTATCACGTATCACTGAACAAAAGGTTCGATCCCAGGTACATAGAGTCAGCACGCCTTTCGCAGTCCATTGTTGATTCAAAAAGAAAGAAACTTCTGTTTTATACTTTGCTGATATAATATTTTGAATGAACATGGGTTTTCTATTGTTACTCCATTTCTTTGTAAGAGGGCTATCAATGCTCCCGCAAATAATCACTTATTAATTAGCTATAATAAGTCACGTATAGAAAAATGTAATTGTTTACAATACTCACATATTTATCCATCCGTTCATCCATCGGTATCTAAAATATAATTTTTTATCTTTCTAAAACGTCTATCACATTATTGAAAATATAACAAAAATAAAACATGTAACCAAGTACGTGTTTAAAATGAACAAATGTGATCCCATGTTATTTTGAAATGAATTATATTGCTTTGATATTTAAATTAATAGGACACCTACATGACACCTAATTTTAAACCAACAATCAAACGAATATGATCGATAAACTTCCCACAAATAACCTCAGCACTAAACATTACAGCATAAGATTAAATAAAACCATACTTTGTTTAAAGAAAATGAGCAGGTGTCCTATGTTTATAATAATCAACAAACACATGCAAAGTTATAGCACCAGTATATTATTACCATACTAATATCTTTATAGTTGCCTTGCTAATAATCTAAATCACATTGTCCGCATTCTAGATAAAAATTATTATTTTTTATTTCTCGTAAAACTACGAAAGTTTTTATTTTTTATAAAAAACAATTACGTTCATTTTAATACTCTAAACGTGAAGCATGTTAAATTTTTATCTAACTCACCTAGACAAGTGTAATCTGTTATATTCACAGAAAGTAAGAAATTTATTCTTATTTGCGGTTTTCATTTACTATTTGTAAATTATGTTATCAATTTATATAATCCGCATGAGGAATGGAAAAGATAGTATATTGAGAGCAAAGAATCACAGTAACACATTATTCAGATAAGTGTAATTTTGAAACAAGCGACTGCACTCCACCTGTAGAATGAATACTTGTTTCACCTATCATTATTAAATAATAACGTATGAGGTATGATTACATAGACTTATTTTAATGAAGTGTTTTAGATTCAAAGCTTTTCTGCTATCTCCGCGTGTCTTTAAGCGGATTACTTTCATGGGGAAAATTTATCTTAATAGGGAAGAAAATAGTATTGAAATATTGCAAAAAGAATTTTCTTATACTTCTTCAAGGTCTTTCACTTTACCCGATGATTGGTGAACTTCATAATAACATATTATCCGCGTAATTTTAGATACTTCTAATTTTTTTCTGGTTGACTTTTCATTCGATAAACAAGAAAGAAAGAAAAACTAAACTAAAAAATGTTTTTTTGTTTAGTTTAAATCGTTTTTAAGAGTAAACTTTTTGTACTCATACACTGTGATTTTGGTGTTAAATAATATTTTTATCTCACAATCAATAAAGTCTTTAATATGTTCATTGACTAACATGTTTTTAACATGTTTTCTTAATGTTTGCTTTATCATTGTTTATTGATATTTAAAAAAGCTTTGATAAACTATGCCTGTCCACTAGCTCCCTTTTGAGAATTGTATCTCAATTGTAAAATAAAATAAGTTATGTGTAAAAGAAAGTCTTAAAAATCGATGGAGTAAGTACGCCAGTAGATTATTAGGAATTTGTCAATATTTTTATGCTAATAAATTAAATATAGTACAAGAAACAAACATAATTAAGTATTTAAAATCAATTCTTCTGAAAAATTAACAACGTTTAATAACAGAAGTTACTTGGATAATACTTTTACCGTGTTACTAAAATTAAAGATTAAAATTATGTTTAAAACCATATCTTTCTCCCACTTTCATTTATCATAAGTACATATTTATCCACTAGCTAGGTTGAAGTGTGAAAATGTCTGTTATGTATTTACTGTAATCTAAATATTAATGCTTCAAGAGAAAACTTTGTACCCCATTTTAATCATATTGTGGGTACGGAGGAGTGTGGGATTTGGCATAGTTAAAGTTTAAACGCAGAAGGAGTGTAAAATCAACGTTACAAATACATTGACTCATTGTTTAAGTTCATATTCTTAATGTCAAAGGCATAATAGAGTAGAAGTATACTCTGACAAAAGAATTTCAATAATTATTTGGAAATTTAATGAATTGGGAATTAATTTCAATTTAATTATTTTTTTTTATAATTACCATAGAATTAAAACGCATTTTTGTTATATATACTCGCAGTATAACAATAATACCTCGCGTCTACGGATTATATTATGTTCACTAGTTTAATTTTTAAAACTTGTTCAGAAGGTTTAAAGAAGGCGAAAAGGGGTAATTTGCTACTTTTTCTTTTAATTTATTCGTTCGTTGTACTCGTAAAAAAATATTTAAACAGTTTTTCGTGGAGTTACCATTGGTTATATTTTCAGAGTTTTGGATAATTTGTGGTTAATATTATAAAGTTACGTTAACAAGGATGTGAAAAATTCAAACTAAACAAATATATATATATAAAATATTGGAAAATTCGGACAACATATATATATTTTTTTATTTTCAAAATTTTCTGAATCGTAATCATGTTCAAATATTCAATTATCCTAAATAATACTCTGAAGTAGAAATAGACTTAAGAAAGACTCGTATAGTCGATTTATATTTCTGAGAAATAATTTAGCAAAAAAGATTTAAGATAAAAAAGTTATAAAATATAATCATCTTACTCTGTATTCAGGAATCGATGGAAGCCTGCTTGTTATACCAACATAACAATATCTGATATTTACCTAAAATTAAGAGGATGAGAAGTTAGCTCAAATAAGTTTAATTCAGCATAATAGTACATCTAAGCGAAAAGAGAAAAAGGGAAAGTTATATTATTAATTCAAGAAAATTTTTTTTCGTTAATGATAAAGCAAATTAAACAGTTTAACTTTTGCTTATTTGTCTTGTCAAAATTCAGTATACGCGTTGAAAAAATTAGCTTATTAAGATATTTATTAATAGCATGAGAAGGTAATAATAAAGCAACGGTCTTTTAATATATTTGTATTTAAATATTAAAATATATTTAATACAAGTATAATTTCATTGAGACCTTCCTTTTTAACAGCTATTTAGTTTTAACATTTGAAACTTTACATATTACTCTCTTCTATATTACTATATTTTGACATTTAAAAACTAAAACGCTATTATTTCAAGTAAGTTTTTCGTGAATAACACTCTATAGCACGGGCAAGATCGGTACTAGTTCTATGATGTTATATTATGAGCCTTTAAATAATATATGTGCGTAATAATCTGCGGTATTACCATTAATATTGCATTATTTAAACATAAAAATGTTGTTTTCCTCTGACAAACATGATGATAAAAAAATGGAATACACTGAACGATGTTACTGAAACTCTGCAATTTTAATTTCCACAATTAATGAAAGTTTTCATTTCAAAATTAGAATAAAGAGAGCTGAAAAAATATCCATTGACTCACATAAGCATTCTCTGACTTCAGTACACAAGTTTTCATTTCAATAAATCGAACCATGTTATCACAACGACGTCGTGTGTTCGTACTTAATCTCTTATGTTATAATGTACCTTCCCATTTTCTACATCTTACAAATTACGCCACCAACTACCCGGAAAGCAAAGTGAAAAGGGAAAGCGACAAGCTCGTTATGCCCCGCCTGCACCTTCATCCTCGATACTGTAGAAGTAAGGTTGACGAAAAAGCCGTTTTAAATCCTTGAGGACTCGACAAGCCGACTGCATAATTCAACGGGCAGGATTACAAACGAGTATTTACAAATAAATAATACGTAACAACCGAGTGCTGTGACATTACCAGCACTTATTAGCGGTAGTCGATTTTAAAAGTTACAGTATTCTTGCCTTACGGTGCAAGTAAAGTTAACAAATGGAATAACGGCTTTTTAAAGATCACACATTACATTTATGTGTAAGTAACCATTCATCTGATTAGTGCACAAATCTGCATAAGCCTGATGATTAAACATATCCAAAAATCTCAACTTCGATATCGGTACGTGAAGTGGTGTCATGGTTTTTCCTCCACGTTTCTTGTCGAAATTCTCCTAGACATACTTAATTCAGTCCCTTTATAAGACCCATGTAATCGAACTATCAAACAATTTGAATATTACCATTTATCAATCTGCTTATTTTTTTAATCTACATGAGTTCTTTTCATCATCAACCCTTTAAAAATATATTATATGCAGAAGCAACTGCATGAAATGAAATATTGTTCATACGACTCCTTGCGTCATACAAAACTATACTTATAAAAGGAACTAAATAGCTCATAACCTTAAATACCAACACTATTGACCCTTAAGAGGGCTATAAAATAAGAACCCCGTGTTTTTTGTCGCGAAACAAAAATCCTAATAGCAAAAATCACCAATTTTCAGGCTGAATTTCTGAATTTATACTTAACATCAAGACTTTCATTTAAAATTAATAAGAAAGTTAACTATTACGTAAGTTCAGGATATAATCGAATGGAAAAATATTCTCTAGTTCAAATAAAATCTGAAAACATATTTTAAATTTTATTGAAACAATAATCAATCAAGCATTGAGCATTTATTGATCAATATCAAGATATAATAAAAAAAAATTAATGCTCTACCCGAAGTTACGAATTGTTACTCTCCGTGATATTTTAAATTTAAAAAAAATCATTTAATTGGATCAGTTTTTATCTTGATTGTTTATTTTATCGAGGTAATTTTCTTTCTGGCAAATTTTTTTTATGCATACATTAAATATTAAAAAGATAAGTGACCTTAGTTAGGAAATGGAAGTATTTTATTGAATTAAATATTTGGTTTACTGGAATGAATGATAAAACTTTTAAGTGGGCCTCTTCATATTAACTCAAAACTTTGCATGAAAATAAATGCTTCTTATTTCATTGTTATTTCTCGCATCGAGCGTTTGAACAATTGGAAGAATTATAATAGAAATTTGCCAAATTCTTAAATGGTCTTAATGGTCTCTTGCTAATTATGAATTGGGAAATGTGATTAATGTGATAAAACCGTACCATAAACGGGTTTACTCGCATGATAATTCTATGAGGTTACTTATGAATCGTTTTTATATACTAACACCGCCGTAAAAAAATTACTCCCGACGTAAATAAATGTTTTTAAATTACGCGACCTCTCTTTTTGAGAGTAGTTTATGTATAGATGAATATTTTAAATACAGAAGCTCAAATATATACATGTAATAGATTTGTGACGGAGTGGATTCTGTGCTTGGAAAATATTTTGAAAAGAGTGATTAATTTATCATACAGATTGATAACAGAAACAAAAAAAACCTACTTTTGGAATGTTTGCCTGTCTATCTATATGTTAGTTTGTTCTTTTATCACGCGAAATCCACTGCACGGATTTTAATGAAACCCTCTAGCAATATATAGGATACTTTTTATCTGAATAATACAGATATTTTTATACCAAATACTACGCGCAGTCGCGTCGGCACAGCTGGTGTAAAATAATAAGTAGAAGTAATTTTATTTTTAGCTTTAAAGAGTTAATTAATTTTTTTCTTGAGTTATAATTTCAATTTATAAACGTGAATACTGGAAGAATGGCACTACAAATAAATTCTGTGTGATGAACATATATTTTAAACTTTCATAAACGTAGTAAATATATTTTCTCCTTTCCCTTTTGTTCATCTGTGTTAGTAAAATTATAAAAAAACTCAAGCTTAAACAAAAATTGAAAGTAACATACAAAGCGTGTTCCCTTTTCAAATCAACTCGAATAGTGCCCGGTCCAAGCTAATTAGCAAAAATAACATTAAATTATAATTTTAATTAAAGAAAGCGGTATCACTTTCAACTTTAAAAAATGTTTATTTAGCCATGAACAAAATAAAATCCAACAATAAAATATCTAAAAAATCCACAACATTGCTTCATCTCCCGCGAAGATTCGACACTCGGTCGATTCGACAAAATAAGGAAAACGAACCATCCTCTGCTCGGTGTCTGTAAACCCTAAACCATTTATTTCTTTTCCCATCGGCGACGGCAGTTCATTGGCAAACTCATTGCGGCTCGACGACTGAACTCGGGTAGTGTTTTTATTCCCCACCTAGCAACTGTGCCGCCGTCTAACGAGGCACACCGGAACTTACCAGTCATGCGAAAGGAATTACGTAGACATGAAGCTGAGTAGAGAAAAGAAAATGGAGCCGACTGTCGACAGTGATCGTCTGGATCTGGGTTTGCTCTATAACATAGACGGATATCGTTTTGAGACTATTTTTGTTTTCTATAGTTACCACAAAAATTTTATTCTATTCTTTGGAATTAGCAAAAACACAAATACTTCGTATATAAATAAAGTGGGAATAAATGACAAATTTGAGTTACGGCTATCTATGAAGGACATACAACATTACAAAAAACGTGTAGCATATAATTAATATATATATGATAATTATTTTTTATCTTTTTTTAATAAATAAATCTCGCGAGTGTTTTTCTTAGTATTAGCCATTAAATAAAGTATGGAAATATTGTTATCAAACATAAATAGTGAAGTTAAGAAAAGTATTTGATATATACATATACAAATTCTAACAGCTCTCTTTTCCGATGAATAATCAGATCTATAATCACATATTAATTGATATAAAAAAATATAACGAGAGATGTGGTTGTATTATGTGCTGTAGCCGATGTCGAAAATTGACGTATATATTTGAGAAAATCTTAAAAAGTGAACTACAATTTTTACTATTAAAATATTATTAATAATTTAAATTCCACGCAAGTCAATCCAGAAGCAGAAGCATGTGTGTCGATAGTTATGTAAGAAATAAATAAATACAACATAAATTACCATCTCGTTGAATGAGAAGATTAGGTCACATTTCGGATTGATGTTGATATTAATTTTATGGAAAATGAGTAGCTCTATAATAATAATAAAATATGCATGAATATCTCTAGTAAAACACGTTTTATCGCAATAGACTGTCTCTTATTTTAACAAATTGTCATAGACAAACAGTTTCTACAAAACGATAAGAGATGGCGCTACTATTCACTAATTACATATTTTGATACAACATTATCACACCCCCACTTATCAAAATAAACAACAATTTTATTTAAGTACAATGCCCAATTTACACATAAACTTATAATGCTTAATAGTACACAGTCCTTTGGTAAGTAAATCGGCGGTAAATCCTCACTACACAAGTACATAACTTTAATATATTTATTTTTAACAACATCTCTTAAATAATGGAATCTCACATCTATATGTTTTGATCTGTTGTGGCTTTAGTTACTTAATGACAACTTTAAAGCACTCTGATTGTCACAATAGATCTGTATTACAGATAAGTTACCAGTTATTTCATGTAACAGGTTTCGCAAATACACTCCTTCGCGAGCTGCCTCAGACAAAACAGTATATTCTGCCTCTGTACTAGAGAGCGATACGGACTTTTGCTTTCTGCTTTACCATGAAATGGCAGATCCCGACATAGTAAAGCAAAAGCCCGTGTAGGACTTCCTATCTATGGCATCGCTGGCCCAATCGCTATCTACAAAGCCCTCTAACTTGCTACCGCCCTTAAAATATTTTAAACAGTAAGTTTTTGTACATTGCAAATATTTAAGAATGCGTTTAGCATAATGCCAATGTGTAAGATCATAGCAACTGTTAAATTGGCTCAAATAGCTAACAGAATAGGAAATGTCAGGCCTAGTCAATACTGCCAAATACATTAATGATCCAATTAACTTCTGATATGGAACATCAAGTACACATTTATCAGGTTTCTCTAAATTTAATTTACACTCTATTAGTGTTTTCTGCATTTTACAATCCAACATATTGAACCTAGTTAATAGCTGATCAATATACTGCTGCTGATCTACAGTAATTACATTTTTACTAACATTTATTCTCATGCCTAAGTATTGCCTTACAGGTCCTAAATCTTTTAGCTTAAATTCTGATCCTAAAGTATCTTTTAATTTTTTACTTTCAACAGAACAATTCGAAAAAATTAAAAAGTCATCCACATATAAGGCCACAATAATTTTAGCTTCACCTTTAGTTTTTGTGAACAAACAAGGCTCATACTGACTGTTTTTAAAATTTAATTTGCATAGTAAATCTTTAACTCTGTCATACCACGCAAGGGAAGACTGTTTTAACCCATAGATTGCTCTTTTCAATTTTAAAACCTTTCCCCCACTTTTGTTCATAAAAACTTCAGGTAATGACATGTAAATAGTTTCTCTCAAAAAACCGTTTAGGAATGCTGTAGTAACATCCAAATGATCAATACTCATATTCATCTAAACACTGAGAGCAAACAATAATCTGAGCGTTGAATGTCTAACCACGGGAGAGAACGTGTCCGTATAGTCAATTCCAGGTTTCTGCGAGAAACCTTTTGCCACCAATCTAGCCCGAAACCGCACATTATTGTCCACATCAAACTTTTTGTTAAGCGCCCACTTGCACTTCACAATTGTCACATCACCGGGGTTGTCAATGAGCTCCCATGCATCGCTGTCCTCAAAAGACTGCAGCTCGTCGGCCATGGCATTCTTCCACTATTCACTCTCAGGCCCTGCAAGAGCCTCTGAGAACACTATCTCCTCTAATGCTGAAACAGTGTTGGAAAGACATGTAAAACCATACCGTTCAGTTGCTTTCCTGGAACGCTTTTCAGGTAATTCTGGTGTCTGTTCTGGGGTTGATGTCGTCTGGACTTCTGTGTCTAATATGTATGTGGTTGGAGATGAAGTTTTCGTTATTGTTTCATTACTCTCCTCATACACTGAAGAATAATCTGATGGGCAGTCTTCTATCTCTGAAATATGAGACGATTTATTCCCCACTGAAACTGTGCTCTCTTTATCTAAGTTATCTGCAAGTGTCTCTTCGTTAAGAATCCAGATAGCTGACTTGTTACCTGTTTCTTTGAGCTCTGATTCATTTTCCATCACGATGACATCTCTACTTATAACAAGACTCTTCTTCGCAGGATTATACAGCCGGTAACCCTTGACCTCTTCACTATATCCCACTAAAATGTGCTCCATGGCTTTCTTATCCCATTTCAAACGACGTTCCTTGGGGATATGCACCATGACTTTACTTCCAAATAAACGGATGTGACTGAGATCTGGTTTCTTCCCATACCACAAATTCGTACGGAGTTGTCTGAAGTCTTGAAGCAACGGATCTATTCTTCAAATAGACAGCAGTGTTAGCTGCCTCTGCCCAAAATCGTTTATCCAGCTTTGCATCATACAATAGACATCTAGCCTTCTCCACAACTGTACGGTTGGCTCGCTCACATAAACCGTTCTGTTCAGGCGTGTAATTATTTGATTTTTGATGAATTATACCCTTTTGTTTCAAATAATTATCAAACTCCTTATTGCAAAATTCAAGTCCATTATCTGAACGTATCATCTTTATTTACTTATTCAACTGATTCTCAACCAATGTTTGGAAGTCTTTGAATTTGCTGAGCGCCTCACTTTTATTCTTGATAGAGTATATAAAAGTCATCCGACTGAAGTCGTCTACAAACAGTATGAAATATCGAGCACCATTCAATGACGTGGTTTCCATTGGTCCACAAATATCTGTGTGAATTCTTTGTAATAATTCTGTGCTTCTCTCACCAACATGCGAAAAGGGTAATCTTGTTTGCTTTCCCTCGCAACAAGTTGTACACTGATATTTCGTTATGTCAAAATTTTGTTCATATGACAAACCATTCACAATATTTCTCATCTTGTTCATGTCTTGACTACTTAGGTGTGGTAATCTTCTGTGCCACAGATTTCCACTAACTGCTGGTGCGGCCAACATACAAGTCTGTGTTTCTAACCTCAACTTGTAAATACCATCTGACAGGTCGGCAGTAGCAATCAAAACATCATTCTTGTCTCGAATGTAGCAGTGTTTTTCATCAAATATCACACTATTTCCGTTTTTAATCAGTTCACTCACGGATAATAAATTTGTTGTCAAACTGGGAACGCACAGCACATCCTTCACTGTAATTTCAAATTTCAGTTCTGAAACAATGTCGACGTCTCCGGAACAAACTACTGGCACTGTAGATTCATTTGCAACCACTATTTCTGGTAAACACGGTGATCGGTTCATGTTTTTTACCCAAGATTCGTTCACCGTCATATGAGCGCTGGCGCCTGAATCCACGTACCATTCAGTTTTATTGAACTTTCCATTCAGGAAAACGACATTAAAAACATATTTACTATTGTTTTTCTTCAATAAAGGGCACTGATTTCGATAATGACCATTTTCTTCACATTTGTAGCATGTATTTATTTTCGATGAATCTGTCATTGCTGCTGTCATTTTCTTGTTTGATACTGACGTTGAAGGACCGGGACTGCCTTTCTTTGACTTATTGACCGAATAATTATTTCGCGCCGCAAATGCAGCACCTGCGTCATTGTCTCTGGTCACTTCCATGTCGAGCAATTTCGACTTCATGACATCTGCAGTTATCGAAATGCCCGAATGTTCAATTGGCATTATCATGGGAGAATAACGATCTGACAAACCTGCTAATAATAATGAACCCACCCATTCATCGGTGATTGTAAAACCTGTGCTGTTCAACCGTTGAGCTGTCTCGACCATTTGAGTCACATATGTAGCCATTGAATCACAATTATCTAGCCGAATAAAAATCAAATGTCGCAGTAATGTTATTTTGCGTGAGAAACCGGAGTCATCAAACATGGTCTTCAATGTAGTCCTTAATTCTGCTGCGCTCTTGGTATTTTTAATATGCACATACAACGATGGGTCCACAGTCAATATTAGCTTTGCCTTCGTTTTTGCGTCGTCTGCTGGCTTAACTTCAAAACTTGCCGTTGGCTTGATGTACTTGTTCATTCCTTCAAGAACCAACAAATTTTCAGCCGCGAAGCTCCACTCATCATAATTTTCTCTTCCTTTTAGTTTAGGAACACTGGCAATATAGTTCGTAGTCATGTTTCCGCGATATAACTTTCACAAATTATCTATTTTCACGAAAATAACTGATAATTTAGCACAGAGTACGCCCATAACCTCTAGTAAAACACATTTTATAGCAATAGACTGTCTTTTATTTTAGCAAATTGTCATAGACAGACAAACAGTTTCTACAAAACGATAAGAGATGGCGCTACTATTCACTAATTACATATTTTGATACAACATTATCACAATATCAAATATTTGTCACAAAATGTTTTAAAGAAGACAGCATTTTTTTATTGAAAACCAAAGTAGACATTTCTGCATGCGTATCAAAACATAAATACGCAATTTCAAAATATTTAAAGACGATCCCTAATCTCCGCTAATTCTCTTTTCTAAATACCGAGTTACCCGAATAAAATTTTCCTGATACTTTTATCAGTTTTGAACGTAATAATATATATTACGTACGAAACGTACAATCTAAAATTACTACCTACCTCCAACCTCCGTCCGTGTTTTCCCTTCATGATTTAACCGAAAGGAAACATTTTGATATCAATTAAGTGCGGAGCCAAAACTCATAATATTTATTCTGTTTAAATTATCATTTTGGTATAAATTTCAAATTAATTCCAAATCCGAATACGTATTCACCTATGTCGTTAAAATCGTGTGGTGTTTCACGGCAACTGAGTACTGAACGCCAGATTCACATTACTTGTCTTTGATGTCGTTCGTCCGTGATTTTTACCGCAATGCTTTGAATATTTTTTTCTTAATGTTGGGCTTAATTTTTTCATAGATTTGGGACAGTTTGTTAACATATAAATATTAATGAAAAGAACATAAACACTATAATCACCCAATGCATTTGATTATCGCTGGTTGTGCGACACCAGTTACTGGGTTCAATTTTGTAAATCAATGCAGCTAAGCGTGTCGGAGTTGAAACTTCCTAAAATTTCGTTTTGAATTATCTATAGAACGCACCGAATTAATATATATTTTCAATATAATTGCCTCAATGTTTTAAATACGTCAAGTTTATAAAGACGCAAATTCGTTTTACTATGACTGATAGCACAGCAAAAGCTGAAATAGGCTGGGTTTGCTTTAATCGCAGCCTGATATTCAGTCAGCGATGGATAGAGTTTCCTTCTTCACTGTATTATCCTATCCATCGCTCGCCCTTTCCAATACCGATATTTTTCACTTTTTGCTATGATGTTTTATATTAAAATAAGAACTACCGTGACAAAAAAGTTTTAATTTCAAAGCTTTAATGATAATATGAATAAATTAAATTCATAATAACATTACTATGATGCACACGTATATACAGGCAATAAAACTGTGGGCCGATTCAATTATTTACATTGAAGGTAATCAAGAAAAAATGTTTTTGGTGTTCAATTTACAACAATATATGACAAAAACAATATTGATATTTTTGCCTGTCTCTATCGTATTAGGTATGCATCATACTTTAATAAAATGAAATAAAAGGATTTTAAAAAAAATTGATATAGGAAACTTCATGCTACTGGATAGTACAGAAAATATTTTCTGTAACTTAACGTATTTCCTGTTGATTAAGCTCACGAAATGAGACTGTGGTTTTCATTTATATACGAAATTAACGTTCAGGATATATTTCATGGATGGATTCATTACGCACTTCCTGCAGGATTTATCGAAAAGTCCATAGCACACAATAGTAAGAATTTAATTTAGTCGATATGAGTGTACTATTTGTAAACATAATTAAAGGGAATTTCAATTTAATAATGAACTTTTGATAGTTTATGGTAAAATAAAGAACAGATCATAAGATAAAAATATTAATGTTTCTGATGATTTACAATAAATGGTGTTGTTAGAACACACACCGATTTACGGGTGTTGTATATACGCATACATAATGTTATGCAAATAAACACACATACACACACACACACACTCACACATGTATCCCTGCATAATTACATGCGCGCACGTGCGCTTTCGCATACGCACGCACGGGCACACGCGCACGCGTACACACAATCACACTCATAGGCACACACATACAAACACAGTGTGTATGGCATATCCGTGATTGTAAGTCTTTTTTATTTCAAAATATCGAAGCGGTCTCTCTGATCCTTTATTATGAAACATAACTCACTGGCTATTTCAATGGACTTCACTTTCATCATTTGGGAATGTGTAAAATTGCTTCTTATTCATTTAGAGTTTCACCCAAGGATCCAAACCTGTCGTTAAATCTCGTCTGTATGTTAGTCTTTCAAGTTAAATATTTACGGACACTCATCATGCGAGCTATCATAAGTAGACCATTAACGCAAACGCACCTCTTTGATAGGATCTCCTATGCAACTGCTAACTTCGAGAATGCAACTATGGCTAGAGCAAATTCAAAGAAGACTCACGATTCTGCGTACAAATACAAACGCTTCAAAGCAAACCATTTCAAACCTACTTACTTACAGATCTGACGCATCGAGAGAGCTCAAGCCAAACATTGAATTACCACTGTACATTAGGCAGACTGTTCACGAAAAATGTAATGAGAACTTTCTGGACTCCTATGGAGAGATACAATTAATAATGTTTCTTTAGTCAGCGCATACTTCAGACGGCGCGCCTGTCATTCCTCGACCGGTCAAACTTTGGATACTTTTGTTCCACACTCAAGCTGATTGACCCACCAACTTTTGATAAACATTACAAGGACTGAGTTCTAAAAGGACAGACCTCTATAACTTCAAGTCAACAGTGGGCAACCAATTTGTCGTCAGCTAAGAAACTTCAGTACTGGACAACCCATGTAACTGCAATACATCCATGAAACTGCTGTACTGTAAATCCATGTAGGTGCTGTAGTCAAACATATATCATAATTTTTTACAAAATTGCATCTTTCTCAGTGTGACAAAAATTTCAAAGAGGCAAATTCTTATAAATACTCTATAGAAAGTGAAAGAGAATTGTGCATTTTGGGAACGTAATAGACCATTGACTTAAAAAGTTTACAGATGGACATCCAATTGTAATATACACAATTATCGATATACACAAGATAATTGTGTATATCGATACCTTAAAAAGTAAGATATATAGAAGTGTAAATATGTTATTCATTTGATTTAATTAATACTCATAAACCGGAGAATTTAATTTACCATTAGTCGTTGTAAGTATTTTTACATTTTTCCACTCATTTCAAACAAACGTATAAAGGTCTATTTTCATAACAAATAGTTCCACTGCTTGCAATCAAAATCTGCTTTACATCCTTTCCGTCTGCATTAGCTTGAGTGTAGTGTGGATAAAACAAACATTGGATTTATTTTTAAATATTTTTTCTGTGTATTTTAACCAGATATTCCTTTTAAAGGATTCTTTTCTGAAAGATTTGATATGCTATAAGTGGAATTGTTTCACAGAAACGCCGACCCGTGTTAAAAGAATGGCATCCCATATTTATGAAAATGATGTAAACGATAAAGTTTTCAATGGTTGAATAGGGAATTTGTGTAAAAGCCTTGAAAATAGTATGTACAAAAAATCAAAAGTGTTGCTTACGTACTCTGAATAGATAAATGAAATTTCATATGTAGCAAGAAAAATTAAAAAAAAATTAACATTGAATTCAGGTCATTGTGAAATCACCTGGATTATCATATGGGCATCTCATGTTTAGGAAGCAATCGAATCGTCGATAATTGAGAAAAAATTATCTCAAGTGAATGAATGTACTGAATATATACTATTCAATTCGTCTGATATGTGTAGTATTAGCTTAGGAATGGGGACGATAACTTCTCTATTTTCGTAAAAGCTAAGTTGACGAATCATCAAATTTATTAATTAAGAACTTTGTTAATAATAAAACTTCATGCCATTTTTTACCACCCTACATTAAATACTTAAAGTCTCCAATGTATTTTCCACCCACCAGGTTCTCACCATTCCTTTGAATATGGTCGCAAATATTTTTTACGCGAAGGTAAAATAACGGAAAATTTTTGTAATTACGTCATAATTAATAAGGAAAGTCGAAAATTACGTTGATAAATAAAGGAACTAGGATTTAATTTACGTTAAACTTGTAACGAAAGTCAACAAAGTTCCTTACAAGTGTTAAGAGATTCAAAAGTATAATTCAATTTCTTCTTCATTATTGAAATACAATTGTTGAAATACAATGAACAAGAAATTCGTTGTTAGCAGGCGAAATGATTCCTTAGAAGATTAAAACGTAAAACTATAAGGGGCTTTAATTTATATGAAAGAAAGGCAGTTGCGACGACCGTATTAGTGAGTTATTATTTTATAAATTCGCCAAGATTGCTGAGCCTCGAGCGCTGTCATATTAAAGTGCCGTCTTATAATTCTAAGGAACGCTATATATTTAAAAAAGTTGAAATTTTAAATAACTTTTAAAATATAACAATATCTTTATTCTTTCGTGTATTTTTGTTTCGATTAAATTTTTGGAAAGCCATGATAACATGAATTTTACCGAGTATAGAATTAGATTAAAAGTCATTATTATTAATACAACAATTTAGACAATATTAGTCATTATTAATTTATAACTTAACGCAGTATTTAACGAGATACTAAAATTATTTGACAAACTCTCTTATAATGGGGTTTATTAAATAGTTTTAATATCCTGGCCAGTGACATAATAAGCCAGTTGTGTTTGTACGGAGCGTTTTAACGCTAATTGTAGTTCATCAGGTTTTAAGTTTTTATAACTTTGTAATGAAAAGTCCTAGGTATGATATATTTATTTTAGTTATTTTTAATCTTATCACTTATTCTATTTTAGTAATAAAAATATAATCAAATACGCTATTATGTGTATCTATACAAATAATTTCTTTGATGGTATGTGCCGCTTAGCATAAACTATATTCGCGCGCTAACCTCATTGCAATTTTACGAGTATACATAAGTAAATGGAAAAAAACAATTTTAAAATTGCAAAATGACGAAAATGATCACCGTCAGACAAACCGAAAATATAACACAAAGGGTGACATTATAGAATTTACGCTGCATATTTTAGTTTCATTATGTTTATAATTGAAAAAAAATTTACCAATTTTATATTAGAACGTATATTACGAGTGCTTAAATGTTTTAGCAAAATTGATATGATGCTTTAATTTCTTTTGTGAATAACCGCAGATTTGACAGGTGACCATTTAATCTGCCATTTTGAAAGAGTAGTAGACGAAAAAGATATTATGAATTTATTGAAAATCCTTAAATTTTGCTTAAGAGTTTAATAAAAGTTTACAGTCCATTATTCAAATCTTTATTGAAAAATTGTTAATATCATATTTGTTTATTATTTTATCATATTTATTTACTATCATATTTTTGCAGAAAAGTACGAAATGAAAAAAATTTAAAAATTTAATTATTCAAGATCGTGTTTCACTCAAAACCAAGGAAGTACTAGATTGAAACGCCATGTTAATCTACTTTCGTTTAAATACTTTTTGTGTAACCTTTACCCATAATGTTCTTGGTATGATTTTTTTCTGCAATGTTATATTATTGTGAGAGTAAATATTATTTACTAAGGCAGACATTTAGTTATTCATTCGCTTATCTCATTAATAAATGCTGTTATACAAAAAAATTATTATACGTAAGTTTTTGCTTCAATTTAGCTGTTCTTTTCCACAAATACATACGTATGAAAATATCTATTTTCATGAAATTACCGAATTAAAATATGATCGCTCACGACGATACGACCAAAAGATATTGCAAACTAATGGGAATTCATAACAATAACCGGCTATTTTCTTATGAGGAACCTTTCTAACCTTAGGTAACTATTCTGGTGTAATATTACTGTAATTATAGAATTTCATAACCAATTTATGGTTAATATGTGTTTCAGTAAGCATGTTGGACGTATTTTGATTCTAATATATTCATGAATTATAGGTTTATATGTGGTATTTAAACGAATTATCGAATGAATATTTGTATTAAGTCGTTATCATTTTGTTTATATGATTATCTGTAATACATGTTTTCATTTACTGAGGCAATATACATGTCATATTTTGCTAAACATTGTATTAGATGACATATTACCATGGGGTTTAATAATTCTATATAAGTTGCATATCGCTTATTTGCCATTATATAGGTACATACGATTACGATTATGTTAAAATTAATTTTTTGTTTTTCTGTTTTTGGAACTAGATTATGAATGGGACATGGATAATAAAAAAAAATTTCTTAAAAGATATCGAATTAAACGAATAAAAAATATAATAAGACTGTTAAATTGATAAAAATAAATTAATTGATAAACATTAAAAGGAATAAACCGAAAATGTTACGTAACTAAATAATCTAAATTTTAATTAGTTGAGATTAGGTAGATAATGAATGACTAATTACATTCATAATAATATACGGGATATAATAAAAAACCATTTCAAATCTTAGGTTTGATATTCCTTAATACAATAGGATTTCAAAGCGCGTGTCAATTTGTGTGCTGTACATATTGTCAGTGCGAATTGAGTTGGAATTTTCCTTCATAATCTGAAGTATGTAGTATTTGAGGTTAACTATTGTCAATTCAATGACTTGTGCAAAAGGTACCTTCATGATACCAATATATTAAATATCGTTGTTAGATCATTTTATCGTTTTCTATTAAATTTCTACTCGACATTTTTTTCCACTCTTCGTAAGAAAAACATACTGTTTTGCAAAGATCGCTAATCTTAAATTATATTTGCGGTATTTAACGCATTATTACGTATTGATTTTATTTATGTTAACTGTTAAAACTCATGTTAACAAATCAACAAAAATCTTAGCCTGTAGCCTCAAGTAAATAATTTTACTCAAGCTCGTTCCAAATTTTATAGCTCTTGAAACTAAATCATACTTTCATAAATTTCTCTTTCTGCCTTTACTTAACTATGGATCTGTATCTTGCCGAGCTCTTATTAAGAATGGTGTTAACAATGGAAACGCTTTCAAAATCTGCCTTTCTGAGTTCAATTCAGAGCGCAATTTAAATGGATGGAAATCCACGATCGACGGCATAAACATATGCTCATACCTCTTTACAATATTCTTCCCTATCCAAATTGACCAACTCCATTGCAAATTCCATTCCCACTCACGGTTTAGGGTAATTCTGTGAAAATATGGCCAGTGTCCTTATATCTAAATCATAGTCACTTTCGATGAAAGTCCTTCCATATTCAAATTGCAAAACTATGGAATCTACTGATTTCTGACATCAGAAACAAGCCCACTATCGATCCCTATCTTTCCATAATTCAAGCTTTCTTTCTTTGAATATACCATGCCAATATTCCAGTTATGTTTTCCGTATTATTTTTTTATTTAGTTCGTTTGCAATAAGGTTACAATTGATGCCTTTTTTGTCCAACATAAATAAGTTATAAAATTTACCCATTTGGTTGACAATTTTCAATATAAACGTATATATATAATATATTAATAATAAAAAATGTATTTTATATTTACGTATTCATTTTATGTACCGAGACATATTATTTGACGTCTTCGCTGCCTGGTCATCAACAAGATAAATGTATCGTGTTGCCATCTGCGAAAATACATCCCTTCTAAAACTTTCCATCCTACTAGACTTTAACTCTTAAAAAGTTATGAGATCTCATGTAGCACCAAGCCTTGAGTAAGTCCATATATCGATCAAAGAAAGTTACAGGGTTTGGCCGTGTCACAGTACTAGGACAAATTGACATAACCTCTGAAATTTATTTCTTCACAGATTACTCTATGGATGATAGGAGATAACAATACATTAAAATGAATATAGTACGTAAGTGATGAGTATTTACATTAAAACTAAAGTTTATAGCTCTGCCATACAGTCCAGCTCTATAAATTTCATTGACCAAAATGTAGACTTACTTAAGGTTTTTAAGAGTTAAGGGATGATGACTCTTGGCAACATTTTTATCTGAAATATTTTTGATGGAATTTCAAATTTTTTTTTAGATTGTCTTTCGAATTGTTCGTTTGCAGATGTTTAAATTTTATCCCTTTAATACGCGTCGCACCGCACGTTTCACCACAATGGCGTATTCGTTATAGCTACAAATGACTTGCTGGCTTCTTGGCTTCTTGCGCGGCCGTTCTGTTTACTTATTGAACTTCTGGCGCATTATAAAAAACTGATGAGAATGAAATTTTACGATGCGCGCATACGTATGCTCGGTAATAAAAATTGATAGGATGATATAACCAAAACCAAGTCAAGTAATTGAGTTGTTCAATAAACATATATTTACATGCGTGTAGTGACTGATTCCGTATTTGTGATAGTTATTTAGTAATTCAAATTTGAATAATGGTCCATATAATAAAAAAAAACATTTATTTATTGTGAATATTCGTGACAGAAATAGTGCTCATAAGCTTTTTAAAATATATATTAAGTGTTTAAAAAGTTTCTCTAAGAGACGTTAAGTTTCGATATGTATTTATTAGCATTATAAACTATAAATTATTACTTTATCATTCATTAAACACTTAATATTAATAAATTGTAATAAACTTTTGGAATATCCATTTATTTTCCTTATTAATTAAGTTTAATTAATTTTTAATTTAAAAATAACTTTAATAATTAAACGAATAATGTTATTTAATAATTGTTTTCAGCACATTTATTTATTCGTACAAATTTATTTTGATTATTATAGCAATTAAAATAAATCAACCTGTACACGTATTTGTATTTAGTTGAATCGTTTCAGTAGTCGTGAACATCTGCAAGAAGACCTTCTAAAATAGACTGTGAGAATAAGAAACACAGGGTAATTTGACTGACTTCTAAAAATCTGATTGGAAGAGATGCCGTAGAAAATTTTGAACGGCTGGGCAAAATTCGTTTAGAACAGATATCTGTTCATAAGTAACTCTGAAGTACAAAACTCATTCCTCTCTGACATATTTTCAAAATGATATTTCTGACATATTTTCAAACATATCACTCAATGGCATTCATGAAAGAAAGATAAGTTATTATGCTTTCTTCTCCTTTGTACTTTCAAAAGCTGTCAATCGCCAAGTTTGCGGTAACAAAAGTAATAGATTTCCTAATACCTAAAAATTTCAAATCTTCCGAATAACTTTCTGTCATACTTTACAAAAGTCATACTTAAAAGAAGAAAATACATTTATTGTGGTATTGTGCTCAACTCCTTTTCTTCCTTTAAAATATTCAAGGAAAAAAAGGGTTAGGTTTAAGGAATGAAATGAATATCACTTCAATAAGTTTCTCTTTCATAAAGTATACTAAAGGGACAAAGATAATTTCTAAACAAGCTTTTCTGACCTCGGTTCTTAAAGATTATCTACCTTTTTCATCAACGCACATTGAGTCAATTGCAAACGAGTCGTATAATGGTAAAAATATTCAAAATTTTAATGGTAAGTTTAAATACAATGGTAAAAATATTTAAAAATAAATGGGTTTTTTTTATTTTTAGGTTGCAATTAGAAGGTTTAAAAAGAAATATTTCAAATTTACATACATAAATTTAAAAAGTTATATGTACATATTTTTTTTTAAAAGTCCCCGAAGTATTATATTTTATGTCTTGTTTTTTTTTGGAAAATTTTTCCAATTTCTAAGTTCCAAAACCTGTAACAAAAAATATTTTTTGAAAGTTTATTTACTTTTTTGTAAATGTCGGTGATAAATTATTTAAAAGAAATATGTTTTATTGTTTTTAATTAAACATATTTTTCATAATTAATGCCAAAACCGTAATTTTGCATCGAAGGAGATATTTTCTGACTATCAGTTTTATCGATACAGGAAATATTAAAGTTACTTTCACACCAATAGGCAGACAAAATTTCAAGTCTATTTCATTTATAAAATTTTTTAAATGAATCGAAAATATATCTAAACTTATAATAAATTTGTAGATTTGAAAAGTGTACATTGAAGTTATTTAAGAAAAAATGAATTAGAGGAACACAACAAAAGTAATAGGAGATAATTTTTTGGCATAATGCAAGAATAAATTTACTTAGCAGGCCGATAATTAATGGAAATAAAACAATAATGGACTGGAACGTGATTATAAATACGATTCATAAAATATAAATAGAATGAAATAATTAATTATTAAAAATTAAAATTTGTTTTCTCGCACAGATTGGCAAAAAATTTCATCTTTTTTCAAGAATTACAATCATTGTCATTTAGTAATTAAATAAATTTCTGATGAGCTCATTTAGTTTGATGGTAATTGCTGCATGGCAAATATTGAATCAAGTCCGTATTAACTTGCACACTGGTAAAATTATTAATTGGTCTGAAAAGTTAAGATAATTAGAATGTCTTACGTTTAAAAATAATATGTTTAAAATTATTTACGTTTAGAAATAGAAGTAAATACTCAGCATTCAACTAAATACAAGTACGTGTACAGGATGAATTATTTTAATTGCTATGATAATCAAAATAAATTTGTAGGAATAAATAAATGCGCTGGAAAGAAAATCATTTAATAACGATTAATTATTAAAATTAATTTTAATATAAAATTAAACAAAAAATTAATTAAACTTAATTAATAGGGAAAATAAATGGATATTCTGAAAGTTTATTGCAATTTACTATTATTAAGTATTTAACGAATGCTAAAGTAATAATTTATAGTTCATAATGCTAATAAATACATATAGGAACTTAACCTCTCTTAGAGAAACTTTTTAAACACTTAAAATATATTTTAAAAAGCTTATGAGCACTATTTCTGTCACGAATATTCACAATAAATAAATCTTTTTTTTTATTATATGAACCACTATTCAAATTTAAATTGCTAAATAACTATCACGAATATGGGATCAGTCACGACACGCATGTAAATATATGTTTAGTGAGCAATTCACTTACTTTACTTGATTTTGGTTACATCATCCTATCAATAGCATATTATAATAGCTATCCTATAATAATAGCTATCCTATCAAAGAGCATACGCATGCGCGCATCGTAAAATTTCATTCTCATCATTTTTTTATAACGCGCCAGAAGTTCACTAAGTAAACAGAACGGCCGCGCAAGAAGCCAAGAAGCGCGCAAGTCATTTGTAGCTATAACGAATAAGCCATTGTGGTGAAACGTGCGGTGCGACGCGTATTAAAGGGATAAAATTGAAACATCTGCAAATGAACAATTCGAAAGCCAATCTACAAAAAAAATTGAAATTCACCAAAAATATTTCAGGTAAAAATGTTGCCAAGAGTCATCATCCCTTAACTCTTAAAAAATTACGAGATTTCATGTAGAGCCAAACCTTAAGTAAGTCTACATTTTGGCCAATGAAAATTTTAGAGCTGGACTGTATGGCAGAGCTATAAACTTTAGTTTTAATGCAAATCACTTACGTACTATATTCACCTTTAATGTATTGTTAATTCCTATCATCCATAGAGTAATCTGTGAAGAAATAAATTTCAGAGGTTATGTCAATTTGTCCTAGTTCTGTAACACGGCCAAACCCTGTAACTTTCTTTGATCGATATATAGACTTACTCAAGGCTTGGTGCTACATGAGATCCCATAACTTTTTAAGAGTTAAAGGCTAGTAGGATGGAAAGTTTTAGAAGGGATGTATTTTCGTAGATGGCAACACCGTACATTTTCCTGTCTGTGACCAGGCAGCGAAGACGTCAAATAATATGTCTCGGTACATAAAATGAATACGTAAATATCAAATACATGTTTTACTATATATAAACATGTATTTGTATATATATATATATATATATATATATATATATATATATATATATATATATATACATGTTTATATTGAAAATTCAATATAAACTTAAATAAACAAATATGCACTTACTATGCTTATTACTAGGATGACGAGCATGAGCAACATTTTCTAATCAACCAAATGGTTAAATTTTATAACTTATTTATGTTAGACAACAAAGACATCAATTGTAACCTTATTGCAAATAAACTAAATTAAAACATAACACGGAAACCATAACTGGAATATTGGCATGGTATATTCAAAGAAAGATAGGGATCGATAGTGGGCTTGTTTCTGGTGTCAGGAATCAGTGAATTTCAAAGTTTTGCAATTTAAATATGGAAGGACCTTCATCGAAAGCTACTATGTTTTAGATATAAGGACACTGGCCAAAAGTGGAAATGGAATTTGCAATGGAGTTGGTTAAGTCATAGGAAGGAATATTGTAAAGAAGTATGAGCATATGTAAATGCCGTCGATCGTGGATTTCTATCCATTTAAATTGCGCTCTGAATTGAAATCAGACAGGCAGATTAAAGGCAGATTGTGAAGGTGTTTCCACTGTTAACACCATTCTTAATAAGAGCTCGGCAGGATACTGATCCATAGTTAAGTAAAGGCAGAAAGAGAAATTTATGAAAGTAGGATTTAGTTTCAAGAGCTATAAAATTTGAAACGAGCTTGAGTAAAATTATTTACTTGAGGCTACTGGTTAAGATTTTCATTGCTTTGTTAACACGAGTTTTTAACAGTTAACATGAATAAAATCAATATGTCATTATGCGTTAAATACCTCAAATATAATTTAGGATTAGCGATATTTGCAAAACAGTATGTTTTTCTTACGGAGAGTGGAAAAACATGTCCAGTAGAAATTTAATAGAAAACGATAAAATGATCTAACTACGATATATAATATATTGGTATCATGAAGGTAACTTTTGCATAAGTCATTGAATTGACAATAGTTAACCTCAAATACTACATACTTCAGATTATGAAGGAAAATTCCAACTCAATTCGCACTGACAATATGTACAGCACACAAATTGACAAGCGCTTAGAAATCCTATTCTATTAAGGAATACCAAACCTAAGTTTTGAAATGGTTTTTATTATATACCGCATATTATTATGAATGTAATGAGTTATTCATTATCTACCTAATTTCAACTAATTAAAGTTTAGATTATTTAGTTACGTAACATTTTCGGTTTATTCCTTTTAATGTTTATCGCTGTTAATAAGTCATGTTCTATAATGTGATAGTTGACACTTTGAGATTAGAAGCAAACAGTCTTATTGTTTCTTTTATTCGCTTTAATTCGATATCTTTTAAGCAATTTTTTGTATTATCCATATCCTGTTCATAATTTAGTTCCAAAAACAGAGAAACAAAAAAATAATTTTAACATGTACTTAAATAGTATAAAGTAATCGTATGTACCTATATAATGGCAAATAAGCGATATGCAACTTATATAGAATTATTAAACCTCATGGTAATATGTCAACTAATACAATGTTTAGCAAAATATGACATGTATATTGCCTCAGTAAATGAAAACATGTATTACAGATAATCATATAAACAAAATGATAACGACTTAATACAAATATTCATTCGATAACCCGTTTAAATACCGCATGTAAACCTATAATTCATGAATATATTAGAATAAAAATACGTCCAACATACTTACTGAAACACATATTAACCATAAATTGGTTATGAAATTCTATAATTACAGTAATATTATACCAGAATAGTTACCTAAGGTTAAAAAGGTTCCTCATAAGAAAATGGCCGGTTATTGTTATGAATTCCCATTAGTTTGCAATATCTTTTGGTCGTATCGTCGTGAGCGATCATATTTTAATTCGGTAATTTAGTGAAAATAGATATTTTCATGCGTATGTATTTGTGGAAAATAACAGCTAAATTGAAGCAAAAACCTACCTATAATAATTTTTTTGTATAACAAGATTTATTAATGAGATAAGCGAATGAACAACTAAATGTCTGCCTTAGTAAATAATATTTACTCTCACAATAATATAACATTGGAGAAAAAAATCATATCAAGAACATTATGGGTAAAGGTTACACGAAAAGTATTTAAACGAAAGTAGATTAACATGGCGTTTCAATCTAGTACTTCCTTGGTTTTTGAGTGAAACACGATCTTGAATAATTAAATTTTGAAATTTTTTTCATTTCGTACTCTTCTGCAAAAATATGATAGTAAATAAATATGATAAAATAATAAACAAATATGATATTTTTCAATAAAGATTTGAACGATGGACTGTAAACTTGTTGTATTAATAATAATGACTTCTAATCTAATTCTATACTCGGTAAAATTCATGTTATTATGGCTTTCCAAAATTGTTAAATAACCATGATACAACATTTTTATAAAAATTGTGAATTGAATCGAAACAAAAATACCCGAAAGAATAAAGATATTGTTATATTTTAAAAGTTATTTAAAATTTCAACTTTCAAATATATAGCGTTCCTTAGAATTATAAGACGGCACCTTAATATGACAGCGCTCGAGGCTCAGCAATCTTGGCGAATTTATAAAATAATAACTCACTAATACGGTCGTCGCAAACACAATGGTGTTTTTTGACCTTCGCTAAAATTATAGACTATCTTCATAGCAACCTTCATCTATTGACAGATAGCACTTTATCTGCTTCTAATAAGAGCTACACAGCATTAATATTAACTTTGATTGCTATAGTTATAGGACTTCCTGTTACAAAATTCTTCTGAGCCATTTTTCTTTTTTTTAGATTTAATCATTATTAAGACGTAGTAAGAAAAACACAAAATAATGTCCAGTTTTGCATTCCTTTGAAAGTTAGTGGCTTTCGAAGTTAATTAAGAATTAAAGAACAGAGCTCCTGTAATATTTAAAAAAAACATTCTTCAGTTATTTCCAAAGGTAACCAATATCATGATTTTTTATCATCGTAAAACTTTAGTATATGATGTTGATTTCATTACGCAAGTCATATCTTTGAAAATTCATCATTAAAAATTAGTGTCATAAAACTATCAAAGATGCGCACGTATATATGTATACACATCATTGCATACGAATACTCGTTCGGAAGTTCCGAGGTCTTGATGAATAAAGATGGGCCGATGCTCCGCGTATAGTTTCGTATAGATGGCTGTGAAATCATCTTCCATTTCTTACTGCCGTGAATTCTGCGTATATTATTCATAGAAAAATTTTTAATAAAACTCAATCGCATTGTTTTAAAATATGAATTAGATTATTTTGTCACATATATTGTGGCTATAATATTAGTTGCAGTTGTCAAACTGCAACTAATATTATAAAAAGAAACTTCCCATCAACGAGCCCAACACAAAACATCACAATGTAATTATTGTAGGATCTAATAAAACAAGTACGAAGCACACTAACAAAATTATAAGTATGAACTAACAAAACGCACAAGTAACACGCAAGTGTCCTCTGCTCACGTTAACTAATATAAATATGCATAATAAAAATACCGAAAGATCATTACTGTAAAAATATATTTAGGGATATAATCTTATATAATCTAAATCATATAATATGTTTTCATATAATCTAAATCATATTATACCCATGCACTCTAATTAAAATTTATCCTTTCTTATTTTTTCTGAAACTTGAAAAACTTCTTTAAGACAAGACTTTCGAACTGTGCAATATTTCAAATTAAAAAACCGGAACGGGGAGGTGGACATGAACTATTTCGTTTTGGGTTAATCAAATATTTCATATTTAATTTCTTGTGTCTAATTAAATACAATCCCGTTTAATACATTTCTTATTTAAAGAAAATTTCGTTTAATATATTTCTAAAAGTGCTTCTTTCTAAAAGATGTTTTTTACAAAATCTATTAAGTTATCTGTGGTATTGCAATAACTGAGATTATATGAATGTTTACACCATTCGTATAAAAGTAACTACTGTGTTTACGAAACGGTTGATCTGGAAACTTGAAGTGAGGTAATAATTAAATATATTATCAGCACGCACATTCTTAATAATAATAATAATAATGTAATGTATGTAATAATGAACGTATAGCTCAAAATAGAGATAATTGGCAAAAGTTGGAAGAGGCCTTCACCTGAGAGGGGTTCCTATAAAAAAAAGTGATATAGTTAATTCATAGTAGTTTATATACTTACTTATGATACGATTGAATGATAGTAATATAGTTAATTCATAGTAGTTTATATACTTACTTACTATGTAATAGATTTAATATCAAGCTTTTTTTTTAAACTACCTACAGCAATGTACCTACCTCATTAACGTTATTAGGAAATAAAAGGCTTTATTATGCACATTCTTATTCCCATTTAAATATTTTGGAATATGTACACATAACTAATATTTCAAAATATTTAAATAAGAATTTTAGAAAGCAAATTTAAAACCCGAAATTTTTTATTGCTTATATAATATCGGCATAACATTTTTGAAGGGGCTAATAATAATGGCCTCAAAAGTATTTTTTTCATAATTTTAAGTATTATACCTCCGGTTTACTGTAAAACATAGAATAATTTGTATTTCCCCAAATGAGCATATCTTATTTACAGAACTACACAATCTAAAATCATGAAAAAGCAGCCCAGTGAGAATCGGACTCGCTCACGAATAGTTCGGTAGCACTAAACAAAATTAAACTTATAAGTTTGTGTTTTTCGTTTTTTTCCGTACAAGATATTATGCATGTACCATAAAGAAAATGCAACCTATATTCATTTAGCATTCTTAACAGCGAAATGAATAGAAACCACCCTACAGTGATACAGAATAATAATTTTCAGTACAAAAGAAATTATGACCACACGCATTATTCAAGTAGCTGTACTCCTAAAATCCTCTCCGAGCTTTACGAAATAGATACATTCCGCTTATTATTATCAAATAATAATAGTTACTTTTGACGTGCGGGGTCATGAACCTATTTTAAATTAAGCGCTTTAGGTTCGAGACCTTTCTTTTATCTTGGCCGGCGCACATTTAAGCGGATTACTCTCATGCGGAAAATTCGTCCTATTAGGAAGGAAAACAAAATTGAAATATTAATGAAAAGTGAAACTCATACCTGTCCCTGACCTCGCCCTACAGGATGTTTGATAACCTTCATGATAGTTCACCATGGCTAGAACTTAAGTTGGAGGGGATCCAACGTTTTATGTAGCCAAAATTTCGTTCGATAAGAACGTGTATTTACCGATTGCTCAGGAATGAAGAAAATGGATAAGTGTTGTTAGGGTTTGTTTCGGTTTTTAGAAAATAATACTTAGGTCAAGGTAAAAAGGAAAATAAAAAACTGAACTCAATAAATAAAAAAAAATTACCAAGTTTTTCTAAATTTAAAACCAAACCAAACTATAATACGATTAGAGTTTTTTTCTGACTGTAAATTCATCAATAATATTGACATGCAACCCGGTTTTTTTATGTTTTAAAATAATTTTTTTTTATTATTATCTTCTGTACATCAAGTTTCGTAATAGTTTTAGTTAGTTTAAGAAACATAATTTTTGATTTTGTGAAACGGTTGATTTCCTAACTTTCGAAAGTCGAAATAAAACTGATAGCTATACCAAAAATTGAACCGATTCTGCCAGGAGCCTCGTAGGCTTGAACCTCTTTAAAAATAAATGCTATGTTCTGTGATGGCGCAGTACAAAGTCCTTGCGGCAACTATTTAAATTCTTTTAATACCAATACCAATAGGGTTTCAACGAATTAAAACAATACCTTATTTGTTAAAATCCATTAAACCGTCTGAGTTCTTCGAAGGAACAAAAAATTTCACTTCTATACTCACATAGTGCAAAAAACATGAACTGCCTTTGGTTGTGAGCAGCCGCGTGAAAAATTTAATAGATTAAGGAAAAGATGTCAACAGATTGTCCGTTTTTCTATTACTGTGGCATAAATTTATGAAATTTACTCAAAAATCGAAAAATATTGTGAAACCCGACATGACATGATGAATTTTGAATGAAAAACAAAGGTATTCTGCGGTAAAAGAAGATATTATTTATTTTACTTCCCCTTTTCTTGCGCACTGACGTTTGGAGCTTGAACAGAGAGAAAACGATCGAACCAGTGTTGCCGTATAAAAAATATTATATTGTCATTTACCTATCAACACCCCTCCTCAATGTAATGGTACATAAAAAAACCAATACTAAGCTTGCTCTCCATACAGATCACCTTTATTTATGAATCTCAATTTTTTTTTAAATCGGTATGTCTACCGCTATATTATTTGCTTTATTTTGATATCAGTTTAAAATTGATATAGCAACTCAAATATCTCTTCTTGTTCCTAATGATGCATAACACAAACAACCTTTAATTCTCCTATATTTCTTTTGAGTATATTTCTCAATTACGAAATCATTATTTCCTTCTAATATTTTAACATTAAAGTTCACATCTATAGGGGTTTATTCTTTACAATTACACATTTTAAATTTTTATAAAAATATTTCAAGATATTTCTTTTGACGCAACTCAGTAATTTTATTTTATAAATACTATTTCACAAGTATGCCTAAAAAGTTCGATACCAAGCCCATGTCTTTCATTTTAGATTTGCGGTTTAACAATGACTTAAGGGCATTGTATTATCATTTCTAAAAGTTAATAAGCAGTCAACATGTAATAAAACAAAAGGCTTAGCATCACCGCTATGTATACAAACAATAATCACTTTGGGACCTGATAAAACCTTGTTTCATTATTTCAGATATAAATACATCGTTCCAGTATTTGAGAGCCTTTTTAAAACTATATAAAAATATACTTAATATAAAAGTTTTTGTATCCCCCCCTGTAAGCATCTTCTGGTATTTCCCAACATACATTTTCAGCAATGTTCATATGCAACGTCCATCTGATAAATAGGTAAATTTAACTTTGTAGCTACAGACACAAACACCCTAAGAGTAAACAATTTAGCTACTGCTGCATAAATTTCACATAAATCCATTATACTATCTTGTTCAAAACCTCTAGCTACTAATCTAGCTTTGTATTGAATATTACCTTTAGAAGTTTTTATTTAAATCATTCACTTACTACCTTACTTACTTACTATAACGTTTTTATTTACAGATTTTTCATAAAATTCGCAGGTATTGTTTTCTTTTAGGGTTTTTCAACGTGGTATTAAGTCTTCATTACTGGTACAAAGCACGTATAAACCCTTTTCACTGCTCTCTGGACTGCTCTTCAACTTCGCTGGACTGTTTTTCTCCTTCCATAGGTTGCTCTTTACTCGCTGCACTTGACAGTTATTCTTCACATGTACTCTCCAGTATATTGATGTCACAATCATAACTATCTGCTCCCTCTTTTCCTCACATTATAAAAACAACATCTCTTCCCTTATAAATCAACATCTCTTCTGATTTCAACAATGTTCTTCTTTGGGAAATATACTCTGTAACCTTCAACTTCTTCTCCGTAGTCAATCATGATTCATTCCTGACCTTTAGTTTAGATCCTTTCTTTTCTTCTTTGGGATATTGACAAATTCAGGGGTACCACAATCTTCAATGCATTTATGCCCAAGTGTTTGTTTATTTATCTCTCGAATGATGCCTTCCCAACCTCATTACTTTTACCAGTTCTCATTGACACATATGCTGCGGTTTGAACAGCTCCTGCCCATAATTCCTTTGGTAGACCTTTTACAGATAACATTATTCGCACTGCTCCAACCAGAGATCGGTTTTACCCTCTCAGATTACTGTTTTACACTGGTATGTATATCACATTGGTTTAGTCTACAATACCACGCCTCGCAAACATATTTTGCACTTTCTTATTAATAAACTCTAATCCATTATCACTCTGAAATAGAGCACTTTACTGTTGGTAACATTGTCAACTTTATTAATGAAGGTTTCAACACATTTCTTCACCTCATCCTTACTTTTTACAAAGTACACTGACCCGTAGTGGCTGAAGTCATCTTTCAGGATAACGAAATATTTGGAACACAAACGGCACTAGTATAGCATGTGTCAGCATGCATAAGTTCACACAACCTGGTTGTCTTACTTTCACTGATATTGAAGGGTAAACCAGGTATTTTACCCTCCGAGCAGCCCTCGCACTTTACGTTTGAATCGTCTTTCACTAAAATATTATGATTTTTAAGTAAAATTTTTACTTACTGCAGATTTTGGTGAAAAAGTTTTTCATGCCACTCTTTTAACCCGGATTTTACTTGAGCCACGTTTGCTATTGCGAACTTATAACGCACGTTCATACAGTGCATATTTCCGTTACTATTGGCTAGGGTACACACACTATTTGGTTTTAAGAATTCACATAAGTTGTTATGTGCAATCATAAAATAACCTCTGTCTGTAGCATAGTTCACGGAGTATAATTTTTTTTTTAAACCGGCACATATAATATTGTATATGGTCGTATTGACCCATTCGCAACCATTAAAAACCTGTATCAACCATATGCATTAATTACACTGCCGTTACCGACTGTCAATGATTTATTCGATATCGGAGAATATGTCGTGAATGAATCTCGATCACGGCACTTATGATGGCTTGCACCAATGTCCACTAACCACTGTGAATCTTGAAAATATCCACTTGAACTCACGATTACGAATACATTACTGTTTCTTTCTTAATATTTTCTTAATCGACACTTGCTTTTAAAACATCCTACTTTGTTACAATAAAAACACTTCTTGTCAAATGTATTGTCTACCGAACTGTTATTATGATTGTTTACGTTACTACTATACTCGCTTTGATATTTTCCCCATCTATTACATTTGTAACACTTTTTATTTTTTAATTTACTCTCCTTGCAACAAAAGCCGATGATTGCTGAGATATTTTCCCTTTTTCTTTTAATCGCTCCTCTTCTCTCAATAGTACAGCGACGAGATTATCGTATGTTTGTTTATTTTCCGGCGCCGCTTTCCATGCAAACGCAGAACGCTTGTAACAATCTGGAAGCGACATCGACATCTTCGTAATGACGAATTTTTCAGAAATCTCTTCTCCCATCTGTTTTAGATGATTTTTAAATTCTTCTATTTTAGACAAAAAACAGACATCTGTGTGCCCTCCTCGTATTTATATCGGAAGAAACGCTGTTACACGATGTGGGTGCTTGTTTCAGAATTTTGTTCGTAAACACTAGCTAGTTTCCTTTACATCTCCGCGGACATAGCGATATAATATGCGTCATCAATTTTTTCTGCGAAATAATACCCACATCGCTCAAAACTCAAAACTGAATACGACTTGCGTTTTGTCGTATATCGCAATGGTGATGCCACGTCACGCTCGCATTAGGATACAAGGTTTACGATGAAAAGCAGTAAGATAAGATTGGATTCATTACGGTAAAGTATGGTTAGATTGAAATATGGTTGAGTACGTTAACGTTACGGTAAAGTTGAAATATTGTGTCAAGGAACGGGAAAATTTTGCAATAAAAATAAAAATGTAAAAAAAGTTATAGATTAAGGTTGTCTTCTTATGTATTCAGAAACACACGGAAGTGCTAATTTAAAAGCATCTCGTGTATGTACTTGTAAATTAATAATATACCCTCAAGAGGATGACAAACTACCTTAAATAAACTGAAGCCAGCATAATCAGATATCCACGCAAAACGGGAAAAGTTATTTTAATAAATAAAAATCAAATTTTCTCTTTAAGCAAATATAAAAACATGCCGGTATATTTTTTGTTTTAATCTTGTTAAAATTCAGTACAAACATAGAAAAGTTCAAATTATTAAGGCACTTGCTAATATAATAAAAATTTATTTATAAGATGTTTAACAATATAATGAATTTAATAATAGTGTAATTTTATCTTAATACTGTTTTAAAATTGCTATTTAGCCTTAACATCCGAAACCTCACATATTAATTTCATAACCAATAATTTGGCCCCAAAAGTTAAAAATTATACTATTGCAAGTAACTCTTTCGGGAATCATATTTAATGGTGTGAGGGACCAGTATTAGACTTCGAAGTCATATACCGTACCGTGACCTGAAATAATTTGAGGCTACTGCTGCGATTTTACTATATAATCATATTATATAAACACAAAGGAAATTACAAATTGTCCCGTGACAAAGTATAATTAATATAGCAACGTTATATAATATCTTTGAGTAGTTTACTACATCTATACATTTTAAATTCCAAATATTAAAAAATTCAATGACTCAGAGAAACATTAAATGTGTATATATATATATATATATATATATATATATATATATATATATATATAAATATGTTCTGTAAGATGGGTATGTAAGTTACTGAATGCAAAAACCAAATGGTTACATTAGTTTCAATTCATAATACATTTATCGATCTAAAAATCGTGGGTATGTCGTGACAAATCCTAATTGCCTATATGTCTTTTGATAGGTTTCAACATTACATTTGTAAAATATTATAGGAAAGTTCATAATTATATCCAGATCCCGCATGGATTATACTATTTCCAGCACCTTCTGTGACTACATAATATTGATGGCATCATTAGATAATACACTTCTTATTATTACGAATCTTTCATTTTTTTAGACTAGAAAGAGATTTACTTATTACATAAACTAAATTAACTGTTTTTCCTATTTCTCCTATAGATTAAATAAGGTTTTTATATGGATCAAATAAGGTTTTCAATATAATATTCCTACTGAGGGACACTCAATATTTTACAAATCAAAATTAGTATCATTGTTTACTTCTGCAATTAGAGATTATGAATGTTTAACATATTAAAAACTAAAGAATTATAGATCTCCGTTATCTTTCATACACGTATTTAATAAAAGATATTTTTCGAAAACTCCACATCCGAGTAGGACTAAATAAATTATCACTCCACCTTAATGTAAACTAATGATTCGGAGACTGATTACCATTTACAATATGAGCGTAAATCGCTTAATTTCATTCGATAACATAAATCTCTAACCATATAATATTTATTCATAGGGTCGTAAGTACTTCGTTAATATAGGTCTGTAATAATGTCAATATAGTCATTGATGGTAACGTATGCACTTTGATAATATATGTCTGTGACAATATAATAATAATAATTCAAAGAAATGTACGTACATCTATAACATTCCACGAAACACTTGTAAACACTTATATAAACACATTTTAAATTGTGATTGGTACAATTCTAATTGAAACAATTTATCTTTAATTTAGAGTTCATTCTATGAGAATCGATACCTACCAGTTCAAAGCTTTTATAAATATAAACTATTCGAATTTTAGCAAGATTTCTGAAATACTTATAGTTATAGAAATATTAGTTTTACTGCATTTTACTATTATTAAACAATTATAATAATGATAGGTATACATAAAGAAACATGTAATACTATATTTACCATACAACAGAAATATATTTTTTAATAAATCTTTACTACGATTTAAAATGTAAATAATTTTAATTGCAAAATGGATTAAAAAACTCATTTTTATTTTAATTTTCAGCTCTTATATTATTTTAGTCATTTTTTAATTTGATTCATCCATAATATGGTTCGCACTCAGTCAGTTTTCTCTGTTGATAGGGCCAAAATAAAATGTTCGTGCGTTAATATTTATAACTGCTATTTTAGATGCAGCGAGCTACAATTAAGTTAAGCTGAAGAGCATTTCACGATAAAGCCATTGGATTCAATAACTAACGTGTTAATACAATTATTTTCACCCTAGCCTTGGTGTTGTTATTAGAAAAGAACTTTTTTGATAAAACAGAGACAAAAGTTAAAATTAATGCCATAATTTATTATTATTAACTTTTAGAAGCGCATGAAAAAAACTAGTTCTACTCTAGTTTTTTTCATACGCGTCTAAAAGTATGATATTTTAGGCGTTGATATGAGTCAATTACGAGGAAAATTTGAATGAACATAAGAAGGCATCTACACGTAAGAAAACAAAATACTTGAAAGAATATCTGTCATGTTAGCAAAATCGAAAACACTTCATGGGAGATGGGTGTAATTAAATGACAAAAACCTTTTGTAGAGGTAATCTATACGGCAAGTATATAATTTCAAACGAATATCGGTAAAAATTAAGCAACGTCAAAGAAAACTAACTGACAAAAGACGGTTCCCTATTTCTTCAAATTAACAGAATTACTGCAAACAATTATCACACGACTAAGATATTTATTTGAGAGAAAACCTAAGAAAAGATTACAAGCAATGAAAAAATTAAATAGCCCACTGTTCCAGTTCATTCTATCAGACTGGAAAATGTTGTTTTTTATTTAAATATCTACAACTCAAAATCAGAGAGCATATTCTAATTTTTATTTGTTCTATAAAATTAAAGACAAATTTTGGGGTTTTTTGTGAGAGAAAATTATTTGCGCTCATAAAATAAATGCCTTAAATAATTTGACTGTTTTTCAAAGGACCGTGGTAGAAATATCTGAAGAAGAATAGATTCAATGCTTTCCTAGGTGATTTCGATAAATTAAAAACTATAATAATTGTTGTAGAAATTACTTCAAAATACAATATAATGGTAATAAAATTGCTACCTATCTACTTAATCGCATATTTTATATTTTCGAAAATCCAACAATTTTAAATATTTATCTCATGTGATTAAAATGTAAATAATGACGATCAATTATGAAACGAGACGATAATGATGTCCTGTTTTTATATTGTAATTCGTTTTCTGCTTTTTTTTTATTGCTTTTACAATTAAAATCTAAACTATCTCGTTATCTCAATAATACAGCAGCAATTTCAGTAAATTCAATTTGCCAAAGTTTAAATATTTTTTATTATGTTGAATAAATTTGTAAATCACAACTTTGAACATGCCAATGATTTTTCAGACAGTCTTTCACATAATTTTAATTTACGTTTACGTAAATATAAAAAACGACAGAAATAATATCGCCTATTTTCTCTTTACGTGACTGTTCTATCAAGAAGTGAAAGTACATCATGAGTTCCTAAAGATTAGAGAAATAAAAATTTACTTCAAAAATTATATACAAGTCTTTCGTCTGGCATTTGAAGAAAGCATCAATTAGGTATGCGGGACATTACCCATATGAGTATTTATTTCATGTTTAATTTTCTTTCTATTTTTGTTTCAACTTATTCTATAAATTATTTTTTTCGGTCAATACTTGATTTAAGTTCGTGATTTAAATTGGTCTGATAATTCAATTGTCAAAGAGTGATTTTATAATCTTTCATATTATATAAACGTCTCTTAGTGGCTCCTTTTTTATTTTAACCAATAAGTTCAATAATAAAATAAATATCTACCGAATACGGTATCTAAAATCAGTATTGTATTCTACATAGTAATTAAATAGATATTCAGTTTTATAAATAACTGAAGGTCAATCTGATAGAATTTTAAAATATTAAGTCTATTTGAAAAATATGTACTTTAATTTTTGCATAGTAATATTTAAAAGAATGTAAATTTTATCTATTTTTTTTGAAAACGACGAAGTTTTGTTGACGACTTCTAAAAATTTTTCTTACGCCCATAGAAACTGTTTTAATACTTGTTATATATCCTTGTCTTATCTCATTTTTTAGACACATTTAGCACTACTATTTTTTTGCAGAATAAACATAAATAACATAGTACGGGTAAACAGGAAAGAATATATTTTTAAAAATGGTTAAAATGGCTGATTAAAGGAGACGAAATAGAAGAAAAATGTATTTGGGCTCCCAGAAGATACATACGAATGGGGTCAGTAACTAATGTAAATTTCAAAAATATAAAAAAGTCTATAAATTTAACTACAGAATAAGACAGTAGGTTTGGGTGATATGTTAATTTATAAAATCCCCAATTCAGCCTCATATTCGTTAACTGAATCTTCTAAGGATCAAAAATATATTGGGTTTATTTACAACATTTCTTGGCGTCGGCTCTCTTCTTTATGATGTTGTGCATTCTCACTGGCTTCGCTTATGGATATCTAAGTTTTCATCATCTTGCATTGGAAGCAACCGACCGAGAGTAATTTAGAGCTATTTTCTATTAAATGATATTAAAGTAATTTCACTACAGTAGTTTTAAAGCAAAATTATTGAAATATTAACCACAAATGTGAAAGATTAAACAGTGTCATCGGGAAATACAACAAACCACCTTTAAAATGAGGAAGAAAAATAAGCAGCATAAATTATTTTTTTTATTTTCGACGACACGCGTCTTAACTACGTATTTTTTCACAATTAAATGAAACTTCGTGATGTAGTATTATTTCTATTTTATTCCTATTCTTTTCCGCGACCTAGGTTTTGTTGTATAACAACATCTTCAACAGGTGCTAATAATACACCAGAAGATGTTGTATTACAACGAGACCCAGGTCGCGGTAAAGAATTTGAATAAAGTAGAAATAATACTACGTCACGTAGTTTCATTTAATTGTGAATAATGAATGTCTACAAAATTAACGTCAAATATATTCAATACGTATTTGTTATTGATACTTTCTGGCTAGATGGCACGTTTAATAGTAATGAAACATTTCAAAGAATCTAAGATAGTTGGGCAAGTAATTAAGAATGAGAATATCCCATGTCTTTGTACCAAAATAACTGCAGTTTAATATGCTTAGTTGAATATGTGATTTTAAGTATATACTTTTGTCATATATCAGGAATTATTAAAATAAAGGTGTATGACATCACTGTCAATATAACGCTAGTTTTTACTTAGTAATTTGAAAGAGAAATAAGAAATTAAAAGTGTTGGAAAAATAATATCTTTCCGTCATTATCAGTAATGAAAAACAATAAAGAATAGAAAAATTATTTATGAGTTTTGATCACTTACATTTTATAGACACACAGTCAGAATGTTTTTTTTTATTTTGTGACAACTTATTTTAAAATAATTACCTTTCTATGACGATTACAAATAAATATACGATAGATGTTTTGTTTAATTTATCATTGTCGTTTCGTAACTTGTTTCATGATACTTTTTGTCAGCAATACATGTACACGATCCACTTCAGGCGATACTAATTTAAAATTCTTGCTTTTGTGTCCAACCAAGAATTCCATCTAAACTCCATATATCAATGAATATAATATACTCACCTTTTACAGTATTAACTTATTTTATAATGAAAAATATTTCTTCATAAATTGCATCATAATGAGTAATTTTTTCTCCTGTTGGAACAAACTAAACAAAGTATCACGCTGGATGACATAATGTTAATGGAAATAAATTTGAAAGCAATAGCAATATTTATTTATTCAATAAAATGCAGGTTTTTAAATAAGCAAAAACTATTAATTTTACAGTTGCTTTGATAAAATAACCACAACTGTACTACCTTAAAATTTCATCCTGCTGTCTAAAATTAGTTCCAGTCAGTTCCTATAGTTTTGTAAAATAAACTTTTAAGTACGAATAGCATTTATATTATGAGGATATCATACTTATTTAGGCATGTATAAATTAGCGGTGAGAAGTTATGAGTAATAGTAATAGAACCATTAGAATATAAATACATATCCAGATATCTCCATTAATATTATTAGTAATTACTAATTAGCAATGAACAAATACAAACAAATTAATGACAAAGAAAGTTTATAACACTAAATAGTGGGATATTGGGATTGTGATTTTGATAAGTACGTGAGATGCAAACAAATTCTAGTTTATTTTGTTTTTCTGCAAGGTCGTTTATATGTTACTTTAAAGGGACGAATCAAATATTAAATTGTTGAATGAATGTGGTTTTATAAAAAATTATTTCGATGAATTTGCATACTTATGCAAATATATACTGGCCACAAAGTCACTTATGTTACGCTTATAAAGATATACTAAACAATATAGCGTTGAGTTAAAATTTATACATTTTTCAATAGCAAGAATATGTAATCTTAAATTTTATATATAGTCAATTATATATCGTCTTTAATTTTATATGCAGTCAATTTTAAAATTGTATATATAGTAAGTTGTAACGGCTCGTTTCTGAGTTAGTAAATTTCAAAATCATCTTCATTACTATTAACGTTGCCCAACGTCCTGTATTTCCTGTCAACTCACAATAACTGTACCGTATTTCTGAAATTCAGTAAATAAGACCTATAGACGTGTGCAAAACTTGCAAACAGCGTTCGTCTGGTAAATGAATGTCAATATTATTTGCAGATCCCTGTCCGAACCTGCCCCAAATATATGAAATCTTAAAAAAACAACAATTAAAATGCACGTTACTAAATATAAGAGAAACAAATTATGCTTTGAATTCTACAGCAATTATGCAAAATTAATACGTTCTACACTTAGTTTTGTCGCATATTAAAATTTTAAATCACAAATTTATTTTACTTTTCACAATCTGCCTCTTACAGAAGAAAGACAGGTCTGGCATTACTAATTCTAAGCTACTTTTTATAATTTTAGTGATCTCTTTTTATTTACTTGTACCTTAATTTCCTTCCATATAACGGGACAACTACGACTGACGAACTTTTTAATTTTAGTAATAGTAACTTTTATTTCAATATTAGTACTTAACACTAAAACCCACAAAATTTAAACTGCTAACCAAATTTAAACTGCACACGAACAAGTACACGAGTGCTATGAGTAATAAAACATGACACGGTAGCGGAAATCAGTGTCGAACCTGTTAATTTCATAACGAATATTTTCTTGTAATACTTTTGAAATGTAAAAAAGCAGCCATGAAGCCACTCATTTGACTCAAAAACAAATTGCTTTTGATGCCCCAACAGGTGACACGCGTCTGTTTCATGATACTATTTAAGTAAAAGTGGTCGCGAATTACTGAGATAGATGTTTTATCAACTTTTGAGGACGCCGAGGGCGCGTAGATAGGAGACCACTATCTTCCACAACAGGCCGGCCCACCGAAAATCCCGGTCACTCCTTTGGGCTGGAGTCGCGTTATATATGTATATATATATATATATATATATATATATATATATATATGTGTGTGTGTGTGTGTGTGTGTGTGTGTACGACAAGGACGTATGTTTAAGCTGGACGACAGGTAGAACCCTAATTGGAATTAATTTATTTTGAACGACCCTCGTTCTTTGAACAAAAGTAATGCATACAACACAATAGCCAACGTTTCACGTTGAATTTATTATTATATTATATTGAATTTATTATGTTAGCACATAATATTTCATTAGAGATAGATTGGTGAGTAACTTAAATCAGATTGGTTAAGTTTTTCCTTTTCAGCATCCACATCTCTGGAATAATTCATGTATGTTATCTCTTAGATTTTACATTTACCTTGCAAGTTTTATCAAAGCTAAATAGGAACCTTTTGTTCAGCAAAGGTTCTGTTGAAATGGAAAAAATACAACATGTTTCTGTATATACTATCGACCTTCAATTGCCATTAAGGGTTTCGTGTTCAATTGCCGTTAAGGATCTTCTATATAATGTATTACGGTTACATAAAGATATAATTTTCGAATGGAACATAAATATGAGGTTATAATTCTGTGCACTCTTTTTTATGTTATTAAGTATTTTTTCGAAACTCTGTAAAGAAATGTCAGTACTTAACTCGACGTGATAAGTTGAAATGTATTTATATTATCTCAATAATTATTACCAGTTTCTAATTTGACCTGTACTTCTGCATAATGAAAAGTTATACATTAATTACAGGCGAAACATTTCTGCATCAGTTAGATTAAAGTTTATTTTATACACAAGGCATCAGTCATAACTCCTTATAAGTCAACCCATGGCCACAGTTTAAAAAAAACATATACGAATCCTCTGTCTCCTTGCATTATCTTCTCAGTGCTGACCGCCGTAACATCTAGAAATAACTTTTTTCAAACTTTTTACTTTATCTCGTTCTGGCGTTTAGTAAGATAGATGGCATCGCGTAATACTTATATTGAATGTGGAAATATCATAATAAATCAACCAATAAGACTGCATTATTTCGGTTTCTTTCTTTTTATATCTCCCTAGCAATTTTCGAGATTGTCATATTAGATTTTCTAATAGTTTTTAAATCTAACAGGACTTTACTGTGGACTTTGTATTATTTTATTTATAGTTTGATGAGAATTAAAGCATGGAATTGTAGCTGACTAGTGGAAAAAGTATATTTTTGTGTCAACTGACGATTTTGTTGAAGAGTCCCTTCCGTAATTCTGAACAAAATTGTTCCCATTGCGAACCACAAGCAATTTTACGTGTTTAATATCATGCTTTTTGCCACTACATACACGTTCAGAAAGGAAGAAAAGAGAAGAATTAAATGAAAAGTAAAAAAATTAATCTCATTTGCAACCTGCGGTCGCGACTATTTCTCTACATTTGAATTTTACTGCTTTTATTTTTGACAGTGAATAAACACGTAACGGATAGCATTCAACTGGTAACCGCTGATGTCAAACAAAAAAAATTTAATCTATAAATTGATTAATTGTGAATCGAAAAAAGTAAAAAAATGAAACGAGATGTAACTTTATTTAGGAATTTGTTTGCTGCATACTTGCATGTAATAAATCTCCTAGAATCATAATTACAGATGCATCTTTAACACTTTTTTCAATAATTAATAGAAATCGATAACTTAAATTCTGTGAACATTGATATAAACGTTTTCATCTGTCGTTTCCTGCTAGACACGTTTCTTTGGTAGGTAATAGTATTAATTTGTGGATGGCCATATCTTCATATTCACTATTCAACAACCATTTAAAAAAATCACAAACACTCTTTCTCATTTCAAGCTTCAGCATCGTCAGCCTGCAATGGTCTAATGCCGTAAACCTACTCACCGCCTCCATTCCCAATTATAGTTCTGCCATTTACAAATATCCGTTTAAACGTGTAAGTCAAATTACAAATTAGTAATTTTTATTTCAGTAACATACATTTGAATGTCCTTTATGTAAAAATAAACGTTAATATTACTTTTAATAGTCCAGAATCAGAATAGTCCAGAATTTAATAGTCCAGCTTACAATTATAAAAGAGAGTACACTTGGAATTATAACCTAATGTTTACCGATACTAACTTGTAGTTTATTGTTAAACTTATATGTTTATGTAGTTTATTGTAGAGCATTTACGATTTGTAGTCGATATATTTATTATCGAAAACAGCTCAGTATAATTTATACATAGCAACACCTGAAAGTCGACGATAGATAACGAAACACACGATATTATTTGATGTTAATAGAAAACTGTTATTATTATTATTCTGTTTACCTTAAACATTGAAAAAAAATCAGGAAAAATGTTAAACCTAAAAAGTAGTCTAACATGGATTATTCCAGGCACGCATGTGCTGAAAGGAAAAAGCTTAGCCAATATTCTTTGATCTTCTCTCGAACCGACTTCTAACGGATTATTATATACCTCAGATAATAATTTAAAATATTACCTTTCGCCTACATAAGCTAATCCATCGCCTTTCAGCCTCCATGCCAAGAAAATATCGTTAAAATAAAAACTCATGATTTGTCAAAGTCAAATAAAATGTTGACTATTTTATTTGAATTTTATCAAAAGGTAAACAAATTCAAATCGATGGTCTAAATATAGTTCGGATAACAACCCGCCTTATACACAAGGAGAACGTGAGTCCAGTCTAAATGAGAGACTGGTATTTCTGTGTGCCTGTCTGACGCTGCAGATATTCATTTCCGCTTTCTACATCCATATTGTCGTCGAAAGTCGACAAAAATATCTATCTCCGTAATTTACTACCAAATATTTTAAATAGTTTCATCAAAATGAACGGTTTCGCCAGTTGGGACGTTTCAAAAAATTCGGCGCTAAGTCGAATGAATGGCTTTATGGGCACTGTGTGATATTTTAAAAATAAGTTAAGAAAATATTTGGAACATAGTGAATAGGTTGGTCAGTGGTTTCCATCGCAATGTGGTATTTTATTTTACGTATAATTCGTGTACATTCTTATTGTATTTGCAGTTTGGTCGGGAGGGTAAAATAGGATTTGAAAAGAAAAATATATTGTGATTTTAAGAATTTTCACATATTTGAATTTTACTGGTAATGTACTTTTTTTAGAACCCATTATTAAGAAATATATTTCCAAAATTTCTAATCTTGCATATGTGAATAAATAGTATTAGATAATACTTTACCTGTAATTTTACGGCGATTTATGAAATGACTGTGCTCTACGGACACTCAATATCGCTTGTTGTTATATTAAAACTGCCAACTCAAAGATCTGAACGATCTAAATATGTGAATATATAATATAATGGAATAAATATTATTTTATACTACTGGGAATGCACAACAAGAAATTAAGACTAATTTAGTATCCATTTTTTTTTAATAATGTACAGTTTTAAATTTAATCCAAAACAATTTAACTTACAATTTGAAAATTATGTAAGACATAGGTATTTTCTGATGTCAAATATGTGAAAATAGGTAAATATTGTTTAAAACCTCTAACTACTAATATAATCTTGTTTCATTTTACATAAATCGCGCGTATTCCAAATGTTAACTTTATCTAAATAAAGGCAGGTTTTAAGAATTTAATACTTATTTACCAAATCTAGAAACATAAAGGCTTTAAATTTCAGTCATTCAGGAATAAAATGAATTTGATAAACTCTCGTTCACAAAAATCCAACATGAAGTAATGAAAGTATTGAATTTTCTATCATTATAAACTAATTTACATAAATTTAAAGGAATATTTAGACTTAGATAAATTTTTCAGTTTGTTAGTACTATCAGCCTGAGAGAGATGATTAATCTTATTATCCCGCATGTTTTCTTCAAATATTTTAATTCATAAGTTTATTAAAGACGGTGATTAGGATTTCAATTAAGTGAATATATTTGGAACAAATTGATTGCACTTTTCTCTCTGTTCCAGTAGATTCTAACGATAATAAATAAAAGTTGTTCTTTTTATTCGTGTGTCTCTTTATATATTTTTTTGTTACTGCATGATATGAATCTAGAAAATTCAATTTAATAGGACTGTTGCGTAGCTTAGTATTCTAACATACGAGGTAATAAATATCATGTTATTGTGGAGTAGAGACCAGAAATAAACAAAAAGTCTCAGTTGTCAGCAAACTCGTGAAATAATTATTTTAGAGCAACAACTTTGAGACATTCTGAAATATATATTAGTGAAGCCAAGAATGTGCTAATATAGACTCAGATAATTATCTAATTATTGCTAATCATAATCAATAATCAATAAAAATCAGAGCAAGCCTCTCTAATTCCAAGAAAGAACGTGTTGAGCCACTTAAGACCTTTGACAGTGAGAAACTTAAAAACCAAAAATTACGAAAGGAATATGGTGACTTTTTGGATAATAATTTGATGAAAATAAAGGACTGTGATTCCATAGATGACCATTGGAGAGAAATAAAGCAAAGTGTTTTTCTTGCAGTTAAATCTACAATAGGCAATAGTAAACATAGTAAAGATAAAGACTGGTATGATGATGAATGTACCGAACTTACCAAGAAAAAGAATGAAGCATTTAAAAAGATGTTAAATAGAAATACCAGAAATAATACAGAAGAATATAAAAGAGCCAGAAAAGAGGAAAAAAGACTTCACAAAACAAAGAAAAGAACTTTTGAAGAGGAAAACCTAAAAAAATTGAAAATCTTCGAACCATTAATGAATGTAGAGAATTCTATCGAAGGTTTAATCGTAGTCGCTCTCACTTTAAACCAAGTTCTAGTCTTTGTCGAAATGAAATTTTGGATAACAAACAAGAAATTGTTTCAAGATGGGTTGAACATTTTAACAATCTTCTAAACTGAGATAATTCACACGAGAATCATAGACACAACTCAGTAAATTTAAATAATGATGAAATAATTCCCATCCTAGAGAGAGATAAGGTTAAATTAGCAATTAATAAGCTAAAGAATAATAAATCACCAGGACATGATCTTATAACTGTAGAATTGCTAAAAAATGGATGTCCTCGGCTATATGATCACCTGCAACAGTTAATTGTGAATATTTGGAACTCTGAGAAGCTTCCTTCGGAATGCAACATTAGTATTTTGTGCCCTGTTCATAAGAAAGGAGACCAAATGGTTTGCTCCAATTATAGAGGCATTAGCTTACTATGCACAAACTATAAAATTCTATCCAACATTCTGTTTATGAGACTAAAACCATTCGTTGATTCTGAAATTGGCAGCTATCAATGCGGATTTAGGAGTGGAAAATGTATTGTTGATAAAATTTTTTGTTTACGTCAAATTATTGAAAAATCAATTGAGTATGATAATGATACTCATCACTTGTTTGTCGACTTTAAATCAGCATTTGACAGTTAGTAGAAAGCATTTAAAAGATGCAATGTATGAATTCAAAATTCCGAGCAAGTTAATTGAACTTGTAATGTGTTCTATGGAGACGACAAAATGTAAAATAAAATTCAATGGTGCCCTCTCTGAAGATCTCTGTGTCAATAATAGTGTTCGACAAGGCGACTCACTCTCGTGTCTGCTTTTTAATATTGCACTAGAAAAAGCTATTCGGGATTTAGATATTAACACTAGGGGTATCATCTTTTACAAATCAGTTCAGATCCTAGCGTATGCTGATGAAATTGATATAATTGCTAGAAACCTACCAGCTTAGAGAGGCCTTTCTGTCTTTGGAGATAGCTGCAAATTAAATGGGTCTGGCAATAAACGACTCCAAGACTAAGTATATGGCTATACAAAAATGACCACCAAATAATGCATATAATCGTTTGGAGATTGGCTCTCATAAATTTGAAACGGTTGACTGCTTTACTTACCTTGGATCTTGTGTCATCAATAAGAATGACACTATCTCTGAAATTCAGAATCGCATATCATCGGCCAATAAAGCATTTTTTGGTCCATCCTTAAATCTTCTTTTCATAGAAGAAAAACAAAATTATTAGTATATAAAACTCTTATTAGGCCAGTTCTAGCATATGGTTCAGAAACCTGACCTTTCACTAGAACTGGAGAGAATAAAATAGCAGCCTTTGAAAGAAGGGTTCTGAGGAGAATTTTCGGGGGTGTCATGGAAAATGGTATTTGGCGAAGACGTCTTAACTCAGAAATATATAGTTTGTTTGGTGAGCCTGATGTCATAAAAACCATCAAAATCAAAAGAATGAACTGGGCTACCCACTTATCTAGAATGAAAGATGAAAACCCAGTAAAGAAAGTTTTCATCTCAAAACCTCTAACAACTCGTAGAAGGGGTAGACCAAAATTACGATGGATCGATTCAGTGGAATAAGATTTTAACATCCTCAGGATAAAGAACTGGAAAACCCAGGCGAAGAGTAAAACTTTCTGGGAGAATCTCCAACAGAAGGCCTTGGCCCACCCTGGGATGTCGTGCCAAATATGATGATGATGATGATGATGAAGCCAAGAATAAAGCTAATGAAATTTATATTTGCAAAAGGTAACTTAAATCTTGTCTTTTTTTCGCAGATAATAATAAATTTTCAAATGGCTAGAATTAATTGGGTGAAACCTTTGTTATGAAATTGAAAATTAATGCATCGAATTTAGAAATAATGTGTTAGAGTATTGACAGATCTACAAACCGATAAAAGAAACATACATACTTATTTATATTTCTTTGCGAGTTCATACACAAAGAAACGTATCAGTTTGAAAAAATGTAAAGAGTATGACAGCAAGGTTCTTTATAAAGAAAATTGCGTAGTTCTATTAACTGCCAAAGTATTGTTTATTAACAAAAAACTCAAATGTTACATGTTACTCACACACGAGGTTTACGTTGTAGATAAAAATTTTAAGAAGTTTAAATGGCTTTGTTTAAATTTAGTTTTTCGATGCTTCAAAGGAATCTACAAATCTAGTAATCAAGTTATATTAATTTATTACAACATAACCTGATATTATTTAAGTAAGACATGTTTTGTGTATCGTTGTTAAAAATACACAGCAAGAGTAACGTACCCTGTATATTTAACCCAGAGCATAGTGGTAACAAAATTGTGATATGGGTTCCAAAATCAGGCGACCATCTCCTGCTTACAAACTTATCAAACACCAGTGATTGCCGATTTTTTTTCATTGATTGAAGTGAGTATAATAATTGAGACTGTGAACTAGAATTGGATAAAAGAGTGTAAATAAAGATGGAAATGCTAAATTGGTCTGATGTTTTAAAATATATGAATACTGAAAAGTTAATAATGAGTATCAAATTTAGTAATAGTTTTAAAAGTGTACAAGGACCAACGGGTTCATTAAGTTGTAAAGTTGAAAACGGAGCGGTTGAATAAAGGCAAAGGAATCTGTCAAGATTTCTTATTTATTTATGAAAAAACAATTACACGAAAAACCATTAGCGTGAAAATTGTTGTCCCTTGGGTTGATGAAGACGTAAAATATGTACTTCATAAGATGCTTACCATTTTCTTAGTTCTGTGTAAACTACTTTCGGGGAAATGAAGAGAATATATATATATATATATATATATATATATATATGTATGTATGTGTGTGTGGGTGTGTATGTGTGTGTATATATATATATATATATATATACATACATACGTACATATATGTGTGAGGTATGAAATTAGATCTTTAATAGTAGATTTAGTTTAAAATATATCTCAATATCAAAAAGGTTTAGTGTGTCGCTGAAATTTTATATCAGCATCTCACCAAATGCCAGCTTCATTAATTGAAATTGAAATTTTCTAAAAATTATGCCTCAACCGAGCCAAGGTCAAAGCCAAACTTAGTCTAAATGAAATCGAAACCCGGTTGAGTGTTATTACCAGAAGAAAATTTATTATTTACTCGATTCCGTCATATAAATCTCACTAGTCCGGCTATAAAGTTTGTTTATGACGCCATTTGTCAATTTCATTACCACTATTTATTAACGCGGATATGTTTGGAAAAAATTAAACAAGTATTTATTTACTAAAAGTATTTTCCTCATGCGTGTAATATTCCCTATTTATTTTGGACACTTTCGCAATGGAGTAAATATTTGCCAGGAAATAGCCGCCGAGATGGGTCATTATATAAATTACGTAAATTTAATTTTTTGATTCGTATTCCAAGGTGATCACACTGGCCATATCATAATCACTTGCATTTAAAATACTATTGAAAAAAAAAACAGGTAAATTTCGTTAACAGATTTGAAGGAGGATTTGTTCTCTATATAATAGATAAAGGAATTATAATTATAATACATAAAGGAATTATAATTATAATAGATAAAGGAATTATAATTATAATACATAAAGGAATTATAAAGAAAGTGAACTTATAATTTAAACGTTTAAGATTTTGGACATCATTTAAGAGGAAAAATAATAAAAACAAACAATTTCATAGAGCTTTTGTTTCATTATTAATTCTCCCTCATTTTTTTGTCTTTTTAATTCGTCTTTGTTTTATTATTTTACGTACAATTACTTCGTTTTTAAGACAGTTTCATATGTTCTTATATTTATGATGAAGAGTGAAATTAAAAAATTTAAATTTGCCAGACAAATCCTCTTAAAATAATATCAAATTATTAAGTTATATTAAGATTTTAAATATCTTAGTCGACATATTTATTTAGTTAATGAATGCAATTTTTAAGTTATACCTTCAATTTGTATGGTAAAATTTTAACGAAATCATTTGACTATGCTGATGGCATACCTTTTGAAATAAAAAAACATCATGCGAATCGATTGTCAAATGCCAAAGATATAAGGAAACATGTACAAAATAAAAAAAATTAATAAAATTGAAAACCTTCCCCTTTTTTGAATCGGTTAACAAAGGTTTTCATAATAATTAGGAATTTATTCATGTTTTTTCATTAAAAATGATTGGGGCTTTCTTTGTAAAAGGAACCTTGAATTCACCTTATCACTTTGTTTTATGTATTAATAGTGAATTATTTTTAACCCAATTCAAAAGATAAGGAGGTTGTTGGTTCAACCAATATGTATGTGACATTATAGGGACTACAAAATATTCATATATGTTAGTTCTACTTAGCCTTCTACCAAATGTACAAATGTTCATAAGTGTATGTATCTATGTATGCATGTATGAATATTTGTCCACGTATTTCTCAGAAACTAATCACCGGATTGCAAAATTTTCTTTCAATTAAAGTACATCATCTTTAATTTTGAGTACACTAAAACTTTCATTCAAATCGGTTTAGTAGTTTTTAAGATATAAACTGTTAAGTGTGTTATCAGACATTATTTTACATGCAAATCGTCAACTTATGCCCAGTAAATTCTTCCTGATCTCAATAATAATAATGCATTTAGGAATATGACAGTATAACATAAATTACGATATTAGATAGATTATAATTTAGAGACAGGAAATTTATTAGTTGATGTTTTTAAATAATACTAGTGATCACGCAGTGATAAAAATGTTATCGTAATTCATAAAATTTTTAAGTTTGAATGTTATTGAGGTTTTTTTATCAAAGAGTATACCACTTTTTTGGCTTGATATACACTCCACAGTTTATTGAAGAAGAAATATTTGAAAATACATAAAATCACAGCTCGAAACTTATTTGATCAATCTGATATTTTTAAATTTTTCGGAGACAATCTTTACTCTGTGCGATTGTTTGACCACAGACTATTATGTTGACACTGACAGTATGAACGGAAACAATGTAGTTTTTAATGTATTGGTAACACTTAATTTCACATGACAGCCGTTATTAGCAATCGGGTGCCAGAAAATATGCCGGGGTTATGAAATAATGGTAGATTAATCCGGTTAACACACATTACTATTTTAACTTCCGTTCTTTGGAATAAATTTCTTCAGATACAATCGAAATTTATGTCCTAGGTTACTGAAAAATATGGCACTTTGAATTAAGTTTTTGAATATTTTAAAACCCGCAAGACATTTTATTGACTTTTGCGAAATATGTAATGTGAGTTGAGTTCAAGTTGATTAATAATATATCGCACAAGCCTTATATTGCGATTATCAAAATTTTTGCTAGTTTACTTTGAAATAGAGAATATTTGTAACCATATTAAAAGAAAGTGTGAGCGCTCAGTACGTGGAAAGTTATAAAATCATTAGTAGTGTATAAAATCATTAGTGAGTTACGATGTCCAAAATGGAAAGTTTTTCGTTTCTTTTTCAAATAAATCTGATGTAAAATTTTAGACATTTTTGTGCAAACCTCTGTGCCTTAGGTCTTCAAGTTTTAATCTCTTAAAGTTTGCAACGTTCCAAATTTTTTAGAGCTCAAAAATTTTTTAAAGATTTATGTCTGAAATTCACAACCTTTCATCACGTTTTGGAATTTTAAGCGAACGAAAAAGTGTTCTTTTTAATATTTCAGATCACAATTCTGGCATGTCACTTAACTAATGAAGAACTTACGGAAAAATTATATTCAAATAAATCGTGGTTTCAGTCTAGTCTAAATTTAATCATACACACATCAACTTCAATTAAACTGACGGATAAAATCACATGATCTATCCGGTTAATTTAGCCCTTGGAGATGCAATTATACTATTTAATGTGGCAACTATTATTTATCCATTCCAAATTTATATCGTTTAACGTGACAATTTATGACATTTAATATAAAAACTATCACTTACTAAGCAAAGTATTTCTTAATATCGTGATTTCAGCCTAAACTAATCGAAATCCTAAATGAATACGCCTTACTGAACTAACTAGATGTCTATAAGCATCAAATTAAAGATACATTCAATGCAACTGGTCGATAATAGTTTTATTAATTTTTTTTTAAATTATATCATTTAACACGGCAATTTATATGATTTAATGTGATAACTACCACTTAAAATAAAATGTATTTCTTATTATCTTAACTTCAGCATAAATTTACCGAAATCCTAAATAAATCCTATTTAAAAATAAAAAAAGAGTTTTAAAAGCGTCAAACTAAAGGTATTTTCATTCTAAATTGTAAACAATTTCATACAACAATTTCCCACAAAATTGACCCGCAAAGTTACAATGTATACTGTTTAATATACAACAATCACTTACCTATCCACTAATATATAAAACTGAATTAAGACGTGTCAAAAGCAAGAGTGGTCAAACCATCTAAGGCAATTAATGAAACCATGATGTTTAAGAAGACATACGGAGAAAAGAACCATTAATCTGAAACACGATTTAAAAAAAAACGACAAATGGTCTATCGAATAATCCTATTAAATATAATAACCAGTAGGTCGTCCGAAGACCCTACATCGGGTTCGTATATAAATCTTTGACGATGCCCTAGAGCCCAAAATCGGCCCCAAAATTCAAGGTCTTACATGCAGATTTCTCGGAAAAAAGACAAAACAACTGATAAATATCAAGAATTTTTACGTAGTATTGGTTATATATATATATATATATATATATATATATATATATATATATATATAATATCATATTAGTTCATTTTACTATGTGGTTTCGATAGGTAAATAATTTATTTAAATCAATTGTTGGTCATTTTAAAGTTAGGCGTTTGTGTATAAGTTGTCTGTATTAAATGTATTATACATTGAAGACTATTATTATTTATTTTATGAAACATCCAAGAACTCATTGGGTTTATATACAATGAATTCACACTTACACAAATACCCCAACAAAAAAGGGTAGTATTAATTTCCGGACTGAGTCTAATTGTAATATTACATATTATATGTGTTGTATATTTTGTGATAAAATAATAAAAAAATATGTTTACATCCAAAAATTTAAAGATATTTCATGATTTTGTTGTTCAATGAATTGCGCGCTTGGGGCGGTTTATCATGTTTGGAATAATTAGTTTAATTGAATAGTTTTGCAGTAAATTTGATAATATTGTATGTATTTATAATTATAAATATATTGCGAATATTTTCCCCATAGCATGGAAAAGTATTCAGATCATAAAGGAACAAAAACATTTTAACGTATTTATGTAGATACGAAAAAGTTCGATCACGAGAATATTCTACAACTTAGTAAGTAATAATTTGATAAAAATATATAATAATTTGTCTTCAACAATTCACTGGCTAAAATTTTATATGTAACATCCTATATCTTTTTCTAAGTTGCATACACAAAACTAATATTAATATTTATTTCTGAGAATAATTGTGTACATTTTATATCATTGTCACCCAAGTTTTTACACAGCTGTATTATTAGTTATATAAACAAACGGACCTGTCTAAAAACCGGTAGAAGTTACTTTTACAAATTGTATAATAATGTATATTCAGGAGAATCATTACGTTTACCTTATATCGTCACACAAGTGTTCCACACAACTGCGCGATTGTTCCACACAGCTGCACATGATTGATTTCTTATATAAACAAACGCGTCAAGTATTTGCAAAGGCACTGTATCTTATTTTTAGAAGTATTATTTTATGTAATAATATTTGTTCGTGGGAATAATTATGTGTACCTTGTATACCAGTAATTATGTATAATTATTATTTACCGATGTTTTTTCCGTGCTCGGCCGACGAGATATCGATTCGACACGTCGCTTTTTTCACAATATTCACGAATTTTTTTCGAGTATTTATATGTTATCTGGATTTAAATAACTAACAAAATTTCCTTTTTAAAATTTATATAAGAAAAAGAAGAAAAAAAATTGTTTATCTGTCATAGTTTACAAAATATTACTAAATAAATGCAGCTATCGAAAGAAATTTTTTTTAAGTTTTACTATTTTTTCGACATGTTTTCATATATCTGTAAATAAAAAAATTATATCAAGATTTAGGAAATGTTGATAACCTTTTTTAAAAAAATATGTGTTTGTAGGTAGTTTTAATAGAAGTAATTTCTGTAATTACTTGATAGTTTTAGTTTGGCACCTGGGCCTAGAGGGGAATATAAAGATATCAAAACAGAGATATTCTGATACTACATAAAAAAGAACACGATTCTCCAGGAATAGAGAACATAAAAGGCTATAAAAGGAATGACGTAAAGTAGGGATATGAATAGCGAATAATTTAAGATAATGATGTCCGCAAGTGGACGCGCACAGCGAAATATTTACCATGTAGTTCTGCACGTATTACGAAAATATTTGTGAATAATGGTTTGAGTAAAAGCTCTTGACTAATGTAAGACATGTATGGAAATAATCATATTCGATAAACTAAATAAGTAAACTGTCTTTGTCCACTTCCAATAAGCGCGTGTAATTGGGGCGATATACTAAAATGTTAACTAGTCTTGACGAAATTTTTTCACAAGGGATGAAAATTAATACTGCTTGGAATTTATTTCATTGGAAGAAAACTCATACTTAAATGCAATATTTTCAATTATTTTTCGCACAATGCGTGCTAATGCAAATGTTGAAATCGATATGTGACCTCTCAAAAATTTAATATAAAGAATCTATCGTTTTCTAGCATTTTAGTATAACAATTACATTTACAGATCATCAATGAAATATTCTTAAATGTTCATAAAAACTGTATTAAAATTATTAGCAAAAGTGAAACACTTTTTTTTTACACTTTATAAACTGAATGAAAAGTAAAATAAAATGCAAGTAAATAAACAATTCTTTTTATTTTATGCTTGCATAGTATGAAACTAAATGAAGTTTTAAATACAACTTTGTATCAAAATTGTAAATAGTGATAAAAAATATATAATAAAATAAATAATAATATCTATACATACAATTATATTATGTAACTACGAACATAGTCTTATACTGCATACATCAACATACATTGACCTTGGTCTAGTTTTATTCTCGATTTTAAAACTTACTGTATAAATTTCTACGAAGCTATGAACAACCAAATTAAATAAGTCATATCTAATTCAAAAGATGTTGAAAAGCCATAAAAAATAATTTTACTTCATCCCTCCGAGTTGTGAAAGAGGGCATCTTAACTTGTTTAACGAATAGTGGGTACAATAAAAAAGCTAAGTGTTTTTAAAAGTTTTAGGCAGAAATAAAACACGGAAATAAGGCACGGAATAACTTATTGTAATTAATCAGTGTAAAGCCGATCAGAATCCGAATCCATTATTTAGAAGCCGCGCGAAACTAAATATAGCTCGATCGTTGCACATGTACAAAGGACGTTTCGAAAATATTTGTATATGGAACAGTATGATTAGTAGCCTTTTTTATTTCCTACCAACTTTTTCGTCGGCATGCAAGATTTTCATTCTTTGGATTTTAAAAGATACATTGCGCTTATGAAATTTATTTTCCAAGTTTTCAGAATAAAACCCCCATGCCTCTTATCATTGAGTAAACTTTCATTCGTTGTACTTGAGAATTTTCTGAGCTCATTAAATAATAGTTTTTTTTGCTATACCACTCTCAAAAACCGAATTATAACCAAACTTTCCAGTTTTTTTATTTCATTAATCATACTTTCAAGGTACAAGCTGTCGAAGAGTGAAAAATTTGTTTAATAATCTTAAAAATTAACCGAGTTATAAAAGTTTAAATTTAATCTTTAGACAAGGGACGGGAATATTGTGTTGTGAGGTCATTTTTAATATTGCACATTATATTATTATATACAAGAGAAATAGAGACAGGGATATACCCAACCCTATCCGTATCTTCAAATTTAGAAGCCTATAACCGGCTTGTTTTTCAATCAATTTTTGAATTTTTTTCAAGACTGGTTTTTAATTAGCTTATATTTCACAATATTGTACGAAAAATATCAAAATTTGGAATGAGTCAATTACCGTATTATACTTCTTCTATGTCCAAATTATGGATTCCGGGCGTCCACGCGGTAAAAAATATTGAATTTATTTATATAATTGCGCGGTCTAAGGTTATAATTTTCGAATCAAGAAAATAAAAAAAAATGTGGTCTCCTTATGTACATTTAGGGGTGGAATTTGATATAAAAGACCAAAGAATATGTAGTATTCAAGATATTTTAATGTAAAATTAATGCTAATATTTGTGTAACTCCCGAACATATTTTAAACATTTTTTATTTATTACTTATTTCTTTATTTATATAATTAATGTATACAGTATAATGTACACAGTATAATGTATAGTGTACACATACCTATGACGGATATTTTGCTACCAGAGCAATCTCTTAGAGTCATTTTAAATAGTACAAACTATTTTTAAAATTGGACACAATTATTTTACTATTATATTCATATTTCGCCATATTGTTTCCTACTTCTGTTGAATTTTCGAAATTCATGTCATTCGATGAATTTCGAAAATTCGATGTAATCATTCGATGTATGTCTCTCAACACTAATGTAGGAACTTAATATAGAAGACATTGATATAGAAACAACACTTGATATAGGAACAAGAAATATTTACTTTTCATGATTTTTATTATAAAATAAAATCGGTGTTTCTGTAAATTTCAAATATATTTTCAACATGTATAAATAATTTCATTTTATTTTATATTCATGTTTCGCCATGTGTTTATTGTACTAAGTTGGGTTTTCACGATTCCTTAATTAAATGTAAAAAATATTGTTTTCAATTTGAACTGAAATAAAAAAGAAGCAAAGTCTTCAAGTTGGGTAATTCAAAGTAATTTAAAAAATTATCCAGTTGATTTTAAAAGTTATTCCACTTGTTAGTAGGTCAATTCCTGTATTCTAATATAGCATTTATTCTCTTTGAAAACTATGAGGTTGCCGGAAAATAGCCAATATAATAGCCAAAAATAACCATCACATATCACAAGAAAGCTCTTAGACTATGCGGCATAACAATATGGCATATGCAAATTAAAGTTTACATAATCATTTTTAAAGGAAAATTAAACGGAAATATAAAATGTGCAGTCAATATTCTAAATGTAGCAATAGCTTTTAATTTATAAGCAATTGCATGTAACTTGCCATGAACATTTAATACTTTTACATTTATTAATTTTTAAACATATTTAATTTATGGTGTTCAAGGGAATGTGGCATCTCGATAATATGAAATTACAACTAACTTTTGGTTACAAACATTTATTATAAGAAACAAAAATTTATTACCTCATTTCTACCAGCCGATTTATAGGAGAAAGCACGATATTGTTTTTTTCTGATAATATTTGCAATGGCACACATACACACACGCGCACACGCACGGACGCATGCACGCACGCTCCCACACACACACAAAGGCGCGCGCGCACACACGCAGACACGCACACGCGTATGCGCTCGCACCTAACCGTGCACGCTCGCACGCACACGCGCACGTGCTTCGCACACACACACGCATGCACGCACTCTAACACATACACGCATACACACGCACACACACGTACACTCGCACATACGCACATACGCACACATGCACAGCACACACGCACACACGTACACACACACACACACACGCACGCACACGCGCGGTCGTTCACGGTCGTTCGCGGTCGTTTACGGTCGAGCACGGCTGCATGCATGCAGGCACGCGTGCCCGCACGCACCTTCGCACCCACCCACACACACACACACCCACACATGCACACACACTCATGCTCAGACGCAGACATGCTCACACGCACGCACAAACGCACACAAACGCGTGCACTAACGCGTTTGTGCACACAAGCACGCACGCACGCACGCATGACCGCAAGCTCATACGCACGCACGCTCGAACGCACTCACGCACGCACACACACACACGCGCGCACACATGCGCGCACGCTTCCACAGAGGTAAACACGTGCTTGCGCATGCTCATCTGCACGCGCACACTACCCCATACGCACACGCATACGCAGGCACACACATACCCACATGTTTATATTCGCAAATTCAGTAGCACTGAAATTGACAATCACGTTAATAAAATTTTACCAAACAATTTAATATTAAACACAGTTTTCATGGGGAATATTTCTCAAACCATATTTCTTCTTATACCAAAATCACGGGTGATTCATTGTTAGAATCGGAATATTCTGCGCTATTAGTAGCTGTGTGGTCTTAGTCGAGTAAGTCTGTCAAATGAGAAATGGAAAGTGCTGGTTTAGTGAATTCTGGTTCAGTTAAAACTATTGTTACTTCAGACACTTTCTAACGTAAAATACATTTCAGTCTTGCGTTTTTCAAGAAAACTTCTGGGAAACAGTGTCACAAATGATATAATGATCGTAGTCGATGAATCGTCTAGTATCAATGCAAACAATACATTGACTCTGGATAGTTTTCATGTATGAGATAGACCTTTGTCTCATCTGTAGTCTTTGTTTCTTTCTTATTTTGTTTTTATTCATACAACTACACAATTAGCACAATGCTTTGGTGGATTATTTCAGTAGTATAAGTGGTATACGACGTAAGGATTTTTGCACAATGAATGGCATAAAATACCAAGGGTACAAATATAAGTAAAGTATCAGCATCTTTGACGTATGCCCTAAAGCAATACTACCGAGGATGACGGATATATTTTTCAGAACCCCTTCATCTAATCAGGTAATATCTGCAATTATTTCATAATCCCTCGAAAAACACCTTGCAGTGTTGCATCATTTGTTGGTCTGAAGCCTGATTTTGGTTTTTCTACAATAAGTCCTAAATCTTGTTTAAAATACGTTTGAATATTTTTTTTGCTTGTTGACTTGGTTTTACTTGTAGACAGACCTTTTGACATACGATCAGTATATAATATGCAAAATACACTTAAAAGATTTTATCCAACCATATAAAACGGATAAATCATATTAACAGTTAAGTGTTCAGTACCTTAAAATATTAAAAAAACATTTATTACAGTATAGTTAGCACAACAAATTTATTAAGATTATATGGGTTTACGAGATGTCAGGTAGTACACGATCTTACCTTCGACCGTGGTCAAACAAACTTAAATCGGACATTAACAGTTTTCGATGCCAGATGGATTTCAATATTTTGGAGCTATTTAATTGGCTTATAATATTATTAAACTTTTCAATTCACATCTATAAAGTTTTCTTATAAAACAAAACCTGAATGACCGCGCAACTCAGTAGAAAAAGAATTGGAATTTCACCGTGTAACTCGATTTTTAGTTATCCCCAATTGTATCCGTAAAAATTATAACAAAAACAAATACTCAATCAGTGTTTCTCTTTTTGCTGATTATTTAGAAGTAGGTACTATGGCCAGAACTGGTTGCTCCATCACATTTACAAGCGACAGTTACCGTACTTTGTTCAGGACGTTATTGTCGATGGCAGCTTCCTGCGCCTTTAGCTATAATTCGGCAGTAAGGTTAAGAAATGGCTTAATGTCTACAGAAGCTTCTAATTCATCAATATGATAGTTTTAGTTCTAAGAAGAAGGCTGGTTTTTATATTATCCGCAAAATGTTTGCTTAAATTTTTTCATCTGTTTTTTTAACATTAACAGTATGTTGAAGAGAGTCCGTTAGACTTTTATTATATACTCAGCTATATAACTACCATTGGTCGTGTTGCCATTTTGATGGCAAATGAGAGCTCAACAAAAGAGCAGACTATTGTTATCACTCAGACAAAATAGTCCTTATTTTCTCAAGTCCAGCACTTGAAAAATTTAGTAATTTTTGAAGAAAAATTAATAGACATAAGGTTCACACATATTTAGAATAATGCTTTCTTTATGTTGGCTAGTATTACCCAAAAATAATACACACACATAATTTTTGCAATTAAAAACACAGATATGTGCGTGTATGTTTCTAACTGTAATGAGTTTTGTTTTTAGTAAATGGAATTACAAAATAAAACAGCCCATTTCGAAAACAAATATCAATAGCTCTGCAATATAAATGATATCACTCCAAAATATGAATACAGTAAAAAAAATTATCTCTGGTAAATGTGAAATACCAAATTTTATAAATATTTACCAAACCCAGAGCCAGAGAATAAATATAAAAAACATACGTTTGAACCTGGCATCATCAAAAAAATAAATATCATGTGCACTATAGCGTTTCGATAAACCGTAGCACAAACATGACATTTATTAAGTCTTCTAATAGCAGGCAATGTAGACTTTCAGTATGACCATTAAAATTTAACCATCAAAACTGAAGATGCCCAACAAAATTCCTCAACATTGAAGTTCACAGGTACTGTGATCAAGTTCGGCTGTCACAGTTCTAATGATAATCTGGTAGGACACGACTAACAAAGACATAAATTTGCTCTTTTACAAATCAGGGACAAATATGAAGTCGGAAGTTAGTGATAGGAATTATCAGTGTTAAGCAGTAAATTTAATAAATTTGGACTCGTTTAGTTTATCGTGACATAGCAAGAAAGCGTCTAAGTAAAGAAACAGGTTACATACACACGTTCTTATAGTAGCCACGTTCTTATACACTTCTATTTAGCTTCACGTTCCGTATGTTGTCGTTGCTGACACAAATCTTACAATGGACTTTTTAATTATTTCTGAAAATTTTGTTCATTTATTCAATTCCCATATTATTTTAACCTTTGACATATAAATACTAATATTTATGTTGTAGTTCATGCCGTAAACCGTGAAAATTTAATATCTTTTCTTTATAAATTAGCATTGATAGTCTCAAGCAGAAACTCTTTCATTGAATTTCGGGTACCATAAACTGTTTATCTAAACTGCGGGACTTTAAAATTACGTTGTTGGTCTCAAATTAGAGACTCAGTTATTGAACTTCGAGTTCCAACTCCTCAGTCCTGATGATGCTGGTTATTTTAAAATTTATATGTTTTCTGCTCAAATCCGAAGACCTGACAATCTGCCGTTTTTATATGAGTGTTACGGATTTCAATCAGATATTGCTGCGGGGATAATGTTAGCCTAAATCATCAGTTTTATGTATCTGTTATTTTTAAATTAGTAATATTTGGTTTTAAGCAAATTCTAATTTATTGGCTTAAAATAAAATTAAAATATTAGTGTTGTTGAAAACAAAATAAAGTTAAAAAATCGTTTTAAATGCACGGTTATATTGTACAAAATCATGAGACGCGGGGACATGATATATATTAATACTGTTAAAATATATGACTTGTTTGATATATAATAAACAACTTGACAAAAATATTAACCGGATATTATTTCCAATGCTTCAATAAAAGTAAGTCTTCTATTAAATGCGCCGGGAAATTTTATTTTAATCCAAATATTTTGTAATCAGTGACAAGTGGCATGTAGCACTCGTGCTTGAAAGTAAAAGAGGTGAATATCTTCGACTTGGCACCAAAATTAAAAATATGTATTATGAATTATGTTCGGAAACTATATTGTACCACGAAAGTGGTACAAAATTATGAAAATATAATAGTCGGAACTATTATATTTTCATAATTTTGTACTTTTGTACGCTTCTTATTCTATGGTTATTAAATTCGGTTAAATTTGTTTGTTAAAATATTTTATTACGGCTTAAAAACGACTACTAGAATTAGGGCAACGACCAAGAAAAAAAATATGCTTAAAATTAAGAACAGGCAATTTTTGCTCTACTCATAAAGATATGGATAATTAACGAAATTCATGACAACGGTTCTAAGAAGTCTAACTTAATTTTTGTGTTTTTCGTTTATTAATTTTAAAATTTTAATAATAATTTTTTTTGAGAAAATATTAAATTTACCTACACACGATTTTCCACACAAACGATCAACAAAGCCTAACCATATGTTCAACATTAACATTGATACCAAATTCTCATTAGCATAATGAATGGAAGACAGTATAATGAGATCAATAGATATTTGTTTTAGTATTTGAAGAAACCACAGCAACACGCATTATACAGGTAGGAGTACTCATGAAACGAGCGACCGTGTCCACCCGGCAAAATGCAAATTTTTCCGCTTATTATTATTAAATAATTACCTTCAACTAACGTGGATACAGATCTATTTTTAATTAAGCACTTTAGGGTTGTGGACTTCCTTTTGATTCCGTGGTCGTGTGTTTAAGTTAATTACCATTTAGGCGAAAATTAATTTCATTATGAAGGAAAACGAAACTAAAATGTTACTAAAGTGATGCTTATACGTGTCCAAGGTCTCTCCACTTACCACGACGGCGATGATAACTTTCTTGTTCTTGATGATTATTTCCTTTGAATTTCTTTATTTCCCACACTGCGAATTATTTCAAGTAATATTTTTATTCCACACTCAACAAAAGTCCTTAACATGTTTTGTTAAAGTCTTAACATTTGCATAATCATTGTTGTTCAATGATATTTATAGGTGGACAGGACTACAGCTGTACGCTGTGCTGCTTTGTGCTATGTCGATTGCAGAATATATAATTTTTTTTTATAATTTTTTGCTTCCAAATTACCAAGAAGAATATATGGTGTGTTAGGAATTTTACATGAATATACGAATTGTTTCGTATGACCCAAGAAATAGTGTAATCAGTACTAACATTGTGATTGAATGTATGCCTTTCTTTCGATATAATATTCCTATTGTTTTGCTTCTATTTGTTATATTTTCAGCATATCCTAAGGCTACTCATTCACGCTTTAAAACCAAGTGAGTTGTTAAGCTATAGCATTCTAATTCAGAAAAATACATGATGTGTTTCATAATAAGGGTTCTATAGATAGATTTAAGCGGAAAAAATCGACAAGAACTAAAAATGAGAAGCAGGGATACCAATTCACGCGCGGACATCGGAGTTGCGTTTTTGAACGTGTTGTCAGGTTATATGTTGGCTCGTGCAAAGATCAGATAAATGATTGAATAAATGTGAAAGTAATGTACGACGTCTCAATAATCTTATTAACTTTATCATCTTTGAACCACATCCTAAAGCAACAACACCATAAACTTTCAATGCAACCAGGTACGAAATTTATCCGTAACGTCACAGACCTAGTTGTTACGTAATATTTAGACGTAACTGATCATCTTTAGTAAACTATATCCGTTGATTTTTGCGGACATTATACCTAAAATGTCGAGTTTGAAGATGCCATTCGGATGTAACGGATGATGCTGATATCTTCTTTTAGTTTCCTTCACAAATAGTAGTCATGTCGATATTACTCTTAAATAATACGATTTTAAGAGTAATATCAAGATGACGGTCAGACAAGATTTATAGACACATAATATTATTAAAATTGTTTATTGTGGATCCCGCTCACGTTACAGTGTTATTTTGGGAAAAGGAAATTGCATTAATATTATTTTTAATTCTGTAATACGAAGGTACAGATGACAAGAATAATATGTGACGTTTCAAATATTAAGGCAATTGTATTTATTCGTGATGACGCTAAATGCTCAAGGCCGAGCAAGGTGCCAGTTCCATTGATTTTCTTTGTGTTAAGGAATATTTGCATTAACCTACGCTCAATAATATGCGAAGTTATCCCAAATAAGTTTGCCTTAATATTTGAAACGTCACATATTATTCCCATCATCTATACCTTCGTATTATAGAGTTAAAAATAATATTAATGCAATTTTCTTTTTCTAAAATAATACTGTAACGTGAGCGGGATTCACAATAAAAAAATTTAATAATATTATGTGCCTATAAATCTTGTCTGACCGCCATCTCAATGAATTACAATTCAAGATTTCTCAAACTCAACCCCTAATGTCCGCCCGTGAATTGGTATCCCTGCTTCTCGTTTTTAGTTGTTATCCATTTTTCCCCTGGATATACCTAGGTAAATCTATTTATAGAACCCATATTATCAAACACATCTAACATAGAATTGGAATGCTACAGTTTAATAACCCACTCGGTTTTAAAGCATCAATGAGTAGCTTTAGGATATGACAAATCTTTCTGAAAATATGACAAATAGAAACAAAACAATAGCGACATTATGTCGAAACAAAGGCATACATTCTCGTATGTATAATTCAATCACGATATTAGTACTGATCACACTATTTCTTGGGTCATACGTAACTACTCGTATATTCATATAAAATTCGTAACATACCACATATTCTTCTTGGTAACATGAAAGCAAAGTATCCATTACAAACAGAATCTTTTTTAATTACACTTAACTTTCAAATTCAATATAAAATTCAATTAATCATTTAAAATTTGCACCCCTTTTGTTTCTTACATTGATTACAGATTTATTTTCTAGTTTCAATAAAATTTTAACATTTACCCATCTATCCTGTAAGTAAATATTTATCCATTGATATTGAGATACAAAATGTTCTCCGCAAAAATGCAAATTATTGCTCCTTTCCATATTTTGAATAATTGAATATAAGAATACCATTTATTTGACCTAGCTTACTACCATATTCAATTTTTTTATTGAAATACGGCTATTTTTTGCCTTTTTAAGAAATACGCCTTCTTTCTTGTAAGTATTTAAACTTTTTTTATTCCCACATTGTATATTAAAGAGATATGTGATCATACTAAGAGATATGTGATTATAAATTTAAGCATTTGATTGAATTAAATACTTGGTTAACTATAGCAACTGACATGGATTTTAATTTTATATGAAAATCAACGCTTCTTTTTATCAACACTCGCATCTAACGACTGAATGACTGAACGAATTACAATAAAATCGATTAAATTCGTTAGTCTCCGTTATATGTAGTTATATCAGCATAATGATAAAAATGGTAACCTTGAATAAAAATTAAAACAGAAATACACACTACTCAAAAATAAACCCTTGCTTTTTTATTCTATTAACATAGTATCCTGTTTCAGTGAAGTAACACACCGTTATTAAACGGAAACCAAAATAAAGGAAAGTAAATCACGTCTGATCTTTTATAATTGCGATTAAGCCACGAAACTAATCAAAGCCAACGATGAATATAACAATGTTTCAGTTCTAAGGAACCCAAAACTTTGCTTCGCCGCTCACAACAATTCAACAAAACGAAAAAAAACATTCTCTAAAACGAAAAGTACACAATTAATAACTGATCTCTGCTTCGTATCTGCAAATCTAGCACAATTTATCTGTTTTTTTTTTGTCGAGGACGGCAGTCAATCAGTAAATCCACTGTGACCTGATGATTAAATTCGGGTCATGTTTTTACTCCCCGCCCTAGCCACTGTACCACCGCCCCTTAACGAGATATGCGGGTACACACCAGTTATTCAAAAGGAGTTACTTTATCATGAAGTTGTGAAGAAAAAAAAACGGAAGTTATGTTTCCTATATTAGAGAGTTTGTAATATTGAATATATTAGGCAATCATTTTGTAGAAAGTAATTATTACTTATTACATGAAAATGGGTGATGTAGTATTATTTATACTTTATTTAAATTCTTTATTACGACCTAGGTTTTGTTGCATTGCAACGTCTTTAAGTGAGCGATTTGCAAAGATCTTTGCTAATTCCCTGAAGATGTTGTAATACAACGAAACGTAGGTCGTTGTAAAGAATTTAAATAAAGTAGAAATAATGCTACATCACGTAGTTTCATATACTTAGATAGTTTGATAAATATAATTTTGAAATACTTTTTAGGGTTTCGCTCTTCAACGGGAAAAAATGGAATATACTCTCTTACCTATGCATCCGTACGTACGTCTGTTTTTTTAGGAACTACTTGACGTAACAAAACATAACTAAAACGGAAAAATAATAAATTCGCAATTTCTGGTGGCCGAATCACGAAAATTAAATATATTTTTAAATTCTATGTTTATTATGAGGTTTTGTTTAAAAGGCTAGTTGAATTATGTTATGCTTGTTCAACATTTTAAATATTATATTGCGCGTGAAATGAGTATTGTGCATGAAATGAGAATAAAACTTATGTTTCAGAAATCCAACTGTAACTGCGCAGACTTTTCAAACGGAAACAACTAAATAATAAATTGTTTTCAAAAGAACATATACCTGCACAGAACTAACAATCAAATAATACTAAATTGTTCTCAAAAGAATTCTAAGCTAATATCTACATAAAAACGACAGGTCCTGACTAGCCGACGTCGGCGCCCGAGCGACAGCATGGAGCATCCATCATCCAGTGCGGCGTGCGCAGCCACGGAGCTTCGTATTGTTTACATCCCTCGACCATGTCAACGGAGAAAAAGAACAAACAGGCTGGTGCGAGTATATTTACAGATTTGTGAGGCTATTGCGTGGGGGTCCTCGCGATATGCTGTGTCTCACTTATCGGTTACCACCTGTGCCACTACGCTCTGTCTCAATTTTCATATGTACCCACTTCTATCTTTGGTGCCAAGTTTTAGTGTATAAAATAGTACGTCGTGCTTCCCAAATTCATTCGGTTATCTAGACATCTATTCTCTTACATTGTATTTCCTTTACCTAACTCTAGTCAAGTACTTGCTTGTGGGGTTACTACAGATTTACAAAGAACTACAGATTTTTGTTCAACGGCGTACCCGCGTTAAGAACACCATCCTAAAGGTAAATCTCTGCGCGACGATAAAACTAAACCACCGCACTAGAAAAATCAATGGAAGTCGACTGCATTTACCTGGATGTCGGCTACAAGGACAGCAGCTTCACTTATGGTTAGGCTGTTTTGAGTTAGTGGACAGCAATTTAAACAAAGCTGGCTGAAATTATTATTACGCAACTAGAAAAGCAGAACCGCGAAAAAATCAGCAATATCCTCAAATAACTTAAAAAAAACACAAAGGCGTATGCACTTATCAAGAGCCACCACATCTCAGTATAAGATGGAAGCGAGAAAAAGCGGTTCAACTTATTACTTTTCACATGACACTGGGCATCCAGTAACAGTTTCTCTGTAGGACGATGAACCCTGCTAATAATCTAATCCCAGACAACATGTTCTACCTTTTGTGGCTGAATTAACTAACAGCCCATATCCACGATCAGTACACAAGAGACAACATCTCGAAAAGTTAGACAAATTTGCACTACTAAGTAACAAGTTGCTTGTGAGATATAAAAAGTATGTTCAGTTGCCAGCTTCAGATAACAAATCCATGTTGAATGAGATTGATAAGTTCTCAATTGACATCGCAGAGCTCAAATTGAGGCTGCGATACAACTATAAGTCTCGCCGTAACGTCACTCGTCGTCAATCATGCCTCATCGTCCTTTAAACCCGCGGTAGTTGGGTACTAATTATTTTCAGGGACACTAAACCCACCAAATTCATTACATTGGTATTGCCAACAAACATTTGGGTTTGACTTTGGTAAATGCATGCCGAAGGACGAGGGGAGCTTCAATGCAGCCTCTGCCATTTCGTATACATGCCCCCAACGGCGCCGTAATTCTTACCAACAGCAAAAAACACTACAGCCCGATTTAAATTTTTATTCACCAAAGAAATAATCGTTGCTGCGGTCAACTAGCCTATCCTAAAGATCGATTTACTCAAGCACTATCAGCTTATCTTCGACCTGAAGGATAGATGCCAAATTGACAATTACAAGAGCCACTCTATGCCAACAAATATGCCAATAAATAGAAGCATCGATGATCAACAATTGTATCATGATTTTCTAGCAAAATGCACCATAATCCCTCATCGAATATCGATGAAAATGACACCCAAGCACCGAGTCGAACACATTGTCGAAACAACCAAACCACCCTCATATTTCGAAGCGAGATTATTACCGTCGTATCACTAAGAGCTGATCAAGAAAGAGTTCGACAATATAATCCCGTAGGGTCTATCCAGTCTAGGCAATAGACCTTGGTCATCATCACTCCATATCGTACCCAAAATGAATGGCGTGACCTCTCTGGCCACGCCTACGTATCCGCACTCGAGATATCAATCTATGTTTGTCCACTAAGATCTCTCGACTTGCGAACATGTATCCTTATGCAACAATGTGGTCAACGGGTACTTAGAGTGGCCCACCATGCGATGGTTTCTATAAAAATACTAAAAGGTAATAGCAAAGTGATCATCGTTCAACTACCAGTCAGACAAGAAACCATATCAAATGATATCCTGAAATCCGCCTACACACTTATCAAAGGCAACGACTAACCATGACCGAACACTCAAAGCAAACTAAATTACCAAATATGTTATCTACTATCTTGCTCCCTTAGTTTTTCAAGACGACGCACTTCGGATGTGCGATTCAACTGCCGGTATGCTTCGTATGCGGGAGAGAATCTATTAGAGGAAGCAGAGCTGCAAATAGTTTTGAAACAGTAGCTACCAAATATTAATCGCTTGTTCTCAAAGAAATATGTAGCTGCACGGGCTCATAACGCGGGCAATAACTGTCCTCAAAAAAACAATGTGAAAATTTTCGTGAAAAAAAAGGAGCCAAGCTGAGTCGACCCGAGCCTAAGAAAAACGTCATCAGTTGACGTCAGTGCGTAAAAGTCTGCATGGCCTGCCATCATTTAATGCGGCATACAAAGATACGAAAGTCCAGATTATTCATGTCCCTCGTCGATAGGAGGCGGAAAAGTACGGACGCATTCAGTAAAGGTATATGTAATGACTCGCGACGCAGACAAGCAGCTATACTTTTCTCAGTAATCGGCTTTCCATCTCCGTCACCAGGTTCTGTCTCCACTTTCAAGTATCGTCATCTCCATCTTTATTGTCATCAAATTTTATGGTTATATTATTTGTAATACACCTTTATTATCCATATCTAATTTGCTTTTAATTTCAAGGGAAATATTTTTAGAGTAGGGAACGATGCGAGTAATAGTTTGCAGAATGGAATTTTTTTTTTGTTATTTTATAAAAGCTCTATTTATGAAAATAAAAGAAAAATATCTCACAAAATGATTAGACAACATATGTATTTTTTTGCAGAATTTAACTCAACACTAAAGTATGTTGTTAAATTGGTATAGTAAGCCAATTTCAATTAGTTCGTGAGTACGAAATAAAGCTATAATCGTCTTGAAATCGATAAAAAAATTTCGTATGTGCACCGTGCGATACGCGAAGGCATCAAAGCTTTCATCAGAAATATACTATGCAATGAAGATAACGTCTTATTGGGCATTGTATAAAATAGAGAGCAAAACGAGTATCATTGCGCAGATAAATCTATTTTACTAATAATTCCGTGCATTCCCTATGTTTATTTTCATTTCATTGGAATTATGTTTATGATAATAACACTTTCAATATAGTTGTGACTGGAAAAATGATGAAAATAAAAAAATCATTGAACAAAATTGTTTGTCCGTAGATGAAAAAGGGCCCAAATGAATCCGAAATTAAAGTCATTACTGTACTGATTATTCAACATTCTATATAACTACTTGTACTACGTTATTTAATATTTTACTTAACTAGAACCGACCACAGATTCGTCCCACAACTCGTTGCATTTGATACAACAGAATAAACAGAAAAAGTATGCCATGTAGATTTAAATTATATTTGAAAAATAAAAGGATAGGAAATTTGTCCAAAATTAAGCATATTTATACTTCATTCCACCCCAAAAGAGAATATAAGACACTACCGTCTACTATGTACAAGACATGTATTATACATTGCAAAATAGTAGTAACGTCTATTTGACAATTTTTTATCAGGAGTAAACAAGATAGAAGAGGCAAGAGATTGAGGCAGAAATATCCGAGATAGACCAATGTTCTCTCTCTTTTATTTCTGCCTCGTTTAAACGTCACTCTAGAAAGTCTATGGTATATCGTTTATGTCAAATTGAAATGGATTTATTGCAAATATTTGATTTCAACGTATTATAAAAAAATATATAAGAAAAATATATATGGATTTGGACTTCATATGCGTCGGAATATTGAAAATTTTTTCGAAGTGTTTTATACGTCTGTATTTTACAAGTCATATTACTAAAATATACATGTCATTCTGAAATTTATAAAATTATTCAGCATGATAGTTTATTATGTACGTGGTTTATAGTAAATGGTTTGTGAATAATCATCGGCTATTGAATGTATGTTTATGATAACCATGTTTTAACTGTAAAATTGCCTTCTTCACAAATATTCTCTTTTGAAATGGAATGAAGTATAGGTCTAATCTATGATAATTGCATCGTAGATTAAGTCTATACTTCAAAAGGAGCAATGTTTATTGAAATTTGATGAGAACTATAATTCTTTTTTCGTATTTCTATGATAGTTATATTATATTATTTATTTGCCACTACTTATTTTCAATAATCTGAACAAATCTTTCTTAATTTAGTAGATCACATTTTATTCCATTTTATGTAGACTTCATCAGTACTTATTTAGCAATTTTTTGCGTTTTTTATCATTTAAAATACAGTGCTTATGGCATTGATATAAAAATTTACTTGGTCGGAAAATAAAAGGTCCACAAAAATAAAAGGTCTCCTTACCGTATTAGGTTCCACCTACCGACTTTAAAAACAATTCCAAACACCTTACCCTTGAAGCGGTCTAAACAAACATTAAGTCTTTATTTAACAACTTCTAACCTACTCCTGATGATAATTTTAACACATTTAAGAGACCTTTCAATTTCCACAATTTCTTCGCATAACTAACTGCGAAACATGTGATTAATATTTGAAAATAATTGGTTTAAGAAAACTTAACATGATTAGAGAAAGTCTTTTGAAAAAATATAAATCCGTTCATGCGTTAATTGATATTATGACCGTTTACTACCTTATATTAAATAGATAAACGCAGAGCCATATATTGAGTTAATTTTAAGTAAACATGCAATAATAAAATACCAAAATGTTCTAGCTTTCTTCTTTTATTTATTAAACTCATATCGTGTGTGACGTGTCAAACGGAATTGAAAAACGTTTTTAGTTTAAACATTAAACAGATAGATCCAGTTTGTCATATAGTTAATTTAAACGTTATTTATTAGATATTGTAATGAATTCCTTCGAGTCTAAATAACTTTTGTGAAATCTGATCGTGTGTGGCTTCGAATTTCTTTTCCACCGATGGGACGAAATTGAAAAAAATATATTTAATAAGCTTTAAACGGGGACACATTAAATTTTATCAAGCGCGATAGTATCATAGTAATCACAGAAGATGCGAAAACGAACGAAAATAATTCAAATAGACAGGAAGTTAACGGAAGAGGCTTTAACTGAAAAGACAAGCTTAAAAGTACTCTTCAATTGCAATGTTTATTAAACATTCAGGTATTGCCATAGCGGCTGACATACTGAAGGCCATTTTGACACGACCGACAATGACAGCGAAATAGCATCGCATTTTTCACTAGAGGATGATAGCATGTACAATTTCATGAAGTTGACAATATTAACTAAAATGTCCACTTTTAGCTTTGTTGTTTTAATAATTGGGTTAATGATTTCCATTATTTGTTCTGCTTCGAACTGTTCGTCAACTAGTACTTGCTTCATTCGTTTATCTTCCACCGCAACACCTAGTGTGTTTCGGTGATTTTATAAGGGATTAAAATCTGTGGGAGATTAGAAACCATAACGTTAATTTTTTCAGAATATGCCTATTTATCTGTGCCTTTAAATGAAGATCGCCTGTTGAGAAAAATGTCGTATCGAAACACAATTAAAAATCGGCATAAAATCTTATTAGAATTGTTAAAAAATCCCGTTATAGACAACTCTGACTCGTATTCCATACCTCATTGTAATTACCGATTTATTCGATACCATTTTCTCACGTTCGCTTCCAATACTTAAGCCTGAACCTGTATCCATAAGTATCCAATAAAGATATTTTTTTGGTATCAAACAATGGCCTAAAATCCATTTTTGTATAAATGAAAAATGTAATTTATTAAAAGTATCGCGAAATATAATTTGGAAATTATATTTAACAAAATATTTCAAGGTTCGGCTTAAATATTTAGTTCTAATTAATTTTAAATTTGTACCTTTTTAAAAACTCTGCACTGTCAAACAAATGTCTTAAACATTTGTTGTAATTGAAGTGCATTTCATTATAAATATATTCAGCTTACACATATTTACATTAAATTCTTAACAGCGCTAATTAATATTCATTTTTATAACATAGTCTATGTGCATAATTATCATTCGTTTAGCTTATGTTAAGGTCTTTGTGTATTTCATTAAGAATTGTAATTACGCCTCGCTTTCTCTTTTCGGAATATCAGAATGCAGCTGCTGCTTCAAAAGGTTATGCTCTGTACAGTATGCTAATTAAGGCATCATACTCTCTTACAGACACGCCGTAACTGGATGAGTACGAGGTAAGGATATGTCTCGTACACGATTTAGGTGTTATGCGTTGTGGAAGTTATTTTATATGAACCTTGGGATTAATTGATGATAGTCCATACCTTTTATTTTTTTTATTAGAACAGTTAATAGTAAAAGTCAGTTTTTGAATTAAGTTAATCTGTAATAGGTATAATTTGGAGCTTCGAGGGATGTATTTTGAAGGTTGGAGATATTGAGATATCATTACATCCTTACGATAAAAGAAGTTAATTTAGGATTCGCTCTACGATTACGATAAAAGAAATTAACTTGGGATTTGCGTATCCAGGATGCAACAACGGAAATCATATATGAAAATTGCTTTATTTTACCATCCTAATTTAGCAAGCAAATAATTTTGATAAGCTTCATTTTCAAAAATATGTCATTCCCGATCACAATCACCAAGTCACAAAATAACATTAAAACTGCTCAAGAAATAATTATTTGTTTCATGCGAAACAAATAATTTATATTCTCATCCATTATAATATTTTCGTTTATTTACATGTTTATTGCCCTTTATATAATTAATTTTAGATATTTTATCTTTACTGAAGATTTGTTTCAGAACCTATATTTTAAATTTCAACAATTATAAAACAGATCTTATTCCGATAGATCAGGCTTAAATATGCTAACACTATTACACCGTAGTCATAATATCAAAAAATAATTGCAAGACATTATTAGTATTTAAAACATTAAATAGAAAATTAAATTAAAGTGTTTAATGAGCATTCAAAATTTAATCTCCGTCCAAAAAATTAAAAATTAAAGAATGTTCAACAGAACATTCTTTAATTTTTTATATTTTAGTCAAATTGTCTTAATCAAAATTAACATTTTGTCCACATTGTCAATCGTAATTTTAAAATTGCTCAAATATTCTTACCATTCACCACTAACGTAAGAAAATTCTACATAACTAATTTTAAAATTACTTCTATATTTTAGAAGCTTTCAATTTCCAATATTTGACAAAAATTATATAATGTGCGTTTCATTCGTTATATGAAAACTCATTAAAATCATTCACGAAATATTTTTTTTAATTCCTCAATAAATTTTTCACTATTTTAGAAAAAAATAGTGTGAAATATTTCAAAGCAAATAAGTTATCTAGTATTAATACACCTAATAACTGGAAGTTCCTTACTTGCGTAACCCGGTTAGATGTACGCAGGGAAAATTCGACATGTGCTTTATTTTCCAAAAAATCGGATATATCAGTTACATATAGCTGACTGTCGCGAACATATTGTGTCGCAAAATGGTAAATTATGCAAATAATTGGTGCAGAAGTTACAGTGAGACATCAAATTTGGAAAAAGTTGACATAAGAATTTATAATATTTACATCATATCATTTATTTCAAAGCTAATAGTTATTATTTTGTCAAACTTTACTTCTGCCTATTGTTGATTATGGAGATATGTGGTATTCTAAGCTAAATGCACATTTGCTCAATAAATTAGAACGACTTCAAAACCTGCATGTTTGATAAATTTTCGGTCTTCAAAATTTTATCTTACATCCGAGTATCGTTAACGTCTTAAATGGTTAAAGATTCGTTATAGACGCAACCTTCATCTTCTATGTTTTGTATATAATATCATCAATAATCCCGTTATACCTACATACTTTAAATCTAGATTCCAATACCTGTCAACCCACGACCTCAAACTACGATCCAAAAATAAGTATATCCTCCTAATTCCTCAACATAAAACGAAATTTTATGGCGAATCCTTCACCGTACATTCTATTCAATTGTGGAATGAAATGTCAACAAATAAACAAAGTGCGCCCTCGTTGTCTCTGTTCAAAAGTCGTTTGAAAATACATTATCTATCATAATTTGGTAGATCCAAATTCCTTCCATTATAATCAATCCCTGTCCTTAAGTATCGTTTTGCTTTGGTTTTTAATTAATATTATTTTATTACCACATAGTATTACATATTTTATTTTTTAAGTGGAATTCATAAATGTTTAAAAATCACTTACAGTCGGCCACATCAGTTAATTTTCTCATCCAATTCATTGTATAAGCAATAAGTCTGCCACTATATACTTAGTTTTCTAAGTTTGCAGAAATAAATAAATAATAGATAAATAAATTATTTGTAATAGAAATAAATGTGTACTTTTTACATAGGAGGGATGTAAATTCAGCGCCGATATTTTATCGATTAAAAATATTGCTGCTATTAAATATTTAAAAAATACAATATTATATACATATAAAAAAAATATTTAACTAGTTAACAAATAAAGAACGAAAAAACGACGTTGAAATGAAACGTCTACGACAAATAAACAAAATAGTCTCAAAAATGCGGAAAGCGCGGCTACCGTGGAAAAGTCTGCAGCTTTCCAATTTCATCTGCTTAGAGATAAGTGAATAGCCGTTACGAATATAAACGAGGGCGGATCGCGACTTGTGATTGTTTTGGGAACTGACGTTGCTGTGAGCAACCGTCAGTTTGACTATTAAAATATTCGCTAATGGCGCTTTGCAGACAATTACTTTTCTGATTTTCCATGAACATGCAGGGGTAACGCTTATTTATAAATGTTGAATTACTCGAGCACAATAAAATTTGCATCTGACACTTTTCAGCACTTTTATAAGGACTGCAACAATTATAAAATGTGTACCATATCCAGGTAATGATATGCATTGACGCTATATAAAAAATGTGACTTTCAGGAGTTAGAAGAATTTACGATATGATTAAGAATAAGAAAAATTTATACAAGGAAAATTTTCACAATAAAAAATATATTTTCTAATCACAGATTTTTACCCCTTTTAATGTTCAGACATAGTATGGACTAGAATAACATTTCATAATTAGTCTATCTATCTTATAAAAACAAATGTCATGGTAAGATTTATTAAAAAATACTTCGTCCTTTGAAATGGGAAAAATTATTAACCAACTTCAAAAGAAAATTAAGTTCTTAATTCTTTGGAATCTTTTTTTTATGTTTGTTTGTCGATAATTCTTTACCAACTTGACCTATTTCGTTGATTCTTTTTTTTTATTTCAAAGATGCTTACTTTAAATATGGTCTCACAAAATATGATGATGATTTGATGATGAAGTCTGGAAATGTATGATGGAACTCCCCAACGAATGGTAGTAAATCAATCGTGATTAAAAATATTTGCTACTGGTTAGGTTTACTTTAGTTATTACATTATAAAATCTAATATTGGATTTCGAATATGGAGAACAGAACTCATCAAGTGATAGTTGTTACTTTTCAAAATGTCATATTGACTTCGGATATAAAGAACGAATTCCTCAATAGCTAAGAGCTAACCACTGGTGACTACTACTGTCGCTTCCTTTCTATGTGTTGTTAATTACCAATTTTAGACCAAGAGAAAATTATCCATACGCTAGCTTTTGACCGTAATTTTTAACAATTGCATAATATTCTAAAAAAGAAAATATTCAAATGTTAGTTATATTGTGATGTATAATAATATGAATCAAAAAACCGAATTTAAAAAAATGAATTTAAAAAAATGGGTACGAAAAAGTTAAACTAAATAACATAAAATAGAAATGCATTTATTCGCAATAAGTAACTTATTTTTGAAATCGGTGCCAGCACTGGGTAGTGCTCAAATTAATCAAATGTAAAATATTATGTTATAAATACATCCTTTATGAATTCATTTCATATTGTGAGTATTATAAGTTAAGGTTTTGAATTTACATTATAAATCCCATTTAACTATAAATTTGTTTAATTTGGTTGACGGTGCTGGCACCGACTTCAAAAATCAGAAATTTAGTTATGTATTGCGAATAAATAGGCAACCATTTTAAGTTAAATACTTTTTAATTTTTAGTACCTACTTTTTTGAAGTCGGTTCTTTAAGATATTTTATACATTCTTTCTTTTGGAATTTATTAAAATGAAACGTCTTTAAAGATTGTAAATCTAACAAAAGCAAAATAACCATATTCTGAGATGCATCCAGTGAGTTTTTATTTTCACAAAACTAATATTATGTCAGTATGTTAAATATATTTTTTCGTAGCGAACAAATTATTTTATAATAATTGTGGTAACAATTTTATTGTCCAATGTCAAACGTCATCGAATGCGATCAGTGTTGGAACGAATGATTTTATGGAAACACCACATGACATCAGATTCCATTTGAATTTAAATTTCTGTTACCATTGTTTTTAGATATAACCGTTTTTCAAAAAAATTATGCAGTGTCAATACATAGAATTGAAATAAAACATTTTGAATGAAAACAAAAACTTTTTAAATGTATCAGGAACGGAGGAGATCAAATTTAGGAAAATTTAATCTCTTCCGTTCTTATATTTCGAACCGGTCATCAGACCCCACTTAATACAATTTAAAAATGTTTAAAAAAAAATCTAAAATATTGTTGTAATTTATTCGCACATTATTCATTATATCTTGTATGTAATAAATTTAGATCTCAGCGGAAATACTGGAAACCACTGTGAAAACATTAATGAACACTTGTATGGATTTCCGTATTTGCAGAGTAAAAATTTATATTAATAACAAAAATTATAATTACATATGTTTCAATATATTTTTCAAAGTCAGAAATATAGACCAATTATTAGAGACGCGAATTCTTTTCGAGATCTGTCAGACAATGGAAGATTTAGCGTAGATTATTTTCTGACTCGAATACAATAGCTTTATGCACGACAGAAACGGAAACTTGAAGACGTTTCCGTTTTTTTTATTTGAGATTCGAGAATTTTTGATTTGAGAGTTAATTTGAGAATCTGCTATTTTTATATTATTATAATGTGTTTCAAGCAAAGACTCTATCATTGTACAACGGGTACCAACTCTTCAGTTTTATGATGTAGGGTTACTATCTACCTAAACCTTAAAACTTGAAGATCTTTTGTTTTTAAATTATTATTTTAGGTCTCAAGCAAAGACTCTGTCAGAGAAATCTCTGCTTTAAACCCTAGACAAACATTGAGACCAGGGAATGTGCTGTTTTTTTTTTAATTTGTACTATAAATTTCAAATATAAATTTTTATTGAACTGCCGGTTCGATCTTTTTAGTCTTGATGCTGCATTAGTCAATAAATTAAAAAAAAATTGTTAGGCTTATGTTAGGAATTTGTTAGGAATTTGCGCACGAGGGGTTAAAAATCAGAACAAGAAAAAAGTTGCAAAGCGAGAAATATGTCGAGGAGAAATTCAATAGAAAACAATAAAGTTAAGTAACTATATCATCTCATAAAATGATATAGTAGGGATTTCCTATTTACACTTCATTCAATTAACACTAGTTAGCCTCGTTTATACTTCAGGTCATGAAGCCAGATTCTAAGTCAACTTAAACTTGAATTATACAGCCAACACATTGACAATGAATATAGGAGACTATTTGCATTACAGGATACAAAGACTAAACTTTCAAAGCGTGTTTTTTTCACATCCCTGATAAGACCGCGGAAAGTAATGACTATTATTTACTTAATGATCTATTATTTGATGATCTATTATTTACTTAATCACCTTTTTAAGAAAGTAATGACTTTTAAGAAAGTAATGTTTTTTTGAAAGTAATGACTATTATTTACTTAATGATCTATTATTTGATGATCTATCATTACTTAATCATTAAAATTGTGTTTTCCATCCTTTAATATTCAAGTAACTTGGAATATATTGAAACATAAAATTTTTCCCATTGTTTATTAATTTTAGTGAGATATAATTTATAAAAAACATTTGTTAATTTTATGTAATAAAAATATACAATCTAAGAGTAACAAAATATTTAGTTCTCTAATAATATTTGACCCAAAGCAAAAACTACTTTAAGATAGGCGTGTAACAAATTTCAGCTTTACATCTCTGTAATTAACCCTCCACCTGTCGCGCCTTTTTTGTGTCGCGAACAATCGCGCGGGGCCTTCAGAGGCCCCAAAAATAAATAGCAATTATTTTGTATTACGAAATACATTTTATGTATTATTTTGACAGATTCTAGTTGGGTGGGACCGCATTAAAATAAAAGAAAGATATGGAAAATCATTCATCTATTTATACTATTGAAACAAAAAAACAAAGAATATTTTTTTTCTATCACTTTAACATTCGTTCATTTAAAGGTTAAGTTTTTTATAAAAATAATTAAACAATGGCTTTCCTTCTTATATATATTTGATTTTAACAAAGACTAAACATCAAAATAAAATGTTAATCAACAATATACGCATTCGGTTTTGGTACGAATTGGATAAATATTTCTTATACAAAGGTAACCAATAGACTTCAATTTCCTATTTGTTCCGCTGCTTAGACATCACAGCATGAAAATAAAAAATTAAGATCAGTTCAATCAGTAATCCAAATGTCATCAATAGAAGTATGTGATGAACTATGTAGCCATATTATATACAAAGATCAAACAAAGCTTTCAAGTCAATCAAATTTGGAAAAGCGCTGTCTCGTTCTCTTTCATAATTTATCTGCATTGATGTTATTTTTCTATTTGTGCAATCCACCACATGCTGCAACATTTCTTTATCCATAAACAATAACCAAGATTCTTAATGGTTATTAACCTTTCGTGCTGCACCTAGTAGAGGTCTACGTCTGTTACTATAATATATATGGGGGGCTTGTTCTGTTACAATATTATGTTTTCGTGTTCTAACACCTTGTGGGCAGCAGTCTTTTTCCATTTGCAAATAATCGTATAAGTGCCGTTCCTTTGTATTTTTTGACAACATAAAAATCAGGCGATCATAAATTCGCCAATGGCGTGTTATCTTCATCAGTATTCGATATTTTTAATAGTTCGGACTGTTCATGATGATTATCATCTTCGCAGTCTTGTTCTGATTACCTATCATGCTCACTTACTTTAACAGAATAATCAACATTTTCTTCGTCATCTTCTTTACCACCAACCACTTCCTTATTTTCTGTTCCAACCATCTTAAAATACGTTGACATTTATCATCTTAAAATACGTTGACATTGAGTAGTCACGTGGGGTCCCTTATAGTCTCGCTCAGAAAAACACGTATGTATCTAACAGTGCGCGCGCGCAGACTGAGTGTTGATGGCGTTAGCTTCGAGAGTAATACTTTTTAGGAGGCTGCCTAAAGTAAGGGATTCATAGAAACTTGTAGTACATAATTTGGAATTTCCAAAACCTGGGCTTTTAAATCACTCTCGTGACGGACCGAGGGTTAAAAAAAAGATTCTTCGACTATTGCGTTGAATAGACTTTTTATAATATGTAAGTATTATCAGCGAGTTCGCCAAATCTATGTCTAAATATTTTTCTCGAATCAAAGAAAGTCATAATCCTGTCCTAAAGGCAAAAATAAAACAAACAATTGCAACCTATTTTTGGAAGCAGAAAAATTTTAAAATGCGTGTAATAGTATTGGGCTATATCATTCTATTTAAAAAAAATACAAGTTATGTAGACTTATATAGCCTGATGAATATATAACTTTAAAATTAATTTATAAATGTACAAAATCTACAATTATTCAATTGTATTAAAACATTTATTACAAATATCAGGTAAACAAAAGGCTTAGAAATGACAATACAAATATACACTCGACGCCATATAAATCCATAAACCCATCTCTCACAGTTAAGCAAAATACATGTCAACTATACCATGTCGTGATTGAAAAAGGGAAATGTCAATACGATAGAATTTTGTCCGTTTTTTGGACTCCGTACAAAGACGATATTGGAACTTTTCGAATCAATTCAGTGCCTGTCCATCCGTCACAACCTGTTTTCTTAAGAAGGTTAATAATAAATTAATATTAGTGAGATATATTTGGCAATGGCTCAAATATGTATGTAAAGTACGAATCCTTAATTGCCAGTGTTAGAGGTAACTTTCAAATGTGCGGGAGGTTGGAAATCAAATATAAATATTTTTTTGTTGTTTTCAAATAAAATGAAAAATGTGTTTAACATGTAATATCCACTTATAAAAATTTCATGAAAAAAATTACCAAAAAGACCATGAAAATCGTCTCTAAATAGGAATTTAAATAATCTGAAATTATTTCCTGAAATTATCAGCAGCATATCGGTTATTATGAGAAATATTCATCGCGCGCTTTTGAATTGCACTAGAAAGTTTTTAACCTATAATCATTTAATACAGTCATGTAGACATTTAAATCATATTCAATGGGACAAAGGTTCAAACTTCATTAAAACAAGTAAACAATTTTCCATACCTCAGCACCTCATTACACTGTATTTGCCAAACTTTTTGGAAAAGAAGGAGCATGCAATGGAATAACGCTAGACGTTCAGATATAGTCCATTTCTGTCTAGCTACTCAACCAATGTTAGAACTTTTTATTTCAATATCATTGTCTATGTACCATCTGAAAGTTAACAAAGGAAGATGTATGAATAATTTTGCCATATATATGTTATATTTGTGTATCAAATAAAATTTTGGAAATAAAATTTTGATTATGTCTAAAAACAAGAGCATTGCTTGCACCCAAACCTATCAGCCTAAGTTTAGTCATCTTAGATTACACTATTAAATATGCAAAGTGTATATGTTACCTATCTCCAAGAATTATAATTGTAAATAAAACTATATATATTCTAAGGTCAAAATATTCAAAACATATACCATGCGGAGATAATTTTTTTTTTATTTAATCGAATCGATGAATGTAAAAAATATTTAATTTATATGCTTACTTTAAATAATTTGAATTAATGACATAACACAAAGCAATAAACTAACTCATTTAGATTAAAAGTTTATTCCTTTCTAATATTGTTTTAAAACCATCGACGCATTCATTTATTACATCGTAATTTACAGTAATTTTTATATCTGTTATATCCTATAAATCAACGTTTAATTCACTGCTAATCACTATGATTTAATTAAAAAGAAAATAATGCGATTATGCTAAATTTAGTTGAAATGAAATTTCTTTATAAATTATCATTCTGAAAAAAATATTAATGAGCGATACGCGTGTAAAAAACGCAAATCGATTTTATTCAGAGTAAACATATTGTATTATTCTGTAGTGTCTATGTGACAAAGTTACAAAACCTCGTTGTCACAATACTATTTACACCCAAATTCATATTTATACGCTTTTGCTACGGCCGAGAACATAACAAAAAGATAAAATAAGACAAGCTTACTCTAATCGTCGTCTGCTATTTGTTAATGTGCTCAGTTTTTTTTTCAATTTGGTGATTTTTAATAATCGTTTTGACCATTTCATTTGATTTTCTTTTCTATTGCTTTCAAATATCCCCGTCAAAAAAGGGAACTAATTATCAAAGCAACTTTATTTACCATCCGTTAGTATCAAAATTTTAATATTACTTACTCGAAGGAAATTAAATTTAATGTACGTTACTGAAATATGTTTAATAACATCGAAAGACCAAAAATATATTTTTAAGAATTGTAATTTTTTGTAGAACATTTAGTTATCAAAGTATAATTTATTGTGAAGTCATTATATCATTTACTTTTCAAGGAATACGATTTAAGTTAAAATGTCATAACTTATTTTGTTCAGTTCAAAAAAATATTTTACATAAATTATATAAAATAATAAAATTATTTATAACTCTATAGTAATATACAAATATATTATTAAAAAGTAAAAATAAAAATATGACAAATAAATCAAAAGGATGCGCCCTCACCGTAGCATACTGTGATTAAAAAGCTAAATTTTCAAAAAGGATATATTATCATCACAATTTGTTATCAAGTTTAAAAATTTAGTGTAAGTAATGTATAACTTTATCCTAAATATGAGAATATTATTTCTGTAACAAAACAAAAACACTTGCAAATACAAAATAATTTCATTAGAGGCTATCTACAACCTTTAATATCATGAATGAAGTCATGTTCGATTGATGACTAAATACCTATCCGCGTTTCGTGCGATTATGCTGCTTTTCGTATCAATTTTCCTACATTTTGAATTATTTTTGTGTCTATGTTTTATTCCACCTTTTATTATGGAAAATATTACTTTGCTGCTATATAATACTCCAACCTGCAGCATTCAGTATACCATAAGTTAATAAATTAGTAAACCAAGCCAACTTCTACAAGTAACTGAGCAAAACAGTACTAGATTCATCTTAAAGTAAATAACATCGTCTCCTATTATTAATATACAATATTACAACCTTACTTCAAGAGTTAATCGAGTCAGATAAAGCGTGCATCTTACACCGAGCGAATTCAACAATGCTTTCAGAAAAAAATACAACGCGGTTGCACTAACACCTTTTCTACGTTATGTAAATTAGTACTATGAGAATTATTTTACAAAAAAAATCGATTAAACCAGTAATTCAGTTCCTTTCACAACTTTTTTCTTACATGAATTTTCTCTTCATGATAAGGAAAGGTGATTGATGATGAGGAATATTTAAATGTAATGATGGAGAAAATATTGAAAGTAGAAAACAGTTTTGCGTTTAAGTCAAATACCCTGCAATTTCCATGGAAATAACATATATCATCAATTGCTCAAAGAATTTTCATACAAAATACTTTTATCATATAAAAGAAAAGAAGTTGAAGATAAAAATTCACGAGGCAAAAAACTACTACCGCTAATTGTATTAGTAGATTTTACCCACCGAATTAAAATAAAACAACTCAAAAACGTTACACATAAAGCGACCCAAAAAACATTGGATCCTTATTGAATATCTTCTAGCCTACTTCTTATGATAAAAGAAGTTGGCTAGAAGATATCCAATAAGGATTTAAATCAAACTTTCAATTTCTCTCTTCATTACCTATTTCTACGACCCATTGAAATTATATTCAAAATATCCAATTATTATTTGAAAACAATTGGTGTAAGAAAAATTAATCTAAGTAAACGAGTCTTGAAAATATCACCTGGATTTTTAACTGCAAAAAATACGAGTCAATTCCTGAAATAATTAATGTCATGAATATATATAACGATATGTTAAATAAATAACTATAAACCGATCTATTTAGGACGTATAAGTAAACATATGATAATAGACTTTCAAAGTATTCTAGCTTCTTTCTCTTGTCTATTATGCTCATGGAATACGTGTCAAACTGTAATGTTTTAAATAGAAACAGGTTTTAATAGGTTGTGAGTCCAGCAAATCGTTTAGTTAATTACAAAATTATATAGATCTTATCACAAACAACATTTAATAGGCTTTTGCCGGAGAGAATTTAATTGCACCCGAGGATACTTTGAACTGTATCGAGCAGAGAAGAAGTGTAGTAACCATAAAAAATGTACAAAGCGACAACTAGAATAATAGGCCAGAAATTATGAGGAAAAAGTTTTAAAACAAATGCTAATATATTGACTGCTTACTATTGAGAGCATCGGTATATAAATATCGTTCAATGATTGTGGCTACTGAACAATCAGGTATCGCCATAATCGCCATATCGGTATACGTAGTAGAGAAAAAGTTTCTAAACATGTATTAGATTAACTATAAATAGAGAGCTGCAAACATCAAATGAAAAATTTCACTGGAGCTATTTTAAGTAGTAGTGCCAACTACTACTTAAAATAGATCCAGCAATAACAGCGACGGTTCAAAAGTCTACCGTTAGCTTTCAAATCAAAAACGTGTACAAACCTGTTTAATTTTGTTAATAATACATCTCAAAATATTTTCATTGCATATGGAAAAAATTAGATTTACTAACAGCCCCTAGGCTGTAGGCTCCTAGTGTGAGAGTTAGTGGTAATTTTACAAAGATACAAAGGATTATTTCTATATACTTACACCTTTAGACAACTTTGTAACATATTTCTAGAAAACACTTCTTGTTCAAATACAATTGAAACATGTGCGCTGAACACACATATAATATAGTTTTCATAATTCAATTTAATTATTGATTTACTGTACCTTTTTATTGCAACCGCTAGTGTTCGTTCAGCGTGGACGTATATCTCAAAGTATAATAATTTATTGCCATTATTTATAATCTATGGGCATTGAAAATCAAAAATATTAACTCTGAAATAATTATAATTTGAAGTTATCTAGTTTCTAAATAATTATGATTTTTGAAAACTCTTTATTTTGAAGTCATTTTTTTTTCTTTGTGTCACTGACGTTCTCACATTATAGCTTATGCAAATATAGACTTACACGTCTGGTCATGGGAAAAAACCAATTTATCTCGCTCATTTCTATAGCAAACCTCTGAAATATAGTATTCAATCCCTCCTGATATATACTTAAACAATTACTCAATGGCATCTTCTAAGAAAAAATCATTACTTTTGATTCACTTATCCTATTAAAAATACCAAAATAGTTAATTCTTGGGTTACGTTAATAAAAAAATAGGTAATATAATATTAAAAACTGTAAAATGTTCCGTAGTTTATTCCAAATAGTGTTCAATCATTGTTTAAAAATATTGCCCTTTTCCATTTAAATGAAAAACAAGCCAATTCTGACTCTATTTAAAGAAAATAAATTTATTACATTATTCGACACAACTCGTTTTCGTGACACAATATTTAAGATTCTGTGAAAAAAAGATTATAATTTCCAATGAATTTCCCTCTTGTTCAAAGGAAAAAGTTAATTTTTTAACAAATTTTGGGACGCAAACTTTTATGATTGATATATCTAGAGATGTCTTCTCATATTATCAAAGACGCATTTGGTTAATTGTAAACAAACCGGAATAAGATAGTAATATTCTTTAGTCTACTTTAAGGCATACTTTGATAAATACAAAAAAATATATTTCTGTAAAAAGTAAAGAAGTTTTATTATTTATAATATAATACACTTTTGTGTTATTGATATGAGCGATGTACAGTTTAAGAAACTATTTGAATTAGCCGAAAAAAATTATTAAGCATTATGTTTGGCAATTTTTACTTTTCCAAAATATAGAAGTTACATTCCTATAGTCAGGCAAATAAAAACTTCTAAAATTGCTTCACTTAATGGAAACTTGAAAAGAACTGATAAAAAGAAAGTAACAAATAAGTGTGACGTTATAATATCCAATGGATGCGGAAACCGTATGAACATTTAGATCTCCTTTAAAATGGGATTATGTCCAACTGTTTTTTTTAATTCACTACACAATTAAATCAACAAAAGTAATTAGTTCTATGCAACAGATAGATATTTTTTCGCGTATGCGTATTAATTCTTAATCCGCTTTTAACCACACTCAAGTATTTCAAAGTGGTAACTAATATTATTATTTATAACGTTTGATTTGGAACTTTCAGCAGTTCTTCATTTCTTTATCTTACAAATTAAGTAGTGAATGGTCTTTTTAATGGCAACACTCTCACCAATCGAAATATAAACTTGTAAGAACAACATTCCCTCAAAGTAACTCGTCAATTCAAACCTTTTTACTGCCATCAAAAACGAATGATATTGTTTAATTTACACAACGTCTCGTAAAACGTATTTACGTGTAAATTTCCCCTTTGTTTGTAAAGGCACAAACTGCATGAAATATAAGGAAATTATACACACCGCCACGCGATTGCACGCCACTCAACACAGCAGACCAATATATTACCACTCCCGTGCATCCCAGCCATTTGCAAAATTCAATTAGTTTCGTTATATATTTACATGCGGACCCAAAGTATACATATTTACATACATTTAACTGAAACTAGCATCATTTTTTAATAAAATAATTTCGCTGTCTTTTATATACATTTTCTGTGTCATTACAGTTTCAATTGGGTGGAAAACAAGATCATTTCTGTGTGAAAATTGCTATCACTGTGGTTTGCTGACCTATTTATGTTGTTTTAATGTAGTTTTTATATATTTTTGTAACGCTTTCAATATATATGTTTAAATTTACTTGGAATTTTTGCTACGATTCTTTCCATAAACTTATAAAAATGTCTGGTTTATTTTGTTTCAAACTAATTTTTTATTGATTGATTTTTTATTCTTTCAAGTCCGTCTAAGTTAAGAAAATTTATATACGTAAATAAACCAACTTATACCGATATATTTTTGGAAATTACATTCCAATTGATAATATTGGCCTAGAGATGGTAGTTTTACAGGTACAGATACTAATCGATGTCTAAAAACGATAGTCTATTCTAGAAGTTAGAAGACGACATTTTGTTATTAAAAAAATTAATTTCATACGAGTATTTTTTCCTTTATTATATCTATATCAAGCTTTACTGTACATATAAATAAATATACGTACATTCCCTGGATTTAAACAATCCCTTCTATTCAACGGCATGATCATTGGAATAGACTTTTACGGACTTTAATATTTAAAAAAAAATTAAAATATTGAAGTGGTAACGTTAAGGGAAAGGAAAAAGGTAAAATTAAAGAAATGTTTGATTTACAAGAATTAAGACTTTTTTGAACGTTTTTTGACAACATTTAGAGTGTCAGATTAAATCCAATTGAATATTACTTTTTAATGGAGATTTTACAATTTGGATAAATTGACTTCTCACTAAAACTGGTTACTCGTTTGGGAGAAAAGATGCAGCAAGTTTTTAAAAGGCCTTAAATCATGGAATCTTCTGCTAAGATAGGTCGAACAATATGGCTTTTTACAATATGTTAAAAAATAGTAAGCATATATGGATAACGTCGATCATGGACCATGTTTTAATAACGTTGATCATGGTTCATCCTTTTAATTGAGCTCTGAAGTGAGACCAAATATGAAAATGAGGCACAGATTCCATAAATATTCTCGTTTTTTTTCAAATTATTGTAAATGGGATTTGGATAGCATACAACTCCATAGTGAAGCAAAGGTAGTAGTAATGTTTGACAGAAGTAGGATTTGGTTTCCATAGCTAGAAAATTTTCAAACAGCGTACTTGAGATTTCCGGCTGAAATTTTTATCTCTCTATACGACGAAGTCTTTAACAATTTTCGTAAGAGAATTGGTGGGTTACTTGGAATTATATGCATAAAATCTTAAATTTAGAAAGCAGTCTTTGAAAATCAGTGCAAGAAGAAACTTGAAGAAACGACAATATGTTAAGTAATAATTCAGTAGAAGAAGATAACGTGAAGGAACTGTTTCTTATATTTATAAAACAGAAGTATCTTTTACACATTATCCTCGTATATAATTCAGACCACAATGCCGAATTTGAACTCGATTCACATTGACTATATGTAAAGCCAACAAACGGAAAACGTGCTTCGGAAATCCTTTGCCATTACAGAATTCAAAACCAGACCTTCAAATACGATTTTTGCAATAATGCCCATATGACCACAAAAATTAATAGGTCATTCGTATTTACCTAATAACAACGAACTTAAGTTCACATTATATTGTAACGTAATTTTTTTAATTTATTCGAAAGATATTGGACACATGTGGAATATATTCTACTATTTATTGCTGTTAACAAAATATAAATAAACGATTTGTCAGTTATCGTTCTAAATAAAAAATGAACTCACAAAATATTTAGTTATGTAAATATGTTTGATCCAATCCAGACACTAATTCGGTATTTAAAAAACTTTGAGTCGATATATCCATAATTTATAAAAAATTATTTTCTTCGATTTATAGCCTGAACACATTTATTAAGACACTCTCATTGTGGTGGACAAACGTATATTAAATAATTATTTTTACAATATATTTATAAATTGAAGTTAAAGTTTTTATAGAATTACATAGACTTATTTTAATCTATAGTAAAAGAACATGTTTTTCTATATTTGATAATGTATACAATAACTCAATGGCATGAAAATATTAATTATGAATAATCACATAAACGAAACATTTTAGCAAAGCTTTAATACAAATATTGCTTCCATGATCTGTTCATGTATCGCATATAAACCCAAAATTCCCGAACATATTAAAATCGATAAACGTCCCACTGAATGCGCATATTAATTTTAAATTGGTTACGAAATCCTATAATTACGGTAAAATTATACTCGAATAGTTAACTCGGTAGATGAATTCACGAGCATTAAATGGCCGATTATTGCCCCGAATTCTCATCATTTTGCCTATAATGTGGTGGCTACGTACTAGACACTAATATTTTGATACGATAATTTGATTTGAGTAGTTAGTTTCACCTTTATGAATTTGTGAAACCAAACAGTCAAATTTAACCATACGAATATAAAGTATACACGGGTTACCAGGAACACTGGGAACAATTGCTAAATGTTGTTTTTCATAGATGAAATGAATTGTAACCTATATAAGACATTACAAAAAAAAACTTTATTATCTCATAAGATCAGATATTGAACATAAACTTTTAGATGAAAACAAAAAGCATTTCTACCCTTTATAGATATTTGTATTAATGATAATATTGTCTTCTGCTCCTTTGATACTGAACTGAATGTTTTAAAAGTACCTCGAATAACAACAATATTGTATTATTCATTTCATATTGTCTCCTATTTTTTAGAAAATAAATATGATAAAATTATTAATACGGTAATAACATGTAATGACTAAATATTTTATGAAGATATATGTCTATATGTCTTTTAATTGCTATATATCTTTTAATTACGTATCGTTGCAAATTAGCTATGAGTTTAACACGGTAATATTGTCTTCAAAACAATATGCGTACCATATCATATTAGAAAACAGTTGTGTATACTAGATAATTATTATTCAATACAGATGCCATCACATATTTTCTTGATCCTTTTCAGTTTCACATTTTTCCAGATGTTGCTTTAAGAGATAGAGGAAAGGGATAACGATTTTGTCGTTTCTTTTTTCTTAAATATTGTATGATAGGATTTTAAATGCAAGTGGATATTGCATTTATGATACGCTTTTGTTAGGTCAACCTGTAACTAATTAACTAATTAACTAATTAATTGTAATGGAATCCACGAAACAAAATTTTATATACTTTTAAATGATACATCATCATGAAACTTGGTAGGTGCATCATCATGGAACTTGGAAGTTGCATGTTCCAATGAATTAGAACCAGAAGTTAGACACTAAATGCGATAAACGAAAAACGTATCCTAACCGTGCTTGGGCTTCTAATTGTTGTATCATCAGGAAACTTGGCAGTTGTGTGTAGTTCTGATGACAATACTACGAAATGGACCATAGGACTGATTCAATGAAATAGAACTAGAAGTCAGATGGAAGAATGGAATTGTTCCAAGCTTGCCGGAAAATCGCCTTGCAATACTGATGCATTAGCAGAGATGGCGAGAATGCGCGCTCAGTCACCTACAGACACAGGATAAAGAACAGACACCTCAGCATAATCAACTATGCTGTTCTGATATTTCCTATATGATATTATATGTAGAAGTTTTTTTTTAATAAAGTGTTAATATTTGTAAAAATAATTCTCAGTATAATACAAAGGTTAAAAAAAATAAAAATCTATTAAATATTTAAAAAAACTGAAAAAAACACAATTTTATCAATACTGCACAAAAACAAAAAAAATTATCAAAGATATTTTCGCTATCTACTCTGTATGGACTTTAATGTCCGTTTTTTCTAAAGAGTAAATGATTTCGCTTCTCAAATTATTATTATATGAAGGAAAATGCTTAATATTTCAGTTATATTTTTTAAAAAAATAGCCCACTATTTTATACTCAAATAATATATCAATAAGAAGCATTGTTTATATTAAAGTACACTTGAAAAAAAGCATGTTTTATTATTTCTTAAACTATTAATTTATCTGCTTTCTTATTTTAATGTACTTTACTCAATAATGGCGTTGACAATGACAGAAGAAGATTGGTGACTCTTTTGATCTATGGTAACACGTTTCTACTAAATATAAATATTTCAACATTTTGCTTTCTGCTTTGCGTGGACCTAATGAAATATAGAGATTGAAAAATAGATGAAGTAACTAATACCACTCAGAAAAATAATTTAAATTCAGAATTGTAATTTTTTTCGGATTTTAGTAGAAGACACAAAAGAGAAATAAAATAACGTATATCAAGATACTGAGAATGTAAAAGTACATTATAATGGAAACAATATTTAAGTCAAAAGTGCAATTCGTTAGTGTGCTGAACTAGTTTGTCCACAAAAGCTTTTAAAGCAGAGTATTTATTTTCTGTACCATTATGTAATCATAAATCATGAACACTTAATTACTTACAATGGTTCGAAAATAATTGTGGCATTAAAACCACCAGAAAAAATTATAAATTCTTATTTCTTCATGAAAATGGAAACTGTTTTGTATCTGAAACTTCATAAAAATACTACAGAGTTGAATTATATAAGTACAGACCATCAATATGCAGGTTGCATGTAAAAGCTTTTCCTATAACAACATTCACATCAATGAAAGAAGAAGTACTCTGACATTCCAAGTAATTATTAATTATAACACAATTATTTGTGCCTAAATGATCTATAATCCAGTATCTGCTAGAGTAATGTTAACTGTTAATAAGTTTAAAATGTATTCCATTTAGCTCCTCATTTAAACTTTATTTGCTTTTAAATCCAGTCTGAGTGCGCGTTTCGGTCTCTCGATTTACTGTATAAATTAAAATAAGTAGCAGTATTCTACAATTCTATATTTAGTGTAAATCATTGCCAGGCATATCAAATATAAACTTATAATAAAAAATTTTATCAAGATGCATAATTGTGAAATACTTTTAAGTTTAAAGCTATAAAAATATGTCATGAACGTATGCAATGCAATCTTACCAGAGAAAATATGATTCATATAATTAAATATATATATGTGTGTATATATATATGATTTTTCACGTCTTTTTTAGTGCGGAATTTCATCATAGTAATTTGGAAATCGTTTTTTGCGTTGTGTATTAAATTTGACTGGACCAAAATATACCAATGGTATTAAAAAATATAATAGCGGTGTATATACATATAAAGGCAGTAATATATTAATAAGATCGAATAATAAAATGCAATACGTTAGGAACAAAACTAGTATATTCAAATTTATAGTTTTGATTTTACTATAGCATCCAGCAGAGTTGTTTAAAGTCACGAATTTTAGTAATTCTTAACTTAAGAAAAAAATGAGCACTTTAATTATAAACTTACTTAAACATGGATAATACAGACCCCATAGCGTTCGAATTGAATTAAACGCTCAAAAATTGCTATTTATTAAATTTAATTGCAATATATAACACGAAACCACATTTTCTTATAAACTTCATCACATGTAATTGTGCGGGATGACAAGCAGTAGTAAGGGCCCCGTACTCGACTGTTGCTGGATTGGAGGAATCACCAGATCTACGTCGCTATTGACTATATAATCAGGAGAGAGCCCATTGGGTCGATTACCAATGAATATTCGTCTTTATTGTAAGAAAATTTATTTATTTACCAATTATAATTTTACTATTATTTGTAGTGAACTAGAAGTTGAACTTGAAGTCGAACTAATTGACGATTATTCGATGACCATTCCAATAACTATTTCGACTATTGTTCGATGGCCATAATTTGGCAGCATCGTCCCCCTTATAAGCAGCTAAATGTTCCTTTTGTGCGGCCGCCAGTTGTCAGTTAGTGTACCCGTCCGGGACCTGTCCGGACCCACCGTGCATCGTCTGTTGGGACGATGCATCCTTTTGTCGGTGGAGGACGACATGATTAGTAGCTAAGATCACTAGCTTCTTTGCAGGTCTTCTTAGTGCGCACCTCCTTTGGTGCGCACGTCAGCCATTTTAACAATTCCATTTGCATCTCGATCGATGGCTGTCGCCATGCTCTTTGCCCAAGTATTGTGCTATCGACAACGAGGACCACGTCGTCAATCTTCAGGGTCGAGCCGCGGTTGCGTGACTCACGCCGGGGCCCGACCCTGAAACCCCAACGTAGCCTCACGGATTGATTTTTATTAGCACTGTATTCAGCTGGACTTAGCCGACCGTGTTCAGTTCTGGCCGTTGAGTTTCTGTCTGTAGTCGCCGGGGTGCATGTGGTTTGTTTGTTTTCGGGTTGACTGTTAGTGCCTTTTTGATGTGACGCATTTACGATATTGTAAGCAAAAGATTTATCGTAAACGAAAGTCTTTCACTTAGCCACGTGTCGACTTTGTGCCTTGTATTCCTCTTCTCTTCATCTTTATAGCTTAGTTTGGTCTCTATTACGGCGAGACGAGCAGCAGCAATTTCAACTTGCAGGCATGCAAGCTCTCTCCTTGCCTAGGCCTGACGCCGAGCTTTCTGTGGCTGTGCAGTCTTTCTCCTGCTATGCTTTGATTATAATTTATCTTAGCCTCACTAGTAGACATGGTGACGACCATGACCGCGGTACCTCTAAATCCAGTTCAAAGGACCACGATGTGCGAGACGACAGGCAGCAGTCAGAAACCCGCACTTAACTGTTCCTGATTTGGAGGATTCGACATTCACCAGATCTGCTTTGCTATTGACTATGTATTCAGAAGAGAGCCCACTGGGTCCATTACCAATGAATACTCGTCGTCGTTATAAGACAATTTCTTTATTTAATTACCAATTACATAGTTTACTATTACTTGTAGTAAATTAGAAGTTGAACTCCAAGTCAAACTGATCGATGATTATTCCAAAGACTATTCCGACTACTGTTCAATGACCATGATTTGGTTGTGACCCCTCTTATATGTCGCTAAGTGGTCCCTTTTTTTGGCCGCCAGTTATCACGCCAAGAGTTACGAACCCACGGCCGCAAGATCGTCGCATTGGTTAGTGCGCCCGTCTGGAATAGTAAAATTTCCACCGTCCGTAATACGGAAAATAGCACTCGCTTGTCACTACTATGTACCGCCTGACGTGGATCTTCTTTTATAAAGTCCAAACAACGTCAATGTTCAATGATCGCGGATATCCAGAGCGTGGATCGCCTTCGAATTCCAGGTCTCCACGACAAAAGCTATCGAACCATCGAGAAGTTTTTGCGTAATAGACAGTACCTTCTCGCATTATTTGAATAATTTTTGTTGCAGCCATTTATGCAGAAGTACCCAAACGTTACTCATGAAAAAGAAGTACTTACAGTGATTCACGGGAAGTATCTATTTTTCGGACATATTTGCCATGTCAGCTATTATTTATAATGTGCTGATTGACCTTTCAAGCTTATGTGGCTAATATAACTGGGCAGTTTTACATTTCCGAACATTCGAGCAACTTTTAGAATAATTATGAAAAGTGGCTCGGAAATTTTTGTACGACCCAATACATTACGATCAAAACATACGCATTGCTTTTCCATACCGGTAATAAATTAGGCAATTCCAAAAAAAAAATCTTAAACCTAATGTAAGAAAGTGACAAGGCTTTGACACGGAAGAAACGCTTAAGATCTTTGTTGTCTACGGACCCAAAACAAAGAGATTTAATTCAAGGTTTTAAATGTATGTTTTCGATGTCACTTTCAAATAAACATTGTTTGATACTCGTTCTAGTAACGATGTTTGTATATTCTGTTCAAGATAATTTAAAGTAAATGCGTTTGCTCGCCTATTTCGTGAATTTTATCTTTATACTGGAAGCTAAAACTTTATACTTAAAGACCGTAAAATGTAGAACTATTTTAAAGTTAAATATTCGTAGTTTTCATATTTAAAATATTATCTTGCAATTGTACGGCGTAAATTTTAATTGAGTTTTTTTAGAGTAGCATTAATATACTGAAACGAAACACCGGTGCGAAAGTAATAATAAAGTAGTAATGAAATTAAGAAACATGGTTCTAAATTGAAATAAATAGTTAAAATTTTCAAAATAAAAAGTAAATAGTTTCTACGCTAATTGTGGTAATTCTCATTTCATAAAAAAATTACAGTCATTGTCTATTCACTTTTATAAAAAGTAATTTTTGTAAAATAGATTTCAATCAAAAATATTGAAATATTGACAAATACATGACAAACATCAGACAGCATCTTTTGAATACAAAGCGATTAATATTAAAGGAAGAAAATGAAATGAGTCAATAAGAATTGTTTTTATTTTCAAAGATACGCGTCTTACCTAATATGTTCATGCTACCACGTTGCTAATCATATCACCGTCCGGACCTCTCGGAAACGAGCGCAATTTCCTTTAAAATAGAAACAATAATTGAAATGTTAGATACGCTCCACCACAAATGAATTATTATTGAAATTATACAAAACTTATGTAAAATTCAAACTATCCTTTTTACCCCATATTAAATTTAAAATCATCTGTTTATTTTACTTTTTAATTTCTGTACTAATTTCTGTTAAAAGCAATAACAATTCGGCATCACTAAATCTAAGCCTCATATTACAATTTTCGATTACCATTTCTTTATTTACTTTTAACTAAGTTCTCTGTTTATTTAACGAGACAAATACATCTATGTGTTTTCCAAAATGTATTTTTTTGTTCTACATAGTAATGTATGTTGAGTACGAATTTTACTATTTAATTGGTTTATTCCTCATAATACAATTTCTACTACTTAACTGATATGTTCCAATATTAGTACTTAACGCTTAAAAAATGGAACCTTGTCATAAAATGTATACCGCTACTATTAAAGAAAATTTCAAAGACCATAAAATATTTTCCCTTAACCAATTAGCCCTTAAGGAATAGAACTAATATAAAGGAAAGTATTTTTGAGAGGCCTCTTAAATTTAAAGTTTCCTCTTAAACCAACTATTTATCTATCTGCCTAAATCTAAACCTCAACGATTTCTCCTAGATTGAAATCTATTATATACTTAACTTGTATTGTTTTATCCATTTATTTTTGGGGACATGGGTTTACGAATTGGAACAAAATTTAGTCGTTTCGCTCATATTCTGCAAATGAGCCCGTATGACGTTCTGTCAAAATTATTTTCAACATTAAACAGTTCACTTTGTTCACTATTCCATATTCGTTTTTCAAACTGAACCCATTAAAAATATATTCAAACTTAATGGAACTGCAAAAAAGTTGAAGGATGCAACGCAAAAATGCTTAAACAGTTTGAAGGAAAATGTTAAACAAAAATATGAACGTGAAACAAACTCACGTAGGTGTAAAAAAAATTAAATGAACAAATTCAAGGAAATTTGAAATGAAATGCAGAGAAGTGAATGAGATAAATAACTTAAGTTTGTATAAAATCATGTGAACTATATATACTAGAACTTACCCTGTCCTGATAGTAATTATCGCAAAGTTGAATTTGGCATTAAATTTTGTTTAAAAGAAAAGAACTTGTGTCAGAAAAAATGTTACATTTCAAAGTTTGAATTGCAACTGGAATGAGTGGAGAATATGAATTTACTCACCTTATGCAATATCTAATTTTTAATTAAGGAGTTAATTTAATCTCATCTATCGTGTATGTTTTAAAAACATTTTTATAAGGATGAAGTGACAGACAATTTTTTTTTATATTTATTGAAAACTTAAATATATTTTAAAACTGATGTATATTTACACATGCCTCTGGTAAAATGTAGCTTAAAATATGTATTACAAGTTTTATGCTCCCGGATCGTTATTATGAATTTTACACACCAGGTGTGCGATACCAGAGGCATTACATTATATTAAAGGCATAACTAAATAAAAAATTTGACACAAAACATTTTCTTGATTGTCAAATGAGTCGACTTTTTTGAGTATTCCTTTATGATAATTGAAAAAAAATATTTGCTCGCTCCACACCGTAAGGCTTACATTTGGGAAGGATATCTAAGCTAAGCAGAAAAATGAAGAGGAAAATTGAAATTTTCCCGAGACAATCCAATATATGGCTTTAATTCAAATTGTCTCTGGACCCCTTTTTTCCGATAAACGTAAATGGTATGAACGCAGTTTCCGATTGATATAAGATTGTATGTAAATAATAAAGATAAGGCGGTAAAAGTTTGCAAATGATGCTGTGAATATGACTTATCCATAGTTTCACACACGTGTATATTTATTTTTGCCCAAGGGTTTTTCTTCAACAATAATATTTTCATATCCAACGTATCCTACATTGGATTAAATTTACTTATGCTGTAGCTTAACAATTTATTAATACATGAATCTCAAAACTACCCTTGAAATGAAAATAATTATTTCACATTTTATTTTGAAACAAACTCAACAATTTATATTCATCCCTTAGAAGCTTACATGAAATATATTACTTTTAATAATAGAATTTCGAGTAGTTTATACAAAATTAAATAAATAAGTGCTATACATTCAATTTGTACCTTAAGCATTACGTCAGCGAAAATAAAATTTCCATCGTTTTAACAGGTTTTAGAAAATGCTTAAATTAAGGAATAAAGAAAAAGGGACATTGAAAATATTTTGAAATGTCCATTTAAATAAGTTCAATTGTTTTTAGGTGCTACCCAAATAAGTAAAAAGAGAAACAGATGGATACAATTTATAAAAAAGCGCAAAATAGGCACAAATCTTAAAAAAATCATATTCTAGTAACTTTTTAAAGAAATGTCTAAAGTATACACACACACCGTTTTTTGAAAAGTACAGACATATTTTGATTAAAACTTCTGTACAGAATTTATGCAAGAGTATATGTTAAATTAAATTATCAGTTATTTGTTGAAATGTCAATTCAAGAGAACGCGATACTCGACATTAAAAAAAATTGGGGAATGAACAAAAACACGAACTTTTTAAGAACTCTTAAATTATGTATACAAAAATTTGACAATCGATAAACAATTACGTTTTTACAAGGATTGGTTTCAAAGAAAGAATTAACAAATTTTGTTGGACGAATACTTTCTCTATTCAATCGTGGAACAATATTAATAGTGTCATAACACTTTAATTAAAAATAAGACTGATATTTGAATTTTTATTTTGAAAGTCTTTTTTCAACCTAAAAATTTAATTCAAAGTTATTATTATTTAAAATGTAGAAATCAAATATGATCATAAAGGACTTAAGACGATATGTTAGGATAATTTTAGTCAGTAACCAATTTATTTTACTAAAATTTATTCATCATTGTCATATTATGACTATGTGCTTTGTAAAATTTTTGTTTAAATTTTATTCGATTCATAATGCGACGAGAAAAATACTTATAAGACTATAAGTCATTTGAGTTGAATAAAAAACAGTAAATTTTTTTAGACATCATAAATATATAGTTTTATCCAATATCTAAGAACATTGTACTTCCAACTGGTTTTTGGTAGAATATTATTCATAATTTAAATTCAAAACGCCCTTGTAATAATGAAAAGAAATATACTATTACCGAAAATTCAGTAATCGTCATTAATGCATGTATCATGCTTTTGTCCGAGAGTTTATCAAAATCATTTGATTGCTAAACTATTGCAGCTTTTAAACCCTTTACATTTCTAGATTTGACAAATAAATAAATATTGAAAATCCGGAAACCAAAGCACATTTAATTAAATTCAGGATTTAAAATACAAGCAATTGAAATACAATGTATTAAGATGTCGTGCACATTGGAACATTTTAAACAATTTTCATACATTTTTTTCTGAATTGACATAATATAATATAAACGTTATAAATCATTTTTAATTTTCAATTAAATGTAATTGACTGATTTCAAGCTGTGCCATAATAAATAATGCTGAATTAATTATAATATTCCTACTCATATTCATAGAAATATAAAAAATATTTTTATTTTGTCATATTATACGCTTAAAATTTTCTAATTTTTCGTAATGTAGGGTAGGCAGCGTTAAAAAAATAAGACACTTAATGTTCGTAGTGTGCAGCCACCCCATACATCGTCATAAGTGGTTTACCACATAAAATATTAACAACGTTTATTCACATATGAAAAATTATCAGTTTAAAAACATTTTTTAGCAGCAGATGAAATGAAATCTTTTAAAAGTAAAACACAAGCAATCGTTCATAAATTAAAATATTTTTCCCACAACAATACACTTTATTTTCTAAACCCTATTTTATATTCTTTTCCGTATTTTTCCAAACTGAAAATACAAATTAAATATGAATGTACGTCAATCCAATCTGTAATAAAACGTAAGTATTTTTGGAAATCAATGTCAAAACTATCCACTTTGTAACAATCGTATTCTTACAATAGTTTTGAAATGTCAAACAACGCTCATAAAACCGCACATCCAATTCAACACCAAATTGCTTCAAACACCACAACAGTCCAAACTCGCCCGTTTTTATGAAATTATTTAGAAGAAGTGAAGCGGAATTCTATCACGTCAAGCCGGCTCGCCGGAGTTCTCTTCGTCCAGGTTGAAGTCACGTTCATATACGATACAAGGCGGGTCTTTAGCCAGACCACAGGTAGAATCTCGATTCGAGTTCGTTTATCTTTTGAACCAGTCTCGAATACTTGAACCTAAATAATAAATCAAATAAAATAGTTAACGTTCTTCGGAGGGATATTTCGTAGGTAGAGAGGCAGAATGGCGGTGAATTGTCTCAGGCAGTTAGGTAATAATTGAATTTATTATATGAGGTACATAACATTTTTTTAGAATTTGATTGGAGAGTAGCTCAAAATAGATTAACTAACCTTTTTCTTTAAGCATCTACATTTCTGAAATCATCCATGTAAATATAATCCATGTAAATGTTTTTCATATATATTTTCCTTGCAAGTAAAAATTTTTCTCCGGTAAAGGTTGTATTTAAGTCAAAAAATACAATACGTTTCTATGTGATTTGATACTACGTAAATTATAAAAAGGCTTACCTCCACGCAACGTAGACAATAGAAATATTTTTATATGTTACTGCAATTATAATTACCAATTTTTTATTCAACTTTTTTATTTCTTTGCCTCAATTTAAAAAAAAATAAAAAGCTTGTGTTATTCCTTCTTTTCCTTGCGTCGTATTCTCAGTGCTGATATTAGTAACAATTTCCACGAAAAACTTTTTTGCAGCTTTTTATTTTATCTGTCTCTATCCTTAGCAATATACACTATCGCTGACATTAATCGTGAATGCGAAAAAATTGTAACAGGCCACATTAAAGGCTATATATGTTTAGTTTCTTTCCTTTTTTTTCACTCATAAATAATTTTCGATAGAGGTATATATTTTTTCGTCATTAACCTTTTCAAATCTTTAAGAAGATCCATCAGAATGGTACTGTATTAAGCATCCGCAGACGTTCTATCGTTCGAATTATTGTTTTATGAAGATTGTTGCTTGGACCACTTCCAAGCTGTGATTAGTAGGAATAGTTGTTATTTTATATTTTAATGAACTCTGTTGTAGTCAAATGAATTAGCGAACCATCGTAGTAAAGAGTCACTTCCTTAATGCTAAACAAAATTGTTCCGATCGCAAACCTCAATAAACCTCACATATGTATCAATTTTTCCATAAAATATGTAAGTCCAGCACAGATTACTATGCGTACGCAGTTATATCGGTACGCCTAAAAAAATAAAATACCTAAAGAATTAAAAAAAAAAAGAACTTAATCGCAATTTTTATCCACGATCGCAATAAATTCGTTTCAATGGGATTGCTCTGCTTTTATTTTTCATAACGAAAAAATATGGTATTCCATCCAAGTGGAATCAAGTGATATTAATAGAAAAAAAAAGATTAATTTTTGGTTGAAAAATAAAAAAAATAAATAAGAAGGAACTTTATTTCCGCATTAATTAGCTGATAAATTCGGATATGATATGCCGCATAGAATACTTACAAATACTAACACTATATAACAATATAATGTACAATTATAATATTTTACCAATAACTAAAAGAATCCGATATTTCTGTAACACGATCGAATATCGATAAGATGCTGTTACCTAATTGGACATCTCTCTTTACTAGCTTAAATCATTTGTAGATAATATTTTGAATAATCTACAGAGGCCTATTTGCCTTGTTGAGGTTCAGCGTCTTCTACCTAAGGTTTAAATCTATATTCAATAAACCTAAACTCATTCTCCATTCTTCAGCATGATTCTGCCCTCTACTTAAATCCATAATAGCGTATAACTTGAATCATAAATTTGTCATTCTTATTGTATTAAATGACGACAATATTTCAACGTCGATTGTTCCATCAAGATAACCCTTAATATTAATTTAAATAATTCCGAATCAAATAACTAATAGTTATAAAGAAGAGTACATACGAAACTATCACTTCGTAATTACTGAGGAAAAAACTTACTTTCAAGGATAATTCATTGTTAAAATTTTTAGTTTGGAGCAGCTACTATTTGTATTGTCATTTATTTTTAAAAACGGCTTGTCACTAATTAACTGTGCTAAGGACTTTATTTACATGGACATTTAGAAAATATTATTACGTTAATTTTAAAATTAACACATGTATTGCCATGAGTCATATAATTACAAAAGTTAACTTTATCAAAATAAATGGGCTTTACATTGAAATATCTAATTAAAAAATGTCCTTTCTAAATGGATCGATTGCAAAGAAACGTAACTTATATTTTAACCCAGGTCTAACAAAGTCTACCGGTTAAAACTTTATTAAAATTATTTTATCAATCAGTCAAGCAAACAAGCGAAAATATCAAAAACAATATTTTTCCTCTTACTATTTTGTTATATTCGCCTAAATTATATTTTTTGGAAATACTAACAAGTCGATTCTAGAATGTTATTGTATTTACATATAGGTGATGAAGTACGTAACAATAAGATTTATACAATCAATACCAAACTAACCAAATTAATCAAATAACAAATGTTGACAACATATACTCGTATAATTGTAAATAAATTGAAGAAATAAAGTATGTATGGAATATGTACGAGATCAAAACATTTTATGTATAAAAGACTACTAACAACGTTTAACCTTGCGTCTGTTCGCATGTCGATTTCAAATTTCACTTCAAATTTTACCTCTGACCTTGCCCATTTTTTCAACAAATATCCGGTTTTAAAATCATATAAGAAATAAATGAATAGTTTTTATGTTCACATAAAAACTATGTGAACATAAAAACCTGCCTGTTCAAACAAACACACGAATAGACAAAAAAAATTTCAAAACAATATTTTTGTGTTCTATTACTTCTAACTAGCGTGACCCGTGCGAAGTCTTCGCATTATTTATTCCATTATGAAGCTCAGATGACAGATCAAACAAATATTTTACTAAAATTGACATATAGAGGCGCAAGTATCAAAAGCATTGAGCTAAAGCGCCACTTTATTTATACGTGAGTGGATTTGAAATTAAACAAAAATTTTACCGACCGTCAATCATATTGAGGTTGAGCCGTTAGATGACAGCATTGCTGTTTTGTGTATATAATTTTAATAATTAATTAATTTGCAAAAACAATAGCAATAATAATTTTTTTAGTTGTGGATGCCGGTAGAGCAAGCAATTATCTATAAAATGATATATAATTTATGTGGATTAGTTGTGAGATTTTTTCTAAAAAGGGAGTGTAACATCTTAACCTTAGCGTATTAATATATGATGATGATGATACATATCACAAAATCACAATATTTTTCAGAAATGATTTCAATTCTCATCCAGGCCAATTCTATGGTTTTATTATATGTATACATGTGCAGAAAGAAAGTCCACGGCAAATAAAAGTCGACAATGGATATATAGAAACACACTATGCTTTTCTGATTTCAACAAAATGTTTACTGAAATGTAAGTATTGAAAAAACTTGGAAGGAAAATGTAATATCTGAAAAGGAATATAAGATAGATTATTCCAGACATGTATATACTTGCTGAAAAGCTTAGCCAATGTACTTTGAGCTACTCTCGAACTAACCCCAAAAGAGATATATTATTATGTTACGAGCAAATAACATAATAATTTCAAGTATTATCTTCCGTGAAACCAGCATTCCGCCTATATCTACAAAATATCCTTCTGAGAAACTATTTTCTTCAGTTCGTTATTTATGTCCAAGAATTCGAGGACCATATAACAGGTAAGCTGATTCGAGGCAATGATCTACCTATGGTCCATTTAGTGATTCTTCTTATAATCGACAAGGTCATGAGTCAGCCTTGACGAGAAGCTGACACTTCTAGATCGCTGGAATGACGTGCCGGATACTCATTTCCACTTCCTCTGCCCGCGACCTTATCAAAAGTCAATGAAAGTATCTATCTCTGTAATTAACGACACTTGTGGCGCTATAAGCGATGTGTTAAATTACTGATAGAACATTTTGTTACAAAGCAATTACGTGTCATACCTTTTGGACCAATGTGTCATACGTTATCAAATATAGGATCCGTGCACACTCAATAAATGCGCGAAGAAAAGGAGAAAAAACTAGAGGTGGCTAGGATCAATGGTAACAAGACTAGCGTCCAAGTTTCCAGAATACGCGACAATCTTCTACTTACGAGATTATAACACAAAGAATTATATAATTATACAAACAAGAATTGGGTAAAAGAATATAAATAATGAAGAAAATGCCAAAAAGTTTGGCAATTAAAAAGTGTAAATACTGTAAAGTCAGTACAAATATATGTAAGAATTAAAATAGTGAAAAAGGTTTAAAATTGGAAAAGATACGCTTAAATGGCTGTGAAGAAATTATAATATCTATTTGTAAGTTTTTTTTAATATGTTGTAAAAAAACGCACTTCAAATTGAAAGTACTAGTATCTATACATATAATAAATTTGTAATAGGGTCAATTCTGTAGTTGGAAAATATATTAAGGAGTGACAGAAAACTCGTTTCTAGAATTATCATCTGTTTATTTGACTGTATGTCAATTTGTTTGTCAATCGTGCGAAACATACTGGATGGATTTTAATGAAATTTGGTAGAGTAATAACATATACCTCGAGGTATAAGATATTATAGATTAAGAAAACCGACTTGCTGAATATTATAATATTGGTACTGCCGTTTACATCTATTAGCGTTTATGTTAATAGTAAAGATAATAATAATAACAGTAATAACAGTGAGACCGTAATTTTATGCGAATGAAACTGTGGTGCACAGCAAGTAAGAAATAAAAATACGTCGAAACCATTCAAATACCAAAATAAAAATTGAAAACCTTCAAATCATACAAGTGAATTGTAATTTGTTTATCTTTGAGAATGGTTGAAAACACATATATTATAAGAGAGAGCCGAAAACAATGGAAGAAGAATGGGTAATGCCCGAACACTGACGATATGTTGAGACCTCGATCATGTTTATTCCCGTATATTTTTACATAATGAAGCGCTGCGTAAGCGGCTTCACGTCAGAAACTCACGTCATTATTTTTTACTATAATTTGCTCTTATTAACTTTTGTTACTTAATAAAATCAAAGAAACTTCTAAGTCACATGAAATAGAAGACATGTTTCAAGAGCTACTCATCCTTGCTATTTCCGCTTGTCTCTTTGAAGTCAGTGTATATACAGGAAAAAATATGCCATCATTAATTTTACATTAGATTTATGTTATGGTTTATGTTTTTAATAAATTGCATGCGCCACCGTCTCACAAAATGCCAGCCTCTTTAGTCGGAGTAGAAGCTCGCTACAAAACACTGCTTTATCACCAAGACCTAAGTTTTATTTAATCCAAATTGAACCGAGGCCCTCCAACCGTTGTTAACGGGAGGAAATTATTATTTACTCCAGAACAAATTCCAGATTCAAATCTGACGCGTTCCCCAGGCGATAAGAGTTGTTATCGACGCTATTAGCAAATTTCATTACTCCTATGTATTTTGATGGATAAATACGATACAAATTAGACAAATATTTTATTTATGCAAAATATTTTCCTCGCACGGAAAATATTTCCTATTGTTTATGGCACTTCCGTAACGGGGCCCATATTCTTCAAGTAGAGGCCGCTGGGACGGGTGGGCTTGTAAATTGGATAAATTAACTTAACATAGCATGACTCGTATCGACAGAAGATCGATATGGTTAGTTTCTCAGCTTGCAATGTTCTCGTGGACCTCATTTGCGTCCACTATAAGTTTAAAAAAAGAAGTAGTTAAATTTTATTTTAAAATTCAAATTAGGAAATCTCTTTTGCTCAATATGTGGAGAAGTGCTGTTTAATAGTAAATATATAACTTGATTAAGGTATAATTTGAAAAATTTATTGGTTATGAAGTGGACCACAAAACCTATTCTTCGTTATTTCGCACTAGGTATTGCCATTTTTGAGTTATTTATTATTAGAATAATAAATGTATATAACATGTAGCTATGAACGAATTTGGAATTCGTTATTTTAAACTATATATGAAATTAAATATTATTTCAATCGATTTGCAATAATTATTTTTGGCCTTAATTCATAATTGGTAACAAAGATTTTTTACACACTCACTTTGGCATATCAAACTATATTTTTCATAATGTTTTTTTTTAAACGCGGGGACAGGTATTCCTTTATGTTTGTCTGAGATTTTGAATACAAAAGGTTCATGTCTAACTTTAAATATTTCAAATTCCCGTACTACCTTACACTCAATTTTCATACATATGGAGACTGAATTTTGAATAATATTTTCAGGGCGAGCACCTAGAAACCAAGAGAAACTCATGTCTCACAAATAACACATTCTCATGTTCGTAGGTGTTATACTTTTGAAGATTTTGTAATGAGTTGGGTAGTTGATGGTATTTGGCTTTTATAAACACAGAAAAATATTTAAATTTTTAACATATTTAAATCACTTTGAAAAGCCATTGCAAATTTTAAAATTTGAATTTGAGAGACAAAATTTACAGCAAATTTGCCCACCTATATAGATTGTAATTGATTTTTATATCTAGTTTTTAATACACCATTTCATTTATGAGTTGCGGGGGAATGCAAACATATTTATCTTAGTTTCGATGGAGATCTAAATCGCGCATTTTATTACCATAAGCGCTAATTCGATTCGTTTATAACTACTATAAATTTTAGCTTACATTAAGTAACATAGTAGCACATTAACAAAAGTAAAAATTTAAAAAAATAAAATATAATTACCCTTCAATGTTTTTTTTAACTCACCTAAATTCCAAAAAAAAGTGAAAGAAACAAATATATACAGATTTCAATTGAAAGTGAGGCTACCGGAAATTAGATTGACGATAAAAGCCTTTCTTGGTTTTTTTGAAATAGTTAATCAAACTTATTTTTCTGAATTATTAGGTGTAGGCCTTTTTTAGTATAGACCATTCCTCCCTAACTTGTATTTCCTGTATCCACTTTGGACCAGCTCATCTTTTTATTTCATCAGGTCTACGCATTCATGAACTTTTGGATGAAACCTATGGTCTCCACTACGTAAAAGCAACAAATAACGTATTCGTCGCCACTACAATGCCGGCTTATTGAAATACTTTGTCACGATTCATTCGACGAACATTTTTGTATTCTAGTACATATTCATTTACAACAGGCTAGCTCTGAAATTTCAAGATTCACACTTGTCAAATTTGTTATTGGTTCTCAATTCATTTATTAAATTTAAATATATCCAAATTTTTTGCTTCAAGAGTACACACTTTTACATTAAATTAATATTCATGAAAATAATATTTTACTGGATAACTTGAAATATTAGGATGCCTTTAAAAGAAGTGTGGTCAGTTGAGGTACTTAGCCTGAGATTTTTGATTAAAGCAATTTCCTCATTCTTAACTATCTCTTTCTCTCTTAACTTGTTAAGAATGGAAAAGATAATGTGTAAATTGAGGTAGTCTCGTATATAAATCCATTTAAAGCATGATCTATGATTCTAAATGTAACATATTTGCAGACATGATTACTTTAAATATTTATTCAAATTATAATATTTTAGATATTCTATTCACGTCTTACAGCATTAACCTTATTCACTCGTATATTTCACTTCACATTATTCATGATTTATATTTATTTTTAGTGAGCTATGTATACCTCTATCAATTAAATACCTGCATAATTTCTGAACCTCAATTTTTAAATGTATAGTTGATATTAGCTTCAAGTTAAACTTGCTCGCTTACTGAGCAGTTTAATATTATATTTGTATTAAATTATATTTTTTTATTAATATTGTTTTATCCACCTTTGATTACAATGGAGCACAAAGTTGGAATTTTTTTTACACTGAACTTATTCGTATAATGAAGAATTAAATTTTAAATTTACTTTTAATTTTACTTTTGGTAATATAATTTTATCCAATGTGTTATTTCGATTATACTGTAAGGAGCGGTTGAGATTTTGTTTACCTTAAATCTGCTCGTTTATTTAAGGCTTATATTTATTGTAGAATTTAATATTGTTAATATTATTTCAACCACCGTGCTGCTTTAATACTTTCGAAAATAACACAAAACCACTATTGAGGGTTGTAGACACCACTTGTCAGCACCACTCCTATACTAAACGTGTTATCGTCCGCACGCTTCAGCATCGGTGGTGCATTATCGGAGGTTGCAGATCATCACCACCTGGCCGGTGCGATAGCACGCGTAAGCATGATATCGCCACGGGACAGTCTACTTACGCTTTGCACATTTTAAACGTTATTGCGCAACCAAGCAGGCCAAGCCATCGTGTTACAGAATAAATACCTGTATACAAACAATTTTTTTTCTGTTTTTATAAATTAAGTAAATTAATGTTAAAACAATATTTTAATACAAGTAAAATAAAATAATATGAATATACTTTTTATCAAAGTAAATGACATTCGACTATGGAATTATTATACGTTGCGTTCAAAAACTATGTTTATTCAAACTTTGAAATCTGCCACTAGACACCCTGTATAAAGAATTATAATTGAATTTCTAATGAAAAAAATCAGTCGGGCTCGCATAATTAGGCTCTTGTACCAATGTTATATTGAGACATATTTAAACCAATATTAGTTCCTAAAGTATGCATTTAAATGAGATGATGTATAGGCCAAATTTTATCAACACTATGTGCTTCAGCTAACTCAAGCTTTATATTTGATTAGGATTAATACTTAACTTATAGGTAAAAAAGCCAGCCCATATTGATAATACTCTATATATTATTAATATGGACTGGTAATTATTAATATTAATGCTACGCGCATTTATTGCAGCTACCCTAACTTACACGTTGCGTGTTATAAAAATATTTACTTCCGTAAACTGTGGTCCATAAACATGTCCACAAACTCCATAAACATGTGGTACACTAATTGCCCAGCAATATTCTAAAGATTTAATGGCATCCGTGGCTATCAATACTTACATCCGTTTTATTACTGTCACTCGCAAATACTTATTGCCGTAGTTTACCTTAAAATTGTTGTTGTATGATTAAAATTGTTGGTCTATCTGGTATTAATTAATTATTTTGATACAATATTTTTGATAGTTGCAACACTGTACATATTTTATCTATGATCGTATCCCACGTTGGGGCGGTATCGCCCCAACGTGGGATACGAGGGACTTCTCCGTGCACACTTAGCACATTTTCTTCCATATTTATCGACATCATTCAAGTAGTACCACATGATTTCCCCGTACTTAAGGACCTATTCTCACTTATTATTGTGATGGCATTGATAATTACATGACCTTTACTCGGTTGTCGAATCGGATAAGGTTCAACGTACGTTCTAAGGGCTCCGCCCGTATTATAAGGTATTCGGCATAATTAATATCATGTCCAAATAGCACTTAAAATGACATATCGCTAATTCCACTTACTTGATATTGCAAATATTGTACCAAAAGCAGTGACGCACATTCAACACATATCAAATGTCATTTCGTAAAACTATTTCTTCAAGAACATTCAAACGTTCTGATCGGTTTTAAAAAAATTGTGAGGGTTGCCAAATTAAATAATAAATAATCGCAATTAAAATTATAGTAATATTATTAAACAGAAGCAAATAATCTAAATGACAAACGAAAAAACAAACTGTTTACATTTATTCTGATAAGTTTATTTAAAAAATCGATGACAGCATTTTTCATAATCTTAAGCAAAAATTTTAGTAATTAGTTTTAAATAGCAATAATTTTAATTGACAAATTGTAAACAAGCTTGACCCTGTATTAAATTATTTTATCCTTTTCTTCTTTTTTGCCTCTTTTTGTAGTTAGAAAAATCAAAGTCACCATCAATAGCTAAGAAGAGTAATTATGCAATATCTTCACATTTTAACAAAAGATATAGGTTTCATTTCCATGTTAATGACTTATACAATTTTTAAATTTCAGAAAAAAGTGGTGAAAAAAAATTCAATAACAATATTAATACTAATGATAACTATTATTTTATTAATAATATTATTATTGTCATATAAAAATTGTTTATTAAATTCAATTTAATTATTTTAAAATTTAAATTAATACTCAGCATTCAATTTAATGTCATAACGTGTACGTAGTAAATTGTTAAATTTACTAAACAAACTAAAGAAAGTTTAATTAATAAGGAAAATAAATAAATAGGCTAAAAATTTATTGTAATTTAATAATTTTGTGTATTTAATAAATGTTAAAGTAATAATTTATAATTTATAATGCAAATAAATATATACCTAACTTAACCTTGCTTAGAGAAATACACTTAAACATATATTAAACAGCTTATAAGCACTATTTCCATCACAAATATTTACAAAAAATATTTTTTTTTATTAAATAGACCACTATTAATTTTCAATTACTAAACATTTTTATTCAAAAGGACAGATGTAACTTAAATTTGTATGAATATAAAAGATTTACAAATACCTCAGTGACTATCATGTATATAATATCATTCACTACAATCATGTCAATAAATGTTTAACGAGCATCTTCATGCTGTTGATTTTTGTTGCATCGTGCGCTCGCGTCACAAAATTTCACTCTCATAATTTTTTCCTAACGCGCCTAAAGTTTAACTTCAACACTAACGTCTTATTACGTAAGCACAATAACATTTAATTATTATTATGAGAGGCGCAACATTATTAATAATAAGAAGTCACATTTAACATAATCTTATATCAACCACTTCCTGGAACTAAACAGTATTCACTCATAACGCAATCTGTTTTTACACAGACAATAATCTTTGTCACCGATCGACAAAAACTTGGTATTATTTGAATCCACAAGTATTTTTGCAAAGTTCAATTAAGTAACTGACAGTAATAAATAGTTATTTGCGTTTCTGCACAACAATGGACAGGAAGGCTGCATACGTACCCTGGTTGAAAGCTAGTGTAACGAAACAGGCTCAATAGTAAACCGCTTATGCTAATAACTTGGATGAATGACACGAGCCCAAAGGCAAAATGAGATTAAATCTGGAGATTAACCTGGATTCTATCTATTTCATGGCAGATGTTATCTAGAAATGTTACAAACAAATTTCGACTAGCACATTTTTTGCTATTGCTATAGAATCTAATGTTATTCGCACATAACAAAGAAAATTGACATACGTTCTATACTAACTTGATTTTCAGTCAGCTCTAATTATTTTTTGTTTTATGCTAATTATTCCTTTTACGTAAATTTGATTTCTTTTTATGTCCTTCGATCTTACGTGTGCGATATTTTTGGTAACAATTTGATATAAGTCAATTGCAACTTTCACAGTTTGTCGTTCGCATGCTTTTGCAGTGACCAATCCACTTTTGAACGCTGTCCTATTTAGTGGCAATTTTATTTCTCTCTATTCACATCAGGAGTAATGCAACTGGGATTTCTTGGAGAATTTGTATTACAACATTTTAATTTAGCATTTGTCAAACTTTACCAACGAACATTACACGCTATAACCAAATACAAAAATTTGTCAGCCAAATTCAACAGCTTTTAAAGGGGTACCATCCCTTATCTCATCCTGCGCTACTAATACGGAAACCAAAACCAAAGATTTAAATATTGTTTCAAGATACAAGATAGGTATAAGCCATCATTTAAGTTAGAAATTACATAAGACGAAATAGTTTAACCAACTTTGGAAGGATAACTATAAGCTAAATGCAACATTTGATAATAAATGGAATTAACAATAACTTCGGTACAAAAAACTATCTAACATCTCGGAAAGTAGTTTCCATGGTAAAACAATTATTGTTGAGTTATGAATATACTTTTCATTAAATTACTGCCGATTGTGATCACTCTAGTAATGCATATCCTGCTTATGGATATACTCTCTGAAATGAAAACGCACTTCTTGACTAAAGAGAATGTCACCTAAACGCGCTGGAATTAAATTGTGAAAAATGTTTCTAGTATAGTTTCGCGCACATAATTATGTTATTTTAATCGCTAAAAGATGGGAAACTAATAAGTTATTAATACTATATTTAATTTTTCCCTAAAATGTATTCTGAAGATATATAGAAGTATATGGTAGCTAATACAGCATTCTTATGGATTCAATAAATTAGATGGATTTTATTAATTCAATTACACTTAAGATTTTAGCACTAGAAACAAGAGTTAAAGGTCTAGGCCGACGTGCTAATCCAAAGGATTTTTTTTTCTCTAAAGTTGCGCATACATGACCATTCATGAGCTGTAAATATAAACGGCGCGACGTCCATATACATTTATTGAATTTTAATTCTTTAAATCAAAATGCTTATTATATGTATCGATACTTCCGTTCATCAATGAGAATGACAACTAATATTAAGCCAACAACCAGGTAAATAAGAACGACAAACTTCCCATTAACAAGCGAAACACGAGATGTCAAAACTTAAGTATTTTAGGAACTATAAGTAAATTAAGTTACATGCATTTTGAGAATAATGCAATATAATTTGTTGTTAAATAACGAAATATTTATTTTCCAGGGGAACGAAAAGTATCTTAAATTACGTGACATAAGGTGCAATTAAACTTTATAAAATGAAAATATCGACAGATTATTGCGGTAACAATATATTTACGGTAGTCTTACATTTAATCTAAATCACATTATCCATATGCATTCTAGTCAAAAAAACATTTTTCTTACGTCTTTTTAGTCTAAATTATTAATAAGATAAAATTATTTGATACAATTATCAAATTTTAATTCAATATTTATCGTAAAAATTTTGAATTATGAACTAAATTTCGAATAAGAAATGTATGCTCCGTTCGCCCAGATAAGAGGAATGAACCATATACGCGAAAAAAATTCCTTGAAGTTTAATTTTTTTCAATACCTTGATTGTAATTTTCTTTCGTTGTCTGCAAAATTCTAATATTAATTTGCTCCAAAGAAAATATTATTTACATACAAACATATATTACGCAATGAAACATACGATATCTCATTCTCATTACTATTATGAATGGAAAGGATAGTATAGTGAATTGATAGATAATTTTTGGCGTTAGAAGAGATTACAGTTAGAAGCGACCACATCCCGCCCATCTCAATATTTTTCCGCTTATTATTAATAAATTTTAACTTTTAATAAATTTTAACGTGCTATTTAAAATTAAGCACCTTAACTACGGAGCTTTTATTTTATCCTCCCGGGCGGGCATTTACTTTATAGAGAAAAATTTAATAGAAATATTGATGAATAGTGATATTCAAACTTCTCCAAAGCCTTTCCACTTTGAACAATGGCTAGTAGCGTGTAGAATAATGTGCTATGCACAGAATTTTCTGCTCTTCCTTGTGCGTATATACATATATATATATATATATATATATATATATATATATATATATACATATATATATATATATATATATATATATACAAAGAAGATAGAGATAAATAATTTTCAGGCCAAAGAGTCATCTGATTCCCCTAAGTGCCATGTAAGCCTGTTGCCGGTGAAAATGGCCACTAGCATCGGCGCGGTCTAAAGTCGTTGCGGAATTTATTTAAATTCATCGATACTACTTGACTTTCTCCCTTTTATTATACGATAGGGCATTTGTTTTTTTACCCCTTTATTAATATTTCTCTGTACTCGCACTTTTTATGATACAATTATTCATCTATTCCATAAAGAATTTCCGCGCATTAGTGAATGGTGCATAACAATTGTATTAGGTAAATTTAACAGAAAATATATTTATATAAGTATAGATCTTTGGAAGATCTATACTTTTGAAATTTTTGAAATTTTGAGGATTAATTAATATACATACAAGGAAAGGATCTCTTTACTTTTTATCACTGAATCGTAAACTTCTAAAATTTTAATGAAAAATATTTACGCAACTAGTACAGCAAACCAACGTATTTGAAATAATATTGAAGTTAAAGTTCTTTTAAAGTAACAGCACTCAATTTTTAATTACCTGCCCATAACATACCTACCGTAAAACGAGATAATTTATATGTGCAACAAAATATTGAAAATAAATTTAAAAGTAATTAATTTATCTACACTTAAAATACAAGAAAATGCCAAATATTTTTAATAAAATGTATAAGACTTTTTTCATTTATAACTTTTTAATAACAGAAAGTACTTATATAAAAAGGTTAAAATCTTTAAAATCAACATTGTATAATAATAGTCAAAATCAAATGTAATATCTAACTTTTAAGTGGATAAATTAGACAATTATTATATGATTTTTCCACTTAAAACTTAAGCAATTTTGATTTGCGTGCCTATATAAATTCTAAGTCAGTTGAAATATAGAATTCCATTTCTTCACCCACCCCAGTATAAGTTAATGTGTGTAGCTAAGAAAAAGATTTAATTTTAAATGTTTCTTTTTTTAGTGTTGACAATTTGAGTAGATTGTGTTAGAATCATCACCGCCGGGGGTTTTAGCGGAAAACGTGTTATCTAATGTTGTTGGTAAGAAATAAATAAACATTAGAAACTTGCATGTATTTTATTTATTTTCAAACACTCTTGTTTATTTGTGTAATAAAATTTTGTTAAAAACGAGTTTCGAATTTCTTTAAATTCTTTAAATTTATTGGGATAATTTAAATTTAACATTGAATTATTTCTCATATTTTTCTACTAGACCTGCGGTGTAAAGCGGTACCCATCAAAAATTACAATTATTGTGGAGTATAATATATATATATATATATATATATATATATATATATTTTACATTGAATTATTATTGGAATTTTAGTTTCAAAAACATTATCAAGAGTTTAATAAGTAAAAACAGTTTTTCTTTTTTTATCAATTACTTTTTTTAGTTATATATTTTTAAATAAAAACTAACGGGCATATTTTTATGAAATAACTATTAATTATAATTTTTTAACGTCCTAAGTGATTTTTAACGTCCTTAGTGCAAAGTAACATGAATTGATTAGGGTCCCGTCCACATGAGATGAGAGAGCGGGAGAGAGACAAACGCTACAAGTACGCAGAGTGAGACTATGAGATGAGTGAGCCGCTCTTCGGCTACAAGTCCGCAGTATAGAAACAATATCAAGCAAAGGTGTCAAGAGAAACCACAGAGTAGCTAAAGGTACGGTCCGGGCTAAGCGAGACATTACATTTGTTACAGCGATGATAGGTTCTAGTACCATCAGGATGGATTTTCATTTCACACAGACAGAACAGATACCTTTCGACTCTCTGGAAACCATTCTTCAATTTAAGATGAGTCTACTGCCAAGTTACATAAATATATAAATTAAGTTATATCTGAAGAAGCCTTTACATAAGTCAAAGGGAATAAGTAAGTCAAAAATACACTATTTATTTACATATTAATATTTTAATTTTGTTAATGTTTTACTTAAAAAATATTTTTCACAAAAACTATTAACTCTATTATCGATGATATCCGTTACGTTAAATATTCATTAATATCATCATCATCATATCATCATCATCATCAACATCATCATCATCATCATATCATCATCATCATCATCATCATCATCATCATTATCATCATATCATCATATATATTAATACGCTAAGGTTAAGATGTTACACTCCCTTTTTAGAAAAACCTCACAACTAATCCACATCAATTATATATTATTTTATAGATAATTGCTTGCTCTACCGGCATCCACAACTAAAAAAATTATTATTTCTATTGTTTTTGCAAATTAATGAATTATTGAAATTATATACACAAAACAGCAATGCTGCCATCTAACGGCTCAACGTCAATATGATTGACGGTCGGTAAAATTTTTGTTTAATTTCAAATCCACTCACGTATAAATAAAGTGGCGCTTTAGCTCAATGCTTTTGATACTTGCGCCTCTATATGTCAATTTTAGTAAAATATTTGTTTGATCTGTCATCTGAGCTTCATAATGGAATAAATAATGCGAAGAATTCGCACGGGTCACGCTAGTACAAAGTATTTGTATTAAAAAAGTTTCGAATAACGACAACACGACATACGGTAACAAACGCCAAGACAACATACGGTAACAACCGCCTAAATGATTAAAACTGCAGAAATCGGTTCCTAGCCTATGTTGCCAACCATTATCAAAAAACATATTCTCTTGGGAAACAAGTAAGATTCTCCAACTAGAAAAACATTTTCTCGAATGAAAGAAACGACACAAATTTATATTCCGAAAAGTTGCCAACAGTTCTCAGTTCAATAAATTGAACCGCGTCTTTACAACAACCTTTTTGGCCATGTGTAATCTGATATAATGATACCCTTCTCATTTTCCCCGTTTCCCAAATCACGCCTTCAGCTACTTAGAAGACAAATTGAAAAGGGACCACGACGCAGGTCGTTAAATTCCGCCTGCACCTACAATCTCTATATTTTAGAAATAATGTCCGCAAGAAATTCGTCGTAAGCCCTTAAGAACCCGACAAGCTGACCACATAAATCAAAGGACAGAGACTACAAGCGACGAATATTTGCGACTAAATAATACGTAATGGCTGAGGGCTGTGACGTCATATACAATTAATGGGGATGGTCAGTTAGAGAGTATACGACGCTGTTGCTATAGAAAGCGGTACAAAGTGGGTACAGTTAATAATGATACTTGAAAGGTCGTATATTACATTTATTATATAATTTTACTGACCTTTACAAGAGACCACGTATACCTTCAAGATTTAACGTATGCAGAATTCTAACTTTAGGTATCCAAAAATGAAATCATCGTTTTTTTTTCGTTTTGTTTTCTATCCATTTCCTCTAAACGCACATAGTTAAATCTTTTCATTTATAGACGACCATGTAAGATATAAGTTCTTTACTATCATATAACAACCTTTCTTTTAATAAAAATAAACGAATTGTTTATACAGCATTAAATTTTTTACAACTTTTAGGGCCATGTCGTCAATATTTACGGCTTTGTCACTAATATTAACGAATTAAAATTTAGGAATTGAAGTTTGCCAAAAATATTATTTTCCTGTTAATTTGTGAACTGTTGACAAAACGTTAAAATGACAAACAGCAATCTTAAAGAGTACTGCTTCCCACAATTTTAGTCATGAACACAATTTTCGGACTTATTACTTTAATTAAAATTATATTTAAAATTAAATTTTGCCCTATTCTTACTTCAAGTATTTATTGAATCTAAACATATGAAAATTAATTTTTTTTCAGTTTTATTTTACCATTACTGGTTCTCGTCTAACATTATTACTTAAATTTTTTTTCATGCCCTCAATAGTTTATGACGATGTCACAGAAATAGTTTTTTTCCCAAATATCTCTTAATTTTTCCAAAATACATCATGAACTCATCATCGTTTTTGTTGTTGTTGTCGTGTCCATTTTTTCATGTGGAAAAATGGTAGTTAACCTACTTCCAGTCCCGATTGATGAGCGGTTGGGAGTCGAACCCGGGTATTCGCGCTTCGCCGCGCACTCAATCCAATACACCACGGTGATAGTTCACCGTTTTTCAAAATATATTCTTATTTACCATTTCATATATTTCATTTTATGTATTTTTTCTATAACATGAAGAATTCCTTAGATGTAGCCCGTTGAAACTCCAACAGGTTTAAATACAGCAAACCAAAAATCATAAAAAGAAGTTTGTCACATATATCAATAAATATCCATCGCGAATTTCTCCGAAAAGTTTAATACCAAGTTTAACAACAAAAAAGAGACAGAATAGATATTCTATTTAATATGCCACGTATTCTCTTTGGTGAAATGAAACAAAAGTAGACATTTTCATGCAATATTTTTGTTTACAGTTACTCTCAGGAATTTAATTTAAAACTGAATAATAAATTAAAAATGAATCTTTGGAAAAAAATAAAGAAAAAACTATTGTCTAGTTTCAATAAAATATGAAATCATATTTCTCAATTGAGTAAGCATTTTATCCATTGATATTAAAATACAATAATTAAATAAATTTATTTAAAAAATTCAAATTTATGTTTATTTTTATATCTTGAAAAAAAAAACAAAGCCATTAAATAAATATTTTTAAGAACGTGTCTTCTTTGGTATAGATATCACATTAGTTTTGGTTTTTTATTTAAATATAAAGGAGATATGTTTTCATAGTTAAAAAACAGGAAAATTTGAATGAATTAAATATTTTATTTACTGAAATTAATGATAAAAATTTTAAATTGACCTTTTTGCCTTATTCTTTCGCCTTTTTGTCGAATCCCAAAATTTGTGTGAAACTAAGAGCTTTTTATTTCATCGATATTTCTTGCACCTAGCGAGTAAATTACTGGAAGAAATATAATAAAAGTTAATATATTTTGTAAATTCATTTTGACATATCCATGGCATATGGCGTGGCATTCTATTTAATATTATGATGGATATGGCAGTCCATTTAATATTCCGTGAAATGTATTAAATAATAATGCAGCCTCATAAACGAGAGGGCATGTATGAAAATATTATGCCGTCAGCTGTGAAACATATTTTAAATACCGGTACTGCCATATAATCAAACACTAATATGTCTTGACCCCTTTGTGTTTTGGGATTGATTTTTCAGAAGAGTTTTTAAAGAGGTAGACATTTATAGCAAAGAATCTCAAATATAGAATATGACAATTGAAGAAATATTAACTTTATCTTCCAAGATGCAAATGTTTTCTTGTTTCCCACATAATTTCAATTTATGCAAGTGAATAAAAGAAAAATGTACAATTTTCAATGAATTCTAATTAATAAATAGATGTTTGAAATATTTGCAAACTTACGTAAATGTAGGTTTTTCCTTTCTTTTAGATGTATCCGTTTTAACATTATTATTAAAAAGATAAATGTAAACTAAAATTTAAAGGACACGCGGCTTTAATACCACGATTCTAAAAGGAATAGCTTTTTAAAATTGACTAAAATAATATCCAGTGGAAGTGAAATAAGGAAAGTGATAATAAACAAAAAACTAAAATAAACAAAATAACATTACTCCTAGCTTTCAGAAATTTCGTTAAACGTATGAACCGAATCAAAACCGACGATCAAATATAACGATGTTTCAATTCAATAAAATCCGCGACTACGTTTCACCGTCTACGTTGATTCAACAAAACCGGGAAACATTCCCTAAAACGACAAAGCTTAATTAAAAACTACCCTTTGCTTGATGTCTGTAAACCCAAAACCATTTATCAACTTTTCCGCCGGCGACGGCAGTCAATCAGCAAACTCGACAACTGAACTCGGCTCATGTTTTTGTCCCCCGCCGCCTTAGCCATTGTACCGGCGGTGCCTAACGAGGCATGTCGGAACTCCACAGTAATGCAAAAGAAGTTATTTAGTTGCCTAGCTTAGCAGGGAAAAATCGAACTGTCCCTCGACAGTTGGAGTCGGAAGTTAAGTTTTGTATATAACATAGCTCGATCGTTATAGTTTTAGAGATACATTTTAAAATCCTTGTTTATTACATACATTTGTAATTTTATTCTACAAATGTACAAATATTTTACTGTAACTTGGCTTTCAAAACGTTTTCATCCATTGTAGCAATATTTCGAAAATCATTGAATTTGTTTTTGTGAATAGAAAAAATTGAAAAAATCATAATTTTTTAGAAGAAAAGAATATAATTCATAAAAGTACAAAATAAATAATTTAAAAAATAAACGAAATTGAAATCTTTAAATATAACACCCCTTACGCTTATTTTTAATACATAATACACATTAATTATGTGTATTTAAAGTGCTTTTAATTCAATATAAAATTTAAAAATTTTTTATTAAAACAGAAAATTTTCAAGAAAAATATCTTCGCAAAAATGTCTTAAAAATAGTATTTAAAACTAGAACTAAAAAAGGAAATCAGTCCCATATAATGGTGTTTTGATTTCAGGAATCAAACTGGACATGACTTGGAATAAAAAATCAATGGATTTTGAGCAGTGCTAGGATTTTAAAAGTAAACAAACTACAGATACATAAAACAAAAGTACGTACTTTTACGTAGCAAAAATAATATCTAGCAGCTATTGCTTTCAACGCCTTTATTATATGTTAAGATTAATATAAAAAACAAATCAAATGAATAGACGAAGCTGCGTAGCAACGACGCTCAAACAGCTAAAAACATTCGTTGATACGATAGTGGTTCTTCAAGGTCTCGCGGTTTTCTTTTTTTTATTTTCTGGTCTTTCAGGTTATATATTTCAATGATTCCACATCCACAATATTCATTCCGTTTTCTGGTTTGTGCTGATACCAATTTCTTGCAAAAAATATTTACGATTAATAAGAGAACCATAACAAGTCGATGAATTTTGTCAAAATCGATCACTGTAATATCACTCAATTGCTTTTAAACCTATGAAAGAAAAGCATTATACACAAAATACGAGAAAAAAAACGTTCACATGTCTGACGTAAACGCATTTAAGTTGACCCTAAAATTTATAATACAAATAGGCACAAACAGTGCACTTTGCACTACCTGTTTCCCTTTAATTGTTAACCATTCAAATCCAAAAGAAAAAAAAATCATTAAACACTGTCAGCTACACGGTCTATGTTTGAGGAAGGGAAATGTTAATACGATGGAGTATCTTCCGTTTTTCGTGTTCCGTACAAAACAATACTACAAAAACGGTTTACTTATGGGAGTAATTCCGTGTCTGTCCGTCCATTACAGCTTATTTCCTCAAAGAACTTGAATGACAAGTGAAGGTTTGCTAGTTAAATGACAGCAAACCTTAAAAAAAGTTAATTGACAATGAACCAATTATTGACAAAATAAAAAAAAAGCTTTGATTTCCAATATTAGTACGATAAAATTAAATTTACTTAGAAAAAAATATAACCATCCTTTTTTCATTTTCCACCCCATCCTGTAACCCATCAAATTAAATCAGGTAATATAGAAAACATAGATATGTAATATTCATTTATTCATATTTCTCTCGTAATAAACAAATCGTTTATAATAATGATAAGTTTAATGTAATTATTATTGAGAAAATTTTGAAAATTAAAAATAAATTCTTATTAAAAAATCAATTGTTTGTTCACCGATTTTATTTAATTGTTTGTTCTAATTGTTTGTTCACCGTCACCCGATTCAAAAATATGACAGTTCATACTCGTCTTATATTTTCGAAGAAAAATTGAGCCGTTCTAATTAATAAAAATTATATAACTACTTATACCGTATTATTTATCATTTCACTAAATTGGTATGGTGAAATCGTAAAATATTGCGCAAATTGGTCATTGCAATTGGTAAGATCGAATAAAAAGAAAATAATATTTCATATTTTATTTGGACAACGAAAGAATGGAAACTTCATCCGATGTTAAGCGTAAGTATAATAAAAAGTAATTTAAGATATTTGTAGTATGAAACATACTAGATATAATGAGACTTGACCAAAACACTAATATTTCTTTAATTTCTGTGATATATGTTTTTAATTAACTCTTTATTAAATTCAAATTATTCCTACGAATCTTGCTTAATATTGCAGATAACGTTTTATTCCTTTTTTCACAAGCTTTATATTTCTTAATTTTATTACCCGTTTGTGTCTCGTACATTAAATCAGTTGCTCGAGAAATTTTCATGCAAACTATTTTTACCAGATAAACAAAAAACGGAAAGAAAGATCCTCGATACAAAAATCCCTAACTTATTAGGATATTTCGCCCACTAACTTAACTTTCTGACACCTGAAGCGAGACAAAGAAACATTAAGTCCTTATCAAACTGTCTCTCACCTGATGATGAAAGTGTCCTGATAATAAACACAAGTACTAATTTAAATGAGATTTCAATTTCTCTCTTTCTAACCTATTTTTGTAAATCTTTCAAATAACGCCCAAAACATATAAATGAAATGTAAAAATAACTCATATAAGAAAAGTTATTCTGATTAAAGGACCTGTTTTAAAAATATAATCGAGATTTTTGCCTGCAAAAAGTACAAGTCACTTTCTAAATTAATAAAGATTATGAATATTTGTTACTATGCATTAAATCAACATCTCTAACGTTTTTCATCGAGGGCATTTTTAGATATTTTGGTACTATTATGTTTAACATAATAATAAAATACCTAGGTATTTTAGCTTCATTTCCTGTAACCTTTCAAATTAAAACTTTAAAACTGGAAACATATTTTAATTAGCGGTGAATCCAGTATGCCATACATTTAATTTAAAAATAATTTTGTTCTCTTATTCAGCTAACAAAAATAGTATCAAATCATTTAACATCTATGCGCCGAAACTGAAAAGTTGTAAAAATTATATATAATATATTTAGTGGGTTTTACCGGGAAGAATTTACTTATATTCGAGGATATATGTTGTGATCACACAATATACGAAAACAAACACTGGTAATTTAAATAAACCATAAATTATCCGGCACGGATTTTAACGTGAATGACTAATAAAATGACTGCCTCTTCTCAGCACGGCCACCTTAAAAGCACCTGCCAATAATTATAGGCATTGAACATTAAGATATCATCATAACGGTTAACATATTAAAGGAGGTTTGGCATGGTATGATTGGGTCCACCCAGGAACGCCTGATGGAGCACTACCCTATAGGCCCAGTGGCGGGAATATAGAAGAAAAAAACGTAACTACCGGCGCGCCAAGGTCTACGGAATGGGTTGGGTAACAATAGAGATTCATTAGCGTCTACTAAGTAGACGCCGATCTAACTGTAATAGAGAGGTTAAACAAGCTATGCGCTCCTATTTATAAAATTTCGCCACTAATATAGATAATTGTTATCCCTAGGTAGTCGAATACATACCTGTGAGGAATCTCTTGAAACCATTTGATTTCAACGCTAGATGGAAGTTTCAGCAGAAATATTCGCGAGATACTTGAATATTTTTCGACATTAGTCTTTCCTAATGACGACCCCATATTTGACACTATCGGACAAATACTCATTAGGAAGATAGCAACATAGTTCTGGTTAGCTGCTTTGATCCAGAGTTGCGTCATTCTTAGGTAGACGATAAACCTTGATTCAAAAAAGATTTTGAAAGAATCGACAATGGTATTGTGAAGTGCTATGAAATAGCGCGGCGCATGGCATATTTGCGGTCTTCACTAGCTATTTCCGCGAGGATCACTTTCCGAAGGAATGGATAAAGGGAAGGTTTAAAAACATACCGAAGAGAAATGGGAAATCCCCTAGCAATCCGGTATGTTATCATCGCGTATGCGGATGACATTCTGCTGAAGGTCGGGGGTGAGAGCGGTGAGGAAGGAAAGAATCAGGAGGCGGACTTCCTCGCCAGGTTACAAATCTGAGGCATGATGAATAAGTTCGGTTGCAGCACAACATTTCAAAGCAGTCCTCTTCAAGGGCAAACTGCCGAGGGAGCAGTCCGTGGTGATGGCTGGTTCCAGGATTGGTGTGCAGAATCATGCCACCTATTTGGGCATGATCCCCGATTCACATCGGAGCTTTTTACCACAGTTGCAGTACATAGGTGAGAGGGCTTGAGGTGCCTTCCATGCTTACAAGGTCGGCTGGTGGTAATACGTACTGGTCTACGCATTATTGGTTTGGTCTTCTTAGTGCATCGGGACCCAGTGAGTTAGATGTGTTGTGCTAGATCGCAGTGCACGCCTCTGTTGGCGCTGATTTAAGCTTACAGAAGTTTTTCAACGGATGCATTGCCAGTTTTTGTGGGTATATAGTTTCATGTTTTCGGATTCGTAACTAATCTTAAATTTATGACTTTTAAAAACTCTTTTTTATCAAACATTAAAGTAATTTCTTAGTAGCAAAGTATATTTAATTGTAAATACATTTAGCTTAATATATTTATGATATATTCTTGACAGCATTAACAAACCTTTATCTTAATAACGTCGTCTTATTACATAATCATTCTTTAAATATATATTAGACACTAATTGCATTTTGCTATGAACTAATTTGCTCGTAACTAAGTCCACTATTCAAGATAACAGAAAACAAAAGATTTGTTTGAGGTACTGCAATAAATACACTATGCTTCCCTACAAACTGGATGGGTGCAAGGTAAGGACTTGTCGAATGCAAGATTACACATGTCCTTATTTTTTGCCATTATCAATTCATATGAATATCAGGTATATTGATGGTCGCCCAAGCCGTTTTTCTTTTATATCCGAATCCTTCATAGATCGAGTCGATTCTGTTAATTAATTGTAATGTTTTCTATACATTAACTTAATTTGTCTTAGGTATATATAACTTTGCACTAAGTGTAGGAGTCTTGAAAGTATTGAAATGTAACTTTTTACATCCATATGGTAAAAGACATGAATTTATAATTTGTTTAACATTCATTTCATTTTCATAATTCCATAAAGAACATCACATTCATCAAATGCATTTTTTTTCTATTTTTTTGGCTATGACCCAAATTATTTTTACGAGCTGAATTTTCGAAAGATTATTCTGATCAATGACCATGTCAACTATAACAATAACAATTATAACAATAACACAACAAATCTCTTAAAAAATTATAATATTTTTCACACTTTTTTTTATTTCTTTAATCATAACGGTATCAATATTTGTTTTCGTGGTTAATTTAGGTACATTCAAATTTTTTTTCCAAAATTTACTTGAAATATTGATGATTATGTCTGGAAACTAATTACTATCTCTGGGTAATAAAATTATGATGGAAAATTTAATATAAATGTACAATGCTTTCTCATTTGAATCATAGAAACAAAACATAGATTAAAGAGATGAAAATTAAAAGAAAAGCGCTAAAGATATTTTGCAAATGGATTAGGTCTTGAAAACTCATTACCCTTAAAAAATATCTTCAGCTCTGTTATCTGAATTTGTGATATTATAATCATATAGTTTTGATTAAAATTGATATACTTTCCAAATTATTGCCCTAAATTTTAGAGTTGATCAAGTTTCCTTCACATCCATTACTGACATAAGCCAATACTCCCCGATTTCATGTCTCTTCCAATGCTCTAGATTTCTTTATTTCATATTTTTTAATGTTTCAAACTCTAAAAATGTAGAAAAATATTTAATATGTGTTTCATTCCTTACAGTCCTTATTAATATTATTATATAAAAGAGACGATTTTTTTCCAATAAATTTTTCACCGTTCAGATAAAACCGTTAAAAATAATTTGAATCCTCGAGCATATCTAGTATTCAGCCATTGACACTCGAAATAATTGCAAGAACTACGTTTTATATAAGAAAATCTTTAACGAGATAACGAACAATCGACGAAAAAGTGACTGCTACTTATTCAGACTGTTTTACGGACTGATACAAGTCATCGCTTGAGAATTAAAATGTCTTCAACTAACACTTTGTACACTATTACTTACTGGGCTTTCACTATGAAACGAATATTATATCTAATACTTTTGGCTATTCTGACAAGAGCAGTAACTAGTTAAACACAAGCAATGATAAATATTGGTGTTAAATAACAAAATGTGTCTTTCTCGGTGCTTAAAAAATATGAAATACGATTAAGAGTTCAGGAAAATTCCCCCATATTTTCATTTTAATTGTTTGCTTATGACAAATTTTTAGTGTATACATGTTTTAAATACAATAAGCCCTGGGGTGAAAGTTGGCAATTTATGTATCTTTCCAAAACATATTTAATGTGAGTTTAATATACATTTTTGATTTATGGTGGATATTTCAATTGAATTAGCGATATTTTTGTTCGATCTCCATAAATAAAAATCATGGAGTGCGATCAGTATTTAAACAAGTGATAGCATAAAAAACTACAAAAAGTTGACTGCCTTCTAAACTTTCCGTTACTGTGATCTGTACATACAATTTCTAATCAGATACTGTTTGTGCGATGTATCAACTAGTAGTATTGAATAAAAACAAAGACATTAGAATAGAAAGACGTAAGAGCAACGTTAAAAATTTTTATTTTGTATGTTATTTAAATGTCAAAATGGCCATCTGACCTGACTTACAACTTAAAATGCTTAAAAAATTTTCAAAACTGCCATTCTAATTCATTCTCACACTATTCATAACATCTTATCATTAAATAAATTTTTATGTGAGATCCACGGTTTCGGAGGAAATATTGAAAACCACCCCGATAAAACGAGTATATATGAACATTTGTGTGCCAACAGAGTAAGCAAGTGAAATATGACAAAATGTATTTACAATGTTTTTACGAATATTAGTGGGGTTATCATAAAAGCATGAGTAGATTATTTAATAATAGAAATTGTCATTGTGCAAAAATTTCGACATTTTTATGAAGAGTAAGTTTTACACAAATATCTTTCTAGAACCTATTGAAACACATATGTTTAAACTTAATACCTATTAGAGCATGCCCTAGTTACATACACATCCTCTAGTTTTATTTTACCAAATAAATCGATGTGGTATGAGCTATAAACAATTATAGTTTAAGCTTAGTTTAACTCTTCTTAAAATGTGTAATTCAGCGAACGGGAAATAAACGACTTCTTATTCGAATCGTATCGACAAAAAAGGCTGAAGAATGAACCAACTATAACACCTTCCGAAATAAACTAGGATGATAAATAATATTTAGACAATCCAAAACGAAAAATTTCGTGATGTGTGATTTTATAAATGAAAAAGAAATGTATATATGAAAAAGAAATTTACCTTTTCGGTTCAAAAATAGTGGCTACAAAAGAACACGTGGATGACAGGACAGAATTTTCAGACACAATCACTACATATATATGCACAAAACCTGTATTATGGAAAGAATAGCGAGTTTTTCTCGTTTATTATTTTATCAAATTTTAAATTTAAAATTTGACCCATTCTAACATAGTTTTAGACTATTATTCAATGACGTCTCCCATGAACAATTATTCCTTAATCCATACATCATACAATTCATTCGAAAATTGTTAATCCCTAAGTCTGCGTTAACAAAAAATTATAGATTTTATAATATCCCAAACTCTTCTGTAGTCCCAAATAATCGCCTATCTTATTTTTCCATTTAAGTAAATTGTAAACATCTTCGTACTTAATACAAAGGAAAGATATTTATTTTAGTATTCGACACAATCTGTTTTCTTAACCAAAATTAGCTAAAGAACACTTAATGTTATGAGAGTAAAGGAATCCACAATTCATCGTCTCCGTAATTTTCTGTCTTGTAACGTTTGAATATATGGATAAAGTAAATTTTTCAAAAAACTTTTGTGACCTGTGACTGAGATGTCATCCCTATTTCGTCAAAGCACATTACGTTAAGTGTAAATGAATCGTAAAAGCCAATACTATTCTTTAGTTTGCCTTAAAATACATTTTACAAAAATAAAAATGTGAACCTCTAGTGATAAAACACGGAAAGAGCAGATATTTTTTTATATTTGAAGTTTGCAATTCTTAATTATTAGTGCTCTATATCAGTCTTTGCCACAATTTTGCATAACTTATGATTATTTATAATTATTTTTATATTTTGATAAGATCTTAAATGTTCATGTCGAAACAAGAAGTTTATATTTTATCGAAACTAAAATGTATTTATTGCCTTGTTTTATGCACAATTAGGAACGGCATACAATTCTCCCCTCGCTGTTGCATCGAATGAAAAAAATACAAAAAATAATTTTCTGCGCAAAATATAAAACCAAGCTCATTAAAAATGTTTGTTTTACATCATTAGAAACATTTCTTTGTTTCAGAGGTATTACAGACATTTCTCACAAAATAATAGTATGTTGTTCTGTCGACAAAAAATGTCTAGTTAAATCTACGTTAACAATTGTATCTGCATTTTTGTATGCGGAGTTGTCGTGGCGTGCGAATATAATTTCTTTTTGCATTTCTACAATTTTAGCGTAATAGCCAGAAAAATTCAGTTAATTTTCGACTCGTTTATTCATTTTATCAGGTAAAATTTCACGCCAATGTGAAATTCATTGCCGAAATACATTTGTTTATTGTTCCAGAAATGTGAATATTTTTTGATTAACACAAATTATAAAAGTAAAAAAGTCATAATTAGAAATTCTATCTACCAGAGTATTAAGTTGTATAAGGAATAACATTACACAAACGTAATTATTAAGTCGATACTAAATACAGAATATTAGCATGAATATTGTAACATAGATTGTCATTAAACAAATATCTTCATTACCTAACAATTTCTAATTAAAATCTCATACCTATTCAAATCTAAAGTTGTGACCTTGTCACATTGTATTTCCTATCCATCGAGATTTGGAGTTAGAAAAGCGTAAAAATACCGCAAGCCGTTCAAATCTGTATCAAACAATGACAATTCTTAGCAGGAAAATTAAGATCATAATAAAAAAACGAGCAAATCCAAAAAACTTATATTTTTAAAAACATTTGAGCCAATAAATAGGCGTTAGTCTTATTTTAAATAAGAATTTAGCCTTCCTTTATTTTAAAAATAAATTGCCAATTACATATTTCTGAAATTTTATTTCCATTTCTTTTTCCAAAATTAAGACATATTTAAAATTTTAGGATGCAGATGACAACTACATAATCGGACAATATTTCTCAAAAATTGTAATGACTGACATACTTTCATAAATAATAATGACTGTTACTTGTAATAGTTCGATCGAGATCGTAATTGGTTCATATGTTTTTTTAACCCGAAACTGTCACCACATCTTAATTTTCTGTGTGACCAGAATACCATATTGACAAGCTGAAGTGTCAACTTCATTGAATTAAATTTTTTTAATTCAACTTTTATTTCAAGAATTTTCTCTGAAAATGCTCAAGTGTAGTGTTTATAAATGTGATAACCTTTCACACAGAAATTGGCCAGGTATTACATTACAAAGGTATATAATATATGACGTTGATTGTTCCAATTTACAATTTTCTCATCGTTTATGGTGAAACATTTATTGTAATTTATTAAGTATTTCAAGTTCAAAACATTTGCTACTTATTAATATATTCTCTAATTATTAATATGTTAATATATTACATTTTGGCCTCAGTTTTGAATTCTAATAAAATTACAAACTTACAAGTCATTAATCATTTAAATATACTCAGAGGTGTGAAGGTTCTGTCATAAAAATAAAATTATCTCTTTTATATTTTTGCTTGCAATTTAGCACGATGTATGAAGAGTATCCAACTCAGTCTTTAGTTGCGTTGAAAAGGAATTTATATAAATTAGGGAATATCCAATGAAAATAAACATATCTCTATTGGCACTGTATTGTGAATTTATCTATTCTCAGCAAATAAACGATCAAAGAATTGGAAAAATTATAAGAATGTCCAACTTTGAGAGCTCCATGCCAATTTATATTAATTTTGCCTTTGGTTAAAATTCTAAGAAAAATTTAGGATCAATTTGAATTTTAAAAGAGTTTATGTCTTTTTAATTAAATCACATTCCTAAATAAATAGTAATAAATAAACATGCAATGAAGTATACAAAAAACACTTAATTTTGCTCTTTCCACTTTGAATTCTACTAAATAAACGCGTAATAATAAAAGTGCTATCACCTGCGTTGAAATATTTTAATTATAATCGTGTATTCATTTATTTACCAAGGAACAAAATATCACTTCAAATTTAAGTCAATATATTAGCGGTGTAGAAAAAATATTATTAATCGACACAATGCGCCCGTCGGTATTGTGTGATTATGACGACTAATTTGGAATAGTGTTAGGTTAAAATAAAAGGTTACGACAAGTTTAAACAGTGTTTACTATTAATTATTAGTAAATTTACATTTATTCATCTACGTGATGCGCCTGTATTAAACTATACCCCTAAACTTAAGACCCCACCTTTTGTTTACGGTCGTCATGCAGTTATATATCATCTATTTTTAACATATTAAATCTAAGGAAATTTATAAACACTTGATGTGGGATCTATTCACAAACTTGAAGATTAAATGTCTTTAAATAATAATCAAATTTAATAATCACTAAATCTATTAAGTACGAGGATATTGCAAAGCAATAGTTCTACAAGCACTTAGCCATGCACAGGTTGTATATTTTTTTAAAGGTGCATATCACGAAAACTTAATTTTCAGCCAAATTTATTACTTTCATAGTAACATAAAGAATCAGCTATAAGAAGAAATACCAAAAAGAAAAATTCTATCTGTGTAAACGTTAAATGATATATATCGTAGATATATATCGTATGTTTATTAAACTATTTACCGACAATAATATTATTTTTACTGTGTTAATATATTGCGTAGCAGGGAATTAAATCTCAATTTAATCCTTCATCAGATTTCCATAACGCTATAAATAGTGAGACTTAATCAGAAAAGTTTACGCTATTTTAGCTACATATAGGATAGCAATCAATTCGTCACTTTTTTTTACTTATGTATAGAAAATATGTTTTTTCTAGAATCTAGCTATATACCAAACGAGAGCATATTTTGGTGACTATTTTATTCATAGAAAAAATATAAAGTTTATGTTGGCTTTGAAATTAATTATTTCAATTATTTTAACTTCGACAAAAATAATGGACTTTTACCGCAATTGTATATCGTAAACTTATTACATAGACAGAATTGTTTCCTTTTCTAGTACACCCTGACAATGAACTGAACAAAATTGGGGTGCGGTTCGAAATATTTTCTTATTGGACGCATGTATTTAAAAAAATTCCCAACTAAGAAATGATTTTAAGAAAAATATCACGTTGAAAAGCATTTTCTTCCCAATTTTCAATTCAGTGATTAGGAGCAGAATGTTAGTTACATATATTTGTTGAATTCTTTGGTGGTTGGCTGTTTAAGTCGGGAATGGTAACCTGATTAACAAACGAGAATATTGATATAAGATATCAACCTACACGTATATTTCTTATATACTAAACAACAACATCAACAACCTATCTCAGTCCACTGCTGGAGTTAGACCTCACCAATATTGTATGTAATGCCCAGAATAATTGGATGTAATGCCCAGAATCGTCATACCGTTCAGATGAGTTATCGATCGCAGTGGCTAGCTTATCACTGCAGTGGTGCTGCTGCTTGTCACTGATCGGTAGCATCATTTATCTGGGTTGGAAATATGTTTTTAACCACGTAGATGTTTATAACTAGAATCGAACCTAGGTCTGGGACCGAGCTTTAACAATATTGAGAATGGATTTTCTACATGGTACAGAGACGTTAATATATTTACGAATTTATATTAAAGCACAGAGCCAGACCTCCACAATTTTTTATGATTCCCAACGGATATATATAACATTTTTACATGTCCGCCTATCAATATTAAACACAAAAGCTTTTAACTATTAATAGGAAATAACCGATAATCATGACAGCAATGCAAATAAAGTTTGAAAACAAACAAAATGTCACTTAAATGTTTTGAAAACTACTGCGAAAAAGAAGCAAATATTTAATAAATTCTTTGACAAATTACTTATTATTTTTAGTTCTATAGAACATTTTCAAAAATTATTATTTTATTCTCATTTATTTGACATCACAATTGCTTATACTTTGACTAAAACTTATTATCATTGCTATAGATATTAAATTTGAATTTAATATTTTTTTAACAAATATGAATTCAATTATTTGAACTATGATTTTAACAAATATATAAATATTTGCATAGTTGTGCAGATTTGCAGAGTTTACATACACTTACACATTGCTGACAAATACAACCATTTCTTGAACTACTGCAATCACGTGAAAAGTAGACAAGTGCATGACGCATCATAATGATAATTCCACTATCATGGAAGTGTTAAAGAGTTTTGAAAATTGACATAATTTTATTTAATTTATATTCCTGGTTACGTATTCAAAACTTAGAGCCTTACAAGGTGACGATTTAAAACACGTTGCAAAACTCCATAATTTTTTCAAATGTTAGATGTTAAGAATCATGATAGATACCACACATTAATAATTATTATAAATTGAATAATGGGAAAAGTATTCCCCGTTTATTCCATTTTTCACCACATTAACAAAATAATGATTACATTTAATTTATTATTTTTAAACAATAGCCATAATAGAAACTTGAGTCTTCAATCGATATCAACCGTTGTTCAAAAATTTTCCTTTTAATAAAATCCTATCTCTAAAATTAATATTTCATGATATAAAATTGAAACCTTAAACATACGTCAGTCCCTAACTTTCCACATGACAGTTGTAATTAGCGTTCAAGCTCCAATAAACTTAGCAAGCTTGTATAATAATACTTCACTAATCCAATTATCGTTTGCTTTAATTTCATTCAAATTGGTATGTATGAACCAATTACCGTCATCACTCTGTATGCTTCGAAATAACTATCGACGTATGAGGAGGAGTTATGAGCATGTATTGTATGATAATCGCTTTGCGTTACGCTATATGTTTTTCTTGAATGATTCGTGTAAATCAAGTCGGAGTTATTTAATTTGTCTTATGTAGTTCTAATCAGTTTCTTTCAAGGAAGGGTGAAATGAAGCGCAACAGATTTATGTGTTGACATTAGTTATAAATTTCTGGGACGCAAAATCCCTTAAATGTTGAGCCACGTCTTGGTCTACTTGAAAATTAGTAACATTGGTCTTTCTTATAAAAAGGCGTGAAATAGAGAAAAGTTGTATATATATATATATATATATACGTTGTATATATATATATATATATATTATACGAAATGAAAGTCATAAATCTACGGTATTACTGAGTAACTCAAGATGTGAAACATTTATTTTAGAATATGTTTGCCTATTTGTTAATTTGACTTTCATTAGTCGATTGATAAATAGGATGAATATTTACATATAGAGGGTAAAATATTCAATCAGTAATTCTAGGGCAAGTACATGCTACGTTTCAGTATCAAATAGATTTTGTGTGCCACTGAAGTATAATATCAGCTCACTCGCTAGTATCATTAGTTGAAGTTGAAACCTCCTAAAAATTCTGCCTCACAACCAAGACCAAAGCTTTTGTTAGAGGGAGGAAATTTATTATTTACTCCAGACTTCATCGTATAAACCATACTAGTTTTCCTCGGCGATAAAGTTTGTTAATGATGCTATCTGTCAATTTTATTAGTTCCATCTAGGAGGGTGGGTAAGTTGGAAAAAATGAAATAAACATTTTATTTATGCAAATCATTTTCCTCGAGCGAAAATATTGCCTTTCTCCTAACACTTACGTATCGAGGTGTACATTTGTTAGGGAATAGCCGCAGTACGGATCGTTCATAACCTACCTACATTTCACATACGAAATCGTATCGGTGTACTTCACTTTCCGTGGCCGATTCCTCAAGTCGCACTAGCCGTACCATAATCCATTCCATTTATGGCATGATTGAAAATAAATGTAGGTGAATATCATTAGGAGATTCGAACGAAAAAGTTCTAATAGCCCACTTGGAGATGTTGTAATACAAAGAAACCTAGTTCGTGGTAAAGAACTTAAAGAAAGTAGAAATAATACTACATCACGTATCATTTAATTGTGACGAAAAAGTCTGTTTTTAAAATGTTTTTAAAAGTGGCATCATATTATAAACTGGATAGATAAAATAATAATAGCATTTCAACTTCGGGCATGTTTCATAAAACGTTTTATTATTAGGAAAGAAAAGAAAATTCCAATAGGCTATGTTTTTAAATATTTTAGGATGGTTTCTTCTTGATATATCTTAAATCATTTTTAATTCGTTTGTTTTTATGGGTATATTCAGATGGATGAATAAAAATATGCAGTCCTAACTACATTTTTACGTATTATTTTAACTCTCGCAAAATTAGCATAATTTTTGTTTAAGATCATATTTATTTTCAGTTATTTCGTTTAAAATACGCTCGTATTAAACTTTATTGTATCAATTTACATTTTCTTACATGAGAATGAAATTAAATAACAGATTTGGTTGACACTATTGTTCATTGTATATAAATGTTTTAGGAATATTAAAGTCATCCTTTTAAAATTGATCATACATGATGACCTTATTTTATGTCTAATATATAGAAATGTCTGTTTAAACAAAATATATTCAATTAAAATGAAAAATTAATACTAAAAAATAACAAAAAAATTAATAAAAACAACGCTATTAAAGAAAATAATTATAAAATTGAATGAAATCTACAAAGGCTTTAAAAAGTGCACAAATTCTAAATTCTTAAAAATTATCACTTATTTTTGTGCTCATTTATGAATTAGAAATTTAGAAATTCAAGAAATTCAGAAAACAATAACAGTTTAAGAATGTTGTTACATTATTTCACAACGTGAATCGGTTTAACGTTGAAATGAGATCCATGCGAATATTTTATTGATTATCTCGTTGAATATTCTGCGCATGACCATAAACCGCTTGATTGAATATATCAGCCAAATTTTTCACTACACACTCTAGATCCAAACTAAAACTTATTTCCTTAATTTGTGCGTATGTATCCTTGAGGATGCAAATAAGTTACTTGTAAATTGGAAAAATGGGGAGTTTTGTTCAGATTCGAGGAGAAAATAGCAGATTTCATTTAAAAACAGCTACTTTTTTCATAATCCATGAATTGGCGGGGCACTATAATTTCCAAATTCCACGTGCTTTTAACCGGAATATTGTTACAGAGGCAATTGCAGGACTATGGTATATTAGAAAATGCTGTTTTTTTCTATTTGTTTCCGATAACAGCACAAACAAATTAGGTTGCGGCTTCCCATAGTTTTTACGCATTAGCGAATATTTGTCGCTTTGGACTATTTTAAAAAAATTCACAATTATACGTTTAATCGGATTAGCTATGGTGTGATCGGCTAGTACTTCTCTTTTCTTTTATTTGTTTGTTTTCAGAATATCGGAATTAAATGGATTTAAAAAAAATTTAATGTGTTATTAGTTTACAATATTACTTAGCACATTTTTTTTATTCTTCAGCGATGGAACGAATATCAGCAGAACGACCTTAGTCGAAAGTCTCGACGACACATTTATAATAAAATTAATCTGATAGACTTTTATCACGTCATTAGAAAAATATTAAAAAGTGAAAGATATATTAAACATGCAAACAAAAACAAATTTAAATCATGTTGACATTCATAGAAAATATTTGAAATTGACTTAAAGACATATATTTTATGAGAATTGCAATTATCTTCTAAAAATATGTTTTCTTTTCTTTCAATAATTAGAGATATTGTTTTTAAACGTGTTAAAATAATATTTTGAAAAATTTGAGTGTGTATGTTCGATATTATAACATAAAATGATTTTACCAATAGTTAAAGACTTTGTGATCACAAAACACTAATATTATTAGGTGGGCGGTATTATGTCCTTTGAATTTTTGATTGTAAGGAATTTTTTTAAATTTTTGGTATTCAACATGACGCATTCAAGGTTCTGCTACTTATAATGCTACTTTATTAATGCCCCAAACAATCATTTAAGAGAAATTTGTCCATTATTTACGTATTTTTAACCTCTCATAATTATTGTCTGTATGATATATAGCTTGAATAATCCAAGATAGTTGGATAATCCAAATAAATACCTACAGTAAAGTTGTCGTTGTACCTACATTAAACTTTCTGCAGTTTATTTATATACACTGTCAATTTCGATTGACAAGTAATAGTGTGAATATATCAAACGGGTTAAAATCTGATCAGAAGTAGTATGGATCCGGTAACCACAAAGTAATATTACGACAGGATAGTAATGAAAATGATAAAAATGTATGTACATCACTCTTAAAGCTGAGAAAAACATTTTGATCTTAGTTTATATGTCGTTTTGTTTATCAGCTCACAATTTTGAAGATTCGATATTGAAGCTTTTGTTTAATTAAAGGGACAAAACTTTTAGTTTTATACATTTTAAGAAAATTATTTAAGCTTTACTGCATTCTAGTATCTACAATCACTGGGTTCTGCTAAGAATCATAGGATCATTCACTATTGAATCAATAAACTTTAATTACTCAAAACTAATCCATCACTAATCTTCTTGGTCTCTCGTTACTTGTCGTTATCCGTCTCGACGCGCTTCAATATGTTTCTTTCAATTACGTCGTACCCTATCTAAATCTAATTTGTTTTTCTTAACATTCTTTGTTTTTTTTTGTTGAGTAGCACTCAGGTGATTTTTAAAAGCTCCTTTTGTTATTTTTATTTATTCACTGCGACATTTTATAGTACAATAAACGACCCTTCTTTCTTATTTAATTATCGTAATTGACAAAAATTTAAATTTAAATAACCTTAATTTCGCCGCATATGTACATATTTTTCATTAAATATGTACATGTGCGTACAATTTTATTGTTTTATTTGTATTGCTGGGCTCATAAATATTGTTAACCTGTGCTAATTCGCTGAAAGTTACAATTGGTACAAGTAGGTATAAACCTCGGTCTGAAAACAACGGTGTGTAATGTTACCGCCACCGTCTTTTATAGCGTTTTGAAACTCACTTTGAGATTTTCATGCACTCGACTCGACACAATAACGGTATCTTGCATAAACATGTCAATAGCACTTTAAAAGTGGTTCTCATAAGGTAGTTACATTGATATAATTTTCAATAAATTCTTTAATGTAATTAGGTGTTATTTCTTTCTCTTAGTCTTTAAATTTAAATTTTCTAAGTAACTATAAGAGTCTGTTTAATATGTCATTAACGTTATGCATATTAGTCTCAAAATAAGTGGTTGTGATTTAAAAGTATACAATTTTAATAAAATATAACAGAATACAGAAAATAACGAAGAATTTTTTTCTGTATTATCGTGAGAGTCAATTGTAACTGATAAAAAAACCATGTCCATTGGGAATCGGATAACAGATGCTTTTGAAATGTAGTTCTCGTTAAAAATTCTGTAAATTCTATCGACATAATATTGAATCAATACCTCGGTAATAAAAAAATTTATAACCTATATTTTTGTTATATTTCCCTGCATATTTCCCTCCTTTCGCCTTTGAATACTTCTGCCATATTAACAGGTTATGAACATTGAAACACAGCTGACAAAGCGGAAAAAAGGAGCGGAGGGGATGTAGTCCCAAATTTTGACCTAATCAGATTTGCTACACTCTGATTGTTTGGAATAACGTCGAGGATAAAACTATATATATGGTAAAATTTAGTCAACGATAAATTTATTTACAAAGGTCATACTTTTGAGCATTTTGTAGAATGACAACAGGAGGACTTCTATATTTATCAATGTGTACTACTTTAGAAATATTCGTTACAAGAATGTTCTCAAATTAACAACAAGGCCATCACTTCGTCGAACAGTGATATAGAATTTTCCCCTTCTCGATGTTTTGAAAAAAAAATGTATTCAAAACAAAGTTCTACATCGACTTAGAAGATCTACAGCCACAACTATGGAAGTTTTCTCAATAAAACTGAAAGAATTTTAACAATTGGTCTGAAATAAAACGGAACACAACTTTTATTAAAATTACATTTAGCAGCGTTTTAAATACATATTTAAAATATATTTGGACTTTGCCTAAAAAAAATAAAAGAATAATTAGCTCGGTAAATTTATTTGACTTTAGTCAAAAAAAATATTGAAAGTCCTTGTGTTATACAGGTAAATAGCGAATCAGCAATAACTGACATGCAAAACATTTAGACGGTTTCGTACCTTCAAAAGAGAAGACAAACACGTGCATCATAAGGTTTCCGCCTTATGATGCACGTGTTTGTCTTTTTATCTATTATAGCCATTTTTCTCAAAAATAGCTTGACATAGAAACTGGAAATTTAGCTAGTAATAAAACATATTATTACACACATATCTCAATACCGAACACTCGAAATTTTGGATATTTACGGGGCAATTAAGCACACGAAAATTTTTTTCTCCTTATTTATAGGATATCGTTTAAGCGGGATAATAGTGCATCAAGAATATTTTTAAGCTAATTTTTGAATGAATATCGACATAGATATATCAAAAACATAACTTTTACCTTATTTTCGAGACTATTAAATACAAAATTATAGGAAAAATTTTGTTTTTATGAGCCTATATAAAGGTTGTAGGAAAACTATATCGATTATCCCATATCTTCGAAGTTTCAAATATGCACTGTGTTTTTGCGCACGTATAAGATATAGTAGACTTGTATAATATATTTACGTTGTGAATAAATTTATGTTTGTAAATAGTTTAATAGAAATAATGTGTACCATATTATAAGTTCCTAAGTATATACAGAACCGTCGCAATGGAAGTTTTACTCGTGTTTTATAGGTCTTTTTTTTCGAAAAAAAATCCTGTTTTAATTAAGAAAAATAGGTACCATTTATGGGTCAGAACAAGTAGCCTACAATGCATCTTGTTAGATTCTAATCCGTATCAGTACGCATGTTTAAATTTCTTTTAGTTTAAACCGATTAAAGCGCACTTACGCACATGTATATTTAGACAAATAAAAATACTTATACACAATCGTATCAATCATTGGATGTTTATCTACCAATATTTCGTTCTAAATTACCTTTTTCTTTCTTACTTTATTGAGGCTAAGAACATATCTATATAATTTTGTGACAGTATAAATTATAATTATTTTTTTTAAATTTACGACGGTACTGAGAGAATGTTTGGTTTTCAAGAGTAGAATGAAGTAATGACTTAAATTCAAAGACCTGTTTATTTGTAACACGGTGTTATATTTTTAAACCCTTTTTTCTAAAGTACCATTTTTAGAGGACTTTATTGACGACTTTGGAATCTATTGTATTCTGATTCCAAGAATTCTTTCCTCTTCTTTGATATGTAATTTTCAAATTTTTTTTGTATATGCAAAAAATTAAAACGGCCAATTCTCTCAATTGGAAAATAGTTAATTGATAATTAAATAAACGAATTACACCAAATGTTTATTTTATGATTTTCGATGAATACGATATACTATCACAATTTTTTAACAATCGACCAATATTCTCTACTTATACTTATTAAACGCATTCGTTTTTCTCATTCTGGTAAATATTTTCATTGCACTTTTTGCTTGGGTAAGATCTTCCTTTACATCAATCAAGAAGTGATGAAACCATAAAAGAGCACAACTTTCCTTCTTTTCGCAAGAATACGCAGCCCCCTAAACATTCAAACAACGCGTATCATTTCCGTGTTAGAATAAGAGTTCGCCATATGAATTGTATCAGTTACGGTAGCGTGGATACTGTCACTCCTCAATTCAAATATATACGCTTATTCACGAAGACCAACGTGTGGAGAATGATATGAGAGTATTATGATGGATCTGAAAATAATGCCACTTGGTGAGCTTTGCGAGTTATGTTTTGCATTATTTTTACAAAGTTACATTATAGACGAAAGTAAATACCTATGATAACAATCTTTAAATAATTCTAAAAAAAGGTACTTGGAAAAACAGCTACTTTGATTTAATTGAACATGATAACATTAACTTAGTACTTAAATATCGATCGTTCTATCAATTCTCTTATTAGGGGTTATTTTCTTAAAAAAATAAAAATTGAAAAGCGCACTTATACGAATTTTAATTTAGGGTCTTACTACATTATTTAGCGTCACAAATTACTTAATTTCAAAGTTCTCTTTTTAATTTTTATTTTTGTGAAATTTTTATATTTTTTTATTTTATCACTTTTTGTTTTATACGTATATCATTACAATGAATTAATTAAAAATATTTTTCTTTTACATAATTTATCTTCATATTTATACTTCATTCTTTTATAGTTGTTTTTTTTTCAACCCTTTTTCTAGATAAAACATTGCGTTTTTATGGAATATAATGAAATAAATTTCTCATATTAATATATTTAATTTCTGTATAACTGAATTTCAAACGAATTTTAAAATTCAGTTATATATAAATTGAAAACTTAATTACTATGTCCTTTTACCTAAAATTCTCGTGCTTTTATGAAAATTGTATATTTTCTAAAGCAACTTATCCGTTCCGGATTGGACGATCATCAAATTCTTGTATATAAACAGCTTTACAACTAATATGTCGGAACACTACGGATGTTATTTATTATTTTCAAATATTGTATTTTTCACGTATATCTATAAGATATACGTGAAAAAGTTTAGACACAATAAAATACGATGTAATATTATACCTAAAAACATAATACCGAACACCCCCAGAAGCATTAAACAAACTAAATTTAATCACACAATCTGGCCACCGTGGTAACTCTATATCCATCTAATCGTGGATAGTAAAACCACATACATACGCCTGATGGCAAGCAAGCACACAGCGATATTTATCCAATGATGATCGACTTACACCAATATCGTTCACGGATAAAACGGTCCCAAATGTGAAGCATGTCTACTTGGTTAATTTTATTATGGAGTTCCTGTGGACATATTAAGAATAATTCTTCCTCATATGGGAATACAGTCATTAAACTTAAGTTTAAAAAAATATCCAAAACTATTAATGACATCTATTCTTTTTTTGAACATTGTAGGCTGTCATTAGTTTTTTGTTAAGCAATAATCGTTCTTAAGAATTCAATTTACGAAGCTGCTCACTAATTATGAAAATTATTCATTGATAATGAAATTTATTTTAATAAAATTATTACGTAAGACTACTAAGCTAGCCAGGTAAGTGATGGGTGACAGATAGTGAACGGTCGATAATTCCAATTAAAATGTTTTGAAACGTTCAGATCGTGGAAAAAGGTTTCCTCGCTAAGCCTTTCTGTTGGTACTACTAAATACAAGAGCACAGAAGACGTAGGGCCGCAAAATAATTGTTTCCATTTATAAAATATTAAACATAAAACTCCTCCATTTTTTAATCATTTTACCACTTATAAGAAATAAAATCCCAAAAGGAAAAAGCTCTATTGTTTGAAAACATGTGTAATTAGTTACTATTATAATAATTAAAATGTTTTATAACGCTTTACCAGATCTTTGATAAATTGTATCTGAACGATGACCAATTCTGATGGTACTTTTAAATGAAAATAATTGGACGGTGAAAACGCACTTCTTCCTTTGTCACCGTGGTCGTTTCGTCAGATGTTTTATGTTGGCTGTTCAAATAGCATTCTAGTCTTTTGAATAAATTTAAGTTTATCGTTTTCCGTTGTGCGATTATCTCTCTGCACGTAATTAGATCGGATCGGATCGGATTTAAATATGTTCATATGGAAAAAAGGTCATCCTACTTACGGCGTCTATGAGTTATGACACAGATGATCTTAAACACAGATTTTTCGACCATTGAGGATCCAAAAATATTTAATTTAAGCGCTTAAATATTATAATGAGAAATTAATTAATCAAATCATCTAAATCAGTGATTCCCATCCTTTTTTTGACCAGGAACCACTTATATTTCATTATTATTTCCAGGAACCACAAGGTTAAAAAATAAACTTCAATCTATATTTTTTATTTCTTTTTCCGTTGTAGTGATTGTTTAAAATAGAAATCAATAACATTAATTTCATCCTATTTACACAACAATTTATTTTAAATAAAAAATTGTTAATAAACGAAATATTTACTCTTAGCAACCTCTGAATGAGATAGCTAATTAATCCTTAAAACGCCAATTAATCCAAAAAGTAAGCACTTACTGCACACAAAGGAAACGATAACAGCCAAGAGGTCGATCTTAGTAACCTCAAGGACGGAAGTCATATAAAATATAGCTCAAAAGTCGAAGCGTAGATTTCGTCGAAAAGGGTCAAGTCGAGTGACCGCACGGATCACTACATAAAGGTATATGCTGAGTTCCCTTTCAATCCGCAGTACCTTGTTTGCTCACCTAAAGGTCTATTGGCATCTCGATTGTTTTATGTTAATGGTAGTCTGCGATTCCTCTCTTTGACCTATATACGTCTGTGGCTTTCTACCGATTACGGCTTAGGAAACGATTTTGTTGCAAAGAAAATGGATCGAGCGGTGTTTTTATTATGGAAAACGAATATACATTTATATAAAGAATTACACACCTGAGAAAAACTTGAAAAAAATATTATTCTTTTAGAACTTCGTACTGACCTCACGAAGTCTTACTCTGATAAGGAGAATATAGAGATGTTACATAATTTATCAAGATCATAATTGAGGGCTTTCTGAAGTAATCTACCACTTGTCAGGTTATGACGAAAATTACTATGCCCTGTTAATTCTACTGGCTAAGTGTTACGGCTTGAGAATATTACAATTAAAAATTCTTAATCACGAAGTATAATGATGTTACTGAAATGAAATATTATTTCAAGATGTAATCTGGGAAAATATATACAGCTGTGATATGTCTGTAGTCCAACATTCTTATCAGGAGATAGATTCAGATTTATAATGTGTAATTTTCACTATTCCGAAAAATTAATAATTTTTCGGAACAGTGAAAATTGCGAGAACTACCGTATGCTGAATTCTATATTTTTGGAATAAGCTCGTAGGAAGAAAATGATAGTACAAACGAAGCTATGCTTGAAGGATATTTATTCCATACTATAAACGTCATTTATTAAACAAAGCGTTCGTGAAAATATTTTAAGATGTTATTATAACTTTCAGGAAAGAGCGACTCGTCTTGATTTCATTAAATATTTGTAACCATATTAAGGCAACTTAGAGAGAATAAACTTGATACAATCGTGTTCAGAATGCTTGGTAACTATACAAAATAAATTGAAGAGAGAACGGCCATCTAACTTTTCGAAGGAGTGTTGCCACACCTTTGTTAGAAATATACGGAAAGAGGAACCTCAGAAAGCTGATCGAATTTGAAGGAGTTTTTTGGTAGAGCTTTACAATAAATAAAATAAATATTTATTAATAAATAAATATTTGCAGTATGCATTATGGCATTAAAACGCAATGTTTTTCCTTTTATTGTCAGCGGCCATTTTATCAGATATCACAATTAGGCTTTTCCACAAACGCACAGTTTTTATAATATTTTTTCTGTATAAATGAAGCACGGAAATCATAAATTAAAAAAATTCGATAACAAAATGAAATGCAGGGACAAGTGGGCCAAAAGAGAGTAATTTAATTATATAAATACGATGAAAAATTCATACAGTTTTTATTATGGATACTTCGGTCTTATTCGCACAACTAGTATGATGGTGGAAGAAACACAAAATTTTGAAAAAAGTGAGAGTAAAAATTATGTTGTTGTCAAAGTCAGTATTGTTTAATTAAAATTAAAATCAATGTTTGTATAATTTCTTGAAAAATAGATGAGAGTTATACAAACTTTGCATAGAATTGACATGTTAGTTTTTTATTCCATCAAAATTTAAAAGATACATTTTAATAATAATCTAATCGAACATCCAATTCAAGTAAAACGAACAGCATTAATATTCCAAACATTCACATCATTCTGATGACATGTTAAAGAATTTAATTTTTTTCATGTTAAACATACCTTTAACGTAAATGAAAATAATCCTTACTTTCATTGACTAAGTCAGAATTTTTAAAATGTCTTTATTTTGATGTTTTTGAACCACCATTTCAAAACCTTTTTTATTCTACTCAACATAACCCTTAAATGTTTTCTCATGCACTGTTCATTTTAAGCTTTAAAAAAGTCATATTTTTATTACGAATTAGTTTTTAGATTTATTACAAAGACTAGAGAGCAATATTTTACTTGTAGAGCAATATTTTATTATTGTTTAATTTAAAGATAGTTCTTTACGGATCTTTAAACCGCTTAATTAAACACAACCGCCTTTTTCCAATTCTATGTCACAATTTGATCGTTTCCTTTCTTTGTGAATTTTGACGCTGTGATAAATTGCTAGTCTACTCATGAAAGACGGAAACTTATGTAAAACTGGTTCGGGGGAATTTTCGTTAATTTAAAAAAAATGGCAGTTTTGGGGCTTTGTGCATTAAAAGGAAAAACGGAACTCTTATAAAATCACTCATGAGTCTATCATTCGTCTGAAAGACTAGTTATAAGTGTTCCTAATATATTTTTTCATAATTTTAGGTTATCTATTTTTGATATATACTGAAAAATATGCTAAATATAGGTCCCCGTACCCTCATTTCCAAAGTTACTCAATCTAAAATTATAAATAATTATGTGTTTTTAGAAGCCTAAGCGAAACTAGGAAAACTAAAACGAAGATTCTATGTGTCATAATTTTTTTAAATAAATACCACGTTTTTACACCAATGAAAAATATGTTATGCAATACATTTAGGTCTCTCTTTATTCATTTTTTTCTGTCTTGTCACATATCATGCACTGTAAAAAGTTGATATTTGGCATAGTAATACATATTACTAACCCATATATTTTGCACGAGCTAACTTTATCGAAATAATCTTATATGAATTAAAGAAGGGGAAAATAAAGCTCTTCTAATAATTTTTTCATACCTCTAAATTGAATATTTTAAAAGATCTTAAAATTATGCAAAAAGAGAGCACTAGAGCAAAGAGAAAGCAAGAGAGAAGTTTTAGTAGATTACGAAAAAATATAGCGATTAGTCTACATCTTATAATTTTTTTAATATCCACGTCTTTACGCCTGTGAAAGATGTAATAAGCAATATATTGAAGTTATGAGAAATAAATATGTGTTAAAAACTTAACAGAAATACTATGTGCCCTTAAATGTTTCTAAATGCCACAATTTTATTATCCCAAATTTATAATTATGTCATAAATAGTTTAATTTAATCAAATATTTCCCAAAATGTACAGAATTTCCCTAGGAGTTAAATAATGAGGTACATTTCAATAAAGATGATCACTACAAATGCTTCAAGCGTGTTACTCAAATTTCGAAAGAAATTCCTTGAATCAAATGATGTAGGAATAAATAACGTTTATATACCGACCTTTGGTATTATTCTCATTTTGCTTTTCAGGTTTCCGACCTCAAAAAGAAAACCCTTATAAGATCATTCACCTGTTCGTCAGTCCCTGTATCAAAATAGATTTCTCGGAAATTTAGCACAGTAAAAACATGTTATTAACCCATATATTTTCACCTAATATTAATTTTTGAAAAAAATTGTTATAAAAGAAAAAAGAGCAGTTTTTTTAAATTTTGTGAATCTATTTTAATCTCATAAAAATACTCTATCATTAGATCACCCTCATTTTTGATACTAGAAAACCAAAAATCATGAAAAAAAAAGTTGAAAATATTGAATATATTTGGCGTTAATTTTGTAGAAATTCATTATTCACAATTAAATGAAACTACGTGATGTAGTATTATTTCTACTTTCTTTAATTTCTTTACCATGGCCTAGTTTTCGTTGTATTACAACATCTTCATGTCATCTTTGCTAATATCCCACCTGAAGATGTTGTAATACAACGAAACCTAGGTCGTGGTAAAGAAATTAAAGAAAGTAGAAATAATACTGCATCACGTAGTTTCATTTAATTGTGAAAGTTGAAAATGTAAAATCTCACTGACAAATTACGGAAAAACTATAAAGATTATCCCAGATCTTATATTTTTTTAATGTGCGCTATATTTTCTGACCTGTAAAAATCAAATTAGGCAATATATTCAACTTACGAAAAACTAATATTTTTAAATAGACTAATAGAAATACTAGGTATCCTTAAATATTTATGAGTACCAAAATGTGTACGGAACCCTCGTTGAGTGAGCATAATTGATAATAATTTAGGGTAAGTTTTAAGTTTAAATGAAAAGCCGCACAAGTTTTAGCAGTTTTTTTATTAGAGTATCCAGGTTTACCTAAATTTAATAAATCTTCAAAGGCTTCATTACTTAATTGCAAATAAATACGAAAATGTTTCTCATCATGAGGTTTGATTGACTTAATATGACTGAATTAATCGCATTCTTTTAAATAGGATTTTGCGCATACCTTCCTTTTCGTAGTGGTATTAATATCTCAGCTACAGCTGTTGCAAATTTTGTGCATTTTAATAAAACTGTAGACAGGACTTTCTTACTCACTGCATATTGTGCAGCGACTGACAAATATGGACGTCGCATCTATTGCGACAAACGAATGTTAAATTTGATCGTCTGTTCACGCTATAGTCCTCGGTATGAACACCTAATAAAACATAAAGAGGTCAGTTTTCGGCTATCAAGTATCTTTATTAAAATACCTGTTCAGTTATTTATTGTCTCAATTGTTTCAAAATTATTTGCGAATAAGATTCCTAATAGTCATAAAAATGGGGGATGAAAATTATGTGGAAAAAGTGGATATAGCTCGATACTCTACAGTACAGAGCCAGCGTATAAATTTATAAAGTAAAATTGTCATGTTGGTGATAAAGTTCTATCTTAAACTTTAAAAGTCACAGCAACATTTTTTACGTACATTTGATTACTCATAATACTCTAAATACCTCGGCATATTCTTGACTTATGATAAACAAAATTTTACATATAAATAGAAAGTGTCATGGGCTAATGTACAGGATAACATTATCTTGAAGAAATGAGGGATTTCTCAAGAAATATCTAACAATATTTTGCCTTCTTCACGATAGGCTACAATGCCATGCGTCCAAGCATTTTATTATTGTTTTATCGAGTGGATTTTCAATATCCGACTGTCATAAAACCTCCTTTATATTTAACGTTTTCTAAAACCGTAATTAAAAAATTTAATACGGCACACGTTTTGCGAGAACAATTTAAAAGTTTCGACACAATTTCATATAAACCTATGTGATTTATTAGAAGTCAAATTTAATAAAAATAATAATTCAATATAGGATATAGGGCACATCATTTAGACCGTCATAATTAAAATTTAAGGTAAAATTAAGGTTGTTAGACTATTAAGCGTCAAGCAGTATATAAGTACAGACTATTATTTCTTTTTCTACTAAAATAAAATTGTACGCAAATAAATTAATTATATTGAGAAACTCAACTAATCAACATAATTTTAATTTCCTGCGAACAAAGCCGCGGGCAAAATCCTGCACAATTATGAATTATTGAATTTAAACATTTAAACACAGTGTAAAATATGCGAAAAAATAATGACCAAATTATTACAGAATAAATAAATGTTTGCAACACGAATGTTTTAATGCAGATATGTTTTTTTTTAATAATAAGTAACTTGATATACTTGTTTGTGATGATAGATTTCAAATACATATAAAAATTCTAAGTCAGAAGTAAGTTTAATCTAACAATTTTACTAACTATAGTACATTGATTACTGTCGTAGTAACTATTATTGTTTAACCACTTATCGTTTTAATACTACAGTTTGAAAGATACATGTAATATCGGTTTTTACTTTTTACTTTAATAAAAATAATGCAATGGCAGCTTCTATGGATATATATATATGTATATATATATGTAAATATATATATATATATATATATATATACATATATACATATATATATATATATATATATATATATATATATATATATATATATTTCATTTAAACTTAAGAATTAATATTTATCAGCGCGTAATCGTATTCGTCTAACCGTTTGACAACGTCAATTATAATATAATAATAGTGGCAGATATTTATTTCAGCTTACACGACGTACGTCATCGTAATATTTATTATGGTGCGTAAACGACGTATGTCAATGTACGTCATTGAAAAAAGAAAGCGATGGAACCAAAAGGATACAGTCTCATACGTTGGGCTGATAAGATTTTCTCCACATTCAAAACCAGAATGTCCGTGATACCACCTATACTACCAATAATAGAGCTTTATATTGGGTTACCTAAAAAGTAAAGGGCGTCTTTTTCTAAAATTATATAGAAAATATGGGAACGTTCTAGAAGCTTCCATGAACAAAGGTATATAAAGAGCTTAGCGCGTTCTCACTCATTCAGTAGTAACTAAGATGGTGCATTGTTAACACGCATGAAATATGGACGACATTAAGAAGCATTAGGGATACTCTACTTTACGAGTACCAATCTGGTTACTCTACTACCGAAGTAACGTGTAACATATACCAACGCATAGCTCCTGAAGCTATATCTGATGCTACTGAAAAACAATGGTTTTTGCGGTTTCTTATCGACGATTATTCCCTGATTAATGAAATATACTTTGGTCGGTCGGTGGAATTAAAAAAGAATAAGGTTAAAATTATTAATTGAAGAAGATAACTGATTAAAAACAGGCTGGCTAGCACTCACTGATTATTGTTTTTTTAAATTCTTCAGCAACACCTTCCGAGAAAAAAACTTTGATGATGAGGACCACTTACGACAATTCATAGGCTAATTTTTTCATTCCAAGCCACCCAAATTTTATATAGATGCTATCCACTCCCTGCCAGTGCATTGGCGATATGAAGTACAAAATCATGGCGATTATTATATCAACTATGAATTAATTTTAAATTGGAAAGATATTAAAAAATTATAACATTAATGACAGCTCATTATTTATTAGCCAACCCAATAAAATAAAAGTCTTGAAAAAGTTGACTGTAGGGGTTAAAACCCTCATTATCGAGAATAATGAAGCAAAGAGTATCGTGGAACCTACATATGGTAGATCTTAATGGGTTATAAATTGTAACTGGTGCTTCATATACATTAGCAGCTCTAATCACTTTTGAAGTAGAAATTATTTCATCAGAAATTGATACGTAATTTCTGCTTTACAAAGAGGTACAAGTCAAATTACAAACACGAAACGACAAAGATGCGAAATATATTTGAAAATACATTACAACGTAGAGGTAAGCATTAATTATTACTTTTATTAGTTTTGAGTCTACAAATAGCTAATAATCATGAAGCCAAGTGCACAAAAGGCTATTATATCCAATTTACTGACATTAATGGGTAGCTCATTATTCAATTTCTATTGGAACTTAATCGATATTATATGGAAGTAGCTACGACGCCTATTCCTGACTTCCTGTCCTGACAAAAACCACGGTAGACCCAGAACCATGAAATAATTTTCTGATTTTAATAAAACCTTTACCAGGGATAAAGTTTTTTTTTGAACTTTACTAAACTTGCAAAGGACATGAAAAATCAAAGAAGTACCGTTACTTAGATTACTTCACTCTGTAGGTGCTTAAAGAGAAGCAGAGCCAATGTATTTTGAGCTACTACTGAATCATCCACGGACGAATTATTTTGTACCTAACTTGATAATCCCAAATATTACTTTCCGCCAGGTTAGCTAATCCATCATCATTCCATGAAAATATCCTTCCGAGAAACATTAACTATTTTCTTATTCTTTATTTATGTTGAGAGATTTAAGGGTCCTTCAAAAGGTAAACGAACTGAAGTCGACGTTTTACCTGTGGTCCGGTTAACGACCGGCCTTATACGCGACAGGTACGTGACCCCAGCCCGAATGAGAGACAGGGACTTCCGGTGCGCCGGCCTGCAGTGGCGAATACTCATTTCCGCTTTTTGCGCTCATTACGTCGTCGAAAGTCAAGTATAATATTTATCTTCTCAATTGGTAACCATATATTTTAAATGTCGTTACCATAGTGTATTGGGTTAAGCACAAGGTATACGGCCTTTGTTGGTGAGGTGAAATAATACGGTTTTTGAAAATTTTACAATAGTTGAACTTTTACTTTACTAGTTAGTTTGGATGTGGTACCAATATTATGACAGTCGCAATATTATTTGATAAATCAGTTAAAAAGATTGAATAAATGTTGAAAATTTACTTTATAAATTTTATTTCACTACGTTGATCAGGAATTGGGAAAAATGTGTGTTTGTTTTTTTATATGTTTATGTATATTTTTTTTTAACCTTTCCAATTTTCAATAGTCATGTATATTGAAAATTATGCGTTTATTCATAACATGACTTGATTTTAAGATTTTTAATAATTAGGTTTGTCAAATCCAGACACATAAAGAGTTCAATACTGCGGTCATTCAAGAATTAAATGAGATCTCCATACAAAAGAACCGAATATGAATTAATGAATACTATTGAATTTACTATAATAGTAAATGTGTATGTGACGTGACCTATTTTTAAAATTTGTTGTGTTATGAGCCAAAAATAAATCTGTTGTTCACGTCATTCTGTTATTCACTCATTTGATTTATTACAAATTATGATTATAGGCTTTGTATATTAAGTGTATATTTTTGAACAAATTTATTACAATTTGCTATTTTTGATAGCAGATTTTAAAAATAATAACCAAAATATTTTAGCTCTATTTTTATGTCTATTTACCACATATACCTTTGTGAATACATAACAAAATTCAAATAAACTCATTGTAATATAATTCTTGAGTAACTTAGTATCCTCGCTAACGTACAAGTTACTAAACATTAGTAGTGGAGTTCCAAAGTAAAATAAAAATTGTCCGTAAAAAAATATCTTCAGTCTAAACTTATGACTTTTGAGAAGATATTATTAGCAGATAACAAATGTAACTAAATTTTTAATAACTGTAATTAAGCGTGTGAAACCTAAAATGGTGAATTTTCAAATTGTTAATTTTTGTGAAAGTGTTACTTTTCATTGCATTTTGAATCGATTAGAATTATAAATTTTAATTTTGTGAGGGATATAATGTTCATAATTATAATGACGAATAAATGTTAATATACCTAGTTTCTGATTTTTTAAATAATATGTTACGCTATTGAGATGTCAAGACACCGACTTAAGGAATTGAATTAAAAAAATATCGTCGTAATATTTGAAAAACTGTAAGGAATATTGTAACATTGTTGTGACAATGTTTTTCATAAAAGACAGTTTTCCATGAAATATTAAACGAAAATTGTATGTGTTTCCCAAAGGAAACTTGTATTTTCTGAGAAAACTTTTAAAAATATTTATTACTATTTTTGATGATTGAAGAGAAAAATTTTTGTAAGATTAAAAAAAAATTTGGTAAGTTTATTTTAATAACACACATTTTGTATATTCTTGGTTAAAATTATTAGATTTTCTTTAAATTATTTAAAATTATGAGATTTATTCACTGGGAAGAATGGTAACGAAGTTAGATCATAAGTTCCAGGATTGAGTGGTGACCACCACTCAATCCTGGACCACATTTCTTCTTACCAAATCACCAAATACCAGAAATTACAGAATTTGCATCGTTCTTTAGACTGAGTATAATAATTAACATCTATGATTTAAAGTTTGGTAAGAAAGTGTAAATGATGAATAAAATGCTAAAATTGTTTTCTATTAAAAATTATGAATACTAAAATATTGAATAAGAGTTCAATTGAGAAAGAAGTAATTAAATCAAGGCGTGGGAGTTTGTCAAAGTATTGTCAAGGTTTAATTATGTATTTGAAAAAAAATCAGTATATTAAAGGTATTAGCGGAATGATTTTGTCTACTTTAAATTATATACATCTCAAAATTAATTTGGTTTTGTGTACCGCTGAAATATAAATCAGTCGCCTCAAAGAACATTGGTGTCATTATTTGAAGTTGTGACTTGCTAAAAATGCTGCCTCGGCATTTAGATTCAAGCCTAATTGAGTTTAGATTATATTGGGATCTGCACAATAATTTTTAGTACGAGGAAATTTGCAATGTACTTCAGACTACATCATTATAAATCTTAAAAGCTTTCCTCGGTCATATAGGTTGCTAACGATGCTATTTGTCATCTATAAGAACGAATAAGTTTTGGAAAAAATTAGGCAGATATCTTATTTACAAAAATAATTTTCCCTGCAAGATATTTCCCACTTATTTTTGACACTTTCATAACGGAGCGAACATTTGTCAAGGAGTGAACACCGGGACGCGTTGCTTTATAAATTTGTTAAATTTTATACTTGGTTTCATACTGTCGTACTTACTCGCTGTATTCAGTCCTTCGTGTCAAAAGTTTCTTTGTTTTTTTTTATTTAATAACTCAGTATAGAGTTAATAACCTACAGCAACTTCTGGAGTGATCGTTATTTAAATTTATATATATTTAGATGGTGTTCTGGACTAAATTTAATAACAATATTTTTCCTTCACAATAGATTACATCCGCTATACGTTTTGTTTTTTGAATTTACTTTTAGTATTCAATAATTGAATTAATATTTTCTAAAATGACAGTTTAACAATTAAAAACGCCACACATCTGTAGTACAAATATACAATTTACGAAAGAGTTTAACGCAATTTGCTAAGAGTTAAATGAAATGAGAACGATCATTCATTATCAATGTGCTCCATCTAATTTTGAAAACTATAATTAAAAATGAAGGTAAATAATTAGACTGCAATCGACCAGCCAGAACATTGATCATTGTATCGAAAGCTATTATTTTTTTTCAAATAAATTAACACCTATTGAACCGAAGGAAATATTATATTTCTAGATACTAAGAGGACCGTAATAAATTCGCTTTAGCGAAAACTAAGCTACGGGTAACAATCAATATAATTATGAACTGATGAATTTAATGCAAAATTTAAATACTAAATTAAGTATTGAATATATTTGGCGTTAATTTTGTAGAAATTCATTATTTACAATTAAATGAAACTACGTGATGTAGTATTATTTCTACTATCTTTAATTTCTTTACCACGACCTAGGTTTCGTTGTATTACAACATCTTCAGGATGGATATTAGCAAATATCTTTGCTTCATTTAATTGTGTATTAAATTAAGAACAAATATAATTTAAAACACAACAATTTAATTACAAAATTGTTTTTATAATAAAACTTTTAATGATAATAATTATATTCATCGCACGGACCTAATTACAATATATGATTGTTCTTATTTAGAATTAAGTTTAAAAATACGACAATTCATAGACTTACATTTTCTTAATTTTACATTTGTTTTTACAGAAAATAACCCAATCTACGTCAATTGTACTACGAAGATTTCATATATAGCTTGGCACTTAAAAACATTTAAACGTTTTGCTATCAAACTAAATTAAATATGAATATTTCGCGGCGTAAGTATATTACAATGCATTTTACAATATATCTTGCATAGGCGTAAAAATGTGGTGCCTGTTTCAAAAATTCTTAGATCCATAATAATTTCTATAGTTTTTTTGTACCTTCTAGTAAGATTTCAGCAGCCCTTGTTTTTTTTTATAATTTTAATCGAAATTTTCAGAAACGTGTATTTTCGTCTATTCCTTAGAATATTTTTTTAAATGCAATTTAAAATTGTGAAATAAATATTTCTTTAGTAACCATAATAAGTCTGATATATTTATAAAATGAAAAAATTGGAGGTCTTTATTTACTTTACTTTATTTACCTAGTCATCAATTGTTATACGAATATTTTAGAAAATTGTAGGGTTTCAAATGCATACAAAATATGTTAGTGAATAAGATATACTACTGTACCAACTTTCAAGTTTCGACATTGCATAGTTACTAAGAGAATCAACTTTGAAAACAGGAAAAATTAAAATAAATTGCTGCTATTTCGCGTGCAGGCGTAAAATCATAGAGAATATTTAAAAAAGTATAACAAGTAGAATAATTTCAATTGTTTTACTATAATTTTAGCAAGGGATTTTAAAAACCCATATTTTTGAAAATTTTATGTTGAGTGTGTTCATAAATGAGAGAGGGGGAATATATTTTTTGCTTGTTTCTCAGTAAATCACAGAAGAAATAATATCTAAAATATTTTTGCGATCCTTATAACAAGCCCTTTCAAATGACACTCCGCATTAAATATGGAATTTAAAAAAATTCGAGCATTTAATTTGCTCTCCCTAAAATTCCCAAATGAAGATTTCTGAGATATATTAAGATGTATGCGGTATAATATGTTTTATTTCTGTGCCAGATTTTAGTAGATAGAGATCTGGAATATGAGAATATCAGCGGTATATAGTATATATAGATAGATAGAGACTGTCTGTCTACTGTATATCGCTTTATCCCAATACAGAAAAAACTTTCTTATGCCCCTTGCCTAAGTATACGGTAGTAATGGAAATTGCCGTTATCCAAAGTCAAGCCAAAACAGTAGTTGAGAAAATCAAGAAAGGGCCGTTGATTGGAAAATCAAACTCAGCGGGTGTATATCCACTTATGTCACAATTCTGTTGCGGCGAACAAACACCAATCTACACACTTATCTTGACCGAATTGAAATCCCGCAAAAAATTAAGCAAAATATCTTGAACTCCATCTGGATAGTCCGCTTAATAGGAAACATCTCGTTAAAGTAAAAACTTAGCAAATCAGGTTGGAACAACGACCAATGTAATGATTAGTTGGACATCATTCCAAACTTAACCTCTGCTATAAACGGTTAATTTACCTTTCTACCGTCTAACTGATTTAAATGTATGGCATTCAGCTTCGGAAATACACCAAACAATCAAATCGTAATGTAATCCAACGAAATCGAAATAAGTTCTTACGCATGATTACCAATGCATATTGTTATATAATAAATCAAGAAATTCACAACGACTTACACGTAAAATGGAATAACAAAGTTGTTCAAAAAATACTACTAAACACAAGAAATGACTCCTCCAAAATACCAATATAGAAGCTATTCGACTTTTGATATTACACATAAACTATAAAGGCTAAAAGGTATTAAACTCATGAATAAACTTCATGAATAAATTTAATTTATCTGTTAACCCTCACTCGAATTACTTGAAGATAAAATAAAGTACATTTGATCAATAATAATCAACTAACTGGGTATTAAATTGTTATCACGCATATCCTTAAAAAATTAGTTCCTACGTCAAGCAGTTACTAAAAAAAATATCTGTGACGAACGGTCGGAAAGAAAAGGGAGCGATCTGTGTTTCTTTTGAAATGTGGAGCCCTAAACGTAATGTAAGTTTTTAATCCCTGTTATTGTAGCAGTATTCTGTGATGTATAAAGAGTAGATACCTATGCTACAGCGAAGATTAATATGCGTATAAATAAGAGAAAATAATTATAAGTGGATGTGGAAGCGAATACAAATGTACGTATATAAAATTATTTTTCAGATAAAATTATTTTCAGGTAATATAGAAGAAAGATATATATTTTTTTCTCAGCATTCTGTCAAAAAAGTATATAAATATTTCTTATTAAAATAAACTCGAATATTAATTCGTTTCTAATGTTATAAGCTATAATTAACAGTGAAAAAATACCGACTTCAAAAATAAATGAATGTGCAAACACACAATTGAGACGGAATTCATACAAAAGTAATTATATGCCAGTAGACTAAAGTAATCAAATTGCAATTTACTGCATCTTTGAAAAACTGCACATTATATTTTGATAAATTCTAAGTTTAGCTAAAAAAATAAATATGAAAAGAGTTTATAAACAACTTCGATGTCGACAGAAAATAGACAAATAATTAAGAATGTAAAGACAAATTTTTCGGTGGGAGTAAGAGAGGAAGAGAAATTAAAGAGAGCATAATGTTGTGAGACAATATTATAGATTAAAACATTTCCACCGATTTTCAGTATAGCTCTAATTACTAGTATACAGTACAGCTCTAATACACACCAAGAAGTTTACGAGCAGTTCATTCAACATTTTTATGGGTTTATTCTAGAATACCCCACTTCCGCTGCATTAGTTACAATTTTTATAATTTTTCTTATCCTTACTCACAAGTGATTGCCTCGACAATAAATAAGTGACTTGGTCTCTTGATAAGTTTTCTGGAAAACCGATTTACGTTTGAATAGGTATTCATGCCGAGGCTATAATAGGCAATAAAAAATAGAAATATAAGATATCAGTATTTATTTCGCAGGCAGACGGGTTTTGTTAGACGGATTGTCACCTTTTTATTTTATTTGAATGAATACTCACTATTTAAATTAACACGCGTAGATAATTATTCTTTAAATTTACCAAAACAATCTGAATAAAGTTTAATTAATAATTAAAAGAACTTAATATGCTGAAAATTTATTTTCATTTAATAATTCTATTTTTTCATAATTTATAATTTATTATGCAAATAAACACATATCGAATTCAAAACGGTCTGATAGATGACTAGCTTAATAAAAAGCCAGCAGAAAAATGAAATGGTCGAATATTAATCTGTCAGATAAATTGTAAATACATGTTTAGTGAGCAACTTTAGAGTGTTGATTTTTTGTTACATTGCGCCACCTGTATTTTCAAAATTTCACTGTCATCATTTTTCCATAACGTGCCTAAAAATTGTACCTTCAAATTGCCATTTATTTAAAATAATAAAAATTGTACCTTCAAAGTGACATTTACTTTAAAAAACAGAAGCTGCGTTTTTTCCCTATAAATAAATTAAAAGTAGTTGATTCACGGCATCTTGGTCCATATAGACATGAGTTACGGAAAACATTTCAAATATAAACTAGAATTTGGAAAAAAAACTGTGGTCGTGTTTAATGGAGTTTAATAAAACGGTTCATAATTGAAGATTCGCAGAGAACAGTCTTATGACTGTAGTCTTAGATAAGCAAAGAAGAAAATTCAGATCTCACTATAATATTAAAACGATTTGCACTGAGGACTAAAGTAACAACTTAAACGCCAACGACTTGCCATTTAGATATTTACGAGTATATGACCGCATGGTTAAGAGTTGTACTGATTGAAATAATTAAAATAACAAAGTTAAAAAGTTCATAAGATTAACTTGAAGATTTTGGACCACTTTAAGATTTTGATTATTAGATTAATATGAGTAGTAACTATTCCTGTAGTATCTCCCAAACTATTATTCTCACTTTCATTCCATATACAATTTTTAAAAAATTAGAATTGATATAAGTAGAATTAAGATTTGTATTATTCATAAAAGTAATAGATTTTCCGACGAGAAAAATTATTACACGAATAGTCCTGAAAGATAAATAATTTGTAGAAGAGTCGTGGGTAATGCTTGATCTATATGATGATGAGGATTCCATCAGAAAACTACATTGACAAGTTTGTATCCTCTGCCACTGGTATTAAGGGTCACAAATAAGGTGTGTCATTAATATATGGTTGGCCTAATATAATTTTGCAATATCCCCGCCTATTAGGAACCTTCATAAAGATTGCCAATTTTTTAAATATGAAATCGTAATTATACCCTCATCTATATGAATCCATTATCTTAGAATCATACAAATATATAAATACAAAGTTGAAAAATTAACCGCACACTGAATAATTTACTCAAAAGTTAAATAGTCATCAAGAGAGTTTACGTAGAACATAAGGTTAACAATAGAATTGGACAGATATATGAACAAAAGTCGAACAGCCAGCAGTACGCTGACTAGTTTTACATGAAGTTAAACAATTATCAATACAGAATACGTTAATAATTAACGGTAACATTAAATTATCATTCCAATGACATGCATTGCACTGTGCTTACCATTACTTAATAATAATCTGTTCATTATATTCACTTATGTTACTCAACAAATGTTTAACCATACGATTTCTATGCCAGCTACACAGGCAGTCATGAACCCTTTTTTTCTGGTAGCACCAGGTAGTGGCGGCTCCATTCTTGAGGAATGTAACTTTGTTATTAGGTCATTGCTGTTCGAATTATGTAGATAGAACAATCTGAGTCCCTTTATTTTTTTAAATACTTCAATATATTATTTACTGCATTCCAGTAAGACTCGTAGAAATGTAAAAATCTGACTTACGTAATACGGGTATGTTCGAAATTGCTGCTTAGGTTAAAACTCTGTGTGTATAGTTTTTCTTTGGTGCTGGGATGCTGCTAAAACTGGCATAGCTTTTATTGAATTTATTCAATAGTTGTCCAATATATTAGGTCTGATGGATGAAAATATAAGTATTTTATTTCTCTAGTTGCATATCGATAAATTTAGTGAGATGGGGTATATCTTCAGACCTAAGTTTGCTTCAGTCATTGATTATTTAAAGAAACCAAGGATGTTAGTAAATATTATTACTAATGAACTTATTTTATTTATGTGACGGGATTCCAATTCCTTTTTAATAATTATTTTTTTTTGGAGTGGGCTAAGTTTATTATATTTACAAAAACTACAATTTCATTCTTTTTTTTAGGATTAAACAGCCTTTGTTATTAAATTTTACATGGTACTTACAGCTACTTTCTGAGCAACGTTTTTAACACTGGCATTTATTATTGTAGACGTGGAGATTCAATTGACGACAAACTGTTTGTGGTTGGCTACTTTATTTGCCTTGATATATAACGCTCTTTCTACCGTTAGGTTGCCACGGCTCTTCATTTCTTCGTGCAAAAGGTATTTATATCCGGTTATGTACATGGAAGCACCTGAGTTTACGTTCCAAACATCGTTATTCTCTGTCGAGGATCGTAGCGTAGTTTAAGGTTTTTGTTTTTCTTAAGTTCATCTAGTTGCCTTTTAATTTACACTCTCTGTTTAGATACTCTCTGAGCATACTTATTGCAATTATAACCCCCTTAAGAATTATCTATTTACCCTCCTCTTTTGAAATGTCGATTATTTGCGAAAGTGTTTGTGTCACTTCTCTTGTTCTGACGTCTTTCAAAATTCTTGTTTTGACCAAGCTAGTGTTTATCCACATAAAAAGAACTTTCGATTACTATTTCGATTGCGATAGCAGTCATAATACGATGTCATTCATGTTGGAATTTTGATCTAATTTTAGTCCAATTGTAATATGAAATAATTTTGATCTAATTGATCTTTTGAACAAATCTCCATGTAGTGTAATTTTCACGACATATTATTTTCTCAATTAATGTGAAAGAATGATTTAAAGTGATTTTACCATTTGATTTCTTATAAGATATTGATAGTCGTTTATTGTTTTGCAATTATGTATCTACGTGGGGAAATCTATATCGTTTTAACGCCACAGAAAGAGACGAAATGTCCATATACCTAGTCTGATATCAATATTTCAAGAAATATGATAAAAAAATGCACAACTAAACATTTATATACTTTTCATAATATTGATATAATTATTTTACTTTTTCCCTCTCAGGAAAAAATATCTTTTAACTTAGGTACAGTTCATGTCTTCAGCGTTAGAATTTTAGAATTCGGATATTGTAAGTTTGCCATTATAATTAGTATGGCTTTAACAGACAATTGACTTTGACGGAAACAAAAGCATATGCTCGTTATATGATTCCCTATAAAGTTGCTAAAATAATATTACGTTTTGTTTTTTTTCCTACCATCGACTTCATATGTGAAATTTACCCCGATTGCTATAATTTGGATCTCAATTTCTATTGGTTTACTATATTTTTCAAAATACCAGAGAAAAAGCAAAATATAAAGCAGAATTATATCACCTGCACTGGTCGACAACACGTTTATCACTCCGGTTTCTCTTCTTTCCACTATTGTTTTTGAAATAATTCGAAACAATAACTGACCGCTACCTGATCTTTGATCTTTAGTATTAATTCTGGTAGAGATAAAAGGTATAAATGTATCATTTTCTTTGCAATATTGAACTGTGTAAGTGGCATAATTCTATACTATATCTATTGAAATATCGCAGTAAGTTGAACCTTGAAAAGCTGAAATACTGTTGTAAGTCATACATGTGATGAAATTGATAAACATAACATATTTGGATGCCTCTTGTTATTGTTTGCTAAAATTTTTTTGTTAACTATTTGAGAAACATCACTATATTCAGCACATAACCTGCATACAAAAAAGAGGTATTTCAATAAGTCTGTAATGTTTCCTTTGACGTAATTCCGTATGAAACTCGCTTTTCCCAGCGCGTGAATAATTTATTCACACCATCAAAATCTACACACGGATACGAGTTACGAGAGGCATTTCAATTGTGTCCTTAAGTCATGAAAAAAAGGTGCGGCCGTACTTAGTCAAGCGATTTATTGACCCTCGGGGAGCAGTCGCAGAAATGAACAGTAAAAGAAAATCCGACGATGTTCCCTCTAATGTCAAATATATTCGTACCTCGAAATAATTTAACGGCCTCCGCGCAAATTTACTGTTATATACGACATTGTAATATATAACTCGTACATTTACAAAACAATCATGAGAATTTCGTTTCGTAAAAATTTTTCAGTCTCGTTTTCCATGCATGGATGGATTTAAATAAAATTTGACACATATTTACAGATATATACGACATTCTGAAAAAGAATGCGTACATTTGCAAGACCATCACGAGAATTTCGATTCAGAAAGAATGTTCAATGTCTTATATTATAGTACTATTATTAGTGGATAAAATTTTGGCACAAGGCTACTGGAAATCTATTTAAACTAGTGAAAAGCACTGCTTTGTGAGTGCTTCTGTAGTGCTTTGCACATTTTTGCAGATGCTTATGTGGACGACTTCCAGATAGCTTAACAGCCCAGGATGCACGATAGCTCCAACACCATCCAAAACTTGATCACTGGTTGATTACTCATTTAAACGCGTGTACATATAATCAGATACTTTAACACCCATATGAATTTCGGATAAACTGTCATTTAACAAAGAGAAGAAAACAAAATTAAAATTTAAAACAGTTTAAATATTCTTTTCAAAAATACCGCTAGACAAAATTATGATATATTAGTTATAGTTTAGGAAACGATAGTTACTCTTTACTCTGAAATTTTCCGCCTCCTACGTTTAAATATGTATGAGATTTTAATATCACTTAATCTATCATAGAAAAATCTTCTATTTAATGCTAAGCCTTCCAATGTTCTTATTCTTGAAAACGCGACATTTGTTAAACTAACAGTTTCTTTTTCGCAAATATTCTGCTTCATCTAATGTTAAACCTTGGAACTTATGAGTTGTAATTGCGAAAGCTAATTGTAACGAGAAACATTCCAGGTACAATTCGCACAATAGAGTACAAAAAAATTAATGAAACTATCTTTGATTTTTTTAAGCGTAAATCAATTACATTTCACGGAACAATCGTATTATTGTAGGTATAAAATGAAAGATCTGAACAGTAGAAGTTGTTAAAAAAATAGTGCCAATACAAAATGGATGGATACGAAATTGACATGAATTCAAAGAGTCAAGCGTAAAGTATTTGTAAACTTTAAACTTCATCCCATTAAAAGTTAAATGAAAAATTTTGATCTAACTTTCGATTTTAATAAATCATCTTAAATAAGTACTTATCAGTAAATATTAAATAGGTATGTGTCTATAAACGTACATCCACAATTTTATAATTCAGCGCCTTTCTCCGTTTACCTAACTTTCATACTATTCATTCATTCACTATATAAGAACATCCACGTATGGCGTTCCGATTTTTTTAGAAAAGTTCTCTTCAGAAATATTACTAAAACAACAGTCTTAGTATTACTAAAGTAACAGTCTAATTAATAAAAATATTCACACATCACGTTTCGATTTTGTTTTTGTAATTTTCTAACAGATGGCGCTACTAATAATGTGCCAGTATTACGCATCGTCGTTTTGTATTTTTTATAATTTATTAAAATGTTTAAATACAAAAACAACGATAGATAACAAATGTGGACATGACTTTAAATTATTATGTTAAATTTCAAATCATACCACAAAATATACAAAATATACCACAAAACTTTACGGGTTGTGAAATAGTATTAGGGCTCGTTTTGCTCGCCCTATTCATTAATTAACACAAATATTATGAAATTGACATTTCAGGACAAAATAAAAATTAAAAGAGATATATATGTTTCATTTATAAGCAACTATCTTAAGTTTGTAATAACACGTTGTAATTTCTGTTAATTAAAACTTAATTTTATAATTGTATTTGTAGATGGACTTATATATGCAGGCTTATACTCATATATACGAAGGTACTCACGTACGCATCTCAGTGTATATTTTTAAAGCACTAAAGGTAAATATATTTTCGAAAAATATATTATTCTTACAGATGCTTTGCAGGCGTAGATATTAGTTGCGTATGATATAAGCGCCACTCAATTGATTTCATTTACAGCAAAATCGTATAATGGAGCGTAATCATAAGAAAGCAATAGGATGTTTGTAGATCAATGACATGAATCGTAGACTGCAATTGTCATAAAATAATCGAGAGACTAACAGATCGGTGGACAAAGGATGCGCAGTGAAAAAAAAACGAAATCAGCGTATATTTTCCAGTAATGATAATTTTTCAACGAATTTTATGCTTCAACTTTTGAATTGTACTTAATTTAATATCCGTCCTCGAAGTAACTCAAATTGATCTTTCGGCTGCTGCTGTTTCCTTTGTAAGCGGTAAGTGTTTGCCTCTCGTATTAATTGGCATATATATGAAGTAATTGACTCTCTCGTGTAGAGAGTCTACCTCTAAGCCAAATAGGTAGACTCTCTACACGAGGCTCACAGGCCAAATATTTACTTATTTATTATCAATTTCTTATTTGTAAAAAATGAAGTATATATTTATGTTGTATATTTAACAAACTCAATGTTATTTAAGCATTCCTTTTTAATCAAACACGATGGTTTAATGAAAAAATATTGGACATGTAAAAACTTTGGTAAGTAATAACAAAGTAACAAAAATAATAAAAAATAGTCACTATTAAGAAATAAATAACTACATTGAAGAACATGTCAAACCTGCATGATTAGCATTAAACACCATTGTATAAAAACAAAGATATATCATACGTTCAATTCATACCACTCGTAGTGCTTTGAGTCTACAGCGAGAGCTTTGAGTCTACAGCGTTCCTAACAATCGCATTATGTTAAGATTCTAATAACTGGATAGATAATGAAAGTATGGAAAAACGAATATAACATTTTTGTTTAGTTTTACATGAAGAATTCATATCAATTATTATTTTCTCGCTATATAAAGAACTGTCGTTCCGATTTAGGTTTGCAGAATAATATTACGATTTCGATTTTCATCATATTTACAATATAATCGATTTTTTTTGTAACCTACATTATTTGACGTAGGGCGAAGAATAATAATTTTTGCGACTTTTCTATTGTTATTAATATTTTTATCAAGCAATTGGAATACTTTATTATTAATTATAGTAAAATCAATCCCTTTATTTAAATCACATATGCCAACATTTATCTTTAAAATACTGTTACAGAAAGATAATCTTAAAAGATTAATAGAGATTCGAATGAAAAAGGTCAGTTTTCAAATACGTCGCTGATGACCTGATAATAATCAGGAACAATCAGTTATCTGAGTACTCCTACAATTCACGCAATTTGTACTCTTCCCATTTAGGTATATTTATGTATTGTTAATATTCAAATGTATATCGATGGTATAGTGGAAAGATGGTATAAGTCCAGTGCTAATTATCATGCTGATTTGAGGATGTCAGTCGTTGTACTTTTGTCAATTGCATAAAAAGTGTCCGAATAATTGTTTAAAACCCATATTAACAGTATTACATTTTTTCAGAGAAACTTGATAACTAACTTATATTTCTTGGTTGGGAAAGAATAAAATTATAATAATTTAGAAGACTTTTAAAGTAGAACTAAGTACGCGTAGCACTCGATACATTTAATAGTTTTAGCTTTCTGTAGCTACCCAATTTAACCAAAGTAAAGAGAGAACAGTTCTATTATATTTTAAATGATCCAATTCGGATGCTTCAAATTGCTGTCTATTACTCGTGATAGTGCTTAAAATTTTCATGTTACGCTGCATTACGAAACCGTAAAAATTACATCCTTGCAGGGAGCTAATATTTGCGAACTAAAGATAATATTTATCTTAATGTCTTTGCTTGAACTAGAAAGTGTATTTTTTTAAATTACGTAATTTATACCGAAATGCGGCGAAATGAATATTAATAGACGAAGGAGTGATAAGAGATTTAAGCAGTTTGGTTTTAAATCGTGCCGTTTATGTAGGCATTTACCTGCTACTGGTTCATAACTGCAAAAAATCTTAAGTAAAATGATAGCTATGGTAGCTATTCCAAGGTTTTGTCTTTTATTTTTTTTTTAATTTCATGCATATGAGGAGAATTTTGTTAATATTTTTTTGGTCTTCTAACAAATTAGAACTAATACTAAATTTTTCATAAACCTCGTATAATAGTTAGAACTGCGAAAACCTTATAAATAAATATATTTAAAATATTTTTTTGTAGCATAACCAAAAAAATCATCACTCCGTAATATGTTTTTAACTAAATTTTCAGTCATCCTATTTATTTTTTATTAAAGTGTCACTTGAATAATCAAGAAAAATTAAACGAACCTTTCATGAAAATTTACCGAGTGGTTTAAACTCTGCAAAAAGCGAATGAACTTTCATGTGCCAAGAAATACAATCTAAATCTTTCTTTTAGTTTCACTAAAGTCAAGTAACAGTCATATTCGATAATGCCTGCGACTAAAGTAGACAATTAAAATCACTTGTACATCTGCGTCATCATCAATAATTTCCATGTACTTAAAAAAAATTGTTTAATGTATAAAATTTTGTAAACAAACGTTTGTAAACAAATTACAGTACTCACTGTAAATACTTTCCTTTTTTCTTGAGCTAACTCAAAAATGATAGCGGCTCACTATACAACAGGCGGGATCTGTTCTCAACCCTTTGATTAACGTCAACTAGTAGCATGTTTTACTATTTTTTTTATCTATTTTTGTATAAATACCGTTAAAAGTTTTTATTATTTCCGATTTGTTTTCGCTTATATGTAAAAGCGAGCGAGCATTGCGACAAACGGTTTCGTTTGCCTAATAAAATTTTGTTAGTCAAGAATGTGGATGTTGTGATGAAATTAAAAATATACTTTAAATTGTTGTCTAAAAATTGATATAATCGTTGATTAACATTATGGATTAAATTTTTTAATCAACAGTATATATTACATACTGTTGATTAAAAAATTATAAATTGAACGAATTTATTAATGTTAATACCACAGAGTAGTAATAGGTGAGTTGTCATTAAATCTTTACTCTGACCTTTACTGTAAATGTCACTAAACCTTTACTGTGAATTGTCATTTAACCTTTATTTTTTTTACTTCATATTAAACCTAAACTGCCTGAGTTTCCTTAATAAGTGTAACAAAGCGTTTTCGAATACAATAAGAACAATATTTTTTTAATATAACCCACCAGCGATTTTTTTTTCTTATGGGAATGTACATATTACTTTTTATATAATAATTGTTTGTTACTCTTTTTGCTTTGTTACTGATAATTGAAGTTTCATCACCATTGTACAAAAAATGTTAAAATCTTACTAAAATATTTACATATTTAACTTATAAAATTAGTATACTATAAAATTTGGGACTAATAAAAGGAAAACATTTTGATGGTTAATTAAAATATATTTTATTTTTATTACAATGCGCAAGTAATTTTAATACAATGTCTATAAGCGATGAACATGTATGAAGTATAAAGGCTAATAAATAAATTACATAATGACAATGTTTAACATTGATCAATAGTATCTCGTGGTGAATGGTAAAACGAACAAATCGGAAAAAGTCAGTTTACAAAAAAAGGAAAAAGTCGATTTGAAAAAGTTTGCTCATGATTAATTTAAATAAAATAAATCGATTGAAACTGATTTTAATACTGTTAAAGAGATGTTAAATGTGGAATATCGAACGTTTTTTCTCGTATTATTATCTTTTCAAAATTCGTGATTTTTACCGTTTTTTCTTCTAGTTAAACTTTTAAGATATTGTGTTAATTCAATCTTCTATTAAATTTCTATAAAAGTATTGATAATTAATTAAATTTATATAAAAGTATTGATAAAAAAGCGAATTAATAATATGTTGCATGAACATTACTATTTTGTCATAAATAGAAGTCAAAACAATATTTTCTGTGTTATCTCATTTCAAAATTATTGGTTTCCTTACCTGATTTGGTAAAGAATATTAATTTACTAGTGATGGATGGGATTCACACGTAATTTTTTTTTATTTCATTGCCTTTTTAACATTATGTACGTCAAGTGATTTTTAATTGTTTTAATTTTGTAGCCCTATTCGTAATATTTTGTTGTTATACAGCCTCTCTGAATAGAAAAACTAAGCGGAAGCGCTAGACTAATGAAGAAAAGCAAGCCGTATTGGAATATTTTGTAAAACCAGAAAAAATTAAAAATTGACCTTAATTAAAACAATGCCAAAAACGAATAATAAATATCATGTATTAAAAACAGAAGATTGTAGCTATTAAAAACGTAGTTGGACAATTGAAGCAAAGTTTCATTAAAAAAATTCAATAATTATTGTTAAGAATAAAGCAATTTTATATTCTTTATAAATGTTTTCAATACATGTATTAGCATTGACAAAAGTATTTGCTATATTTTTCGTTGTTGGTAAAATCTTCATATTATAATGCGTAGAACTAAACTTAAATCGAATGATGACATAATAAAGATTAGAGATATTCTGCTTTCATATTTTGAGGTATAATGAGGTCGACTATAATGAGGTCGTTTACTATAATGAGGTTGACTATAATGAGGTCGTTTTCTGCATTTAGTTTTAGGAAAACCATGAAATAAAAGGTTTAATTACTTAATTTTATACTGGATTTCTTTGCAATTTACTTAACCTTACTTATATTAGTACATATCAACTGCATCATAAAGAAATTGCTTCATTCATTCTTGTAAAATCGTGTGACAACATTTTAAACATTTTGTATAGAATAGGAAAATTATTAATATTTTCATTACATCAAAAGGGACTAGAAATTATTTTAATAATATGGGCCTTAAATTACAAAATAAAAGAGGGCCTTAAATTACAATACGGGAGTTAGGCCAGCAAACCAAATACAAATTCGAAAGTATATATAAACCTGAATCAATACGAAACAGAGCGTCCTGTTGATTGCACGCCTCGTACGTACAAACATTTCTTTACCAAAATGCCATCTTGTATTGCTGAACAGTGTAAAACTGATCTTAGAAACAAAAGAAAAGATCTGGAATATAGTTTCATACGTAATAAATCCACAATTTTATTTCAACTGAATGCTAGTGTGGCAAAATATCGAACTTATATCATTATATTATGGAGAATTACCATAAAACAATAAATAACAAATACAGCCAACTTTTCTTTAGACGAAGTTAATAGAGATTATTTTTCACTTTTTCGTCATATGTACAAATAATAATACTATTGTGTCTGTATTATAAATTGTCTGTATTATAACATTTGGGGCGCAATATAGTTTTTGAAATTTTTGTCTAACTATTTATTTGTGCGGGAATTATGGAAAAACTACTAGCTTAATGCAGGCGGAATTTGAAAAACATAGTAGTTGATTTAAAGTAAAGTTTTTTTCTCATTTCATCGAAATCGGTTTGCTCGAACAGAAGATATAATAATTTCGCATTTTCAAAAGTTTTAAAAGTGCTTAGCTACAGGAAATGTAGTAATTACAGGGCATTGTGTATCTATGTATATCAATACACGGAACTACGTGTGTTCTGAATCGTGTAACGAAATGTTTCACCTTTATAAGCTAATTAGCAAAAGCCAGAGGCGAAGTATGAAATTATGCTGGAGTATTGCTTAAGTAAGCAATAACAACGCGGAAAGACCTTAAGAGTAAATATCGTAGTCGGTCATCTTCCATATATAAAATTCCCATTGTTATATGTATTCGATATAAGCTTACTTTGTTTCCTAAGTACTTTGTGTTTGTGTGTGTGTGTATATGTATGTGTGTATATATATATATATATATATATATATATATATATATATATATATATATATGTATATATATATATATATATATGCCACAAAAATAGTTCATACTAATATTTTTTTTATTTTTAAGCCAAATCTAAATAATTGTAATAGAAACTTGATGTTTTATCAACTAGTCGACTAGCTGGCCTATTCGGGATAAAACATTCGCTTACACACGTCTTAACGTTACGTCAAAAAATTAACATAAACACAATATGCTCTAAACATCAGATTATAACAAAATTTTTAAGGTAATTTAAAAATAAAGTTCCATAATAGTTTGCAAAATCAACTTCAAAGACTTTGTTATTTCATCAACTTTGATATTGATTGAAAAATTCGACCTAAAAGTACATTTATATTGTAGTAAGTGAAAAATTATAATTTTGGTGAGTAATTAAAAAAGTAAAAATTGGGGAAGAATGTAATCAAATGTGAAATGTAAATACATTTCACGTTTGATTACATTCTGCCCCAATTTTTATTTATTATTTTTAAAGAAAAATAATAAAATGACGTAACTCTAACTCCATTTTAGATTATTACTACTTATGCCGTCCAAGCTATCCGAAGTAATTATTCACACGCTTACGGTTACGCCTCATTTGTTTTATGATATATTTTCTTAACGATTCTTCAGGGTTTTCCGGGATTTTTAAGTCTATTTGGGTTAGTTTTATTACATAAATTGAGCATCTTGCTAAGGCTAGCGCATTATTGCACTATTTAACGTTTTTGTATTTTTACTTGGAAACAAAAATCGTCTCATTTTTCCCGGTGTTAGCAATTCGTTACAAGAAATTGAACAATTTGAAAGTTGCAAGGGCTGTACAGAACACATGTAGAACGTATGAGATGAACCTCAATGATGAACCTGTGTGGATGTGTGTTACATTATAATTCCTGACCTTATATTTAATATCAACACATAGTATATAATATAAAGTTAGGATTACAGGTTAACACAAATCTCTATAGGAGGTAAATTCGACAGTCAATCACGAGCTAGCACATTGTGAACACAAGTTTGAAGTCTACGTTAAATTTTAGTTATGTCGACGTTAGACGAATATAACCAATGGATAATATTCATTACTACTATGAACGCAAGAGAGTTTACTTTTTAAGCGAACAAAGTGGACGCATAGTCTGAGTGCCCAACATCTTTGGGCATAAACAATACATTTGAATTCCGTACGCATTCTCGTGTACTTTTGAAATAATTTCTTCTATTTTGAATATAATAGGAAAATATGTTTACCAATTATGAGATTAAGAGGGTAATGATATAAAAACACCTTGGGTCACAGCAAATCAGATGTTTCTTCCAACGTAATGATGTGTTGTCTTTATACATATACAGTATGTACCATAACTAAATAATGCCACTTTAATCCGTAATAGTACATCATGGGTAGATTGCAATACATATATTTTTTAAAAAGCCATACCACTTTTTTCTGAAATAGAAGTATTGTTATGAGTCATTAATATTATAAATTCTATTTTGATAAAGATAAGAAATGTAACAAGATTACATAATTACTCTTCTTAGCTATCGGTGGTGAATCTGACTTTTCTATCTCCTTCATTTGCATGATTTTAAAAGAGAAGTTTGAAAAAGAAAAGGATAACACAACTCAATTTTACGTCCAATTGGTAAATAAAACATTATTGCCGTTTGAACATTTTTGCATCTATAATTCGCACAAATATCTAAGATTATAAGAACTATTGTTATCGATTTATAAAATAAACTTATTAAAATAAATATTAATTAAGCTATTTCATTTACCATTTAGATAAATTATTATTTGCTTCTTAGTAACAATATTAGTCTTATTTTTATTTCGATTTCAAAATAAATTTACATGGTTTTTTCACGGTTTTTATTTATTATTGAGTATGGCAACACTCACAAACGTCACTTAAACCGATCAAAATCATCAAAATGTTTGCATTGTTTCGAAGAGAACAGTTATTGTTACTAAAATGTGTATTCGTGCGTATAAGTGATATTTGTTAAATTTTTACACTTTCTCGAGTGAGTGGAAGTAGTAAATATGTCGTTTTTAGTGCGAGAGAATATTTGGACGTTATTTTAGTAAGCCGAATGTAATTATAGCAATGGCGTAGCGCTCAGTATGTGCATTGTGTACGGCACCCGAATCGAAATTAAAATTCAGGTAAGTACAATACATTCTGAAATAAAGTAATTTGAATTCAATTTATTGCTTACGCGTGCACAAACAAATTTTCAATGAATGTCACAACGCATCATACGACATCGTAGGTACTTAAAAATGAATTAATGATAAAATGAAGCAAATGTATCGAATTCAGCGCAATGTTTTGTTAATTCCGTAGCTATTAATATTTTAATTTAATGTTTAAAGGAAATGAAACATACGCTTTGTTTTTTAGTTTTTTTCGAACAGGTAAATGACAATTAATTTTGACCCATGACAATTTACAATTAGATATACGTGGCTTAAATATATATATATATATATATATATATATATATATATATATATATATATATATGCATATGCATATACATATACATACACATACACATACACATACACATACACATACACATACACATACACATACACATACACATACACATACACATACACATACACATACACATACACATACACATACACATACACATACACATACACATACACATACACATACACATACACATACACATACACATACACATACACATACACATACACATACACATACACATACACATACACATACACATACACATACACATACACATACACATACACATACACACACACACATACATATATATATATATATATATATATATATGTGTGTGTGTGTGTGTGTGTGTGCGTGTGTGTGTTTGTGCATATGTATATCACGTATCATGTATATAATGACGTATTGTCTATTCAGTGTGAATCTATGATTCAAAATACATTGAATGTCAATAAATCGACAGAGCGTCACCCGTAATAGGCGGTTAAGTTTATGTTTTCTGTGGTGTGCTTACAAATAAAGTAGTATATCTACTTCATTTTTTACTTTGTTTAATTGTTTGAAAATCTAATACTATGTTACAGCCGAATGATTACACGCTAGTCAGAACACTCTCGGGGCTGGTTGCCTAAATATTCTCGTCTCACTAAAATATAGATAATTAAACTATTCGTTGAGTAAAATACATACGTAATGTTGTATTAAGCTAAAGTCGCATATGTCGGATGACCCCTTTACTGCTCATGGCCTGCAAGAAAAAAATCTCATTCTTCAGAGCTATGTAACATACAGGTCGATGCCTCATTTTCAAAGCGAGCTAGGTTAACACAAAAAGTTTTCGTAAATCCAAATATCTTTATTGTCTCTACGCGTCGTATAGAAACAGTTTATAATATTTTTGCATACATTTCGTAGATAGTATTTACCTGTTTGCACTAAAATCAACATGGATTGTACTAGTTAATAACATCCATATTTAATAAGTTTACTTATTTTTTAAGAAATTATGTACTAACGTAATATTTTTCGGAAACAATCAAAATTTTTTTTTTATTAATACTGGTCGAATTTTTGATGAAACTGAGAATGTTGCATTCAGTAAAGTTAATTTAGTGAAGTGTGACGAATTCTAATTCTAATTTATATATATTAATACGAATTGTAATTTTCGAATTCTAATTGAAAAATATTTTCCTTCGATTTATTACAAATTTTGTCACATTTGCAAATTCAAGTTATTTTTATTAACAGATTTGTCATGAAAATAACGCAGTGCAGACATCATGTAGGGTTACAAAGTTCGTTACACACCACAAATGAATACATGGAAAATTTGTCAATGCAGTTGCTTCCATTTTGAAAAATTCAACGTGAAGAACGAATTTTGTAAACGACCGAAGTCTGAAGTGATTATAATAATTTCCACATGATGCTAAAATTAGATTCCTTCTAATAAAACTGAGTTACAAGCAGGAGCTAATGTCAGTACCAAAACAAAATTAGGCTATTTATATTAAACCTACGATATTAAAGAGATACAAAATTTAACATCTCATTAGCTTAACGAAAACTAGTAAAACGCGCGTCAAAGCAGACTCGCTCTGTTGATGCTACAAAGTAATAAACATAATCTGTAGCCAATTGTCATATATGATGAACAGTATATATAAAAAAGATTGAAACTCATTTTGCCTTTTGGTGGTTATACATCATATAGTGCAGTTTTTGTGACCGACTACAGATTCAATGTGTATGAGTATAAATTTAAAACTGTACATTACAAGATCATATTTCATATTAAAATGACATAGTAATTAGTTAAACTGTTTAGTTGATTTTTAGAACTTATATTGCTAAATAAAATCTTGTCTTAAGAATACTTCATATAATTATGGTTTATAATTATACAGGACTAATAAAGTTATGGCGGATACTCCTTTTCCCTGGACCCTATCTGATTTTGAATTTTTATTTCGAGTTTCTACTGCTATCAGAATGCAATAAATACCAATTTAAACGCGTTATAATCATAAGTTTTTCCTTAAAAAAAATTAAGTTTTTTGTAATTCTAAAATACCTATATACTTATAGCTAGATGAAAATGTTTGCATTTTATAGATAATGCACCACAGCTTTACTTATTACTCATATTCATGGATATTTTTAAATCGTTGAAGTTTATAAAAAAAACTACCAGAAACCACAACATGACGTCTTTGTGTCGCCATCCGAAACAAAAAGAAACTATATATATATATATATATATATATATATATATATATATATATATATATATGTACATATATATATATATATATATATATATATGTATATATATATATATATATATATATATATACATATATATATTTATATATACTATACTTGTTTGGGAGTTTGAGAGCAACCTAACCTCATTGGTTATCAAAAAAAGCCATTTTTCTAATTAAATATGCTAACAGTTTGAAACAATTCTGGACAAAATTTCCTTCTCCTGATGACTGATCAAAAGAATCAGAGATTTCTGTTCAACTAGTGCCAAATAATTAAACTTTATACTACACATATTGATGATGCTTAGATGTTAATAGATTACCTAAAACTAAGGAGACTCAACTGTTCTGGCTTTTTCTGTTCATCAACAAGGATGAACGTTTATTCACTTTACAGTCTCTTTCTTTTCCGGTCACATTCTGGAAAATCCTTCAAAAAGGCTATAAATATAGTTGTGACTTACTTGTATTAAACTTTTGCAGCTGCAAATTACTTGAAATCTGTTACTAAATGTTGAGCCACGTTACTTAATGAACAAAAAAATATAAATTGACTTGTAATTGGTCCATGTGATGTATATATATATATATATATATATATATATATATTCTCGTGACTTGAAAGAATATGTAACATTTCCGAGAAACTAAACTAATTAATTACTACTAGAAAACAAACAACTACTACTCGGATTAATAAATATTCATAAGAGCTTCTTTCTAGAAAGTGAGTGAGTGTCATGTTACAAGTTCACAATAGTACGGATTCCATTGTAATTTTTTTATTTTTGGAATAATATGAACTTGAAGTAACGTATGGTCGATTTTATCGCCGCCAGGTAGGTTAGTATTCATCAATTATTAAATTATGTTATATATTTTAAAAAAAACGTGCAGCTGAAATGGCACCTCTTCAAATCAAACAACCTCTCATAGCGATGAGAGCTTCCCCATTAACGTCTACCCCTGCACTTCGGCGTAATGCAGATTAATAAATTATATATTAAGGCATCATTTGAGATTAGGCGAGTACATTAAGATATGCACTCGCCCATTATCTGTCCATTAGCACGCATTACTTCCCTGTGTGAGTGAAATTGTTTACGAACTCGTAAAATTTAAAGTAACAAAATAATTAGCTAAGCCCAGCTTAAGGTCTCCGAATTGACAACTTAAAAGTCATTTTCTACGTCGTTTTCTACATATTCTTGGAAAGTTGCGCAGCTGCCAAAAGTCAAAATATTGTACTACCTTAAACTCTACTTAAGAATCATGTACATTTTTATGATGTAATGGAAATTCTGATTAGGAAATATGAGCAAGCTTTCAAACTTTTATTATACAAATTTAATGCTTTAGATAGGAGTATGAAACTATTCTTCAAGAGCTCTTTTCATCAACTAATGATACCTTTAAATCCCCTCGTTATCTTGTAAAAGTACGACTCCTGTTATAATATTATGTTACCGTAACATCGATAGTAATTTCAATATTTACAATGATAATATTTTAATCACCGATTGACCTTAATTATTATTATATTGTCACCATTTTATCACATTTAACAGACGATCATAATGGCTCATATAATAAAACCTAACCCCTAAATTATTTTTAATAATTAAAAAAAAAATTTCACACCATTTAATATTGTCGACTTAAAGATAGACTATATAGATCACTAGCCATGTGAATTCTGCGTACCTTCTACGATGAGCATTTTAATCATTCACGACCCATGAGTGTGCCTTGTGTACGCACGTTCGGAAGCAAGTGAAAAACAATAGGTGACACATCTTGTCGAAGTAGGCACACGCACTAAATCGCTACAGGACACCGGACAGTGAACTGCCAGCAGCATTCTCATACTTGGCCCTTAAGATTTCAACTATTGGTTCTTGAAACCTTAAAATATTTTTCAAGTCACTTTGCCTACGATCAAAGACAAGCTGGGAATAATCAATCTTTCCCGTCTGTCCTTACATTACGACTGCTTCGGACCCAAATTTCTAATTTATCATGATGAACTTTCTTTAGCAGATATGTTTGGTGAATTCCAATGCAGAGGTCAAGAATTTGTAGTGTACAAATTTAATTTCTTCGTGGAATTTAACAATGTATTGAGATTAATAAATCAAAACTTAATAAAATTATGCATTGTAATATTATTAACATTTTGTTATTTAATAATATGTAAAATTAGATCATTTTTATTGATTTATAATATTGGAATAAAAATATGTATAGAAAAAAGAAAAATTGTCATTTCACTTGCACGGTATCGTTTGCAATGTTTTATAAAACCCATTTTTATTTTGTCGAGTAAAATATTCACTCTTAAATTCCGAAAATGTTACAATTCTACTATCACAATAGTAGTAATAACTGATCCACTCGTATGAAAATATATGCATGTGCAACTCCATCATTTGGAGTCTACATGAAACTAAATATAGTTTGAGAATTAAATGTGTACAAAAGACCTTGCTACCATTTCCATACACGAGACGATTTGGGAAATATCGTTTCCTTTTTCCTACAGATTTCCTCCTGGCTATGCTAGGTACTCATTTATTGCAACTGAAAAGAGACACCGTGCTAGTGAAATATATTTTCCAACTGGTAAACGGAAAGATGGTCTACTTGTATTAAGTAAACTTTCATTCTCCCATTTTCTATATCAAGCACCTAGAACTGAATTAGAAAATAATCTCCGACCACCGCCGCAACTACCAACCGCCTAACCACATTTGCACTAGAGTGTGATTTGTTTAGGACGAATAAAAGTAAACTTGTAAAAATGTATCGTCGTTATCTTTTATGGTTCTTATATAATTCCATGTTCTGACACTGACACAGTCTCTATTAGGTCGTTGCTTTTTTTGTTCAATGCATAAATTTTAATTTTTAAAAGCATTTTGTTCTTTATCATTACAAGAATATTACCAGATATATATTGAAATGAACAATTAGCATAGTTATATTGCGATTATTAATGTATGCATTCAAAGCTATGAACATTTTTCTATCTTCGTGACTGTCTTGTCTAACCGATATGAAAATATATGTGTAATTTTATCTCTAATGAAGAGTAATTGCTTACAGTGTATAAAATAATTTTTTTTTTCCTTTATTTCAGATCACACTTTGTAAAGGACACATTTCAATAACTTTGAATTTTTTAAAAGTAAGGTATTAAGTTGATTTAATTATGTATTAATAGATATTTATAAATTAGCAAATGCAATATTTCGTTCATAGATTAGAAGATAAAACTGCATTATATTTTATTGCCATAATCAATAATTTTCAAACCAATTATTTCACTAGTAATAACCAAGGTTATTATATAATTGAAAAATGGGAACACCTCTAGAAAAAAATTCTTTGCCAATTATTAAAAAATAAGATTAACATAAAAGATAGCCATATTGATGAAACTAAAACGAAACCACTAAAACATAATTTTAATAGTGACTAGAGAAATTAGACGTCTTATTTCGAACTAAAGCTTGTAAAATATAAATCCACCGAGTATTCACAGCATTTCACAAAAGCTACATTTATTCATTAAGATACGGCGAATAAAATACAGCTAATAATATTTTGCCACCATGATTTCTAAAATAAACGTACAAATTTTAAAAAATAATAGGTAAAAAATCAGAATAAAATGAAAATAGTAGTATAAAGCTACCGTTTCTTCAAAAGGAGAGTATGAACCTTATATTAATACACTAATGAGACACACATTACGGATTTACGATTACTTTGGCTAATTACGTATAGTAATAGGGGCGATTGCAGAATTTCTTAAGACATTATTTCAAGTATTACTATTTGTTATACACAAATAATCCACCCACCTTTTCTAGAATTACGTTCTGAACTAAATAGTTTAGCACAGAATTCTATGTTCTATGTATTCTGTGGCTTTTCACCAATCTTGCAAATATCCTGTAGGATTAGTTAGGCAATAAAAGATACAGACGTCTAATTTGTATAAAACGAATATTATTTTACAGCAATTACCATTAATATTTTAATTTTTTTAATGCCAAATCTTCATGATATTACATAGAAAGTCCTAAAAATGATTATTTTTCATCGCATTCTGGCAAACATTGTTATGAAAAATTTTAAAAAGTACATTGTTTGTAAGATATAAACACGAGAAAATACCAGTATTTTATTATCTAAGATTTTTTTTTTGAAACAGATAATATTTTTATGCAAATCTATATTACAACTAAAGTTCGAATGGTAGCAAAAAAATTGAAACAGAAAAAATATCCTCATGTTAAAATTTATAACGAAGTTATATTTGTTTTTTTGTTTTCATTGTTTGAAAACTTATTACAATTTCGATGTAACACGGTTGATGGGAACTCTTTAAACTCAAAGTTGCGTACGCATGACAAGCTACTAGTACGTACTGTACAAACGATATTTAGATGTCTACATAATGATACAGAACTCTAGTAATGCAAGTTTGACTTGCAATTTATATTTTTATTGTTTTTCCTTTTTTTGGACAGCATTTTTCATATTTTTTGGTTATTTCCTATTGGTTTTTAATTATTTTCCAAGAAATTGCACTAACTGTAATTGTACATAACATTTTTCTTATTTAACCAACGTCATTAATTAAAAGAGATCGTTTCAATGATATTGTGTCCGCTACGTATATATGTTAATTTATTACAAATAAAAAAATGAAATAAATAAATGATGCGAAAATTACCTCCACTCCCGATGAGAATTAATTCATAAATATGCCATTTAATTCGAAACATTTATATTTATCACTTAAAAAGGAAAAAGTAGCTGTCTCTGGATCTTTTCGAATAACCTCAAGGACGAAAGAAAAATCAGATAATAGATTTCCTTGAAAAGGGTCAAATCAAGTGAGTGCTTAGATTATTATTAAAGGGTAACTTTGACCCCATCACGTGCTGTTCGCCTACCTTGCGGTCTGTTAGACTCCCGATTGTTTTTGACCCGTATCATTGACCTAAATACACTTGGATTTCCATTGATTATGGGTTAGAAAGTGTTGTTAGTGTAAATGGATTGAATAGAACTGCACTTATATTTTGGGGAGCTAATATTAAAAGTCTCAGAGAAAAATAACATTTCGAAAATTTATAATTTTTTAATTTATCAAACTTTATAAATATACGCAAAACATGCCTGCGTACGTACTCTCTATTCGTACAAAGTGAAAATATTTATTAAAAATAAAGTAAATACAGGAATCTAGTGAGTCATGACATAATTAGATTTTAATTTATTAAGATCACCATGAGTTGTTATATATTTATGATAGTCGCTTATAAAGGAAATAGATACTTCTTTTAAATAACTTTTTATCAAATTTTTAATTAAATAATCTTAATTTTAAATAAGAATCTAAAACAAGCCGATTTACATAGATCGCCAGTAACCTTCATGTTAAATATAATCTAAATGCATACATCAACAGTAAAGAAATATTGAACGATTTTTACGAAACAAATTTCACAAGACGTTTCTTTAGATGCGTAAATCCTTAACAAGAGGGTCGTAAATATTTCTAAATATATAGTATGTAAGAAGAAAGTAGTTTGTGTTCTAACATTTCCACGACAAAAAAAGAACAAAAAAAAATACATTAATATATATCCAATTAAATACAAAAATACATAAATGTGACAATCTTAATTGAAGTAAGTGAAACAATTTTTTTTTTAAATTAGGACATAAAATTAGTATAGAAAATACATGTAATTAACTTATCAATCAAATAAAGCTGCAACTATGGATTACAAGTTATTTATGTGACGCACTCTATTTAACTAATTTGAACAAACAATGAAAAAAGTAAAATGATAATAAGATTAATGATCCGTCTGCTGGGCATAATTTCACGAAGCCTTTTCTTTACATCTGATCGAAACCGGGGGCGTGGACTTGCAAGGATGTCAAGTGTCAACATCTCTTTATTGTACAAATCGCACAACCGTCGTAGCGGTGCTCTGACACCGGCGTTTGTTCGTGCATTATCGACATGAAATAAGGGATGGCTACGAGTTAATTTGGACGTTCGAATCTTTATCTGACTTAGTAGAGATGGGCAGTCATAATTACTTTGACAGATGTTGAACATAATCATCAACTCTAATAATGAACGTCTGTGATAGAGGGCATCACATTTATAATTATTAAGTAATATTTTATATGGTAATTTACCGCCACCTATACGATTCTGAAGAGCGTTCAAAATTTTTTTTTGTATGTTCTCGATACTATCAGAATAAGTGGCATATAGTGGATTCCAGACAACAACAGCGTATTCAAGTTGTGATCTTACAAGAGCATTGTACAAGGTTAAGTATGTTTCAGTATTTTTAAATACTTTGGCTGTTCTTTGTATGAAGCCAAGCATTCTATAGGCCTTAGATATAATCTGCTCAACATGCAAACTAAAATGCAGTTTACTATCGAAAATGACGCCAAGGTCACGCATGCTGTCTGAATTCGAGTGAATTCCCTCCTATTGCGTATTTAAAATTTATTTGTTTTTTCTTCTTTGTAAAAGAGATTTGTTTACACTTCGAGTAACTTAAATGCAGTTTGTTCTCTTCACAGTAAACATGAAGTCTATCGAGATCAGCTTGCATATTCGAACAGTCATGTATGTCTTTTACAAGAGTAAATAGCTTTAGATCGTCTGCATACATTAGGAAATTACTATTTCTAAAACAGGTACTTATATCGTTAATAAATATAATAAATAAGAAAGGGCCTAATATAGATCCCTGTGGTGCACCAGAAGTCACTTGGATATATGGTGATAAGAACCCATTTACTTTAATTGCTTGCTGCCTATTAGTTAAATACGAAATAAACCATCTAAGCAAGTTGCCCCTGATACCGTTAAATGCTAGTTTTCGCATCAATAATAAGTGATCAACCTTGTCAAATGCTTTCTTGAAATCTGTATATATCACGTCGACTTGCTGTCTGGAATCCAATGACTCGAACAAGTGCTGAGAGTGAAGTAGTAGGTTAGTGGTGGTAGATCTACCACGAACAAAGCCGTGTTGCTCGGGCATAATGTAATTATGTAGTATTGGATATACTCGTCCATGTACTAATCTCTCTAAAACTTTGGGAATTACTGATAAGATTGATATGGGTCTATAGTTAACTATGTTTTGTTTAGATCCATTTTAATGCACAGGTGTTATGTGCGCCTTTTTCCAACATGTAGGAAAAGTCCCATGTTTTACGCATTTATTAAACAAGAGAGTTAAAGGAATGCATATGGTATCTGCAGTATATTTGAGGAAGGCTGGTTCAATTATATCTGGTCCTGGGCCTTTGTTCATGTCTAATGACCTAAGCATTTTTAAAACATCTGCAACTTCAAACGATATGGAAGATAAGCTGACGTTATTTAAATTACTAGTAGGCATGTTTTCAATGGTGAATTTGTTTATGCCTGGATCAGTGGGCTCGAAAGTTGACTGAAAGAACTCTGAGAACATTTGGCAAATTTTGTTCGGATTATTACTGGCACTTTCGCCGGATGACATAGTTGATGGATAGCCATTTGTTTCATGTAGTGAAGAGACGTAAGACCAAAATCCTTTGAGATTTTTCTTTATTATTTTCTCTGTGTTTGCAACATATGACTGACAACATTGCTTTGACATACGCTTGAAACAATATCGAAGCTTTGAAAATTCATTATAGGCGGAAATGCTGCCATAAGTTTTCCATTTCAACCATGCTCGTTCTTTGTATTTAGAAAGCCGTTTGAGTTCACGAGTAAACCAGACAGGATACTTCGTGTTACGGGTAGCCTTTTGTGGCACACAGGAGTCAATTAGATTGAAGATAAGGTCGTAAAATCTGGTCACAGCACATTCCGTTGAGAGTTCCCTTAATTTATTATCCCAGTCTATTTTACTTATCTCTTTATTTATTACCTCAAAGTCGGCCTTATAAAAGTTATATTTTTTGTTTGGTAAAACGGGCAGCATTATTTTAGGGATACACACAATGGTAAAAGTGAAAGCAGGATTGCGATCTTCACTTAACATTGGGTCAGCTGCAGTAAGTATGCAGTCCATATTAGTAAGAAATAGGTTCAAGATTCTGTTTTTATAATTTTGTAAATAATTATATTGTTTAAGATTCATGAAAGATAATGCACTAAGAGCAATACGCGTTATTTGAGACATACATGTATATGACGGGATGCAGTATCCTTCTTGACATTGCCAGGTAATTGAACGTATATTGTAGTCACCTACAATACAAAACTTGCTATCGCTTTGTTCCGTATACATTTTCTGTAAATTATTAAAATAGATTTCGTATTTAATAAAAGGTAGATCTGGTGGGAGATAGACTGCGTTAAGGATTAGTTTCTGTTTACCCAAGGATAAATTTAATATTATTTCTTCTATCTTAATACTTTCACAGTCTGTACGTCGCAGTCCCACATAGCCAGACCGTAAGGCTACCACCACTCCACCACCACTCTGTTTGTAACTCGTATGAGCATCTCTATCTCTGCGATAGACTATATACCTACTATCAATAAATTCTGAATTGAAAATACTTGGTAATAGCCACGTTTCTACAAGCACGATTATATCATAGTCGTTTGCCAGTATATTTAGATATAATTCATGAAGTTTAGTTCTAATACCGCCACAATTCTGATAATAAATTGACAATTTGTCATTTGTCATTGCAAGAGATTAATCTTATAGAGATAGAAACATAATTCATAATTTACGTAATATTGCACATTACTACCATTTAGAAGCAAGGTTCGGCGCATGTGCAGCGGGTAATGCCAGCAAAAAGAGCTTTCAAATACAGAAGATAAATAACAGTTAATATAACGCCAACGAAAAATATAGAGGTATGCAGAAAAATTACACGAAATATTGACAATTCTTAATATAAATATAAATATAGACAGAAATAGTCACATCTTAAAAATGTCATTTTCACATCTTATCTGCATATACTTTGAGCCCGCTGTTTTACGAACACAAATTGTACCGTTTTTAATCCACACAAATTCATAGTTCTTTTCTAATTTGGCTTTTCTTACTTTTGCGTAAAGAATTTCGTTTCGTAGTGTGAGGTGCTCGTTAACGTAGACCCGCTGGGCAGCTCCGGCGATCTGCAACGACTCGGTGGTGAGTGCACGACGTACGCGCGCTGCAGCAATGATATCATCACGCAGGCGTCGCGTAGCTAGCTGCACGATGATATTACGTGGGAGGTCGGAGTGTGCGTGCGAGCGCACGCGATGCGCCGTACGCACCTGGTCCATAGGAATCGGAATGTTTAACGCAGCGCTTAAATTAGAGACGATGTTTAGAACATTTTCAGTACTCATTTCTGGGACATTTTGAATTTCTAAGTTGCACTGTCTATTTATTTGATCCATATCATCGTATTTGGCTTTGTAAACCTCTAGTTCCGCGGTAAGAGCATTGTATTTTGTAATCATATTGTTCATTTTTTCTTCGCGAGATTGTATAGTAATATCCAATCTATGTTGCAGTTCATCTATTCGACAACTGAAATCAGTCAGGGTCAGGGTGAAAGACTGCAGCTTAGTATCAATACTTTGCATGGCCTGATCTAAATTAAACTGCCAGTCGTTTTTAGTGTATCAAATTTTGAATCTATATACGCGATCAAAGTAGTAGTGTCAATAATTGCTGTAGAAGGGGTTTTCCTAACAGTCGCATCAATATCCGAGTGGCTGGTATTACTCTCGTTCGCAATAAAATTTTTATTGCTAACAACCGGTGGCGAGTGCTTCACGTTAGACCCCGTAGAAATTGATGGAGCACATCCTGTAGATGACGTTGGCGTAGCGGCAGACGACGCGAGGAATGGTACATCTCCAGTCTGTTCTTCTGGCTGGCTAATAGCGGGCTTTGATTGTCGCGTCTTACAAGACATGCACCTCCACTTTGCACGATGCATGGGAAGCAATTTAGAATAGGACGCTTCACTAAAACTGCCGCAATAGAAATGATATTGCTGAGAACATTTACTACAGATAATGCCATCTTTATCTAATATGGCCTCTTTGCACTTACTGCACAGGTTCATATCAACTGTTATTATTGTAATTCTTGTTAGTAGTAAAAAAAAAAAAAGAGTGAGCGCGCCCACTGGTCTCGAACCCGATTTGCCTGGATACGAACGAGTGCGTTACACACTGCGCTACGCGTGTGGTATATCGCGCGGTGAATAGCAGCGGGCAGTACAGCGGAGAGTAAATGCTAACAAGACGTTGCTTGTTTGTAAACAAGTTTTAGTTTGCACTCGGTGCCTAGGTTTAAATTTTAAATCACCCACTCTTATATTAATTTTTATTAGCACTGTCAGTGTATCACACAGGAAATTACTGATTTTTAAAGTTATTTTTAAATGTTATTTTTAGATTATTTATGAACCAAACGCAACTTTATTAATTCAATCAAACTTAAGGAATTATTTTATGTCCCTTTATACAAACAATATAATTTGAAGCTAGTATTTAATTATTTTAACACAAGCTATCACATTTACGTCAGTACGACATTGAATATTTTTTCACATTGGTGTATTAAAAAAAAAGGAAAATCTTAGGTAATAAAACACTGATATTTTCTCTTGCCTATATCTTACAAACAATGTACTTTTTTAATTTTTTTGGATTTTCTACGTAATGTCATGAAACTTTTATGTATAAAAATTTAAATTTTAGTGTAAATTGTAAAATAATAGTCATTTTATACAAGTGATAAGTCCGTAACTTTTATAGCCTAGCTATTCCTATAAAAAAACATTTGCAATATTGGTGGAGAACCATAGAATTCATAGAATATAGAATTTCTTACTTTTTTATTTTCTTTTTTTAGAACTAAAGAGTTCAACACAGAATTCTAGAAAAGGTCCGGTGAATTATTTGTGTCCAACAAATAATCACAATACTCTGTAATTAATATATGTAATTAGCCAAAGTAATCCTCAACATAATGTGTATATCGATAAAAGTCTTCATATAAAGTTCTTACCTTTCGTTTGATGAAACTGTAGCCTACACTCCTAATTCAATTTTATTCTGATTTTTCAGCCATTTTTTTTTCAAATATTCACATTTATTTTGGAAATTATAGTGTCAAAATAATATTAGCTGTTTTTTATTCGTTGTATCTTAACGGATGAGTTTAGCTTTTGTGAAATACTGCGAATGCTCTGTGGAATTATATTTTACATGCTTTAGTTCGAAATAAGAGTTGTAATTTCTCTGATCACTATTAAACGTAAGTTTTAATGGTTTCGTTTTAGTTTCATCAGTGTGGCAACTATCTTTCATGTGAATCTTTTTTTTAATAATTGATAAAGATTTTTTTTAAAGAGGTATTTCCATTTGTCAATTATATAATAACCTTGGTTATTACTGCTGAAATAATTCATCTGAAAATTATTGATTATGACAATAATATATAATGCAATTTTATCTTCTATGGTCATAATATTTCTTTTATTTGCTAATTTATAAATATTCATTAAGATATAATTAAATCAACTTAATATATTACTTTTAAAAATTTTAAAATTAATGAAATGTTTACTATAAATGAACTACAGAAAACAATATTTATTCAATTGAACTAAAAGAAAAAAATATTTATTCATTCATTATAGGCAAACCCTTCAAAACAGATTATTATATCTGTTATACAATTAAGACAGCCACGATAATAGCAAAATTTTCATAGCTTTGAATGCATACACAAAAAAATCAGAATATAACTCTGCTAATATGTTAATTTCGCTTTGATTTTTTATTTATTTATTTCACACCTTTATCATCAATACATATCTGGTAGTATATTTGTAATGATGGAGAACAAAATGCTTTTAAAAATTAAATTGTATGCGTTGAATAAAAAAAGCAACTACCTAACAGAAAGTCAAAAAGATACAATAGTGTTTACATATATCAATAAAATTTCTTTATATTGATTGCATGGTGGTATGGCTTTAAAATGAAAATGCAAGTTATCATCTATACAATAAGAAGATCCAAAAAGTTAATCGTGACTTTTTTTAAATTTTATAAACAAATCTTGTATTTTTTTTATAAATTTGATCTACGCCAATTCATTATATCTATGATATTGAAATTTTCAATATGTCATTGGAAACCAAACGCAAAATTTTCCTAGTTTAACACAAACTTAGTTTGCATTGCGTCTAATAATTCAAACAATTTTAACTTTCGACGTATCTTGGCAGTAATAAGTAAAGAACCATCCCATTCGAAGGCGCTTAACAAAATTTTGCTGCAAGAAATTTTCACGGCACCTTTATTTTGGGACTGTAAACTATTTCATCTGCAGAGGCAGATAACATGTTATAACAAATAAATAATACCTACCTTAATGTACTCTCCTAATCTCAAAAGGTGCCCCCTCTGAGTAATTTAAATACTAATTTAATTTATAATTTATTCATTCGCATCACGCTATGATAAAGGGGCGCGGATGTTAATAGGGGAGAGGAAATAGAGGGTCTCAGTTTGGCTTTAATCGACCCGAATTTCACGCGCATTAACTTGATAAAACTTTCTTAACACTAGTTAGATATGTGAAACATTTGTGTGTGCAAAAATATATTTATTTTATAAATTTTAAATATCATACGCGAATTTTCTTTCAAGTCTTGAAATAGGTATAATAGCGTTTTTATGACCATTGTATAATTACAGTATACGTATTTTATCTGTGATAATTGACAATTAAATAAAACTACGTGGTTATTTCTACTTTCTTTAAGTTCTTTACTGCGACCTAGGTTTAATTGTATTACAACATCTTCAGGATGGCTATTTTCAGCATTTTTAAAATCGTAATCTTTGCTAATAGCCCACCTGAAGATGTTGTAATACAACGAAACCTAGGCCACGGTAAAGAACTTAAAGAAAGTAGAAATAATACTACATCACGTAGTTTCATTTAATCCTGAATAATTAATTAAAATAGGATACAGTAGAATATAAATAAATTAATTTGTTTTTCACAAACAAATTTGTAAACTTTAAACTACATAGTAGGTATTCATACCTACTCTGGATTAATACGTTGATATACCATATTTCCGAGTCACTTGGATGATCTTGTTGGCGGTGAGATTTATAATACAATATTTTACATAATAAGTAATTTAAATAATTTACATATCGTGGGCGTTAATGCAATTTTGAGTAGTTTTATGGCAGAGTCCGGACATTAATATCCGCTATAACACAACGACTAATGTCTTAATATAACTTTAATATATTTAATATGTCTTATTTGGGCACCATGTTAGCCATACAAAAGTCTTAAAATAAAAAAAATGCGAACGCATCTGCTACTGCATTGCCTAGTATTAGTGGGTGGGGGGAGTGGGGCGGAAGGTGTGCGAGTGCGCACCCATTTACACATATTTATTATTCTTATAGATACATACTACAGTCTTAAAATTACCGTGACGACTTGGCAGGGTTGCTGTGCTACAGCAACGGCATATTTACTGTAGACGTGAACGGCTTGACGTCATTGTCGACATTCACACAGCACTCGGAGAATTCTGTTTTCATTTTGGAAGCTGCAATTGAAATTTCAAATATCAGGGAGACGCAAGACTACTAGAAGTAAATAGAAACAAGAAGTGTAAGTGTTATCTTAAACCCTGGTATTTACAAAAGTACTTAAAATAGTAAAAATGCAGGCGCATGCAAATTAGTATCACAATTTAAATAGTACCCGGCAAGTGCGAGTGTAAATCGCCCTCCAACCATCCTATTTTCAGGAAATTATAAATGGCTCCATCAATACATACATGATTATGATCTAGAAATTATGAAGTCATAGTAAAAAAAGATTAAGTTTTCTTCTTTCTCCAAAATTATCATTTTCAAAAACTTCGTTTTCTTTTTCGGATTTGATCTTTTTTGAAATATGAACTTCTTAATATAATATTCCACTAGCCATATTGAATCCATTGAAAGATAAGGGTTTTTGAACCCACAAATGAGGACGCAATTTTGAGTAAAATAAAAAATAGATACAGAGTAGCTGCTGAAAAACAAACCGTAAAAATAGTAAAAACAACCATATTAAAACAACCATACCATACATACAGATATATTACTCACAAAAGGTTTACTTTTTAGCTATGAAACTCTAGAAAAGTAAAGGGGAAAATATTTCTATTATCAAGTATTAAATTAGAAAAAGCAATTTTAACCATCCTTAAACCAGTCAAACTTTTTATGGTAGAAAGGAAATATTTTACGTAAGAAAACGATAAGTATTCAAGACGATCATTGTATTATTTCACTGTGGGAATAGATTTAATATTAGGACCAACGAATCAAGTGAATCCTTTCTCGCTCGCCTTGGTAACAGCTCTCTAGGGGCCAATAAAACGTTTGATTTAGTACTTTTGCACCTTTTTCACACACAATCTAGATGTACCCCGTATGTACCTTGGAACAGAAAATTAATGATTGACTTTACAGTCAATGTACTCTAGCGATAGAGGTTTCACCTTATAAACAAATAGGAACCGGTTCGATATTCTATGAAATATTAAATGAAGAGAAAATCAGTTTTCCATTCACACACCAGCACGTACGCATTTACATATGCACGCACGCGTACGCACACACACACGCATGATATAAATGGTCAAATAATTATTTCATGAAAAAGCGAATAAAACACAGTATATTCATAGTCCTCCCCGTTTTCCCAAGATATAGAGATACTGATACATAAACATGTACTTATTTATTATTTTTACTTATTTCCTTAAACAGTATTGAGCCGGCAGTAAAATATACCAACGTTTTTCCTACTGTATGGTAACATGATACTATAAGTACTTCAAACTTATTATAGGGGTTTTTCTAAATATCTTCTCTGGGACAAATTTCACTTACTACATATAAGATCATTGCTATAATATATGGTTGTAGACTATATATAACGGACATATAATATAACGGACGTCCAGACTGGACGTAAAGGTAGCCACCGATTATGAATTCGCATATCGCGAACTGCATTTTGAGCTCTAAGAATCTCTGCAGACTACAAACTTTCTATCAGCCAATAGTTTAGTTGGGGTATTAAACATATGAAGATGTATGTAAATTCACATATTATAACCATTCGGCATCGATCGATAAATATGTTCGATGGGCTATGGTTGCTTTCAAACTAAATCGTCTACAAATTATAAGCACACTTGCTGATTGTATAGTCGGCTAACTGTATCAATATTCTCATTTCACTCCTAGCTTTGGCACGGGACGGTCGTGCGTAAATTTTATGATGGTGGTGCTGCATAATCGAAACGTCTATCATAAATTTTATAGAGGGATCCGCACTCTAAAGAACACTTAAAAGAATACTCTAATACGAACGCATATTCTACAAAAAAAAGTATAATCCGCATCATAAAAGTTTAAATTGAATAGTAACATTGAAAATAAAAAATTAGAAGACAAATTTATTGTTTTTCGATGCAATTTAATGCCGACTTCGTTGTCAATGTGAGCCAAATATCAGCCGAAAACATTTGGATTAAAACTGTCATTATTATCTAGCTGATGTTAGCTGATAATACCGAGTAATTAATATGTTTGTGTTATGTCTTGTTTAATATACCAGGTAATATCCACCAAGCTAGTAGGCAAAATTCAAATAGAAGTAAAAAGTAGAAGTTGTAAATTAATTTACACCCTGTAAATACATTAAAAAACATATATTTGGATTAGTTTAATTTCTATGCCTGGTTTATTTATTTTAAAGAATGTTGTATTGAAAGGAAGAAATAAGTTAATTTAATACGGAAAATAAAAAACGACCATATTTATTACTTCTTCTATTTCTGCTACTATGATAAACAAGAGTGAAATCGTGCTTTGAAAACTACCCTCCCTATGAAAATAGAGTTCTGCCTTATCAATAGCTTCCGTTTTAATAAGGGAAAATGGAAATGATTTCTTTTCTTTTGCAAAGACAACAGGTACGGCCGAAATTATTATATTATGCAGAATATCATAGTATCATATTGTATCAAAAAATAATTCGAAGCCATTTAAAATGCATATAAGAAAAAGAATTTCTCGCATAGATACTTAAAACAAAATTGTACCTCTGAAAGTCAACATACTAAAAACGAACTAAAGCAGGAGTTAAAGAAGTATTTGGTCAATGTCATGTCAAATAAAACATTAACCAATGTTTTTCATTAATTTTAAAGTACACAAATGTTAGTTATCACAGTAGTGATATATCATTAGAAGTGAGAATATTTTTTTTTCCTAAATAAATTAAGAAAATTTTCAATAACTAGTTTCAGTAACTTATCGTGCACAAGTATTTACTTGTAGTTTATTAGCTTTAACCATTATTTTTGAAAAGTCTTATTTATATATTTTAATATTTCAACATGTAAATCTAATTTGCTACAAATAATTGGTATTTTCTCAAGCTAAATCCTCCTGTCTGAGTGTAATGGACGCTGTTTTCAGAAACTGACATAGAGACTTGAAATTTGTTATAGTATTGCAGAATGATGACTTGCATATATTTAATGCTCAAAAATATTTATACAAAAATATTAAGCAGAGGAGGCAATAAAATAACCGATTTTTTGTGTTACGTTCCCAAAATGAAAGAAATCTTATAGGATCTCTTTAGGATCCATCCGTCTGTGTGTCAAATCCCGTTTTCTGGGAATTGGCTTGAGATATTTTCAAATTTAGAACTATATTGAGGCCTATAGCCTTAAACTGTCATAATTTTTATTCCAGGTAACAAAGAGATATGGCCCTTAAAGTGAATTTTTTTTTGTTTATGCTTTCAATAAAACATACAGAGCACTTCCGCTTGACCTAAGATCTTCAAAGTCTGCATAATTAGAACTTATAGCGAAAGTAAAAGGAAAATCCAAAAGTCAATGATTTCTAATTCTGTATGAAATCGTACATTTTTTTTAAATATGCGGCTGTGAAAGATATCATAAGTAATATATTTTAAAAATATAAATTTTACGTTTAAAAATTATAAATTTTAGTAATTTTTTAATAGAAATATTGGATTAATAGGAAAGTATTGAGGGTTAAAGTTGCACAATTTTTTAAAAATTATAGTTCATTATTAGTTACTATTGCGCTTAGTAAATACAGTTGTTATCTATAACCCATTACCAACATGTAGGTGAAGCGTGGATTCCTTTTATGTAAAAACTTTTGGCTTGTGACTCAAAACGTGATCTGACTTATGTAACAAAACTTATCTGGAAATCTGGCAACTCCGCTCTATCATCAAACTTTTTATCCTGAATGTGATTATTTAAAGACAGGAGTAAATAACAATCTGTTGATACTAAGTCATTAATATGAATATGGTAGAATCTCCCAATGAAAATTCAATAACTTATGGCGAATTACTTTATCTACGTGCGTCCGGGAGTTAACGTGAATAAAATACACTTTGGAGTGTTCTTTACGTCTGTTTTGTATTTCTGTGTAAAGTTAATTGCAGTATATTGTTAAGTATACTCTGGTATTTTTTGGTTGTAGCTCATAATAAAAAAATTCTTTTGCTTTTCACCAAACCGATAACAAAACTTCATTTTGATAAGATTCAGTTTTGGGAGTCGGTATCGGCTTTTCGTATAAATTTAGCTATTGGTGCTTTTGTGTACGGTTTGAATATAAAATCCAAGAAAAGTGTTCCAGTACCTACATGTGACTACAACTGAGCACTGGCGGTGCAGCATTCGTGATGCGAGAATCTTTAGAGAAAGCCGTTTTTAATCACAGTTTAAAGAAAATCTATTTTATGAGCCTTTATTAGGAGATTCTGTGTATGCCTGCACACTTTATTTATTCACTCATTTTAGGAGAACAATAAGTGGAGACACACACGCACATGAAAACATGCACACACAGACTCACACACATACACACAGAAACACGCGCACACGCACACAAACACACACAGAGACACACAAATACACACACACACACAGAGACACACGCACGCACACACGAACGCAGACACACATACGCACATGCACGCACGCACACACAGACACACGATCAAAAACAACCTCGATCTGTGTGTTTTTATTCTATTATGTCCAAAGTACAGAAAGTATTTTAATTGAATTCAATGATTTTTAGCTTTTGGAATTCATGGTGGCACCTAAGGTAGATACAAATTAAATGTGTTAACAAAGGACCAAAATAATATATTTTGAGACTGAACAAATTACATCCAGCTGAATGATTACATAATGGAAAAAAAATTTCAATCTCATTAATTCGGATGTAAGAACCCTAGTAAATATCTTAGATACATACAATCAAGCTAAGATTTTACGAGGCTAAATTTTCAGTCCAAAGTATTTTAATACATTTGAACAAGTCTGGTGATGTAGAACTTTTAATATTAATAAGAATACAAAAATATATATCAAACTACTCTGAGGTTATCTTAAAAAACCATAGCCACAATAATAAAAATTGCCCTTCAAATAAGTTAAATAATTTTTTGAACTTAAAATAGAGAAAATTACCTTTGAACAACCGATTCCAATTCAACGCTCTTTCTTTTTTAGTGTCAAGAGTAATTTCTTTCAATAAACACATTACGAGTATTAGATAATTATTAAATTCAATGTGGCTAAAACCTCGGCATAAGTTACGGCTAAACAAATCGTGTTCTCTAAAAAACCAAAAATAAGTCCCTGGCAAGATGTTTGAAAATTGAGGAGTGCCTTTTAAAACGACAAATTACGGTGTGGCCATATGAAAAATTGTGCTCTTACCCCTGGAATAGTTACTTCGTGGATTAGGCTACATTTTATTATTAAAACTATAAACATCAACATAATCTGCATGTGTTTCCTGGCAGGTCCAACATATCTTTTACTTTTTGATATATTCTGACAACTTACGCCATTTACGCACGAAATAAAAGTCTGTCAGCGTTATGATTAACTAATGGACGTCATCGAGTAATGTGAAAAGTTCGTTCCGTTGATTAATTGCAAAGAATAAAGCTACATGTCGAGAAATTTTTATTATTTTCTTGGTAGTGGTAAACATTAGCACGATAAAAATTAAACGCCAGGTAAAACTTATGTAGTAAAAATGAAATAGTTTAGTTAATAGTTACATTAGACATATTACTGAATTACATCTCATCTTAAAAATATTTATTCAAAATTATAATGCTCTTTGTTTTAAAGTTTCAAGAAAGCAAGATTTTTTTCTCTCTTTATACTTTATGTTTCGAAAATTCTATTTATAGTCTCTATTGCTAACACAATGTATCAAATATCAATACATATGAGCTATAAGCTTATTTTTATAACTTGTCAATTTATTTTAAATTTTAAAATACACAATTATCTTGTTATCTATTTCTAAAAATAAAACAGAACTACTAGCTAATTGCACTATTGCTTATCTGATTAAACTTATATTCTGGGATATTTCTAAAATAATTTTAAAAGTTTCGTAACCACTGAAATATTTCAATAAAAACTACTAGAGAAACGAATGGAGAAGAAACAGCGAAATAAGATACAAGCATTTATTCTATACTGGAAGACTCTTATGTCTGAAATTATTTTGGTAAATAATATATCAAATACATAACTAAGTGTAAGTTATTCTCATCAGCTAGTTTGGGAATGTAGGTACCACGCAAATTGATAGATTATTCTATTTACTGATATTAGTAAAACAAAGATATATAAATACATAGATATGATGCAAATGTCCTCATCTGCTATATATAAATCTGGTAATCATATTAATAACGCAGTTTTGAATAACAATTGTTTTTTTTAACTTATCTCCCAGAACACTCTCCGTGCATGGCGATTCTATATATGCTATGGCATGCGCAACGTGAATCTGATACGCTCGACATTTTTGAAGATATTGCACTGAGAAATTGCAATGAATGAAATCATATCGGGGTATAATGTTTTTTTACGAAGGACGTTTATTTAGTTAAAGTTTAATACATTACCATTGTATTATACAAAATGGGTAAGCAAGAGTAAAGAAGAAATGATAATCGTGCAAAATGCTGCCGCTAGATGAATTTCGACTGACGGCCACAAATGCTTTATTGGCCATCATCGTTCTCGTGGTTATGCTAGAATTATTTTATGGATTTATCGTGCTTATAAGCAATGTCATGTAAAATGAATAACAGTAGAAATATACCGGAATTGAAAGAGAAGATCTATTTTTCGTCAACAGCTGCCACCAACTGCCCCTAAAATTGGGGGTCAAGCTGAAAACAGCATAAAAGTGAATATGTGTTAATCGTATGTAACCGTATACGTTAAATATAGTATGTAGTGTTAGATTTCGTAAAAAATAAATTGTCTTATTTAAGTGAAGCACATATTGAACTACAAGTTTAGTAATTTTTTTAGAGGATTTTAATATTATAGGTGACAAAGTTTATGTTTAATACATTTTAAAAACCTGTTTTAGGTGCAATTTTTTACTTCAGTCAGTTATTTAATTAAAATTGATCCAAACTGGTATCAAGAAGATATTATAGTAAGCAAATTAAGTGACGCAAATAATATATTTATATAATATTCAAGCTAGTTACTTGATTTAAATAAGGATATTGATGAAGGCAACATTAAAACAACTGATATCCCGTAAATTAAAAATTCGTGTAAGGCTTTGTGTTATTTTATAGCGGAACTTTAGGCTTACGTGAGAGTGTGGAAATTATATCTACAAGCAAAATTTATACTTTAGAAATAAAAACGGTTTTGAATTGCTTATATGTTATTTGTAATGACGAAACGAGTATTAGACAACTTATTGATAATATTAAGTATTATATCTATCTACTTTAATGTATCTAATTGATACATATGGCGGACTTATTGCTACAAGAGCAATCTCTTACAGCCAACCACGACACCAGTCTAGCCCCGTTCGACGAACGGCCGGGAATCGAACCCGGGTCGCCGCGGTGCGTCGCATCGTCAAAGGCCGTATGCCTTGTGATCAACCCAACACACCACGACGACGACTATTATGACTCATTACTTAAGAATGGAAACAGAATATGATTAATTTTGTATTTAAAAGCAGATTGTTTCAAGTCACGAAACTTCAAAAATTGAGTTCGCGAGCGTTATTGGTATTATTCAAGACATGAAACCGGAATTATCGTCAAATAAGGCTGCGTCTCTAATTAAAAATAGATTACAACGTTTCAACCAAAATTATTTATCGATTTTTGAGTACGGGAAAGCAATAACAGAGGTTTTCGTAGACCTGCCGATATCGCAAGCCAATGGACACAGAAATTGTCATAACACTAAAAAAATTTCCGATGGCTTACGAAACCGTAGGTTAAGTAGGATCATTTCCGCCAGAGATTATAGCTCATTGAAGAATCCATGTAGATAGCATTATCTAGGCTGCCCAATATGAAGGATTATCCACGCATCTATTTCCGGAGAGTTAATGGGTAAATCAAATAAATATTTTTATAGGTCTAAAAACTCCTGCAGTAATTTTAAATGATCAGCAGGCATTAAAATGAGCGTTCGTCTCTGAACAGGGGTCGACATTAGGGTCATTCTGGTTGGGAGACGCTATCGTGCAAATAATATGGAAAACAAGAGATGAGCAAACGTAACATCAACACTATGAATAAATCTGAAAATGGTAATTCGGACCCAGAACCTAGGTTAGATCAATTTTTTCGTAACTAAAAATAAATATAAGATTTTGTCATGTAATAGCGACTATTTTGTTAATTTGTTTATATCACCAGGTAGTAAAACTTTTTTTATGCTCTCTTATTAGACTCCGGGGCTTCCTTATCAGCACTAAAGTATAAATTTGAAATTGACCGAAACATTCCTTTACGTAAAGAATTCGTGACTCGAAGGCAAATTCAGACCCTTAAATATGTTTAATTACCGTTTAAGTTAAGATAATGACCCCGTTAGTCACAAGATCTTTTTTTATTATTTACCATTTAAAGCTAATGAAATTCTACGTTGCGACTTTTTAAATCGATTTGGATCACTATTAAATTTTAATAAACATATTTTGAAATTCCATACTTATTGAAATAAAAAATTTTATTAGGTACCTATATGCTGAAAATTATGAAATAAATAAATTCAAAATTTAACCGCGATGCGAATCTAATCAATATATTCAAAGTGTAGCGTTCTGCAAAAAAAATTATATTTAATTATTTAATCTTATCTCTAATAAAGGAATATTACCAGACCCTCAAAAAATAAAATTGTTTAAAAATTGCCCATGCCTAATAAATTCACATGAGATCAAACGTTCGTTGCTTTCACAAATTGCTACAGAAAATTCGTACCAAAATTAACAAAAACAGCTCAGACTTTGAACAACCTTGGAAGATAAATATATCATTGCCATGGTATGAAAAATGCCAACAATTTTTTAAATTCTTAAATCATATATTTGTGTCACCGCCAATTTAAGAGTATCCTAAATTTTCTAAATATAATTATTATATTTTGCAGACAGAGACCTCAAATAAAGCAATAAGATAAATTTTGTCTAATAAAAATTGCAAACCAGTTGCATTTGCTAGTAGAACTCTTAGCAAAACTGAATCCAGTTATAGATAAAGAATTATTAGCAGTCTTTTGGGAAATAATTTTTTTCCGACCTCATATAGCCAAGATTTTAAAATTAATACAGACTACAAACCAATAATACATTGGTCTGGTATTAAATGCACTTCGAGTAGACTAATGAAATTTAGATTAATGTTAAAGGAATATACATTTGACGTAGAGAACATTAACTTAACGTTAACTTCTCAAATTTAAGGTGGGATCAACCAAAGGTCCTTAGATTGCATATTTAACCATTTGAATCACTCGAATTGCGTTTGAGTGAACCAAAACTGTTCAACAAATGAGATAAAATGGATACATAAGTAAAGAGACTAAGGTATTGTGTTAGATTTCTGGTAAATGGATGATTTTTATTAAATGTCTTGACTCAGAATCACAAATGACGCGATACGCAATCACAAATGACGCGACGCGATAAATTTTATGAATATTTAAATATTCAAGAAACATGTGTAGTAGGGAAAGAGGATAATAGAATTTTTATAAAAAAGTTGGTAGAAGAAATAAAAGACACTAAAGATAGGTCCAAGCCACCCGTTAGTGTAATAAATAATGTATGAACTATAGATGATACGGATGATAGAAAAGTACTACTTGAAAGACTTCTATCTCCTGCCTAGCAGTGATCATGTAGATATGAGAAAAACGTCAAAGAATATTAAAAAATATCATTATTGGCCAGAACTTGATAATGATGTTAGAAATTATATTCGGTGTTGTGACAAATGACAGCATTAAAAGCATTTGCCACCTCTAAAAAAAGCCGATACTTATTACAACTACGGTTAACACTGCATTTGAAAAAAAATATTAAGGTATTGTAGGTCCATTACATATCGACAACAATAACTACCACTCTATATTAATATTACAGTGTGAACTTGCATAATACGTAGAAAGTACTCCCTTAACTTCTAAAAAACAGGGGACGTAGCAAAATATTTTTTCAATAATTGTATTCCCAGATATGGCGTATCAAAGGAAATATCTACTGATCGGGGAAGGAATTCATTGCAAAAGATGTGTAAGTTATTACAAATAAAACATCTAAATTCTACCGCCTAACATAATCTTATCAACTTGAAAGTATCACATTAACATTTGAATACTTTTCTCCGAGCACAAACTGATAATCATTCAGAAACGTTGAGTAGTTGGCTTCCTTTCTGGTCGTTCTCTTTTAACACTATGATTCATTCGGAGACGTAGTTTACACCGTATATTAATTTCAAAGTAATCTAACTAAGCATGTTGAACCACTTTATGACCATGATTACTATCATTTCAAACTCAATCAGTGTTGGCAGTTAGCTCAGAAAGACCGGGAGACAATTTGCTATAATTCAAAGCAAAAATAATTTTTTTACTATAAATGTATTAATCCCATATGCTCTGATATTAAAGATATAGTTTTAGTATAAAATGAGGTAGGTAATAAGTTTGATCCAATTTTTTCTTATCCATTTAAATAGTTAGGAACATGCCATTAAACGTGGAAATAAAAAAATGGTTAATTAGAATTAATACACAAAAATCAAACAAAATTACATTATGAATGATAAAACTTTTACTGTAACCACATTAAACGAACAGCATAAAAGCAAAAAAAAACTACTAATGTGTATTTTTTTTCTTTCTGCTTAAAATATTTAGTGATGTAGCAATACATAAATATAGATACATATAATACAAACGTACTCATCTTCTGCGTATATTTTTGGTGATCATATTAATAAAGGAACCTTGTATAACAATTGGTTTATTTGACTTTTCTCCTTCAGCAATCTCCGCATACAAAAGCCACCGTTTTTACATTAAATCTGCTATGATCTCCTCAAAACTTTCTGAACAAAATTCCCTATTTTCCTGCTGAAAATTATTTTTTCGGACCGCCAATCACAAACGTACGGGTTAGGGAAAATATTTTAATTTCGAATATATAGTCGGATGAAAGAAGCAGCGGTCTTATTTAATGTAATCCTTCTATTTATACCCAACTGTGACGAAGCTCAAATTAAAGTTTTTAACTGCTGACTACGCAAATATACCATACACCTACTTTTAAAGCTTCAATGGTTAGGCTGACTCTAATAAATGAGATGTCATTTTATCTATTATAACATAATGAGTAATAACACGAGAGGTTTAAATAATTTTTTTTTTACATTAAGAAATTTTTAAATGAAAATCGAATTATATTTGAACAAAATTTATAATTAAAGAGTATAACTTGTGTTCAAGAAAATATCCGATCATAATTTTTCGTATTTAAAAAAAATTGGCTAAGAAGGTGTGGTTTAAGACACGTACGTAAGCGATCCTAATGTACATGCTTGAAACGATCAATCGCGAGCAGCTCGCCTATGAGTAAGTGAGCGCCATTGTATTTTTGTTTTTAACAAAATTACAGAAGAACTTAAAGAAACCTACCACATTAAATGCTAAGTAAAGCACGGTAATTTCCAAGTTTAATGACCCACAAGATTCAACAAGCTTTTGGGAATGAAGCAACCTGGGCATCAAAGTCTGGCACCACACTGGCAACTGCTTCAAAAAACCGCACATCAACGGAGAATGAAGCAGGTACTGGCAGATCCTCGATCATCATCTTTGACCAATTAAGAATCCTGATATAAGATCATCGAATTAGAGTCAAAAAACTTGCACATGATTTCAGCATCAGCATCGAATTCAATCATTCCATTTTGACTGAAGATTTAGGTTGTAAGAGTATCTCAGCAAAGTTATTTCAAAAGCTACTAACGATCGAGCAGAAACAATACAACATACGCGTGCTTCGCCGAGTTCCCTATTCACACTACATGTAACTTCTGGCTTTTTTTCAAGCTGAAAGGGCCTCTAAAAGGAAGCAGTCTTCAATCAAGAAATACATCATGCAGAATGAGAAGAACCATCATTAAAGGGGCGTTCCGCCGCAGCTTCCAATGCTTGCAAAACCGTTAAGAGAAGTATATGATAGCGCCAGGGGACTGCTTTGAAGGAGTATAGTATAAGATTTTCATAGCTAAGTGCGAATAAAGGTCGGACAGTTTTTAAACCAACACAGTACATTATTTACACCTAAATCTATAGTTATTTCATACCTAATTATGTGAATATACTTTAAATGATATTATTTTTCTATTTGGCGGATAGAATTTGTTCAGCAATATTGATTATTATTTAAAAAGGAATTCATTTTCAAATTTTTATTTCAACTAAATGTAAAAGAATCTTTCAATATTTTCCAGTAACCTAACTCACATTTTTCTATCTACATGTATATGTTTGTGAATTGTGCATGAAAACCTAGTATCACAGCGATTTTTTTTAAAACCATAATGTTTAGGTTTTGTCATGCTTTCTAAATCTTAAAAATTAAATATAGGTAAAAACGTGAAATGAGGTATATGGAAATATGCTTTACGCATGTTGAGATACATGGTTTATATGAGTGCGGATATACATTTGTTTGCAAAAAAGGGCACCTACAACTTATTTAATAGCTACGGAAATATTATAAAAAGGAGATTTTATATGCATTCCAAAAATTTAAAATATCTGCGTATTAAATAGCAAAAAAAGGTAAGGTATTCAAATCAGGTGGTGTATTCAAAAGAAGACCAGGATAAAAACAGTGCACTAAGCCAGGGATAAGCAGACATACCATGGGCCAGTTTTACGAAATCGGAAATCTACTGCACAAACAGTCTCGAAGAAGTAAGAGATGTAAGTATTAACCTGTGGGCTATCAGAAATAGACTTTTAGAAGTCGATATACATTGCTGAAGACAGTCTAAGTGTCTTCTCAATGGGCGCCATATTTTAAGGTTATGGTTTATCCAAAATTAAGCGCCATGGACGAACGCGGAGTGGAGTAGGGTTTTATTTTCTGATGAAGCCAGAATATCTTTAGTTGGTGGGGACTAATGTCGCAAAGTGATGAAAAGACCTGGAGAAAGTGATGCAGGTTCATATTTTGAATATATTTCGTCGTTCGGGGAAGACTGTTATTTATTGGGTAGACATAGCCTCCGAAGATCGTACGGAGTTAGTTTTCGTTGAGAATAGCTGTCTGAATACACAATAATACATCAGGAAATCGTGATTGCTCATGCACAACCAACATATGCCGTTACAGGCGCTGGTACTGTCTCCATAGACTATAACGCTCGAGAACACAGAGCAGGAAAAGTAGACGCTTAACTGAGGTTGGGGTTTACCATTTATGTTGGCCAGTAGTAAGTCCCGACTTCAGTCCTATTGAGCATCTGTGAGAAATTCTAACACGTCATGTTAGAACTGTATATCTAGCCCTACGAAACATTGGAGAGCTAAGTACAGTTCTTACCTATGAATGGGGATCCCCAAGAAATTTAAAAACTTTATCCAATACGTGCCAAGAAGAATTACAGCCGTCATTTCTGGAAAATAAGACCACAGTCGATGCTAATGTTCTTTTCGTCTTATTTTGATTAAAAAGATTAATTTGAAAATAACACGTAAAAATGTTATTATTATTTATTATTTATTTACAAGCCAAAAGTTTTATAGTTTTTTTTTATACAACCTGGTTTACTGTACAATCAAGTAAATTCTAAAAGTATGAAAACAATTTAGATCAAAATAAAATCATGTAGCGCATTTGGTGGAAACTACTTCTAGTCAGATATATCAAATATGGCTATATAATATTGTAGTCGAATCATTTGTTATAACATAACGTACAGCATGCGAGTCTAGTCTCGAGATAATAGCATTATAAAATATAACTGTATAATATCCAATCTGCAATAAAAGAAACTTTTATGCTAAATGCACCCCATTTGAAAGTAATCAAAACCTAGACGAGCGAACCATTATAATTTTCAAGCTTCCGCTACATAATCGACTATAGAATAAAACAATTTTAATTTAAATTCTCCTTAAATTAATTTTGTTTTATTATAGCATGATTTTATTACATTTATCTAATTCACTATGACATTATAGTATTTTTTCACTAAGGTGTTATAATAATTTGGCTTCACACATATAATTAAATATTACGTATTCTAAGGGCATTATTTTATAAAAAAAATACTCGTTTATGTTAATAACTAAAATTGACGCACTTTGCCTTCATAAATTTAAAATCAGCAGATCGTTAAATCTCATGATTTAGGCATGCGGTACAGCATCATAACTAAGGAATTAGAACCCGAAGTTTAATTATAACTTCTCCGTTTAAGACCAAGGATACTAATTTAAAATCATCATCAAGTCTCACGGTTTGCACGCAGTCGACATGTTTCTAGATATCGATTAGGTTTCAAAAATTGTAAAAATAAAGTGATTGCCACAACAATTCAGATCCAATAAGCCTGAAAATATATATAGATACAATCAAGATATCAGTCCGATAATTACAAAAATCAGTATCTTTATAAATATATCCGTATTGAGTTGACCACTATCACTTACCATTGGCCATCACATTCATATGTTTGGTAGATAACAGAATAGTTAATTGTACCTGGCATAATCTTCACATTATTTTGCTGCTTAACAATTTATTGAAAAATTGACAGGTTTTCCAATATTCATGAAGGCTACTTACACTCTCTATTGACACTCAAGACACGTTTTAATATATATTATTATAGCACACGCAATTATATTTTAATAGATATATAATTCCAAAAATTTACAACACGATCATTGAAACAATTTTTAAACCGCAATATATTAAACCCTCCCTTTAAATCGAATCTGATACTTTATTTCTCATCTGGCCAAACCGAATATATAAACACAAATTTACATATATCCAGTACATCATAAAACAAGATAACGGTAGAAATCAATGTCGAAACTTTTCATTTTGTTCCAAATATTTTCTTAATTTACTTCCGAAATATCACAAAGCGCCATGAAGCCGCCGATCCGACTTACCATTAAATTGCTTTAAACGCCCAAACAGATGAAACTCGCTAGTTTGGAAACTATTTAAAGATGTGTTCGTGAATTATAGAGATAGATATTTTCGTAGACTTTCAACAACGCCGCGGGAGAGCAAGCGGAAATGGTATTCGCTAGGTCAGACTAGTGCACCGGATGTTCTATTCCATCATTCAGGTTAGTCACTTTGTTGCCACGTATGAGGCAGGATCGCCAAAAGCCTACAAGTAAAACGTCGGTTCGAATACGTCTACCTTTTGAACAACCCTCGAATCCTTGAACATAAATAATAAATCAAATAAAATTACCAACGTTTCTCGGAAACATATTTCGTAGGCAAAGGAGCGGAATGGCAGTAGATAGCTTGCGTAGGCGGCAGGTAATGTTTGAAATTATGATGTTAGGCGCGTAATAATCCATTAAAAGTCGGTTCAAGGGTAGGTTAAAGCAAATTAGAAAAGGTTTTCCCTTTAAGCACTTGCATGTTAGGCATAATCAACTTAATGGTACTTCTTAGATTTTACATTTTCTCTTTTAGTTCGATCAAAGTTAATGGAGAGACCTTTCCTTCAGTAAAGGTTTGTTAAAATCTTACTGGATCTACTGTCACCCTAAAATTGCACTAAAATATTTCCTAAATATTAGTAATATAAAGCTGTTTTCAAAAATAAATAGCACCGATATGAACCGTAACTGCTTCAGAATAATATCGATTATGTTCCAACGAAATTTGCATACTACACTTTAATGTCAGTACATAGGATATTATAACCTCGTGTGCACTCTTGTTTCAGATTATTAGCTATTTCATGCCGATCTACTTAAAGTAATATCAATGGTTATCGTGTTGTGGCAATGGACATTGAAATATAATTTTTATGTTCTAGAAGGATAATTATATATTTATAAATCGACTTATGTTTCTTTGTAATGCAGAACATTTTTTTATCAATAATCAACATATAATGTTGATTTTTGATGAAAAAATGTTTGGACAACACTAAATTAAAAATGCTGTGGTACACATAAACACCAATTATATATACCCGTAAATAATTTCCATCAATGCAATTGTTATGATAAAAAAATAAAATTCTAATTTCTTCCTTGTTTAATCTTTCTTCTCCTCGCGTCATTATTCTTAATACAAATAGTTGTGACCCTCACGGATAAACTTTTCGCGGACTTTTACTTTATTCGCCTCTGTATGTCTGGTGACATCTCAGACACAGTCTTGTCATGTCAGTCTTGAATGTAGAGAAAATCTTATTGAATAACTTTAAGAGACTGTGTCTGTTCAGTTTATTCCCTTTCACTTATTAGTCATGAGTTTGCGAGATTGTCACACTTTTTTGACAATTATCTCTTTAAATTTTAGATTCGATTCACCCAAATGGTTTCATTGTAAAGGCAAACGCTTTTTGTTATTATAGTTGATATTTTAGGAGGATTCATACAAGTTAAAAATTAGAGCTGTGACTATTAAGAAAAGTCCTTTCTATGTATTTTTATAAACAGTGAAATTAAATTACAATAAGCTCAGTAGTAGTGCAATGATGACTGTAGTGTAGTAAGTTCCATGATAGTAAACTTTCCTTACCGTGAACCGCAACATATTTCCCGTGCGTACATCACCCAAATTACTTCGTGTACTCAACCATATGCACACCTAAAAAAAGAAAGTATAATTAAATGAAAGATAGAAAATATCTAAACATTTAGATTGAGTCAAAAAATCGATTAACATTGTTAGAAAAATGTAAGGAATAAGATGACGAAAAACACTTTTAAGTGTAAGTTAACTACAAAAACCTACTAGTACTAAGCCTCCTTGAATACATACTTAGGGATACAACCATAATTTTTTCTCATAATCTTTGTAACTCAATGAAAACAAGCTACGTCTCTTTAGTAAATTATAGGGTAGTGATTTGTGGCTGGCACAATCTATATACTTTCGCTGGTCAATAATATTTTGAAAGAATATTCACTTCAAGTCCACGCTGATAATCCACGAAATAATCATAACCTTTACAAAAGTCTCAAAACAATAAACTTTCTTTAATTACAGTTCCTCTCTTACCCCTCTCTAAAAACTTATCTCCGACATCCTCTAGTTGACAAGCTCTAGTTCTTTACTCATTTCTCAACCGACGCATAAAAATTAAAATTTTGTTTGAAGAAATTATTTTCTTATATTTTTTTATGTAAATTTATGATTTTATTTTATTGGCAGTTAAAAAGTTACTGCCTTTAGTCTACTGGAACAAATTACTTTTTATATTAATTTCATTTAACATAAGCTTGTTTGCACATTGATGGTATAATAAATAAACAAACCTTTATTTATTTGTTAAAATCGATATATTTTTCATTGTTAATTTCTACTCACAAAAGTTGAATGTAAAACTTAACCTTAGATATAACATTTAATGTAATCAATATGAATGGTGATTTTAGCACAGACAATTTTTACATCCAATAGTATCAAAAATGAATTAAATTGATTATAAGAATGAAAATTCATCTCCCTCCGCTATAAATTTTCATCGAATTACTATTATTTACCACAAAAATTAAAAAGAAAAGATCAACCAACCAAATTATTTGCCTATAATTTATTTATCAGTGAACTGGTGTAGGATGAAAAAGGGGACAAATAACAATAAACTAGACATGAAAATGAAAACTATGAGAGATAATTTTTTAATTAATTATAATAAAAGCTTAGTTGCCAGAAATATTCAAAAAGTAATGAAAATAATTGTAATTGAATATACAAAGTTTCCCTCGAGTCGAAACCGGTAATATTTTTATTGGAAAAATTATTTTATGAATGTGTCGTGCTTGAAATATACGATGAAATTTTGTCTTCCATTTACTTCTTTTATTTATACGCATATGTATCATATATAGCTATCTCCGCTTAATCCATCATTAAATACAAAATAAAATTTACCCCTGGGGTTTTTTGTTTCTTTTTGTCACTCAATCAAAAATAGGAAAATTGCCTTAAATAGCTTATACAATTGTTCAAGTCGATAAATGGTAATATGGTAATGACTATAATAATAATCAATGCTATAATCGTCGTCGCCGTGGTGTGTTTGGTTGGTCACAAGGCACATACAGCCTTTGACGATGCGACGCACCGCGGCGACCCGGGTTCGATTCCCGGCCGTTCGTCGAACGGGGCTGGACTGGTGTTGTGGTTGGCTGTAAGAGATTGCTCTTGTAGCAATAAGTCCGCCATATGTATCAATTAGATACATTAAAGTAGATAAATAAATAAATAAATAATAGTAAGTAAAATTTTTAGATAAAGCTAGCTTCTAAATTAAATCTATTCAATCGGGTCATTACAGAAAAAACATGCGCATTGATGTTTTTTACTATTTAAAAATATATACACCGAAACTGTCAGATTGCAAATGACATTGGTTTATCCGGAATTAATTAATTTCGTTTTCGAATTTTGATAGATTTGACACTTTCGTATTAAACTCATCAACTCAAAATTATATTGACTGCTACAGGCAGCTTTGCTCACGATAACCTTTGATCACAATAAGTTTTTGTAGGTCTTCTAAGTATATCAATATAAAATGTTTACTTTGGATCAAATTTCACTTTACGTGAAGAAGACATAAAAAGTTGCCGATCTATTATATAAGGATTATTAACCTAAACTCCTAATTATGTGGTAAAAATGAGATAACACACATTATATTTTGGATAATAGATTTTATTAAATTATAAATCTTAATCAAATGCATAAATATATTTTGATACCTTCGAATTTTTGTTGTAATGCATGTACTTTTTTTAATATTTAAAATTAATATTGTAAGGGATATCAATTTCAAAAAAGCTTGTTCGACTGTTGCACGTTCAATTTCTGAGCTATTAGGTAACAACAAAATTTTCATTTAGAACATTGTTAGTAATTAAAGTAACATGCAAAATATGGATGCATAAATCAATAAAAAAATAAGTACGACGTAACTTTTATAAACAAAAGAGGAGTTTGATCTATGTGACCAGTTTACTTGGCCAGTTTTTATACCAAGGTGTGACTGTGGAGTAACGCGCTTCTCCACTTCCGCTGCATTATTTCATCGTATATTACCGTAATGTGTTTCGCAAATAATTTAGAAATAATAAAAACGGTAAACAAATCAATGGATCTTTTATTAAAAACTGCCGTTAAACACCATTCTGTATTCATTTAAAGGGTAATAAATAAATTAGAAATAAAAGAATACGACTTTTTTTCTTTGAAACTTTTTTCATTACATCAAACAAAGTAATAAATTCAAATCATTGATAAAATTTGCGGATATTTAAATTTAGTTATGATATATACGTACGAGAAATTCAGGTGTGCAAATTGGTAAATATCTTGATTTAAATAATATATAAACACGTTAAATTGTTTAAGTCGACGTAAACTACGTCTGAACAGCTTCACAAAAAATCTCCTCCTTTCTCGGTAAACAAGTAATTTAAGTTTGCTTCACGGTATCAAACTGTACGTGAAAATGTTTACAAGTCGTCCTTGAAATATATGATGAAATTTATAGAATTTATATATTTAAACGACTTATATTATAATTTCTTTTAATTATTCGATGCAAAATATTCTACGCATATTTTGGAATAAAAAAAGATGTGTTAACTTGTGTAATGTTTCATTTGCTTTAAAGCTCGTCATTCACAAGGGATGCATAATTCATTCAACCCATCAAGATGGCCACGAGCCACGAGTGACATTGAAATGTCTTGAGAAAATTGTAACCTAGATTCAGGAAAAAAAGGTCCGGTAGAATTTAGTCAAACGGTTTATTTATCTCCGAGGAAAAGTCGCCGCAATAAACAGTAAAGGACAATGCTGTTATGTTCTATCAAACGTTAAATGGATTTATACTGAGAAATAAATTTATGACCTTCTTAAATATTCACAGGTATACTAGATTTTTGATGAAGAATGTGCACGTCGAGGAACGTCGCGTAAAGGTGATTTTATGACATCTTCTCACTATTCTACAGATGGAAGGAATTAACACGGAATTACTATTTATGTATTTCCGTGTATAAATCCTAATGCATAAGTATTTAAGTACTAAAAGGAATTAACTTTTTAAGAGCAATATAATTTTCTAAGATACATAATACTTTGTGTACATGTCTATTAATTTCCCACATTATAACCGCTGCCCGATATATTTTATTTAAAACAATTTTATATTTAATCTAATATCATTGGAAGAGTATTATTTATTTAAAAATAACTAAATGAGAAACATTAGCTGTGAAGTATTATCCTTTATTATATCTTAGTGAATATTAATGGCTAACGAAAAATAACCAAAAAATTAATAGACACTATTAAAAACACAAAACTACTAATAACAAATATATTTTAATTACCATTTTTTTAAAATAAAGAGTCAACTTAAACTTGCATGATTAGTGTTATATACTATTCTATAGACACACAGTTGCATGCAATCCTTACCTACTTGGGTTTACAGTATTCGTATCAATCATGCCATGTTAACATTGTAGGGACTTGGTAAATTATGAAAGAAAGAAAAACGAATACGGCATTTATTATGTGCTTTCAGATGTAAAATTTATATCAAGTATTATTTCTTCATTATCATTAGACATTTAGTTGTAATTTATGTTTACAGAAAAATATTGAATATATTTTATAATAAAATATTAATAATTTTTTTCAGTTTATATTTTAGCTAATATATTTATTTCATTTTTTTCTGCTATTTTTTTGAAAGAATAATAATTTTTAGGAATGTTTATTGCTACAAAAAGTCAACATCGAAATAAATTAATAACTTCATTTATTATGGGGGTAAATCAAAACACGTATAAGTCACATAACTGTAATTTTTATAACTTAACTATTCTAACACAAATATGCAAAATTAATAGTAGTCCGTGTAAATTTGCAATTGAGCATATAACTCTAGAAAGAGTCACGCGAATTAATTATAAGACGTTGCCAAATTCGGAATAATGCCTTACAAGATTCCTCTCCGCTAATATTGTTTAACTACCTAAAGTAATCTTTAACCCTTAGCGACATAACCTGGGTAACATTTGTGTTAATTAAAGATCTATAATGTGGAGGACGATTTAATTAACTTTTTCCTTAATTTTTCAGTCATTTTCGTTCACGTTTTCCCTTTTTTCACAAGACGCTTGACATATGATACATGCTGCACGATGAATGTATAATGTTAGACCGTAATTTAGTTTACCTGAATTTTATTTGATGTATATATTTTTTTTTCAAATATTTATATGTCATAACAAACAACATCTGTTATATTATGTTGTACCAGGGGTAAATTTGTTTAAATATAAGGACTTTGTACAATCAAAGAATATGCGCTCAGCAAGTTCACTTATTTTCACAAAATATTGCAGACAGCTTAAAAGACGAAGTAAAAAAATATTTTAATTTCTTAACAATCGAATTGCGAAAAATGTAAAGATAAAATAAAGATAAAGAAGTAAATCTACAAAATAGCAAAAAGCGAAATAACACGTGAACATTACTACACCGTGGATTGCGCCCTATGGAGTTTCTTCGAAAAAGTTTTAACGATCAAAGATGCTGATTCTCTAACATAAATAGATATCAAATTGGTTTTTCTACTGCACCATAGATGGCTCCTGTGTGATGTAACAAAAAATAGATATGGTCTAAAATATATTAAATACTGATCAAAGAGTAAATTAATTATATGTTTCCATTCAGGAAAATTCCTATATTCCACTCTAAATCAATGAAAATTTAATTTACATTAGGTATAAGGTTCCTGTGACGTTACACACAAACTCAGAAAGTAAGAGTGTGCAAACATGCTTTATAGAATATGAACATCATAACTTTAGAATCGTTCGAGATATCACAATGAAAAAGAAAAGTTAGTCTCTGAATTTCCTAAATTATTCCTTGGTTTATTACCTATAATTTATGTCATATCAATACATTTAAAAAACTTTAAAGTAAACCAGTTCGTACCAGGAGATAATTTTTTAACTTTTAATTTGTTCTAGTAATTGACTACACAAAAGGAAAAATTATCTAAAAGCTGAAAACTAGAAATCAGACAGTCACTTCAAGTTCGCCTAACCACATTAACAATTAACTATTGTTTTAAACTGATTAACATTTCCTACTTTCATCTTTACATTTTTCGCATTTAAATTGTTAAGAAATTAAAAGTTCGTTTTCACTTTATCTTTTATAGCCGTCTGAAAAATTTTGTAAAAATGAGTAACTTTGTATATTCTCTGAAACAACTTGCTGAGCGCATATTCTTTGATTGTACAAAGTTCTTATATTTAAACAAATTTACCCCTGGTGCAACATAATATAACAGAGGTTGTTTATTATAATATGTAAATGAGGGTAATTATTTGAAAAAAATATACGTGACAGAAAATTTAGGTGCAATAAAATACGGTCTAACATTATACATTCATCGTGTAGCACGTCTCATATGAGAAGAGAGCTTATGAAAATGAGGAGAAGAGTGGACGAGAATGACTGAAAAAATCAGAATAAAAGTTAATTAAGCTTATAAGCTTCAATTTCTTAACTCGTCGCCACATTATAGATTTTCAACTAATACACATACGTGACCCAGACTAGGTCGGAAAGTGTTAAAGATTAGGTAGTTAAATAATATTAGCGGCGAAGAATTTAAAATTTTGCAAGGCATTTTTCCGGATACAGCTACGTCTTGTAATTAATTCGCGTGACTCTTTCTAGAATTATATGTTCAACTGAATAAATTACACAGATTAATTAATTTTGCAAAGGTATATTTGTGTAAGAATAGTTAAATTAGAAAAGTGACAGATAAGGGATATGTAACAGTTTGATTTTAGCACCATAATAAATTTAAATATTAATTTCTTCAAATGTTAACTATCTATAACAATAAAAAGTCTTAAAAGTTATTATCCTTTACCGTGTTTCCAAAAAATTGCAGAGAAAAGTTAAATAAATAGCTTAGTTAAGATATAGGCTAAAAAATATCTATATTTTACTAGACAATATATTCAGTATTTTTCTATAAATATAAATATACAACCAAACGTCTAATGGTAGTGAAGAAATAATAATTTATGTAAATGTTCACATGAAAGCACATAATAAATGCCGTATTCGTTTTTTTTTTCATTATTTACCAAGTCACTACAATGTCAATATGACATGATTGGTACGAACACTGTAAACTCAAGTTGGTAAGGATTGCATATATCTGTGTATTTATACAATAGTATATAATACTAATCATGCAAGTTTGAACCTCTTTATTTGTTATAAAAATAATAATTAAAATATATTTTATTAGTAGCTCTCTGGTTTTTAATGGTGTCCATAATTTTTTTGGTTATTTTTTGTTAGTTATTAATATTCGCCTAGATATCATAAAAGATAATAATTCTCACCTAATGTTTCTCATTCAGTTATGATTTTTATATAAAAAGTAATCTTCCAACAATATTAGATCAAATATAATCATTTAATTCGAACCTTTGTAAAACAAACAAATGAAATTATAATACAAAAATTCAAACGAATAAACTATAATAGTCCGGAGATCGATCCGAATAATATCAAGTATGAAAGTCAAACAAAAAAACAGCTTGTCAAATAAATTGAGCGTACGGGATATACTGATTACACTTCCATCTCACTGCGCACTATTTTTTATCACGGAATATCAATACGTATGCAATATATATACACGGGGTAATGTAACTCATTAGTACCAATTGGCTAATCAAATAAAATTATTTTCAGATTGACTATAACACTATCATATCACCGTCGAATCTTCTCGATTGTCGACGCGCAGAATGATAGAGTATTATAATCATCTGAAGCAAAAACGACGTGCATTTTTTGAATATTAAGAGAGTTGCGTATTCTCAAGGATAGAGTTAAAATGGTGCTCTTTACTAATTTGTAATCTGAATTAAAGGATATCTCCTAGCGTTGCAGAAGGTGAAATATTTAACAGAATATAAGAAATGCGAATGCACTTAGTAACTGTAAACGGAGAACAATATACGTGTAATAATAAATCATAACCGTTTTTCGAAATTCTGGAAAAGAGTAAAATCGACTTTCCGTGTAGCTTGTTTTATGTAATTTTTTTAATTAATACTTTTTGAGATACTAACCGATTACACTTGTATTGATTGGTGTTTTTTATAAAGAAAAAGAAAATACCAGAAATTATTCCTTCAATACTCTTTGCATATACTTAAATTTTGTAGATTCTCATTAGCCATAAGTTTAAAAAACCATTCTTGAAGTTAGAATGTAGTCGACTTTAACTTTTTGAGATTGAAAATTACATCATGTAAAAAGCGCTGCGTTAGAAAATAAGGTTTAAAAAATGTAACCCAAAGTTTTTTGTGAGTAAGTCTTTGTATTTAAAACAATATTATAATTTGTACCTTCATCAAAATGATAAAAGAATTGCCTTAAGATTCTGAGAGAGTCAACAAAAATGTGGGGATTAGGATGTTTTAAAAAAATCGTAATGGATAACCAGAAATTACTTCGAAGTCTCCGCGTCCCTACGTATCAACATTTGTACGTAACGAAGTGCGACTTCAAAGGCTTACCAAATCCTAAGGGAGCATCCAATTGACAACGAACTATTTCGTTTCATTGTACTCAATGGGATGAACAAAATGATGTTTTAGATTCCGATCCATTCCATCGTTGAAGCATTTTTAAATCAATGAAAGATTAAAAAAACTGAAATAATAAATAATTAGATTGCAACCGGATACGTTAGATTGCATGCCTACTTTTTTATTAAAATTGTTTCTTAGTTAAACTTTAGAAAAAACAAAATTCATGTCGAACTCTGCTACCAGCGAACTCATAAGCTAATTGTTGATTAAGTGCACACCTTTTTTTATCACTCTAGATTACAATCGAAACGTCTCCCATAAATTGTCCTTGTGTGTATGGATGTTGATGGGTGAATAAATGACTGGTCCGCTCGAAAACAGTAAGATTTCTATTGAATTATTCTAATTATTTAAACGTCTTTATTCCTTGTAAAGAAATTATGCATGTGATATTAAGTACACGCCAGATCATTGTTCTTGAAATTTGAGCTATTATATGAGTGGCAGAAATAGGCAAACTTAAGATATTCCACCAAATATTTAATGTATTTTCCCTTTAAAATTTCAATATAAAACGATTTTAAACAATGTTTGTATGAAATAAACCAGGCCATTTATTTCCTTGTATTTACATTTTTCATTTCCATCAACATGAATGCTGACACAAATTGCCAAAAAGTAACGGGCTTTCGTAGTTCATATTACAAAGTACACCCGAATGTTGAATATTTCGGACTATTTTTAAAAATATTCTTCTCAATTAAATTAAACTACGTGATGTAGTTTTATTTCTACTTTCTTTAAGTTCATTACCACGACCTAGGTTTTGTTGTATTACAACATCTTCAGGTGGGCTATTAGCAAAGATTCTTTGCTAATAACCCATCAATTTTATAGAAATTCATTATTCAAAATTAAATGAAACTACGTGATGTAGTACTATTTCTACTTTCTTTAAGTTTTTTACCACGACCTAGGTTTAGTTGTATTATAACATCTTCAGGTGGGCTATTAGCAAAGATCTTTGCTAATAGGTAATTGTGAAATTACTCCTCCTTATGAAAGAGGAATAATTGAATTATGGTTCAAATAATTAGCGTCCTATTTCTCAATTCCTCGTACTTAAATTACCACGTTATTGCATATTTCATGCGATATTAACCAGGATACTTTTTATAGGAACAACATGAACTCTTCACGTGTAAAGAAGTGCTTGTGTCAGATATTTTCTATTTCACATACTGTAATATTTACTAAATCACATATCTCAATTTGTAATTTGTAACAGTTTGATGTATATAGTTTTTTACAAAAGTAGAAATATAAAAAAAATATAATATATTTTATGTAACAACCTTTACAATATCTCGTCACCCATTTCGATGTAAGAATTAATTGAATTACGAGGATTTATGCGAAGATTAGACAGAATGCTCATGTTAATTGAACACTTTTGAAACGAGAATTTAATTTTGATATATCTTTATCAAAATAATAAATATATTCTTTCTTTATTTCGATACTACACAGAGAGATAGCCAGAGAAAAAATTAGTATAGAGCCGTAAGTAATCCGTTTTATGACTTTAGATAGGAACAATAAATAATATAAGTAGGATCGATTTAAGAAATGAGAGTTTCGTAAATTATTATAATGTACACTTTAAATATTTTACATCAATGTTTCCCAAGTAATTCGATTACAGGCCAGAGGGTCGGGTCATAAGTTCAGCTCGGCCCGTGAAGTAAATGAATTCATGTTTCTGACGTTATTCTCATTTGAATACCTGAAGTCTACCAACTGCTCTCCAAAGGTAAATAGAGTTCTTACGCTTTTACACTGGGTAAAAAAGTACAAAATAGAAATTGTTGTCTAGTAATTTGAATTTAAATTTCATGTTTTAACTTTATATTTTTGGTTGAAAGTGTTTGTAGCTCTGGAAATATTTTTTCCTTTCGGAGTGAAATGTCAATTTACTTTTCTTTATCAGAATATAAATAAATATCTAATCTGCGATGGCTAATGTCATTATTATTCAACATTTCCATGTTGAATAATAATAGTGATAATAGACTTCAAATTCGTAAAGAAACGCTTATTTATTTCAGTTTCTAACTCGTGTCGCCAGTTATATAAAGTCAAAATTCAGATATGCTTTATTGTCTTGGTATATAACTTTATACATAAAATTTATTAAACGACCCGCAAAGTCCCTGTAGATCTGCATTATTTGTGCGGTAATTGGTGCTTAGATTTATTTGGTGAAATCTGTAATATATAGAGGGATTCATTACATTGTTCTATTGTCAATTATTACTAAATTAACTCAAAATTATTTTATAAAACATTTTAATATTAAACAAAATAAGGTCATCCGAAAAAGTTAAATGTTTATTAATGCATATGCTACCATTGTGTATACGAAATAATTATGGGTATCCTTGCTCGCACATTTGATGACATAACAGGGAGTAAGTTATTTTGTCTAAGCCTCAATTCACTTTTCTTCTAACACTTTTTCATGTATTCAATATTGCGTGTGACTATTAGCAGATGTAAATAGATATACCCTGTATTTTATCTAAGATTTATATTACAGCTATTCAAAGTTCCTTGAAAATCTGAAGACAAACAAACAAATAAACAGACAACATTTCATTTTTATAACATTAGTATGGAGAGTTTATTACCTTTTAAAGAGGAATATATTCAGCACTTGCGCCTAACAAAGGAGCTACAGATTCAGTTCCCAGCAGTGTTTGAATATTCATAAATTATTGTATCTAATTATGAAGCGTTTGTGATGGCTTTCATTTGGCTAACTTATACATAAGAGTGATAAGGTTCACAATCTACTACGTTTAGTGTTGCAAAAATTGTGGATTCCATATTATAACAGACATACTTGTTATAATAGACTTTGCTTGCAGGTAACCCTAAATGTCTAAAGATTGCCGAGAAGGTATATTTTTTGTAAATTATTAATATTTTAATGAAAGAAGGAAATATGTCAATTAGAGTAAAAATATTTATATTTCTGGGAAGTTTTGTGTCAAAATAATTAAATATCTAAAAATGTATTTATTATTTCGAATGTGTTCTCTCGAGAAGTATATAAGTCAAAAACATTGCAGCTGTATGCCACATTAAAACAAAAAAGATTATATTAATAAAGATGAAGTGAAACAGAGAGCTATATGCAAATTTTCATGTAAGGAAAGTTTTGTTGTCACATTTAATATTTCAAATTTTCAATTAAATTATATGTTTTCTTAATAAAATAGATTATATGTTTATTTTCACGTAGTTAGTTTCTGAATTAGATAATATAACCAAATCATATCTAACGTATAACAGAACAAATATTTTAATTTTTTTATTTATCGTTTGTGTTGTTTTTGAAACAGACAAGGACTTAAGATCAATATTTATTTTACTATAGTAATATAACTTATGACAAGTAAATATAATTAAGAAAGTTGAAACTTCATTCAGTTTTATTTCATAAATGGTATATAGATATTAAGAATATCTTAAAAAGTTACACTTCATAATATCATTACTCTACTCTGACTAAACTAGTTATACTATAAATGAATTAATATTTTCTGTAATACATCTTCAAAGGGATAAAGTACTAAGAATATTAAGTAGACCATTACACATCTCTAAAAACACTTAGTATTTGCGATAAATAGTTGGTATATATGAAAAATAAAATAAAGTTTAATAGATATTTTAAAAAATAAAAATTATATTGCAATATAAGTGTAGTTTCTATAACAATAATAAATACCATGGTAAAAAAAAAAGGTTTGGCCCTGGAAAAATTCGAATTTGTTGATTTACACTCATCAAGTTAGTGTGTATATTCTGTTAGTGTTTGTATTACTGGTTATCTGGCCACGATCGGCTTCTTATCCTGCTGCGTCCGATATGTTGTGCCCTGCTCCCAGTTTTCACTAAACAAAATCTTTATCGTGAACAGAAGGTTAGATCTGCAAATTTAGTAAAAAAATTCTAAGCAAGCGAAAAAGGTTTTAAATTGCGTGAAACCATAACTTTTCCGGTTGATAAACGGGATGTTTCCAAAGGTAATTTTTTATTACGCATACACATTTAAAAAAATCGAGTACAGTTCAGTTCACTTTTCAACTTGAAAAAAAAAGATGTGTCACAGGGAGATGAGAGTACTTGCTAAGAATATTTGTTGATTTAAAACATAAATATCAACTTTTCTTGGCTTTTCAGCGCAACATTTTCTTTACTATTTTCCTGAAAACGAAAATAAATGTAAATACAAATGAAATTCCTAAGAGAATGCTAAACAAATGTGGGAATAAGTGGAAATCAGAAATTTATTAAATTTTAATAATGTATGCATATTAACTGGCAATCGTACAGCATCAGTCATATTTGAAAATAATGTATGTGTATATTTTTTATATTTTTGTTCTTATAAGGCATTCAGTTGCCGCTGATAATTTCAATTGCTTCTGTAACAAAAGAAAAATGTCCCAAATTTTATTCAACGTTTTTCTTAACATAAAGCTCTATAAAACCTTTTTGAAGTTATAGTAATAAATGCACCAAAATTCGACAATATTTAGGAAGTTCGTCAAAAATCAATTAATCAATTGTCTTGATTTTCAAAATGCCCTGAAATAACCCAGCAGATTTTAATATGATTGAAAATTAATATTTCACACACTTTGTTCACATATTCAGTTAGCACATCTCGCGAACAATAGGACGTTGATGGTTGTAAGCAAAATAATAAAAGCATAGTGTGTTATACGTCGAGAGTTCTGTACTTAAATGAATTATAAATATCAGGAGCCAAATAACATGTTACACCCCAGTATTGGCTACCATAAAATTCAAATATTTCATACAGTTCGGTTACAATTTTTTTTTCGAATTATTATGGTAACGAATTGAATTTATATACACCCGCACGCGGTATGTACACCGCGCATAGTCCTCACTCGTTTCAATCCTGCGGACACTATTTTTTATACCCAATTTTTCTTTGTTTTCACATTTGGTAAAAGTATAAATAAAATACCAGAAAAACGGATATGTATAATAATTTGTAATATCTATTTTTACTTTCATAAGACTGTAAATCAAACAAAGCTGCTAATACAGTTCTTTGATTCTTTAGTTTGTTACGTAAAATATAATTAATAATTAGACATATAATGTGATTACATTGTTACCATAAATAGTTATAATGCCAAAAACTTGTTAATAAATTATTATCACTAATTAAACGTGAATCGATTTCATAACAAATAGGTTATATAGTTGTCATGTACAGGCAAACAGTAAAATTGGTATATCGATTTTTTAAACTATACATGATTTATTTAATACTAATTTTTTTAATTAAAAACGGATTAATAACATTATTTTCATTTTTATAAATCGACAAAAAACACAGATGTGTATTTGATCTAAATATAACTTTCAAAAGGAACGATACAGCCATAACTCCGTTGCCCGCAAATAGCTCTGGCATTCGTGGCTACTTTTTAATAAATGGTTGTTCATATAAATCTGATTTTTTTAAGTATTTATGTCAACTTGTTATGATATTTTATTTATTTTGATGAATTTCGAAAAAAAATGTTTGGATTTTTCTAATTTATAGATAATTTATAAATAGTAAATACGTATTGTATTTATCATGAAATGCTCTATGCAGATAAGCTTAGATGTTTCAACACAGAATTTCATGCTTTGCTTGTTTTTTATGCTCTTTTACCCATTTTATGACGTTTTCTGATTCAGTATTAACAGCTTGCGTAAATTTACTCTGATCTCCATAGGGCTTGCGAGTCTACGCTCTACGAGTCTACGAGTCTCCACCTATTTACTACTTAATAAATATCTGAGAGGCGATGTCCGTTCTCATGCGATATTGCCCTGGTTTTTGGTCTGAAGTTCCTACTTTTATTTTTGAGATTTATTTAATAAGATTCTGGTGTAGAATGAGCAGGTGTGAGATTGAGTGTCATCACTTATGTAACTAAAGTTTTCATTTTTTTCTCGATGACAAACCATCGCATTTTTAAACAAAAATCTGCATAAGAAGTTGTGTACGTTCCTACCCTTTTTAATATTTTTCTCCCGTCTGTTAGCATCCAAGTCTCATCTGTCTTTATTGACTAGTATTTTTCTCTCACTGTCTTCATTTGGATCCACTTTCTACTTGATATTATCATATTTTTTGTATTGTCTCAGTTCTATTCGATATCTCCTATTAAAACTAAATATTGGACCATCGAATCTTATAAGTACCCCAGCAATAACTGGTTTTATTTTCTTTAGCAAATGCTTTTTATTATCACACGTTGTACCAACATTATAATAATATAAACATAAATAATATCACAAATGACTTAGAAGACATTAATTTCCGATTTTAGTTTTGACGTTAGGATACAATCGAAATGCTGATTTTAATATTGTATATCTCAATTCACACATAACATTGAACCTATTCCATGGAGGGTTGAATATTACACTATTTACTATGTATAAAAGGTTAGTGCATTTGAAAGGATTTAAGGATGAAGTAGAAAACTTAATCTGTTGTAAGATTCTATGAAAATACACTCAATTTCAATTTATAATGACTCACATTTTACAAGTGACCCATAACAGGTTGCTGATACTAAAGATGTATCTTTTTCTTCGCAACCCAAGCAGGTGAATAATTTTTCGTTCTGATTCCACAGTTTTATTCTAAACTTGGTATTTTCCGTAGGTATTCCTTCTTTTTCTCTAGTATTAATGTTTTCATCTCCAAATTATCCTTCATTGCAATAAAAACAACTTGTATCTTAGCTTAAATAACAACTGGTTCTCAAAGTCAAGGATATTTTGATAAAAATATTTTATATCTTAGCATAAACTTTAAGCTAAGTCACAATAATAGTCACAAATTATACGTTCATGAGTTTTAAGCCCGCCCGATTGAATGATCGTAATTGAATTTATAAGTTACTTATGGAACATTTAATGAAAAAAAATATTCACAATTAAATGAAACTACGTGATGTAGTATTATTTCTACTTTCTTTTATTTCTTTACCACGACCTAGGTTTCGTTGTATTAAAACATCTTCAGGTGGGATATTAGCAAAGATGTTGTTATACAACTAAACCTAGGTCGTGGTAAAGAAATTAACGAAAGTAGAAATAATACTACACCACGTAGTTCCATTTAATTGTGAATAATGAATTTCTACAAAAATAACGCCAAATATATTCAATAAATAAAAAATATTTAAAATTTCATTCCGTGCTTTAATCATTATCGCAATGAAAATATAATTCAAACTGATCTTATAGTTTTTACGAAATAGCCAAAGGAAAAGGCAAACAGACTAACAAAAACTAGTCGAAGGAAAAAATATTCCGTTAAAAATAGGTTTTAGAGGAAGAAAACCTCGAGAATTATTTCAGTGTATATTATTATAAGGAGTTTTTCAGATATATTTAAACCAGTCTAATAGCTTTTGTGTGATATTTAAATAAACGAAAAGATGGGCAGACAAGCTTTTTTTAAACTTCATATAAACCTAAATGATATATTTCACTATGTTGTCAAAGACACAGACGCACTTTTTTATAAAAGACAAACTTTTAACTTAAAACAACGAATTTATAAATGGCAAAAAATGTTACTGCTTGAGCTTTTTTTTTCAGAAAAAAGTATATGTAGACCAAAAGATCTGTGTAACTTTTCGATTCATTCATTACAAAAAATATTTTAAAAGATTTATTGGAGACTAAACTCTCGTCTGATCTAAGAACAGGTTACAAAATCTTATGTTACGCCGTATCGAGCATCCTAATTTATTAAAAAATAATTCAAAGCTGCTTATAATAAATATCGCCATCGAATACTAGAATTAGGTTTTCACTCTCGACTTATACTTCCATAATTTTAAACAACATCAAGTGAAGCTTGATTTTGTTAGTTGAAAAGCACTGGAAACATTTTAACTAATGTTACTTAATTGCCATTAAATAATTTTTTTTAAAAATTAATTAATTTTTTTTCGTAATTTAATTTAAAAAAGAAATTAATTTTTTTTTTAAATTAAATTACGAATCGCACAATTAATCGCAAAATTAAATTTCCTGCACCCGTGGTTAGACTTCGTGCTCGACTGTATGCATGTGTATTCACCAGCCGGTTTAGCTAAGATATTGGGCTAATTTCGAAGGAGTTTGATATTATAAAATTTTTTATGCATATCTTTCTATCTTTTTTTCTAAAACCACAACTTCGTTTACTTCCTATACAAATAAAATAACATTTCTTCTTTCTCAAAAATAGCCAGTCTAATTTCTTCTAAAATTCCGTACTGTTAATACTCCCCAAGCCATATAGTATGCGATAATTCAATATCTAAGAATACATCTTATTATGTTACATCTTGTACTTGCATCACCGACTCAAATTACGCGCTTTCGCATTACGAACGCTCGTTGTCACACGTGCGGTAGGTGTCAAAATATAAAGATTTAATAACTCATCCTACGACTAATATACATCAAATCAATCACATTATTATTAATAGGCATTTTATACCTACATGATATAAATAAAAATATAGCTCCAAATTAGAACATACAAACTGTAATGAGAGGCATAGAGAGTCAAATAATGTAAGTAAGGTATTTCACTAACTTTTTTAAATTTTATTAATCATAATTTCAAGGTACAAGCTGATTAAGAGCGAAGAATTTTTTTAATAATCTTAAAAATTTACCGAGTTATGAAAGTTTAAATTTATCCTTTAGAGAAGGACGGCAATACTGTGTTGTGAGGTCATTTTTAATATTGCACATTATATTCTACGAGAGAAAAAGAAACAGGAATATACCCAACTCTATCCAATGAAATATCTAATGAGTCAACTACCGTATTATATAAAAGAGTCATAATGAAAATGGAAGAAATTAAACGGTCTTTCGGGAAATGCTTTTAGAGAGCTATTCATGCGTGTATGACAGATAACGTCACTATCCCAAGTCGAGTGCACTAAATCTCTCGAAGAGAGTTTGTGAACGATTTAGAAGTCACCAGGGATAACAATTTAAAATGGGGTATTTTTTTAAATTTTTAGTCCTTTTTTATCAATTGTTTCACGACAAATTACGATTTTTAACGTATTTTGTGTGGCAACGATATGTATATATATATATGTATATATATATATATATATATATATGTATATATATATATATATATAAAAGCCCAGCGATACAAAAGAAATTGCAAAATTTTACTTAAGTTTTATAAGAAAATAAGTGCCACCGCTATGTCGTTTATTTTTCTTTTCAGGTGTGAAACAGAAAAATTAGTTAAAATGTTTAAACAAAATTAACCTATTATAAATATATTACATTAGATTCCCGCAGCGATGTAAATGCCAATCGATTTCTTGGTTTATCTACCGCAAAACCATTTCCTCGGTAATAAACGATGGAAAGCCAAAGGATGTAGATCGATACAGCTCTCGTAGATTGCCATTATCATGAAACGATGGAGGGTCTAACAGACCGCAAATTGGGTAAACAGTGCGCGGAGGTATGAAAGCGAAATCGACAAATACGTTTGAATAGTGGTCCTAGTGCCCATTAAATTTATTCCCTTCCGTTGAACTCCACTCTCGACTCTCGAAACATATTCTATGGTTTATGCTTTAGCCCTTGAGTTTATTCAGATTAATCTCTTCACTGATCTCGTTTTCTCTTTAAGCTGAGAATACTTTAGATAGATTGATACTATCACATCCTGTCGCTTCCTCCTAAAGAAACGGACTGTACGAATATTATTACAAAACTAATTTAACCCATTAACTTACAATTTCAATTTATAAAAAATACCTATATCCATACTTATATACTATAACTGGATATTATTTAAGAATAAGCTTTCAATTCGTCATGATAACCGAAAAGATTAATTATAACACTTCAAATAACCTTATTGATAAAATATAAATTACTAAAAAATTCATTTCGAAATTCATCTAAGTGCTACTCACAAAAGAAAAAGAATGGTAATAAAGGGAAATATGTTTAGGTCGGGCGCAGAATTATGTGATTAAAGTTAAAATAAAATTTGAAAATTAATTGGGACCGATTACAAATTGTGGTGACAGGGCAAAAAACTAAAGATTAGTTGAGATTTTTTGTATAATTATGATTTTTAGCATAGATAAGGATTGAATAAACTATAAATATTAAAGAAGTTAAACGATGAGTGACTCTGTGACTAATAGTAGACGGTAGCGGTTTTATTTATTAAATGCAGTTAAATTCAAATTAGTTTATAAAGTGCAATCGATGTCCAGGCATAAGTATGAATTCATTATTGAATATATTTGGCGTTAATTTTCTAGAAATTCATTATTCATAATTGTATGAAACTACGTGATGTAGTATTATTTCTACTTTCTTTAAGTTCTTTACCACAACCATTAGCAATCTTTGCTAATAGCCCACCTAAAAATCTTGTAATACAACAAAATTTAGGTCGTGGTAAAGAACTTAAAGAAAGTAGAAATAATACTGCATCACGTAGTTTTATTTCATTGTGGTGAATCCATTAATTAAAGAAAAACATCCTAGCCAATTTTCCAAATTGTAATACGTAATCTCAACCCTGTAACTATCGCAAGAACAAGGGGATATACGGTGTATTTATAAACAATACCATGTTTTTTTTTCAATACGACATGGAAACGAATATCAATTTAATTGTTCTTTCTTTCCATGAATTTAATCATGCTTTTTGTGTGATCGATTGATGATCTCTAACACCTTGCGAAATAACTTTTGTATATTTTTCCTGGATGTCTCCTCGGATATGAATAAAATGTGGATTATCATATGAGGTAAATTTTGTTAATAATTTTAAAGTATATATAGATTATGAATTTATTCCATCTGCATATAACGTATCCACTACTCAATACTTTGAATAAGTCGCAAAATTATTATAGCAAAGGGTTCACGGGCATACAAATGAGAATATTGGCTGACGAATACGGGTTTTAAGTCGATATGGCCATAGTTGGGATAAAATTACAGCAGTGAAATATTTGCCGGATGTGATTCGTCACAAGTCAAAAGTATAATCTAATACCCAAAAGAAATTGTTCCTAGTATTTTAACTGCGATTAAAAGAAAACCAAATATATCGTTATAGAATTTTAATATACCAATGTGCACGTATTAAAAAATTATTCGCATTAATTAGCGAATAATTTTAATAAATTTACTTATCATCTACGTTGAACAATTATGAATATATACGGGAAGTGAAAATTGTTCATTGCTTAAACTAAATATTTTTTTCTAAAAATCTGATTTAAAAATTCATGTATGTTTGACATTTTGCAAATTAAAAAATATTGACAAAGAAGCTGTGACCTAAAACTACAATATATTCACTACACTACAACAAATTCCAGATCAGAGAAATTCCATTTCTCATATAGCCTTAGATAATATCGGTAGTTTACAACCTTGTTTGTTGAATTGTTATTTCAGTGTTGGCAAAAAACGTTAATATTTCAAGGATCAGTGATCTGGATCTGGCCAGAACTGAATACGTTTACCACAGGCAATTTGTTATCCGGCTCCGGTAGTGATTTAGTACACGCGCCAACTTCGACAAGTTGTGTCTTCGCTTCTTTTTCACTTGCTGGTGGACGTGAGTGTGCAGCCCTCACATATCGTTAATACTTGAAATGCTTATCGTAGAAGGCGCGTGCGAGCTCTACGGCTGGTAATAAGCTTCCCTTATATTCATGTACCCTTGTGCGATGTGCAAAAATAATTTTGAGTTTGCGGTTTTTTGAACGCGTGGACGAAAGCTGCCTCTCTATTGATATATATTTTGTTATACTTTCGCTTTCAGCTTTATTGTGCTACAGTATAATTACGGTAATTTAGTAATAGGGATGAGGACAACTTGGTGAATATAGAGTGATCATTTTATTGTATTTTAGTGCATAGGACATTCTTGTATTGTTTAAACGCATATTGAAGAAACGAAAGTGTGATTATACAATAGAAATACTAGATGTTAGCTTAATGACAAGAGGATTTGACAAGTCAACTGATTTTCAAAGGGAAACATCTATAGGCTTCTTTTTCTTCACGATCAGAGTAAAATGTTAAGGTCAAATTTCGTACAACATTTTTATGCGAACTTAATTGTTACGCTTCAATATAAAGAATTTATTGCTAAAAGGACGGAAAATAGGTATTTAGCTAAAAAACTAAGGGAAATAGATGAATACGATAGAATAAGACGAGAAGTTTACACGTACGTGAAAAGAAAGAAAAATAGCGCTATCAGCTGTTTTGTAGGTTATGTGTGTCAAAAGTAGAAATTTTGTCAATTTATTTATTTAAAATTGATTTATTATGAATTTTGCATGTACTTTATCCACTATTAAATGACAGTATATGTACTTAATTTATATATAAATCTGCAATAAATCCGCATATATAGTTGTAAAATTTACAGAAGGAGGATGGAATACATCCCGACTCCCTTTAGCTGCATTTAGTTGTGTTCTCCGTGTAAATTTACATAAAGATTTTATAAGATGTTTGCGTCGATTTGCAATAACATTTTTCTAAAGTTTTCCAATGTATAGTATCAAAATTCTCTAATACAAAGTTCTCTAATTCTCTAATTCTTAGTACAATGGCCTTAAACTTACATATCTATACCGTATTAAATGGGCAACGGCTCCTATTATACTTTAAATATGTACCAATGCGAAGACTTCGTCAAGGTGGACTAAATATTTCGCTACTTGAAAATTTCATATCAATTTGAATTATAGAACCGTAAACAATTCCCCCCTGCCCAGAGGGACGTAATTTATTTATATGTTCATTTACCTTCTTTAATGCATAAAATTAAAACACGTGGTGGACTTATCGCTACGAAAACAATCTTTTATAGCCAACCAGAACACCAGTCAAGTCTCGCTCCATGAGCAGCCGGAAATCGAACCCGAGTCCTCGCGATGTGCCTAAATGTCGAAGGACGTACACCTTGTGATTAACAGAATACACAACAGTGACGACATGCATTAATATACTCGCCTAATCTCAAACACTGTCTGCTTTTACGTTTTTCAGTATTAATTTAATTTATAACTTATTCATTTATATTACGCCACAATGCAGCCAGGTGGGTGTTAATATAGAAAAAAGGAGCAAGGTTACGGTTCAGTTTTAGTTTCAAACGATGCCAATTTTACAGATGTTTACTTGATAAAACTTTCATAACAATAATTACAGGGGTGAAATATCCGTGCACTGAAAAATCTCTTTTTGTTACAAACTTCTTCTTTTCTTACTAACTTCTTTTGTTACGGTCTTCTTTTTTTAAATTTTTAAATGCAAAAAACATTTTGAAGTCCTAGGACTTCAAACCTTGATCTTGTTCATTCTTTAATAAAGTCCATATTTCTTATGTTATAAAACATACAAATTCGTAGAGACTTTGGATTTTTATTAATTTTTATAATAACTTAACAATATATCACAATGTCATAATGAATGTAAACTCAATGGTAGAAAGATGAGTCATAAATAGTGTTTTATGTTTAATATCGAGTTTTACCAAACATACGTCTCTTCAAAAATTATCGGAAAGGGTTTCAACCACTTTTCACCCACACATAATCGTAAATAGTAGAAAATAATTGGAACAATTCTAGTTTTAGTGACAAGGGAAGAATATAATTGATTGCATTGCGTTTTGAATTCAGGTAAGAAGAGCAGAAGATTATTCCTTGTGTTGCGTTATATATAAGATTACGTTAAATATGATTATTTTATTTATTGCGCTACAGCATGTCCTGATTATAATTATTTTATGTGCGTACAAAATCTTTCCAAAATTAGTTTACTCAGGGGTAAACATCGTAATTAGTAGTAAGTTACTTTCCGCAATATGCAATGTAAATTAATTTTGGTAATTTTTATAAAATTTCTCCACTGAATATATTAAATATTATGAAGAAAATATTAAAAACTAATTACTTGTTAATAAAACAACGGGATTTGTATATTTTTATCAACATAGTTATTTATACATATTACGTTGAAATAGTTTCAAGGTAACACTTTTTTATCAGTCATGTCGACTAAAAAATATTGTCACAAAAATTTGTTAATTTATAATATGTACAAAGAAAATATATTCACATAGTTATGTTTGTGTTTGCTTCATTTAAAAATAACTAAACGGATATTGATGTTGACTTTCATTGTTACATCACATAGATGACTAACAATTATGAACCAATACGGCATGAATGAGCTGAGTTCTAAACAAAAATGTCCTAGGGTCGACAAAAAACACAATCAATAGTTTGAACGAAGAAAAACATACACTTCAATATACAAAACGATGAGATAGTCTTTTTTAAATAGGAAATAGTCTTCAAATCGGTTCTTCAATAAGTTTTATTTCAAAAATGATGTGCAAATTCCTTTCTGTTATATAATTAAAGTAATTTGTTAAAAATACAAATAAAACTTGCTTATACGTTGGCAGACATCGCACCAGCAAATCGGTTGCCAATTGGTGCAAATGAAAGCTCATCTTAAATGAACCACAAATCTGAAAATAATGAGAATATAAAGGATTAAGCCGAATGCATAGGGTATTTCTATACGTAAGAACGTATGTTGCATAGATTAAATCCTAAACAACTCAATTGTTACAACTTTAATAAAATTCGCCAAGTGCAAGTAGAATACACGCACCGATAGTCAAATATTATAAATTACAATGATGAAATTATAAAACTCCAACCAACAACTACTTGATTATTTTCTAAAAATTGGAGAATTAGAGAGGGAAAGAAACAAAAATTTCATTTCTTTTTCTCAAAAGCTATTAATGTTCCAGATTCTTTATCATGTAAATTTCAGAGATAATGGAAAATTCGTTTAAATACTTTTCGGTAGTTGTTTACTGATAAAACCACTACCGAAAATATTTTGCCTACTATATCTCTCATAAACGTAAAATTGTATTGCATATTTAAAAAAAATATAATACCTAGAATCATCGCTATATGTGGTTTCCCTAGAACCTTTACGTGGCTTCTAAAATCCCACGTATTTATAACTTTTTATTAGGAAGCTTCGTTAATAAGAAGAATAGAGAGGGGGGGGGGGCAAAATGTATACCCATTTTTATATTTTTTATTTCATTTATGAAAATATAATATCTAAATTTATGAAAAAGATTTTTGAGACCCTTATACGCCTCGAGTGATAAGCCGCACTGCACATGGAATGAAGCATTTGTTCGAGTGAGTAATTTTTCTTTCCGAATATTTCCTGATGAACATTTCTGAATTTTATTTATTAAGATATATGCAGGTTAATAAGTTTTACTACTAAGCTAAATTTCAAATTTTTAAGTTAACAGGTTATTGAAGGTTACAGCTATGACGAATGGACAGTTAGACATGGTAGAAATGTGAGTTCCGTTTTTTCTTTTGAGACAAGGAACTATAAAAATATGAATACCTCTCGGCGTGTATGTATATTCGATAGTGAAAAGAATGTTAGCCAAAAAACAGCTTTTTAAGGGCAACGTCAGTTATGATAGAGAAAAGCTGACAAACTTTTATTTTGACGCGTAAATGGTATACGTGTTAAGAAAGTATCGAGAAGTAAACATGGACATTTTAAAAAAGCGAGTGTTTTGTCATTTTTATGAATTGTAGTAAGTTGTTGATTTTATGCAAAAATACACGTTCTTTAAATGCGAATGCGCGGATAGTTAAAAGGGAAAGTCATTGTTTTTCCTTCCTATTTAAAAGTTTATGTTCACCTAATTAAATATTTATGCCAAAATTCGGACACAATAAAAATACATCACAATTTATAGTGTCCAGTATTTAAAAACAATCATTTGCCGGCAAGTAATAATATGCAAATGTAAGAGAGCGAATTATAGATTAAAATTATTAAGTAGACTAAGGGCGTTGAAACAGGACGGATATTCGTAAAAGACAGAAGAATATTTAATGACGCTGCAAATTTTGAAATTAAAAAAGAGTATCTGAGGATTTTTCAAAATAATATTGAGTAGCAAAGAATGGGGTTGGGTATGGGTTTTGATGTCCATACTTATGTCACTATAGTATTAATATAAGCACGAACAATGCGACAATATGATCCAATCGAAATGTCGATTTTAATATAGGATATCTCAATTCACACATAACTCTGGGCCTATTCAAGGGAGGGCCGAATATTATTCTCTTACGATTTATAAAAGATTTGAAAAGGTGGTAAGGAAAAATTTAAAACTTGGTTCTAAGATTCTTTGTAAATGAATTTAATATCAATTTATAATTACCCGCATTATACAAGTGACCCATAATACTAAAGGTGTCACTTTTTCCTCCGCGACACAATTAAGGATTTGATCATTAATTGTTCGTTCTAATTCTACAGTTTTATTCTAAACTTGCTTTTTCCCACAATTTCTCTCTCGTTTTTTTTAGGAATAATATTTTCATATCAAAATTATCTTTCATTGGAATAATAATAACTATATTTTAGCTTGAATTATGTCTGCTTCTCAAAGTCCAATATATTGAAAAAATATTTTATACCTTAATTTTAATTTCAAGCAAGAGATAACTGAATAACTGAACAATAATAATTAAATTTACAATATGTTTTTAAAGAGATGATATAAATATATGTTTTTAAAGTTAATGTTCCGTAAAAAAATATTTTAAAGAATCTAAAGATAGCCAAAATTTTAATTTTAGTAGTTTCTGCGTGATACTCAAATAATGGATACTCAAATAAAGTACAGATAAACCTAAATAACATATTTCACTACATTTCCAAAAACATAGGCACACTTTTATTAAAGAATAACAAATTTTTAAACCGAAATAATTTATATAACTTATTGAGCGTTTTTTTTTCTTTCTTTAGAAAAAGTATATGTGCACCAGAACAACCGTATAACTTTTGGTTTCATTCGTTACAAAAAAAGAATTAAAAAAAATTATTGCAGAGAAAAGGTCGCAAAATCTTATTTTTCGCCGGATCGAGTAACGTCAGTAAATATTAAGGAAAAATTCAAACCTACCTGTAATGAATTAAGTAGTTTGAGTTTTCACTTTTCACACTTTAACTTCTAAAATTTTAAACCGCATCGTGCGATACAATTATTAATTATAGCATGAAATTCAAGAGATACTTGGTTATTTTGCTTGAAAAGGGGAAAAACAATTTAATTAAAGTTAATTAATTACGATTAGGGACTTTTTAAAAATGAACATGTTACTTTACTAATTATACCAAAATTAAACACGAAACCTGCACGTATTTTGGGGTTCGTGCACAAATGTGTATATGCGTGTTCATCAGCCGGTTTTTGGTATATTAGAGAGTTTGTTATACACATTTAAAGACCATTTACGTATTTCTATTTTCCTAAAATCAAAATTTCGGATACTTGCTATACAAATAAAATTAGATTTCTATTTTTCTCAAAAATAGCCCGCCGAATTTTTTCTAACTTTCTCTACTGTTAATACTTCGTAAGCCAGACTGTATGCTATGATTCAATCTTTAGGAAAACATCTAATTATATTATATATTTTACAATATCGATGCAAATTACGCGCTTTCGTATACCGATCGCTAGTGGTAGCACTAGATACACACTGCTGTAAAGATTGATGCTTTATGAGTAACGTTGCCAAATTTCGTACCAATTTTTAAGGGTATCACGCATCATACTGCGACTAATACACATCAAATCAATGACATTGTCCTTGATATACATTTTATAGCTATATGATATGAATAAAAATATGGCTTCAAATTAGGACACGTGTGGACTATTATGAGAGACATAACAATTCAAATAAAGCGGGTAATTATGTAAAAAACATAATCAGAATGAAAGTAGGACAAATTAAACGGTCTTTGGAAAATCACCACAAAGGATTAGCTATTGAGGTCTATATGGCAGAAATGTCAATGTACCAAGTCGAGTGCAGGTATGCTCTCGAAGCAAATTTCTGAATGCTCTGGGATACAGCAGGGATAACGATTGAAAATAGTGTGTGCTTTTATTGTTATTCTTTTGTAGCAATTTGTTTAACCACCTATCACAATTTTTTGCAGATCTTGTGTGGCATCAATATATGTCAACCCAGTAATATAAGCAAAATTATATAACTTCAATTGCGTTTTACAATAAAGTGTGTTTATTTTTCTTTTGAAGTGCGAAACACAAAAATTAGTTAAATTTTTTTAAAAACAAAATTATCTTGTCGGATACATAGTCTGTTAATGTATTATAAATACATTAAAATGCCAATCGATCCGGTTTATCTAACGCAAAACCTTTTCACCGGTATTATGCAACGGAAAACCAAATGATATATATTAATGAGGCTCTTATAGACTGCCATTATCATGAAACTATCGATACCTAACAGACCGCAAAGTGGGCAAACACCATGCGGAGAGATTAAATGTAAATCAGCAAATACATTTGGGTAGTGATCCTAGAGCCCACTCAACTTAACCCTTTTCGACGAACTCCTCTGTCTGACTCTTGAAATATATTTTATAGTTTATGCTTACGTCCTTAAGGTTATTCGGTTCAATAATTTGACTCATAACGTTTCCCTGTAAGCAGAAAATACTTTGGATTAATTGGTACTATCAGGTCCTCAAACCGTCTCCTAAAGACACATACTAAGCACAAATTAACTTAATGTTTATATACTTATTAGTTTACAAGTTCAATTAAATAAAATACCTATACATGATCTGATCTGATCTTGACATTATTGAAACATAAGCTTTCAGTTAATCATTATTATGGACCGAAAAGGATTAGTTATTTAATTTAATTCAGAATACTTTATTGAATAGTTATAAACTAACACAAAATAACTTTAAAAAATCATCTAGGTGCGACTTAAAAAAGAAAAGGATCCGGCTTAAGCTGGCTTAAGGCCGGGGTAAGTCGGGTACAGAATTATAAGATTAAATTTATAAGGAAAATATTGACATTAATTGAGACTGATGAAAAGTAATGATGACAGAGTAAAAAACTATAGATTATTTTAGATTTTCTGAAGAAAAAACTTTAAGTATTAAAAGGGTTAAACGATATGTAACTGTATGACTAATAGTATATGGCAGCGATTTTGTTCTTTATACGCGTTTAAGTCCAAATTATTTTTTGAAATGCAATCAAAAGTTCGAATCTGCCAATTAAACAGTTATGTCGATAGAAAATTTTCAAAATTGTAAGTCGTAATCTGAACTGTGCGAAAGAAGTAAAGAGTATGAGGTATCCTTGCAAATTGTAGTTTTTGTCAATATAATACACATCCGAAAATAAATTTAATTTTTTCCTTTGTTCTACCACTTTTATTCACTTCTTTTGCAATCCGATCAATGCGACATCGTTTAATAATCTTTAACTCCTTGAGAAATAACTTGGGTCTCATGACTCACTTTGCTGTTCCTACATGTCTCCTCAGATATGAATAAAATGTGTATTATCATTTTAATTAAATATTATTAATAATGTAATGGTCACTTTCTGTCATAGTAGTACATTTTCTTTAACCATAAAATAAATAAATGACGAATTTACTCCGTCTGCATATAACACACTCGCTACTCAATAATTTTAAGTCGCAAAATTATCAGAGCTCAGGGCTAACTCGTAAGCGATGGACCCCAACATTCTTTCCTTTAACAATTTCGTACGGCGCCCATATTGATTGAGGAATGCCAACTTTAAGTAGACACGGCTATCGTGTAGTTGCATAGATTAGATTCGGTTCGTAGTTGGGATTAAATTACAGCTGTGAAATGTTTGTAAGATATGGTTCGTCTCAAGTCAAAAGTAGTCAAATAATTTCTTTCGAAAATTTAATCTAATGTTTGAAAAAAATTGTTCCAATTATTTTCACGGTGAAAACCGAATATATCGTTATAGAACTATATTTACTAATAATAAACAAACTTGCACTTATAATTCATTAATGAATCATTTTAATAAATTAAGTTATGTGCGTCCGAACACTTAGTCTTCCTAAAATTATTTTATTTATTTGTGAAAATGGTAATTAGTAGTCAAAATAGACGTCCATTTAGGTGCTTCCTGCAATACGGAAAATATATTAATTTTGGTAATTTTTGTGAAATTTCATAAAATAATAATATTTAAAATATGAAATAATATGAAAGAGATAATTCAAAAATAAGTATATGTTCATTATAAAATGTTATAAGGATATTTTTATCAGCATAGTTATCAATATACATTAGGATGAAATAGTATCAATGCAGTATTTTTTATCAATTATATCGACTATTAAAAATTTCTCATAAAACACTCTTCGTATATGACACGTATAACAAACAAAGCGTTAAATAATTACGTTTGTATAAAAACTCCAAGAATCGGTGAAAACCTCAATCAATCGTTTTGACGAGAAAAATATATTCTTCAATATTCCAAACGGTGACCTAATCTATTAAAAATTGTAAATAGCCTTTAAATCGTTTTTATGACAAGTTTTGTGTAAAAATAATATTGTCGTGTTCTCGAATGAATATTATAAAATTCGCACAAAAATGATTTCTTGCAAAATGTAAAGAAAACTTGTTTACCGTTTGTAGACCTCGGCACCGTCAAACTGAGTGTCAACTATAGCAAAATAATATCTCATCGTAAATAAACTACAAAGCTGATCACAACGAGGAACAAAAGAATAAGGCGAATTCGATGGCAAAATCAACGTGTCTGGTCTCTATATACGTAGGTAGGATTAGTGTATATTCTCGAGCAATTTCAAAATTCTAAATCAATTGTAATGATTAATAAAAATTACTCAATCAATCCTGCAAAAATCTAATGCATACAGATTCAGTCCACAGTTTAAATCGCATGCATACAGATTCAGTCCATTATTTAAATCTCATGCATACAGATTCATTCCACAATTGGGCATCTTTGTTCTAATGTTAAAAATATACGTCAAGGTAATGATCCTTTTAGATTAGCCATGTACCTGAAAGGCATCAATCTTACTTCTAATTTCTTAGAGCAATAGATCTTTTCAAGAATATTATTCTTGAAAAGGATTAATTTTGTAGAAAACTTAGAAGTAAGATTATTGCCTTCGCGATACATGTTCGATCCAATAGAATGATCAAATTAATAAATATCCTCAATGTCAGAATAGTCTAACAAAATGCCATAGCTCTGAAATACTAGTGATAAATAGTAAACTTCTATCATGGACCCATTTACTATAAGCATATATCATCGGTGCCAACGAGAAATCACGTAAATAAAAATCTCGTTAGTAGTTAATAAAATGAAAAGTTAATATTAATTGTGAATATTTCGAAATTAAAATGGAAAGCATGGTAAAATACGAATTAAATCCCACTCCTTGAAGATATGATGCAATTTTTTGCTTTCTTGGTGTGTTTTGAGATATATTATTTCACATTAGCAACGACGGAAATTGTTTCTTCAAATAGATGTGTTCAAATTAACTGTGCCAAATTACAAGTCGATGGCAATGGCAATTTTTGAGAAAAAGAATTATGATTGACATCAAGTTCTCAGCGTAAGTGTTCCTTTTTAATTTTTTTCACAAAAGACAAAAATATGATATTTTTATTACTGGTATTAATATTTTTTTATCAGACTTAAATATTCACAATTAATATAACGCAATGAGTCATTGTACCTTCATATTTCTTAACAATCTAAGTACGTTAATATGGGAACAGTATAGGAAAGTTTTATATTTACGTTTCTTATGTGATATTTGTTTTTTCTTAATAAAATCTGCGTGTAAAAAATAACAATAATATCGTAAAAATTGTATTTCTCAAGTTTACATTGATTACGTTTTGTATTTTAGAAATTTCTTTTTTCGGACTAACAAACGATTCGATCGAACGAAACGAAGAGTTTAAATTTTTGAGAACGATTTCATTATTTTATTTTTTATCAAACGTGATGTACTCTCGCAACATTTTACTACAACCTAAGAAACGTAATTTTTAAATATAAGTAATACGATGAACACAATCCCAATTGTAACCTGTGGTCCTGGCTATTTTACAAGAATAAAATTTTACTAATTTTATTTTTGACAATAAATAAGCAATACAAGGCATACACACACACACACACAAACACACACACAAACACATATATATATATATATATATATATATATATATATATATATATATACCCAATAATTAAGAAATCTATACTTTTTTATTTCGATCTATTTTGATTTAACCGCCGTCACCTGTCATTTATTACCAGGCACGTACCACAGTAATCCACTCACATACAAGTGATTGCGTGCAGGAAAAAATATAAGGAAATGAATAGAGAATAAAAGACAAACATAAGAACTAATTAGGGGCCGTTAATAAATAATTATTTCTTCGTACGTTATTAGACGGTGCAAATGAGGGTAGTTCAAGCATTATAAATGTTATTCATAATTAAAATTGCAACTATTAGCATTTTCTGTTTATTGCGATTGAAACGTAAAATATTCTCTCTGTTCTTAAATAGTATAAATAACCACTAAGGAACCTTTTAATTAAGGTATGTATTTTTTAAATTTTATTTTTTTGTGTTTAAATCACAACAGTTTTTATGTGCTGCGTGGTTAGACTTTGAAGATATTCTTTCCAATTCTTTTTGTGATATTTAAATTTCAAATTTCTAAGAAAAAAAAATGATAATTGCATATTTAATCGTATTTTTATGTGATAAATTCAAGTTATATCTATGTTATTAAAGTGATACTATTTGATTTGCTACATATATCGAGATTTTTTTCCAATGTACCTCGGCGTTTAAATAACGCCGTTTATTTCTACGCGGGCCGAGACAGCCACAGAGGATGCAAAATAAGCGATGTTCGAGAAGCTCTCGGAACTTTTTACGGTTTAAGTAACTGTTCTGATAAGGACCGCATAATTTTCAAAGAATAATTAAAGTTTTTTTATGGTGGCATCAAAGAAATGGACAGAACACATCAGGACAGAACATGAACAATTTCTTAAAATAAAATAACATGTGACAATTTCTTAAAATAAAATCACCGAAACATTTAAGCTGCCAACTTACATTGCCATCCATCGATGGAGAAGAGCCTGATCCTGGACAGAAAAGAAAAGACCTTTCTGGCAGAAAAGAAAAGACCTTTGACGAATGCGCCCTTTCTAAGAAACGAAAAAGTGAAAATTTTTGGTGGATAGCTATTCCGCCACAACCGACACAACCTATGTCCTTGCAAACTGAAGGATATTTTGCAGCAGCCAATATTATGAAGAAGTTGCCGACGTCTCCAGCCAATTATAGTACCGATCAAGAAGAACCCAAGAAGTTACTAAACTACAAGCTTGATAATTATATTTAGATTTAGGTCTTTCGCAGAGTAAATATAATTGACTCCGGACTACCGTCAATAAATTACACCAGAACAATTTCCCGAGTATTTACAAATATAGAAAAGCTAAAACATTTTGTTATCTATTAAACCATTTTATTTATGTGACGGTAATCTATGCCGGGGTCCAACTTCAAGCCTTATTTGATCACGTAGTTACAAGAATTATTGAATCTCAGGAAAATGTTTTACGTCAAATATGTCATCACGGAGACTTTACGATAATTTATAAATATGGAATTAACGGTAGTTCGGAGCATAATCTATATAAACAACAATTTACAGACTCGTCTAACACAGACAAATATTTATTCTCCAAAGCTTTAGTTTCTGTACAGTTGAAGCATACTTTCGATGAAACGATTACCGTGAACATAGCGTCAACAATCGCTGAGTCAAACCAATTTTTTTATCTAGATCAATAGTCACAGTTCTATATGCCGGTGACAGTGCACAAGACGTTGGTTCGTGGTATTAACATAATATCTGCATTCATATTGCCAGTAGGGTAAATGTCAGAAAAAGGATTAGAATCTCACTATAAAGACATAAGAAAAATACAGAAACATCAGAATCGCAAAATTCCCGCGGGTTGACCGGGACTTGCTGAATTTGCTTCTTTCGACATCAGACTAAAAAAATTCATCTCTCCGAAAGCAAATCAAACTTAGGAAAATCTATTAAAAGAGGTTTGGAGCTATTTAATGTATCCAAAACCGGCTTCTTCTGCAACCAATACAACTGATTCCAGATGTAATGTTTTAGGATACTGATGTGACAACAGTGTCGATGATCATTATAAAGAGTAAACGTTTATTACGGTAATAAATTATATATGAATGTTGTCATTTGTAGATAAATTAATTTTCATAAATTATTGAGAACATTTTATCTCTTTTTATGGTTGCAATGCACTGATTTGTAATTTATTTTAAATCATATTTTATTGTTTTTTCTGTCTTATTTTATTTATTAATTTTATATAATTTTATAAACTTAAATTCTACATATTTTTAAATTCTAAATATTATTTTACAAAAAAATTTTTTTTTACATGTATACTATTATTCTCCTATGTATACTATTATTCTCTATATATACTATTTTCGTTATCATACACCTCTATGTGTACTATTTTCGACAAACATTTTAATCTCGGTAATGGCCCACGGCGATTTTAGTAGATTTTCTAAGTTAGTTGTATGGGAGTGGACTACTGTGAATCATTTTAGTAGATTAAATTGCATTGTTAGCACAATCTTCATACTGTTCCGCTGCTAAATATTATGTTTAAATAAAATCCACAGATTCTCTATCCTTGTTTCAAGATTTATATCACCATCAGCTAATTACATTCACTGAGCCCACTCGCGTTCGCCATACCCAAATATTCTTCTGCTTTTTACGAATATCCGTTTGGTGTAAATTAGTTTGCTTTATAAATATTTTGTAAATTATATTTTTTTTTATTTATTACGAATACCGATACCAATCTTTTAATACAAATTACATACTCATGAAAGAAAAAATGAGTTGCCTTTTTGATTAAACGTTCATTCTCATTTCAAGGCTGTACGTTTTCACATAAAACCGACTATTTATTAGAATTCATATAAATAACCAAAACAATCGCTTGTTTAAAAAATCAGTGTTTATTACTCAATACTATCAATACATGTACATGCTTTACGAGCCAAAATAAAAGCCTCTTAGGGTTTTTTAAGATAATTGATCTTGTCATGCCGTTAGGCAAATGTTACTCGGCTGACATTCATTTCACTGTCAAAGAATGCAATTATCTGTTAAGAAATAATTATTCTTTTAAGGTTTCCTTATTTAAAAAAAAAGAAAACTCTTACAAAATCATTTACGTATATACCCAAACATGTCGGTGACAGCCGTTTTTCTCAGAAACCGTATAACAGAAAAAATTTAAATTTAGCGCAGTGGTAAAACATATTAAATTGCATATATTTCAATAACTAAACTCATAAATATTCATTTGAGAATTTTTGGATGGAGAAATTACTAACCCGTTACGGAACGTCTTTTGAAAGGTCTAGTTACAAGGGTTTCGAAAATATATTTTTTTTAAAATTTAGGTTTCAAATATGGGTATTTGTAAAATTGGGTATTTAAAAACACCCATCGTTTTTTTTTATTAAATTCAATAAAAATTTAGAAAAAAATGTTTTAAGGTTTTATATAATATAGTAACAATTACTCTAATAATAATCAATATAAAACGTATATAAATCTTGTTAAATTAAGCCTATTTCTAAATTATAACTACCATTATTCATTGGAGACAAGTATATTAAGTTTTTTTATTATTAAAAAAACTCAATGTGTACGTAAACTGTCGCATTTCAAATGGGTATTGCTTAATTGGTAATTTAAATTTTGACAGGCAAAATGAGACATGTATTCTGTAGTGAATTATAGATTTTATTAAATTTTTCTCTTAATAAATTGCACATAAATATTTCGAAACTTTGAAATGTTCGTATCACTGTATATGTTTTTGTTAATTCTTAAATTGTAAATTCAGGAATCATTAATTATAAAGTTACCTTTTCAAGCATCGGACGTGGGAATCAAATTTGATAACACAACAATAAAATATGTGAACACAAAGTAACCTAATTTCTCGTGAAGTAAAAATAATATTGATTCTTCTCAAAGAAATTATGTATTTCTTTGAAACAACATAACCCTATAAGAGTATATTAGTTCGAAGCACCATTTAAGAAGCAATAAAATTATGGTAATTATCAACATCTCCTAAAGAAATAAACATATGTAGAATCTAAATTTAATTCAAATGATACTAACAACAACATAATTTGGCGTCTTATTTATTAGAATAAATTATGGATTTTTTCTAAGAATTAAATAATCACATGAAGAAAAGGAAAAAGCCATCGTCAAAAATTTATGCATTTTTCATGGTGCTCATATAATTATTTCACCAGCTCTTAGACAAAAGTATCTAAACTCTGGAATAAACCACCAAAAATAGAATTTAACAATTTATATAAATACTCAATACCATTATATAAATACTCAATTATACAATTGATTTTTCTTACACTTTTTAGTAGTGATGGAAGAAAAATTATATGCTCTTTATATTATTTTTGTTATGATACCAAAACTATAATTTCAAATGTTAAAAATGTTCTGTACGAATCATATTTTAAGTCGTTTTTCCCCAAAATTCAGCTTTAAATATCAAATTTATACATTAATACATGGCTTGCACCTTAGTATCTATTCCAGCAGCTTATTTATCTAAATATCAATAAACAAAAAACAAACCAGAATCGCTTTTTCTGGACGTCACCATTACTGTCAATACATTCCTATTTTATCGGTAATTATTTTGAATATTCTGAAGCGATAACCGACCGCAACTTGAGTTTTGGTATTAAACCTGATGAAAACCAAAGTTATGAATATTCATAATTCCATACAGTATCTCTATTGAAATATTGTTAGTAAGAAGAAAATCAGTAAGTTAAATACTGTTTAAGTCACGCGTGAAATATGTGGACAAAATTTATAAACTTTACATATTTGGATGATTCTTGTTATTTTCTGTTTGTAATTGTTTGTTAATTATTTCAGAATTTGTTAAACGTTCAGTCCATAATTTGGAATACAAGAAATGACTCAATTAATGAAGCGATTAATGGTCAAATAATTCCACAAAGTCTCCTTCGATGTAATTCAATACCGGTCTCGTTTTTTTTCAGCGGACGAATAGTTTTTTTTTCAAAATATCGAAATACAGGCACGCGCGCGAGTTACGAAAGGCATTTAAATTGTTATCTAGAGTCACGAAAAAATGTGCAATCGTACTTAATCAAACGGTTTACTGACACTAAGGTAATAGTCATCGAAACGAACAGGAGAGGAAAACCCGGTGACGTTTACTCTAACGTTAAATATATTCCTGCCACTAAACAAACTTAGACAATTTTACGTATTTATAGTTATTTACGACCTCTTGGTGCACATATAAAGGAAACTCGTGTGACATTGGTTTCGTGAAAATCTTACGGTTTCTTAGCTTGTACGGATAGACGCATTTAAACGAAATTTGACAGTAACGATTACTCGTATAAAAGTGATTAATTAATACTTCGATTAATTAAATAGGGGATTAATACAAATTTGTTTATAAGGGAATTCATTTTCATTTGTAAGCAACCGTCAAGAATATATAATAAAACATTGTAAACTCAGTAAAGTCGAAAGTAATTTTGTAATTCTTTACTAGGTGTCGGTATTTATTTTAATTTTTATAAATATTTTCACACGCACAGTTATACACATGTACGCATATCGGTGCGTATTTTTAAAATTCTGATCACTTAGAAGTAAATAAATGCTCGAAAATATATTATTTCTCTAGATACGTAATGGTTTGTAAACGTTTATATTAGTTTCCGATAATGAAAACGCCACCCTATCCATTTCATTTAAAGCAAAACCGTTTCTTTGGCCCTAATCCACCCTAAACCACAGGATGTGTGTAGATGAATAACAGAAATCGGAGACTGTCGTTGCCATGAAACGATTGAGAGCCAAAGAAGCCCGCAAGGTGGGTAAATAGCGCACGATGGGACCAAAGAGAAATCAGGATATCCCTTTAAATAATGATCCAAATTTCCCCTCGATTTGACCTTTTTCTACAAATTCTACGATCCAACCCTTAAATTATATTTTATTTGACTTTCGTCCCTGAGGCTAGTCGCATGAATGTTTTGGTTATTTCCGTTTATTTTGTAAGTTATAACAGTTCGTATTTTGGAGTAACTGACACATCGACATTCTCATGTAAACAAAAATTACGGATAAATTATTTATTTGAATATTTAATTTTTTCCGTTATAATTAATTAACATATTTAAGTTACGAACTTACATTATATTAACTAATATCTACCTACTTAATGTGTTCACATTTTTCGATCAATATCGTCTGCGTTTATCGCAGTGTATACGTAGTCACTGCTCCTTAGAAAATTCAACGCAAATCTAATTGTTTGCCATTATAGTCGAACGGGCTGGCTGGACGACAATGTTACTAAGCAGATCCGGTCTCCTTATAACTATTTTCTTACTATTTCGATTTTAACTACTTATATGTTCGATGTCCATGTAAAAATGTTTTATTATGGTTTTAAGTGTATTTTTGTTGCAATACGTAATATTTTCATATTTAAAAGAAAATAGAGAGAACATAAAAGTGTTATGTCATACCAAATGATGGCGGCAGCCCGTAGATAGAATATTAAATAAAGTATATTACAACATGCGTAAAATGGAAAAAAGCTAATTTTTCTTCATTTTATGATTAAAAAACATTGAAAAACCATGTCGATAAATAAAGAAAACATGATTCAGTGTGTTTTCTTTTCCAAAAGTAACAGTTTAATTTCGGAAGAAACGGTCACTAAGTGGGTTGTGTTGTTCTACACTCCCTCAATCTTAATTCATATTGAAAACTCTTCTAATGCAGGTTTATAAAAATGTGAATTTCTAATTTTTCTAAAACTACTTATTTCTTTAGACAATGAACTCTGTTTATCTGTATTGTCTAAAAAAGGTTCCCAAAGCTTGATTAAAGATAGAATTCTCAGTATCTAGGGATTCAGTATCAGAATTATAATTAAATGGGTAATCGAAAAATAATTTTGTGCCAAATATTATTGGCATAAGCTACGGTCAGCAGAGTATAATTTATTTTACTAAGATACGATATTGAAACATGCGTGGGTTAAATAAAGTTTGCAATTTATAACAGCATATTGACTTTTTATATTTATTAGCGTGAATGCCGATACAAATGGCGATCAAATTGTAGCCTTTCGTAGTTTTTATTACAAGTAACAATCGAATTTTTATTGAAACGGATTATTTTAAAAATATTCTTACAAAACATGAAAAAAACATTTTGTAATCCGGTCGATTAGTGAAGTGATTGTCACTTATCTTTTATGTTTTACCATAAATATGATCAACGAAAAACTTGTGAAGCATTATCTTTAATAGAAATTTTAACTTCATAATTAAATGGATTTAATTCGAATCATTATTTTTTCATAAATATTGTAATCGTGTTTTACATAGTAAAATGATATACCAGTTTCCGATAGTGATAAACGACCGTCATAAGTTTATATCTAATGAAAATCTTATAAAATAAAAGCATAGAATAGTGATATAAAAATAACCAAAGCCAGAAACATCCGTTCAGAGCAGATATAGGTTTAAGAAAATATGTAAATTATTTTGCACTACGAATCAACTTTATATAAGAGTAAAATCCTTTATAGTTCACTGAATATTTTCAGCGAGCCAGTTTTCAGTTGTTCGATTAAAAGCATTACTGCAAATTTCTTACCTCACTTTGGACCTTTAACCCTAGATCTTTTTAAACCTTGAAGCTGCAAATAAATTGCTTGTCCTTAAGAAAAGGGAGTAATTGAATTATGCTTCAAATATTTACTGTCCTAGATATCAAGTTGTGGTGCCAAAATTATCACAATATTGCGTATTTTGCTTATTATTAACGAGAACATTTTAGTATATACCACTACGAACTCTTCACGTGTAATGCAAGTAGTGTGTCGTATTATATTTACTAATTCACAAACTGTAACATTTACTATCTAATACATTTCAATTCATGGCATCTAATTTAACACATTATTGCGTATTTGTTTTATTATTAACTTTAATGTTTTAATAAATACCATGACAAAATATTCACGTATAAAAAAATTACTTTTAGTCCATTATTTCTCCTATTTTTTCCAATGGCATAAATACTTAATAACAAAAAGAGATGAGTTTCCGTCTCCAGTGTATTTATCACAAGACCTCAAGGATCGTTTATCGCTTTGGACTATTTTAAAAAAAATTACGGACACAATTTAACTCAGATTAAAAGTGATGGTTAATATAATTTTTCGTTTCTTTGTGTTGAGATTTTGGAAAGGAAAAGATACTGCAACGAAGTTATAATTTATATTGTAAGTAATTTAATGAAATTATAATTATTGAAGATAATTACATTTTAACATTGGGTTTTGCTGCATGACAATAGCAGTAAATGTGTGAAATAGTTGTTTCAAAATAAAGATGAGAACAAAGCTCTGATCAATTTTTAATCTTTCCACTAGAAAACAAAATAACAATCAATAGATATTTTATACATGAAAATTTAATTTGGAAATATATTATATGTGAATGGGAATTTTAACAATAATTTTTATGAACATCCATTTTTATATAAACTTTCCACTTGGCATTTTATATTTATATCATGATAATACTTACCACATTACTATTTTCTCAAAAATGACGTGTAAAATTTTACGAAAACATAAAAAATATCAAAGTAAATTATTAATTTATCTTAGCATAAAAAATACGAATGTTGATGATTTTCCAACCTTATTACACAAAAAATTATAAAATAAAATAAAATTAAAAAAAGCAACTTCAAAAACGAACTTTTTACGAAGCACTAAAGCTATTAATTATTCACAAATTCAAAATAAAACAAATCAATCGAATTTTACCTTTTATTTCTTTATTGCACTTGTTCATTTTTCTTTGGATCTCGTAGCACCAGGAAATAAACAATTATTTTTTTTACATGTAATATAAATAAAACAGGACTTTGTACTTATTAAATTATCTGACTGTATTTGGCTTGGTGTTGACTGCAAATTATTAACCTTCTAAATAAAATTTTTTAAGCAATTTTGTACTAACTTTTTTAGTATTAGTTGACTAATGGTTCTTAAAAGAACAATTGAATAAACCAGTTAATTATATGAGAACTTGCCTTTCGAAATTTTCCTGCTTGCTTGGGTACATACGAAATTTTTAATACAATTGCGGATTTAATATCCTATAACAATAAATATTCACCGCTGATCCTCAACTAGATATCGAAAATTAAATTCATAAGTTCCTCACAATTGTACAAAAAAAACTATGCAAATTAAAGAGCAGCATTATTTGTACATTGAGTATTTTTGTAAAGCTATTTTTGTACATTGAGTATTTTTGTAAGCATTGAGTATTTATTGTACATTGAGTATTTTTGTAAGCATTGAGTATTTTTGTAAGCATTGAATATTTATTGTACATTGAGTATTTTTGTAAGCATTGAGTATTTTTGTAAAGCTTGTTGTTTGACAGGAACCAAAAAGCAATTTTTAGAATGTTTGCATATTTTCTAAAAATACTGTCACTTACGCGAGCGCGTACGCCTACAGCGCGTAAATCGTTGTAAAGAGAAAAAATGATTTTATCAAATAGAGTAATTTCCTCATGTTCACTTAGCGAAATTAAAATGGCGAAAAAAATTTTAGTAATGAATAGAAATAACGTGTCTCGGCGTGTACTTGGGTTCTTCAACTGTCAGCCAAAAACTGTTGTCTAATCGCTCGACGACATTAATTACTAGAGTAAATTTGAGAAACTTATTTTGACGTGCAAATAATGTACGTTCGTTGGTATATATTGAGCATTAAACGATAATATGTTAAGAACGCGACGAAAATACAGTATATTATGTTGAAATTTATGTGAATTATAATATATTTTTACTGATACCTAAAGATATAATTTCTGAAGCAGAGAGGGTTCTAATTAAAGGAGTAATATTTTAATATCCAACAATCTCCGTTGAACAATAGATGGTTATGACGGTCATGTATTTTGTATAGTTTTTGGTAAATATTATTTTAAAAAACAAAGAAGAAATATGAAAGATATAATTATTTTTTATAAATCACTGTTGAAAACTTTAAATCACCCATTTGAAAGTAATTTAATTTAATGCAAGGATTAGGTATAATACTCACATTGAATATTTATTTTTGGAATTAGAATTTTATTTGGAATTAAATTTGTACATAATCGGCATATCAAATATGTATATTCAATTCAATACTGGACAGAGAGATCGCCAGAAAAAAAACTAATATTTTACCGTAAATCATCCGTTCTATTATTTTGAATCGGATCATTAAAATAACATAAACACTATCCATTTGATGGTGGTTATGTTATTTTTATGAGATTATATATGAGAGACTCACAAATAATTAAGATTTGTGTTTTATATTGTAAAATTAACTAAGGAATTCAATTACGAGCCAGCCGGTCCCGGTCGTGAGTTCCGCTTGGCCTATAAATTTCATAAATTCATATTTCTGATATAATTCTCATTTGAATACTTGGAGACTACCAGCCTCTCTACAAAAGTAAATAGATTTCTTATACTTTTATGTTGACCCAGAAAGGAAAAAAATGCAAATTGTAGGATAGTGATGTAAATTTAAATTTCCCGTTTCAACATCATACTTTATATTTTGTCGGTTGAAAATTTTTGTAGCTCTAGAAATATTTTTTTCCTATCAGAGTGAAATAAATAATAATTTCAATTCTTAGTCTGTATTTAAATTATAATTTGAGCTGCAGTAGTAAATATGGAAATAATGAAGATTAAGGGTGACAATAAATTTCGAATCCTAAAGAAACGCTCATATATTTCAGTATCTAACTGCTGTCATTAACTCTTCTCGTTTTTCTAAAACTCTTGGTTTAGTTAACTAACACTATACCGAAAACCTACCAAAACCCACTGAACTTGAAAAAAAAATATTGACATTCGTCATTCCTAAACATATTTATGAAATAATTTGAACCTTATTATTAGAAAAACAATATGTGTTATCAATTATTGTTTAAAAAAATTGTTCCAGTTTGAATTTAATTTTCGCAATCAAACACATTTTTTTAAATTATTTATTTTCTTATCTTTATTCAGTGTTAGAGTTTTTTTTCTCTAAAAGTTTCCTTATATTAGTAATTTTTGGGTCATACTTAAATAAACTAAGATATATACAGAGAAATAAGATTTTTTTCTGGGTTTTAAACACACCTAAATAATATTATGACATGTTTATAGAATAACAAACTCTACCCAAAATAACTGATTCCTCGACGGAAAAAATTATCTTATTGAGAGTTTTTATTCTTCACAAAAAGTTTGTGTAGCGTAAGAAGTAAAAAGTACGTATATACTGGAACAGGCGTATAATTTTTCAATTCACTCGTTACAAAAAATATTTGGAACAATTAATTGGACAAGAATTTAATTAAAGGCAAGATAACAAAATGTTATTTTATTCTGAACTAAGCAACCATCTAACTATTAAGGAATAATTCAAACCTACTCGTAATCCAGTATGGCCAGCGAATAGTTGAATCAGGACTCCACTTTTCACATTTAAACTTCTTTTATTTTAAACCACATCAAGCGATACAATTAATAAACACAGCGTAAAATTGAAAAAAAAACCCTTTCTCATTTTACTTGGAAAGTGGTGAAAATATTTTTATAAAAATTAGAAAATTAAAGTTAAATATTTCTAAGAAATAAACACGATATTATTTTACGAATTGTACCAAAATAAAATATGAAATTTGCACGCATGTTTAGGTTGAACCCATGCATGCGCGCGTGTGTGTGTATGTGTATCCGTTACCTGGTCTAATGCCTAAGATGTTGGTCTAATTTCGATGAAACTTAGCATTAGAGTGTTTCTTTTTCATATTTAACGACTATTTTTATGTAATGTTTCTAAAATAAAAGTCAAAGTCAAATTTCTTCCAATGTTCCGTACTGTTAATACATCATAATATAAACAAAATGCCATAACTTAATCTCTGAGAGAAATTGTGGTTACGTTACATCCCATACACAAACGGTGTAAATTACACACTTTCATAAACCGAGCATAGGTACAGTGATTAGTGCTTTATGAGTAGCGTTGCTAAACGTTTCGATTTTGTGGGACGTACCAATTTTTATGGGCGTAAAAACTCATCTTGCGGCTAGTACACATCAAGTCAATGACATTATACCCTATTGATAGATATTTTATACCTATATGATATGAATACATACATGGCTTCAAATTAGAACATGTGCAGTCTATGGCAAGAGACATAGATAGTCAAATAAAGTACGTAATTATATAAAAGACATCGTCATATTGAAAATAGAACAAGTTAAATTTTCTTTTTAAAATCGCTTATAGATGTCTATATGGCGGATAACGTCACTATACCAAGTCGAGTGCACGAAAGCCTTCGAAGCGAATTTCTGAACACTTTAGACCACAGTGGGGATAACAACTGGAAACGATGTTTTTTGTAGTTTCATTTCCTTACATTAATCTTTGTTCACTCTCAATTTTGTGCGAATTATATCAGAAAACAATATATTTGAGCTCAATATAGCTGAGCGTTTAATAAAAAAGTGAGTGCCATAGGTCGATACCGTTCTCTCTCGTAGACTGCCATTATCATGAAACACTCGAGAGTCTAACAAACTGTTAATAGATAAACAGCGTGCGAAGGGGTGAAGGCGAAGTCAGCATAAACGTTTGAGTAATTATCCCAGTGCCCACTCAATGTAACCCTTTTCGGGGATTCCTACCTTCTGACTTCTCAACTATACTTTCCATCCTTGAGGTTATTTGGATCGATCTTTTGACTGATATCATTTCCAATCTAAGCTGAAAGTATTTTTGGATCAATTAGCACCATTACTCCTTTATGGCGTATCTTATAGTGACAGACTATGGGACAATTATTTCTATATTTCAATACTTATTAACTTACGGTTTTTGTTGATATAAAAATATACTAAATACTAAATATACTATAAGTACGGTAACTTGACATTATTAAAGCATTAACCTTTAATTAATTGCGATAATTGACCGAAAAGGATTGGCTGTGTAATATACTTCAAAACAGCTTATTGAAAAAATTATAAATTAAAAAAATTAATTTAACAAATCATCAAAATGCTACTCAAAATGGATGAGGAATGATAATAAAAGGAAAAGAAATTTGAATCATATACACAATTACGAGATTTAAATGAGATCAAAAACATTGACATCAATTGAAACTGAAGAGAAGTAGTGACGAAAGAGCAAAATATTAGAGACTAATTGAGATTTTGAAAAGAATTTTTTGACATTTAGCATAGACACATTTAAGATATGTGAAGTATTAATGGATTAAACGGTAAGTGAATTTATCACATATAACAAATGGCAGTTATTTCATTTAATAGAATGCGGTTAAGCTAAAATTAATTCTTAAAATGTATGAATCTTGAATCTGTTAATTAAACAGAAACATTGATAGCAAAGTTTCAAAATTGTAAGTCGTAATCTGAATTCTATAATTATAATAAGAACGGGACATGTGGTGTACTTTTATACTGTAGCATGATTTTTTTTTTCAATGTACTTATCACTTTCGACCATTCTTTTTGTCGCCCTGTCAAAGTGGCATCGACTAATAATCTCTAACTCTTTTGGAAATAACTTGTGTCTCATGACTTGTCATATTGTTCCTACTTCTCTCCTCGAATATAAATAAAATGTGGATTATCAACTCAGTTACACTTTATTACTAGTTTTAAAGTCACTTTCTTACATAATTCCAGGTTCTATTTTAGCCATATTATAAATTCTGATAACAAATGTACACGATCTTCGTATATAATGCATTCGCCAATAAATACTTTGAAAAAGTCGCAAAATTTCTACAGCTACAGGGGGTAATGTGTAAATGATGTAACCCGATATTCCTTCCCTTAACAATTCTGTTGAATGCCAATATTGGCTGACGAACGTTGGCTTTACGCCATCACAGAGTTTCGTAGATCCGCATCGACTCGTAGTTGGAAATAAATTATAGCGGTGAAATGTTTGCCGCATTTGGTTCTTCGCAGGGAAAAACTAGTAAAATGCTTGCTTCAGAAAGTGTAATCTAAAAAGCAAAAGTAATTATTTGTATTATTTTCAATCTTATGAAAATAAAACTGAATATTTGTTTTAGAATTATTTGAACTGACAATTGTTAAATGTGCAAATATAATTCATTAAGGGATAGCTTTAATAAATGAAGGTCGCACAATTATGAACAAACGGTAACATAAAATTCTTCATAGCTTCAAAACTCAATAGCGAATGATGTATTTAAATATTTTTTATAATAATCTGATTCAAAATCTTATACGTTTGAATGCTAGAGAACTCGGTAAAAAGACGCACGGTAAATGCAAAAACAACAACAAAGAAGTTGTGACATGAAACTCTGACACATGCAATTGCAGATCAGAATTTCTCTTAGGACCTTACATAATATAACTAGTTTGAATTTATATTGATGACAAAAAATGTAAATGTTTCAAGGATCGGGGATCTGGATTTCATTAAAACTGAATTCGTTTACTACGGACTATTCGCTATCCGGAACCGTAGTGATTTAGTATGCGTGCCCACTCCAATATCTTGTGTCGCCGCTTGTTTTTCACTTGCTTGCGGACGTGAATGTGCAACACTCACATCGTGAATGCTTAAAATGGTCATCATAGAAGGCACGTGCGGGCTCTGTGGCTGCCAATAATCTTCCCCCACATTTATGTACCCTTGTGCGATGTGCGAAGATAGGTTAGAATTTTACAGTTCTGTAAAGATTTGCCCGAAGACTGTCTCCATATTGATATATATTTTATCCTATTTTGGCTCCTAGTTTCGTTGTGTTGGTAAAATTATGATACTTTAGTTATAGAGATGAGTAATCCTCGGTGAGTAAAGGGTTAGCATAGTAGTTGTATTTTACTACATTTTAGTACTACCACATTCTGTCAATATTCATTCTTATGTTGATGGCATGGTTATGCAATCATCAGCTAAGTAACGGGAAGATTCGTTCGATTTCGATAATTTCTTTTAATTTTAGGAACAACTATTTACAAGTTTTAGAAATCTTAAATATGACGTAGCTTTCATACCTAATTAATAAAATTTCCTTACAGTAGGCAATGCGGAGACCTTCATTGAGCTAAACGAATATTTTACCACCTAAAATTTTCACGTCACGCTACACTGTAGAACCATAAACAATTTAGCCCACAAATGGATGTTATATATCTTAACAGATAAATAACAGCTAATTAAATGTACTCGTCTAATTTCAAACGCTACCGGGTTTTACGTTATTTAATATTAATTTAATTTATAATGTATTTATTCACATCTCGCCGCGGTGCAGCAGGGTGGTTGTTAATATGGGAGGAAGAAATAACGGTACTGTTCAGTTCTAAGCGATACAAATTTCATAGATGCAACTTTAAAATATATTCAAATCAATATATTTATCTGTCACAAAACTAAATATAATTTGCAAAATTTGGTAATTTTAAATTTTATATACAAGAAAACCTTTTCAAGTCCTAAATATTGATCTTCCTCATTTTGTCAAGAAACCGATAGTTCTTTAGTTATAGGTCCTCCAGTTTCGTAGTGATGTTGGAGGGATCATTATATATATATATATATATATATATATATGTATATATATATATATATACTTATATATATATATATATATATATATATATATATATATATATATATATATATATATATATATATATATATAATAACATTCTAACATTTACCATCTCTTTATGAATTTAAATTTATTAGTATAAAGATGAAGGACAAACGGTGATTTATGTTTAATATCTAGTTTTACTAAACATATATCACTTATGAAATTATCAGAAAAGCATTCATCCATTCATGTATTAACAATACATAATCGACTTATAAATATTTCGATAAATTTTAAAAAGTGGAAGCATTTCAAAAATAATATGCAATCTACGTCACGATGAATTTTGGGATCTTATAATCTAAAAATAATAAATTTACAAGTTTATTAATAAGCATCTTCCAATATTATACATACGAGTTAAATTGGGAAAACGTTTTTCATAAAAATTCAGGTTTTAATTTCAAAAACATTAAGTATACGCGCGAATGTTGGAAATAAATTTATAGAACAATTAATTTCTTATTAAAAAGATTTGCGTAATTTTTAACTTAAACCTCACTATTTAAGAAAAATAACGATATCTGCGTTATTCAAAATGGAAAATCTATAAAACTTTTAATTAAGCAAAAGAGACAAGGTATCAGAAAGAACCGACAAAATTGAGAAGAAGTTGAGCGACTAAATTGAAAATTGTTGAAGATAAATAGAGAAAAAATCTCATATATGATAAAATCTGACTTGCTAAGTACAGCGTAATTACTGCTAAATTATTTCTATGGTATAGCTTTTTTCAAAAATAAAATCGTAATTTATAATGAAATCGTTACTAAATGAAGCATACAACTAGAAACTTACTAAAACTCAGCTCAGATAGTAAATCCTTAGATTTACCTAAAAAGCTTAGATCTATTTAGAACCTTATGATAATATATGTATTCCCGGCATAAATATTTTATTCTCGGCTTAGTAGTCTTGCAATGTGACAGAGAGAATACGGTAAACCCTTTCAGTCTGGTTAAAATTGACTGACGAATTTGTGTTAGTTGGTAATCCTGTTTAATGTTAATAAATAAATAAATTGTTAATAAATGTCTATATACATATATTTAGTTTATACATATATTCTAAGACCTGTATTTACATTTATATAAAGGTACATACATATATTTAATTTAGACATGGTAAGAGAAACTCTTAAGAATCTACAATTGCATTCCTACGGATATCAATGGATCAAAATAAAATTTCCATACTGCGAGATAATTTAGTAGTATACTCAATATTGGAAATTGTAATTAGTCAAAATGGACGTCCACTAGGTTACATCACACAATATATAAAGCAAGAAAACTAGCTTTATAAAGAAATCTTTTCTCCAATGTTGAGAGTCCACTTATATAATTATTCTGTTAGGTCAGCCATGTGTTTCGAATAACCCTTGCTTCTAAGTTTCTTACAGCGATAGATTTTTTTCAGGAATAATGTTTTTGTAAAGAATTAATTACAAATTTCGAAGTAAGATTAATACTCTCGGGGTACATAACCGATATAATGGAACCATCAACTTAATAGATATTCTTAACGTAAGTCTAACAAAATTTCAAATCTATGAAATACTAGGGATAAATATTGGACGTTTATAACGGACTCAATTTATTATAATCACATGCAGTCAGTGCCAACGAGAACCCACGTAACTAAAAACGTCGTAAGTAGTTAGTTGTTACTAATTTCTAATATTTTGAAATTAAAATTTAAGGCAAATGAAATCTCATTCTTTAAATCAATGATGCTATATTTTATTTAATTATAAGTAGTATCTTCCAATAAATGAAATTCCACATTGGCACCAACCACATGTTTTTCACAGTGCGAAAGATGTACGATAATCCTTCCCATGTTCACGGGTCAAAAGTATACATTTTACGGTGCTATTATGATTGCAATGTATTCTTTATTGAAAGTTTTGTGTCGCGAACTTTATTAGAAGAAAGTTGATTTTATTCTGGCCATTGAGACTGAAATAAGATACAGAAGTATTACTTGAGAAAGGGAAGGAAAGAAAACATAAGAATTGTAACTCTGACGTTTTTATATAAATTTAAAAGATTAGCCTCGCTATAGCGTTATTAAAACTCGCGGAATGCAAGTAGAACTCGCGCATTGATAGTTAATTACTAATGATATTACGATTCGGAATGGTAAAATTACAAAAGTCCACTATTATTTGATTATTTTCGTGATTAATTTCTAAAAATTGTGGAGTCGGGGAGGCAAAAAATAAAAGGCTCACTTCTTTTTCTCAAAAACTGTAACTTTTTAGGAGCTTCATTTTATTTTTCCCATATTAGATTTTCTAATATGTCAGTTTTAGAGATAAAAACGGTGTGATTTAAAATTTAAAAAATATTACTTTTTTTAATGTGTAAACCAAGCCATTGATATTACATACCACATGACCTCGCCAAAACTGCTCCAGGACAGCTGTTTTTGAACTCGCAAATTGAGCCTCCGTTGTGACTGAAAATAAAAATATTTCCAAATCCTCGAAATAGGCGCAGACAAATAATTACTTCAACTGTACTACTCGTAAATTTCAAGTCAATACCAATAAGAGTTGTTGAGAAAAAAACAGCCGTGACACATATACAGACACTGAACTCTCAGAGTAAGGGTCCTTTTTTATTATTTGATACAGAGCCTTAAAAAGGTAAATTGATAATATTTTTGTTATCAGTTCTTATATTAGAAACAGTAATTCTAATTATCCTATCCCTTAACCATTTAAACGTGGACAAAGAAAAATTCTCAATCTGAAACGTACATACATTCAAGACAGATCGAGTGAATTCCTTTCCTTTATCGATCGCTTTTTGACGATAGCTTCCGACGAACCCATAAAACGTTTGATTTAGTAAGGATGCTCTGTTTTTAGGACTACAGGTCACAATCGACAGATATCCCGTAAGGTACGTTGAATCTATAAGCAAAGAGCCTATTTTTATACTTAACACAAAAAAAATGTCTGTATACATACATATATATATATATATATATATATATATATATATATATATATATATATAACTGTTAAATCCCGAATATTGATAAATTTTAGATTTTAAAATGATAAAATTTTCGTGCTTTTAGCATGAGAGTTTGGTACATGATAGATTTTACCAGTGACGATTAGTAAATATTGGTTTCGACATTAAAATATGTACGTAAAATAAATAGAATGTACTCATTAAATAAAACAATAGAGTTGGCTATATGATTTTAGCACATTTTTTAAAATAGAAAGTTTTGTAAAGTAGAATACATAACATAAACAAAAATACATTTTTCTTCTCACATGCATGATACTTAGGTTGATTGAATTTATCATTCTTGAATTGCTTTATAATTTGGTATTATTGTTCTTTCTTTAACAGTAAATTATCTAACCGCTTTTAAATAAAAACTTTTTTATGGAATAGAAAAATTAGGTTTCAGTCTTGCATTTATTGGCAATAATATTCTTTTTTTTAATTGCATCTTGACAATGCACTCCAAATAATAAAAAAATTAACATTTTCTATGGCCGCTGCATATAAAAAAACAAAAAAACTTGTGAAGTTGGGAGCAAAAATTAGGGGAGAAAATTATAATTTTAGGATGTAAAGTATTTTCCGTATTATGAATAGCAATATAAACAAAAAAAATGTTTTCTCACAAATTATATTTGTTCGTCAAGCTAATCAATCGTTAATTGTTTGATATTATTAATTCTTATTTATTAAAATTAAAAAAAATTCATTTCTTACAACAAGGCGAATAATTTAGAAATACAAAATAATACTGATGACTTGCAACCGCACTTCTTCGTAGAGCACTTTTTTAGTCAGTCAGTGAAAATTCTCCGGCCAATGCTTATTTTCCGACAACTTCTCGAAGACAATTTCTAGAAGTTTTCCGAACATTGACTTCTTTATCTTTAACGTCTTTTTCCATCTTGATAAAATCTTCCGTGCATAAAGTAAATTGATTTTGTGAATAAAGCTACTTCAGTAGGTACTCCAAATTGGTTACCCATTTTGTAAAAATCGCTGTCTCCAATGTCTACTAACTGCAATAATTTTTTTCCAGTCAGTTTTAGCTTTCTTAATTTCTTCTTCTTTAAGACTGAAAGAAGACTATTTTGACCAATTTTTACGATTGGATATTTATCACCCGACGTGGCTTTCACTTTTTAGCTTTTTTTTCCAAACTCAATTTTGCTTTATTTCTTACTGTCAGTACAGATACAGTCTTTTTCGGAATGAACTCTACAGTTTCAAGAACCTTTTGCTACTATTTGTCTACAAATCGGTATTGTGGTGAAAATATAGAATTTTTACAAAATTGGTCTTAGTAAACTAAAATTAATTTATAATTTCCAGCTGGGGGTAGTTTGTAAATGTGTTATTAGGTAAACATGGCGACGTGAGTTCCTTTCACTGTGAGGTATAGGCTTGACGACAATTTCCTTTTTCAAAGCCTTCTGTGTATTTTGAAAATATTAGCATGACTTCAAACATGTCATAATATCCTCAACTTTTACATTTTTGTACTTTCATATATAAGAAGAATATAATCCTCAAATATTCTTGTCCTGCCGCTGTGGCCAATAGCAAGATCTTCGAAAATATTGGATAAGTCGTCGTAAAAAGAATAATACCTGATTTCTCTATTAACTATATATAACGCCAATGCATCAAAATTTCTTCAGTTTATTTAACTTAGTTTTAATAAACTATACCTGATGTATTAATTTAAAAGCGATTAAAATATCGAGCGAAGAATTTTTTTTAAGTAAATGAGGTAAATTTAATGAAATATGAGTCATAATTCTAAAATTACTGAAAGACAGAATCATAAAAAAAGTAACAGTTATTACAAGTCTATCAAAATTTTATTGGAAAGATATAACTGTAATTCCAAATCTCATAATTTTAACCAATACACAATAATAGTATTCCTGTAAAAACGCAGAAAACCAATAAATTTTCGTGATGGAAATTAATATAAATACTTGTAAATTGTTAAATAACAATTTTAAGTATCTATAAAAGTTGCTTAGAATTAATTCGTCTTTAATATTACAAATACCGTTTCATCAAAATAAGCAGTGCATAAAATATGCGCGTACATTTAATTACGTATATTCATTCGGCTACTTTTTAAATTACAAATCTAACTAATCCTTAAATAGTGTTTCTAATTGCTGACTACTAAGTATGCCATTTATCCACTGGTAAAACTTCAATGGCTAAACTTATTTCGATAAAAACATAAGAATAGGAAACCCAAAGTATCTATTACAGTCATAATTTCCATTTAACATTGTTGTAATTAACCGTTTTAACGTTACTAGTACCAGCTGTTTAAACTTAGTTTCTTCCATTAAAAATCTCTACACAAACTGTATGATTATAATTGCATATGAATGAATTGTTGTTCATGAATGATCGTTTTTCAAGAAATATATGAATATAATATTTCATGTTTAAATAAATATAGCTGAGATGATGTGATTTGCTTTACAAACGTAAGCAATTCTAATGCTCACACTTGATTTTTTTTCTGCCTGCAGAAATTTTTATTCGAACCACAGACAGGAGACAAATGTAAGTAAGCATCGTCAAAATGTGGTTCTTGACAAAAGGAAAAAATTAAACTTGAATAAGGCTACTGTATTTAATTTTATGTGAAGCTTGGCAATTCTTAACGAAAAATGTTCCCAGAGAATCAATAGACCATCGGTGAAGAAACAATGGGCACTGCACAAATAAATAGTGATGCAACTGCTTCAAAAACGGCCACATATCAACGGAGGGCAAATATTTTGTTAAGCAATCGATATCCAGAAAGGAGATAGTCATTGATCAAATAAGGACTCTCGTGATACAAGGTAATTGAATAATGACTTAATTGAATAATTACTTATTACAATTCATAAAAATTACAACTCTCACTTTTTTAACATTTCTATATTTACTTCTCAATAATTTTTTACTACGTACACTATTTATGCGCCAAAATAAAACCCTCTCAGCGTTTCTCAATAATAATTGATGTTGTAATAAGGTTGTACAACTTTTGTTCAGCTACAATGAATTTTTCAGTCGAAGAATACAAATGCACACCGAAAAACATTAATTCTTTTTGGAGATCCTCGTCATGAAAAGAACACTGGAACCCATACAAAATCACTGCTCTGTATAATCATTCGTTCATCAAAACCGCACTTCTGTTGCGAGTAACATTTGCCAGTTATCTTGCCCGACGATAATCTTGGGGTTTATGTTGTTATACTGGAGGCTGCGGTAAATGTCGAGTAGAAGTTCATAGCCGGCTACATCTTTTCCTGTTACTTCTTGAACCGAGAGTCACAGATTCTGGATGGTACGCGCGTGGACCTTCTACCATCGAGTCGCGCCCTTAATGGTAATTGCAACTCGTCGTGAAGTCTGAGCAGCATTCATCGTATCCGAAATGGCTTCTATGCGTAATGGAGGAAGGAGCCTTTGGCTTTTGATTAGCCAAGTCAGCGTCAATAAGTGACTATTGACCCGTATTCGAGTAATGCGAGCGTACCTTATACGATGTGTAATAATCTATGGTGGAGATGTCTGCACATGTCAACACCACACGTCTTCGTGCGGCATCTGTGTGTTCTAATGCGATAATGTAGACATCTGAAGCATACGCGACCAATCTTCTCCCGGTCCCACCTTACATTGGAATTAGATTTGTTGAACTTTTTACACTCTCTCGTGACATGTCCCACTTTTGAACACACCGGACTTTCCGTCTCGTTTCTGTCTTTTGCGGTAAACGTCCTTTGCATTCGTCGCTGTCCGTATGTACGGTGGCTATATTTTCGTGTGCAATTTTTTTTTGCTGTGCAAATGGGCGGCAAATTTCTTCTTCATGAGTAAGAATACGATACAGCTCGATAAATTAGCTTAAGTTTTCAGTTGTGCGATGGAGTAGTGAAACCAGCGATACCTCAGTAATGACGTCAGTTTCTCAATTATCGCCTTCATAACTTCAGGGTTGTATAGGTAGTGAACCCTAAGTCCTACCTCGAAGTGTCGCTACGCAATTAGAGACGCAACATGCAAAGATGTAGACGCCCGTCGGCTTGTCCGTTTGCCGTGGTATGGGCCGCAAGGATAATAGAGTCTGACCGACCGAAGCAACATTCGAGTCTGGCGGGAGCTGCTGGGTCAATTACCAATGAATACTCGTCGTCATTTTAAGACAATTTCTTTATTATTTATATACTGATTATAAAGTATATTATTACTACAACTAGAAGTGGAATTCGAACTAATCGATGACTTATTCGAAGACTATCCCGATGACTATTCCGATTCTTTGATCGATGACTGTGGTAGCGTCGTGACTCCTCTTATATATAATATAAGAGAGGTTACGAAGCTCAGTGATAAGTTATCCCTTTTTGGGGTCACCGGTTGTCACGCCAGGGGTTGTGAACCTACAATCACCCGATTGTCACATTGGTTAGTGCGCCCGACCGGAACATGTACTTTTATCTACGCCATGGCCATGCTAGACGTATCTACTCTTATTTATACCCATATATATTTGAGTACAATTACTTGCATTTTATTAGTTCAAAAAATTGGGCCTACATAAGTTTTCATTACATTTTTTTATTAAAATGAATGAAAAATAATAAAAATGATCTCAAAAGATTTTAGCACTTCTTTCTACCCAATTCGAAAGATGATACTAAAATATTTAGACGTTGTTGTTGGGATGAAAACATATTTGCTCGTTTCTTCAATGCAATGTTACCCCATAAGAGTAAATTACGTTAGTTCAAAACAACATTTAAGGATGTGCAAAATTTGTATAATGACATATAAAAATAGTAGATATATCTCCTGAGCAATAATTCAAATATATCATCTAATTTTAATTCATAAAGTTTGACATTAACAACATTATTTCGACAATTATTTATAAAATAAATCCTGGATTTCTTCGACGAAATAAATAATTATGGGAAGAAATTAGAAAAGCCAATATAAAATAGAAACCTAGAAGTATTGAAACGTATGAATTGTCCACAGTACTTACATAATTATTTCACTTGCTTTTAGAAAAATGCCTCTAAGGTTAGAAACAGGCCACATCAGCAAAATAAGATTTTCAAAAAATCTTTTCCTTTATAAATAACGATTTCGTTGTAAAAATATAATAATGTCTGGTATAATAGCAATTTTATAGACATTTCATTTTCACAAAAATCAAATTATATGCTCTTTATGTCATTCTTTGTAAAGCTACTGAAGTAATAACTTTCAATGTTGAAAATCATTAAGATGAATAATATATAAAGCTGGGTTTTCTCCAATATGCGGCTTTAAATATCAAATTTACATATGCGCTTTAAGCATGACCTTTAACATCACTTCCTGCACTGTATTTTTATAAATAATAAAAAAAATAAGCCAGAAACACCTCAATGATATTCCCACTTTGTTGGTTATTATTTTTTAAATAGTTTAGAGACATAACTGACCGCAACTTTATCTATATGACGAAATTTATAGAGTTTCCTTATTTGGACGACTAATAATTATTCTGATAATAATTATTACGTTGATTATTTGAAAATTTTAAAAATTTTCTCTCAGTGATTTGTAGTCAAAAAAGCTTTTGCTTTTGTTTCAATTAATGCAACAAATATTTCTTTGATAAGATTCGATGTGAATGTCGCTTTTTTCTAGCCAAAGAATATATTTTTACAACATAGAGATACATATACATACACGAGTTACGAGAGACATTTCAATTGTGATCTAGTTTCGTGGAAAAATAGATAGTACCGTACTTAGTAAGAGGTTTATTGATCTTTAGAGAGCAATCGTCGAAATAAACAGTATAGGAAAATCCGGTGATGTTTTCTCTAACGTTAAATATTTTCCTGCCTCAAAATAATTTTACAAATACTTTACGTAATTATATGTAGTACATAAACATAGATATTTCCAACCTCCTGATTAATACTCCGTAAAAAACTAAAAAGAACTAAATTATAGTTTTTGTCAATCAAAATTTCAATAATGAAACAGCTTCCGAATAAATTGATTTATTCAGAGGAGGCATATACTATCGATGACTTAAATAACTGTTAGAGAAACTAGTAAACGTACGTTGAATAGCGATATGATTTTCTAAAAGAAAATATGTTGGTCAAACTAGGCTTGCTTCGTAAATTTAACAAAGGAATTAAATTTCAAAACAATTAAGAATGATGCCATTATATTAAATTTGATAGATAATATTTCGATGGATACAACATATGAAGAATTCAACTTGCTGATCACCTATGTCCATAACAGATTCTGAAAACAGAATGGCATGGAAATCAGTCGGCAGTTCTTTCAGTTATTTCTAAAAGTATTTTTACTTAAATTAAAATTTGTACTCAAATTTTTGTACTTCATATTAAGTGTACCTATTTCTAACTGCTATGTCAAACGTGTTTTTCTGCAAATGAATTCAAAATAACTGGATGCAAGAAATATATGCTTAGTGGAATTGATAAAGTAGAATTAACTGTTAAATTTTTCTTTTGTTTGTCCGCATATGCGTAAATGAACATCGTGTGAAGTTGGTTTCCTTAATATCTTTCAGTGTCTCTTTCTACAGATGGAAAGATTTATATAAAATTTGACACGAAGGTTAGTGGCGATTAATTGGACCTGACTCTATTCAGACTATTAGGTGCTTAAAACTACGATTTAAATAACGAATTAGTAAAAAACTCCAATGTTAACCGTCATACTAAATAATAAAACATAATTTTATAATTACCATTATGCACCGATATTAATTAACTTTTAATAAATATTTTCATACACGCTATTAAACACACGTACGCATGATAATTTTATGACTCGAAATTTTACTTTAATAAAATACGCACCTAGTGTATTTTTTTAAAATAAAATGCCCCAAAAGTAATAAAATTTTCAAAAATGTGTTTCTTTCTCATTTTCCCATAGAGCCGATTTAGACTTTTTTAACCCATTTAGACTTTTTTAACCATCAGTGAGTTTTTGCAAATCGGATCTTGCAACATGTTTTTTAAATTCAACATGGCTGTGCCGTTTATTCTATTTTTAAAATGCGGAGCACAAAAATTAATTCACTTCTTGAAAACAAATTTAACCTCTCGAATGCGTTTGCACACATATCATAAATTGTGTTAGCTTACCATAATAACAAGTACCACAGGATCCGTTTTAACTCTCACAAAACCATTTCCCGAGTAATAATCAATGGAAATCCATAGAATGTAGATCAATGAGGTCCTCCTCGACTGCCATTACCGTAAAGAAATTGAGAGTCAAATGGACCGCAAGGTAAGCAAACAGCACGCAATCAACTGAAAGCGAAATCAGTATATACCTTTGAATAGTGATTGGAGCGCTCCACTCAATCTAACCCTCTCGACGAGCTCTTCGCTTCGACTTTTAAAAAATACTCTGACTTCCGTCTTAAGGATTATTTTAATTGACTTGACCGTTATCTTTTCTTTGTAAGTTTTCTTTTCTTTGTGCTTTGCGGTTAATTGATACGTGCGTATGTAATCTATGTAATCCTTTTCGATGTCGCCTGTAAAACAGACTATGTAAAAATTATTTATATATTTAATTATGATCATGTTTTGTACTTTATTCTAAGAATAATGTTTTAAATTCGTAGTGTTTTTATAGTCATTGAAGCATTACGTTTAAGCCAATCAGGTTAATTGGGTGGAAAGGATTAGTTTTGTAACACACTGCAAAACAACTTATTGAATAAAAAAAACAACTTTATAAAACTCAAAAAGATAATGAATAACACAAAAATAAAGTAAATTTAGATCGGGTACCGATTTACCACGTTGATATATAAAAATGATATGGATAGAAATTGAGACCGATAACAAATAAGAACCAGATAGCAAAATATAAGAGATCAGGATATATTTTTAAAGCATTTTCATAGTATTTATGGAAGACAATTTTCTAGTAAAAAAAAATAAAAAAGATGCACATTTAGCTATGGACAGGTCTGCCAGTATTTGACTTTCTGATGGAATTTATTTACCCCCGTTTGGAAAAAACCCGCCACCTAATATTGGTCAGCCAGACCACTTGCGGCTCCGAGGCCGCCCACCTAACCAAGCTTGCTAAGTCCAGACTAAGGCCTCCCATATAGCAAAAAGGTCAAAAATTGTGTGAGGTTTTCGAAAGAACTTTCGTAGCATTGATTATAAATTCTTTTTTAATACATTAAGAGTTACAACGCTAAGTTACTCCAAAAATTTCAGAAGAAGGAGGTAGTTGTATTTAATAGAATATAGGGAAACCAAAACATTTTTTTGAAATAGAATCCAAGATATATAATCCACGATGACCAAGCGAAAATTGAACCTATTAATTGAATATAAGCGTCGATAAATAATTTTAAAATTTGGAGACGTTTGTGAATCCCAAAATGTACAAAGGGAACACGAGAAATACCTATAAATTATAAAGTGTTTTCTCAATATGCCCTACAACTGATTAATTAATATAATTCTTCTTTCGTTATATAATTTTAATTCATTTATTTCGTGCCCTCTGTCAAGATGATATCTATTATATGATAATAGTCTCTTAACTTTTTACTTTCCCGATCGTAAATGAACTAATAATTAATATCATAATTAAATTTGTTTACTATTTTTTTTATAATTATCTTGTACGTATCAACGTTTCTGTTAAAGCGTAAAACACACGTAGATTACGAATTAATTCCGTCTGCATATAACGTACCCTTTACTTATACTTTGAAGAAGTCGCAAAACTATTACAGCAAAGGAGTATCGTGCACACGATGGAGCTTGACAATTTTTTGCCTTAACAGAGCATGTTTCTGCATGCAATTTTTAGGTTTATCGAGGGCCATTATTGGCTAAAGGATATTGTTCTTAAGAGGATATGGCCATAATTAAGCTATACAGATTGGCTTCTGCTGATAGCTTTTAAAGTAAAACGTAGGAATATTTACTGGATTTGATTCCTTATAAACGAAATTAAATTAACAAAAAAAAATTTTTCATTACACCTTACATAATATAAATACTGTATAATCTTATATCGAACCTCATCTGTGTGGGGTAAAAAAAATAATTATTCAACAATTAACACAACCAAGGATAAATTCGTTTAGTGCACGCGTCCACTTTTACAAGTTATGTTTCCACTTGTTACTCAAGTCATTCACAATTTATTAATTTACGTCACGCCATTGTGCAGGGAGTTGGATGTTAATAGGAAATCAACAGTGTCCTTAACTCATTCACCGCATTTCCTCTTTTATATATGCTACTCGGTTACATTAAGAGTTGGACTGACAATTTATATAGATTACTCGCTAAGAAATATCTCATCAATGATACACGCGGTTCAACCAACTCAACACTAATTCAACAGAAATGAATAAATGTGTCGCAATCAACCTCATGTAACCTTAAAATACCCAAGATGCTGCTAAGGATGTACCTAATATATTAGCCCAGTGTCTGAATTCTTGAAAATAAATATCTTGTCCTGGCTAGGGTAACGAGACTAACTTCCCAGTGGTTCTCTACTTAGTAACGGCTCTTAACCAAGTCTAGACAGACGTTGAATATGCTCTTTGATTGATTGTATCTATTACTTCTATTTTAAAATTGACAACGGGCATAAACAAAGAGCCACAAATTTTATCGCAGATGCAACGACATTTAAATGGTATTTATAGTATAGTCCATAACTCATTACATAACTAATTGGCATTACATAACTCACATATTTTATTAGATTATTTTTTGGGGATATTAACACAATATTTTCAAAAAATAACGGTAAATCTGCCTCACAAAACGTTTAAATGGTATTTACATAACATAACTGACACATTTTATTAGATTATTTTCCGGGGATATTAACACAATATTTTCGAAAAATAACGGAAAATCTGCCTCACAAAACGTTTTAGTTTGCAAAATGCAAATGCTATTTTGCAATGAACAGTGGGTTTGTAGAGAAAAAGAATATGAAAATCATTTTTACACAGTGAATATTTGTAAAATTACAGCGATTTAATATTTTTAAAAATAGTATTCGTAGTATAAAAGATAAACTAATGATTGATGGACTGAAATATTTAGTAACAATATTTTTTTAGTTTACAAACTTTGAAGCCCATGGATTGTCGTAATTTGGAAGTTAAGGAATGTCATAATAATGATCTAATATACGACCATCTTATTCAGAACGAAGACTAAATAATAAAAAGACGAATCCTAAAAGGTCCTTTTGTGGTTAATACCGAGTTTTACTAAATATCTGTCCCTTAAAAAATAGTCGTAAAAAGTCGAGGTGTTCAACCACTCAAATATTATCGTCGCATGATAAACACATTATAAACCTTTCCATCACACACTTTGAGCGTTTGAAGAAATGAAATTGCACCCTATATTATACATCTATATTCATCGAAGATATTAATAAATTGAGTTATATTTAAATGTAGCTAAACTTACAGTAAAAATCAAAAGGCTAAATAACTTAGACCTGTGTCAAAAACGACGAATAATATTACCAAGAAGGCAATTATGTAAATCAGATAATGACCATTAACACACTGCTATTAGTGGTTAATAAGCTGAAAACAGAGTTGAAAAATAGGAGTCAGTCTAAGAAATATGATTCGCTAAAACAAGGGAAGAGAGCAAAAGACCGTGAAGGTCGAAAAATATATCTTTGTATTTAGGTAACATTTAATAGAGGAGATCTCATATGTATTATATAATTTTATCATGCATGACAAAGAACTGGCAAGTTTAACTTAATATTATGAGATATTTAGAAAACATAAAGTATCCCACAGCGGATTTCCCGCAATATTTATAGAATATTGAGGGAAATCAGCTGTAGGATATTTTATGTTTTCTAAATATCTCGTAATTTTAAGTTAAACTTGCCAAATATAAATAGAAATCTTAGTAAGAGAGTTAAGCACATTTCGCAGTAAATAGAGGTTTTTCCCATGAACAAAGATTATGGTATTTTAAATAAAAAACAATTAAGACAGTTTGGACACACTCTTTCCTTTTTCTATATAAGAAAACGTAAAGTATCCCAAAGAAAACATAAAGTATCCCACAGCGGATTTTCCGCAATATTTATAGAATATTGAGAGAAATCAGCTGTAGGATATTTTATGTTTTCTAAATATCTCATAATTTTAAGTTAAACTTGCCAAATATAAATATAAATTTTAGTAACAGAGTTAAACACATTTCGCAGTAAATAGAGGTTTTTCCCATGAACAAAGATTATGGTATTTTAAATAAAAACAATTAATAAAGTTTGGACACACTCTTCCCTTTTTTTATATTGTATTGGTATTACAGACTTTTATGTCAGCTGTCTAAGTAATGTTTTAGGCCTTTATATATGATTAAAACTGTCGCTTTTGATGATATGTTTCAATTAGAATTTATACAGAACAGTCAAAATTTTTTAATTTTGGTAATTTATCTATGAGCTGATTGGTTTATAATATCATGCTAAATATCTCTATCTGTACCAAAATTTGCCGATACCGGTGTAAAGTAAGAGATCGACTTCCATCAATAAAATAATATAATATTTTCCTTTTAAGTCTTTTTCGATCACCCGCCTTGTTATCATTTGAATACTGAATTAATTCCATAAATAATAATATCTTCTTTGATATATCCACGTTACTTCTTAATACACTTATATGCTATTCATGTGCAAAAATAAAATTTTATCAGCTTTAATTTGTTATAATTCGCGTTATCAAACGATTAGAAAACTGTCGTTCATCTGACATTAAATCCTATTTATTCCTGAAGCAGAAAAAAAATAATTAGCGTCATCAATTTAAGGAATGATATTTAATTTGCATAAGGTCATGCATTATATTTTAATTCCAATATATTCGAAATTAGTCACAAATTTTCATCTTGTTAGACTCTAACGAGATTTATAATTACGTGGTTTGTCGTTAGCACCGATGATATATGTTTATAGTAGATGGAGTCCATGATAGATATCTTCTATTGACCAGTAGTATTTCACAGCTACAGCATTTTGTTAGACTGCTTTGACATTAAGGATGCATATTAATATAATGGTTCTATCGAATTGGCCATTTATCCCAAAGGCACCAATCTTACTTCTAAGTTTTCTACAGAACGAATTATTTACAAAAATATTAGTCTTGCAAAGGCCTGTTATTGTAAAATACTTAGAAGTAAGGTTGATGCATTTGAGACACATATTAGAACAAAGATGCTTCTCTAAAGCTAGTTTTCTTACTTTCATTGTATGTTGCATCCTACACATGATCTTTGTAGGATTGATCAAATAAAAATATCATTACTACATTTTGTTATTAACAGGTAATTTTTTTTAATCATCTGTTTCTAATAAATATTTAACATTTGTGTTATTATTATTGTAATAAATTTTAAAAAAATTATCAAAATTCATTTATATTATGTACTGTGTATAGCAATTTGATAAACGTTCATTTTGACTGCTTATTACGATTTCAATAACTGAGTAAGCTACTACGAAAATTACTCATGTACGTAAAATATAATTACAAATACGATGTTCTGCAATATTATCAGAAATAAAAAAAGTTTAATACCATTTTATGTTATCTAATATCCACCACATCTCTATAATATCCTGAACTTAAAACACAATCCTGCCATCACTAATCTTTAAAATAGTATAGTAATAATCTTTAACAACAATGCTCTTTAACTCCTCGCACCAAAACTTTAATTATCTTAATAATATTTCTTCGCAAATAATTTCGGCGTAGGTCATATAACTAACTGAGAGTAGCTTACTGGCTCAATAATGGATTTCAAGCTCGGGTACATACGATGGTTGATAGTAAGTATAATAATATAAATCCAATAGTAAACAACGTTTGCAAATAACATAGATGGGCTTACCCGGGCCCAAATTGTCCCGCATTATGACAATTTTATTTTGCTACCATAGGAAAGCAACTGTGGATTCTTGAGAATTTTTCTTCCCATGTCTAAATATAAAATACCTAGCTATATTATCATATTTATCAACAATTATTATATAGCGTCGCCCACATAAATATAAATATGTCAGTAAATATTAATCGGACTGAAATTACTTACGTTAAACACTATCTCATATTGCGAGAGTAAAATTTTGACGTTAGGTGTAGATATATTATAATATTCTAGGTAGAATTAAACTGAATAGTTTATATCTATCTCTTCAATAAAACTTTATGGTATAGAAAGGTTTCGATGGAAACCAATAAAGGTGTAATACTATTAGACTACAGCGATAATTATGTGTTTACCATCCTGTATCGCAAACTGGAGGATAATAATTAATAGAATTCCGACTTTCTTATATCAGTAATTGTGTAATATTTCCCATTCAAGTCTATTCCGTTCACCCCGTTTACTGAATCTTTAAATATAATTTTCTCAATTTGATGGTAGATTATAATTAACGCTATGCTATTAATCCAGTTAGGAAGCGATGTAGTTCTATCGATAAACAACGATGTAATTCTACAGATATACTGAATGAATTTACTCATTTTAATGACCTGAGAATTTCGTTTCTAACAGTGCTTTGGAAAAGAAATTTCTCAGAAAGGAAATGAAACATTTCCAATAGACTGAGCTTATTTAATTAATCAATGTCCGAAGAAATGAGTAGTAGATGATCAGTGTCAAAAGAAATTATTAATTGCTTAAATATAAGAATATTCGTCAGAAGAACTTTCGATCTGAATTAAATTTTAGTAAGTTTTGAGTTACATGTCCCATCTAGTAATACTTTCATTATAAATTAAATTCTTATTCTTGTGAAAAAAACATACCGTGAAAAGAATCTAGGAGCGAGCATGCGACTATGCGGCAAGTTAGATTTAATCTTTTATTACATGGATTCTATATTTATCTTTTACAACAGGCAATTTATTGTAACTACTTTTCTTTTTTCGTGTGCCTCTTTTATTAATTAATAGCTTGATATAAATAATGAGTGTATTGATATATCACCTAAATGGTGAGGTTTACGGCGTACGGAATATGAACGTATTGAGGTTTACAAGAAAAATTACGCAAAAAAGAGAAATCTCTTTTTTATAGAAAATTAATTTCTCTACAAATTTATTCAAAACATTTCTCTGTGATCTATATTTGTAAAAAGCCTTTTTGTAATTGAAATCGTATCCAAAAAGATTGGAAGACCGAAATAGTTACTAATACAGCTGCTATCGATGTTACTAATCCGATGTTACTAATTATTTTTTAAATAATTCTTAGGTTTTAGAACCACAGGGTCGTTTATGCTGCTGACATGTTATTTTTTAAATTATTAAATTTTTTTGAATCTCTCATTTCCGATAAGATATATTTTGAAGGGATATATATCTCTTTTTGTTTAGTAAAACTGAATGCAAAACATAAACACCGCATATGATTCGTATTTCTAATATAATATATACTGGTTTTTATATTATATGTATATATATATATATATATATATATATATATATATATATATATATATAAATAATACTAGCTTCAAATTACACTGTTGGTAAGAAAAAACCTAAAATAACTCTTTGAATTTTAGTGAGTTCATATATTGCATTTGGTTCATAATTAATCCAAAAATAATTTAGAAAATATCTTCAAAAATCCTTAATGTCCATATGATACAATGACGATGTCAATAAAATACTAGTATGAAATTGGGTGATTTAAAATTTGAACCTAAGTTAATACAAAGTAATCCTTGTTCATAAAAACATCACTTGTTTAGACTTGCTCGCCACAGTACTTCTTGCCGTAATTCGCTATTCCGTAAACCGCACTCATAAGGCATTTGGTAACGTATTCGTCCGTGTATAAACAAACCGGCTTCGAGACCAGTAAACGTGCTCGCTCTTTTCTACCTTTAGAACGATAATCTTCATAAGATTAAGTTCTTGTAATTAAAAGTGATAAATTGTCAGCTTATCATCAAAATTCAGTGGGATTAGAAATAAATTGAATGAATTATACCTAAATATGCTGGCAAATAGCTATGATATAAAAGTACTTGTAGAAACGTAGCCGTTACCAAGTATTTTGAATACAGAATTTATTGATAGTATGTATATAGTTTATCATAGAGGTACATGTGCTCACGCATGTTACCAAAGTTGGTATTAGAACTAAATTAAATGAATTATACCAACATATATTGGCATAGAGCTATAATATAACAATTTTTGTAGAAAAGTGGCTGTCACCAAGTATTTTATTGCAAAATTTATTGTCAGTACGTATACAGTTTATCGTAGAGATAAAGATGCTCACACAAGTTACAAAATAGTGGTGTTAGTTTTACAGGCAGTTAAGTGGTTTAGTTTTACGACTAACGGATTATGAAAGTATTGAGGTAGAGGAAATAATTTAAATTTATCCTTGGGTAAACAAAAACTTATTATTAACGCAGTCTATCTCCTACCAGATCTACCTTTTAATAAATACGAAATCTATTTTAATCATTTACAGAAAAGTTATACAGAACAAAGCGACAGGAATTGTACGTGTAGAATGTACCTTCAATTATCTGAAAATGTCAAGAAGCATAATTCATTCCGTTGTACACATGTAAATTTCAAATAATACATTCCTTTAGTACATTATATTTTATGAATCTTAAGCAATATATATATATATATATATATATATATATATATATATATATATATATATATATATATATACATATATGCAAAATTAAAATAATAGAATCTTAAACTTAATTCTTGCTAATATGGGCTGTATACTTACTGCACCTGCCCCGATGTTAACGGGTTTTTATCACCTTGCATCCAGGTGACTTCTGATGTACCACAGGGATCTATATTAAGCCTTTTCATTTTTATTTTATTTATTAACGACACAAATAACTCTCAGAAATAATATTAAGATACCAATGGCTCTTCAAATATACAAGCTGAATACGGTAAGCTTCATGTACACTGTGAAGAGGACAAACTACATTTAAGTTACTCGAAGTGCAAACAAATCTCTTTTGCAAAGAAATGGCAAGCACACTTTAAATATATGACAGGCGAAAGACTCGAGATGTGAAGAATAGTTTTTGAAATTGGGCATGTATAGCAAAATAGCAATTATTTGTCTGTCAGGATGATTTACGCCCATTTGTGGGCGAAATGGTCCATAGATCTATAATATACATAACATGAAAATTTCAGGTAGCAAAATATTTAGTTCAGCTCAATGAAGGTTTTTTTACTATTGTTTGCTTCTTTAATGTTTATGCATTGGATTATTTAAAGTGTAATAAAACCGTTCCCTAATTATTATCGTCGAGTTGCGTAGCTCTAGAAAGCTAAAATTATTCAAAATATTGGATAAAACGCTCATTAACTTTATGTCTAAAATCGTGCAAATAAATTTCACATTATGCTTCTTTGGCTGGAAAATTGTATTTACAAAAACCACGTCACAGATTAAACTTTTAAAAGTTTGCTAAAGGCCTGTTTATGAAATTGAAAAAAAATCACAATTATGATCTCAAATCCTCTTGTTACTTAGTTGATAGCTAGTATTTTTATTGTACAATCATACTGTCATGCTATCGATATGAGTTTGAATATTGACACAATGTGATATGTACTAAAATTCAATAAAATACGAATACTGTGATCACTATTTACTGACCGAGTATTCCGCGTTGCTATTACTAAAGCTCCATAATTTTATCATAAAACAACTAAAACCGAAAGCGAAAATAGAGTAAAACATATATCAATATAGAGACAGTCCTCCTCCACATCTTTACGGAACTGCAAAACTCAAAACTATTTTCACGTATCGCACAATGATACATAAATATAAGGAAATAGCCATTGTCAGCCCTAGAGCCCGCATGTGCTTTCTACGATGAGCATTTTAGTATTCGCGATATGTGAGGGCTCGCACACTGACGTCCGCAAGCAAGTAAAAGACAAGCGGCGACACTTGTGGAAGTGGACGCATATACTAAATCACTACGGGATCCGGATAGCGATTCGCCCGTAGTAAACGAATTTTGACCAGATTCAGATCACCGATTTTTGGTACGCTAAAGTTTTTTGTCAGCAATAAAATATAAATTCAACACACAGACTGTAAAGTACCGATCTTATCTAATTTTGATCTGCAATTTCATGTGTCACAATTTCATGTCACCACTTTTTTGTCATTATTTTTTCATTTCCGTATGTCATAGCTTTCTAACGCTGAAATGTGTGAAAAAGGCTTTTAAATCGTATGTGTAATGGATAATATTTTAATACATTTGTCTCTGTTGAGTTTGGAAACTATGAAAATTTTTCTTTTACTGATTATTTAGTATTTGAGTTAATTTACTGAAACGATTCGTTGATGAATTATAAGCGCAAGTATATTAGTTACTGGTATAAATAGAGCTATAAAGAAATATTTGGTATTATTTTATTCACGATGGAAACTATGGGAACAATTTAATTATACAAGTTCTGGGTAACAAGTTCTGGGTTACACTTTCAAAAGCAACCATTCTACTACATTTGTATTGCGAATAACCAAATTCAGCAAATATTTCATCGCTATATTTCAATCCCAACTACGAGCCGCAGCTAACATATGCAACTCGACGATGGCCATATTGACTTAAAACCGATATACCTCAACCAATATTGGCGCTCTGCAAAATGGTTAAGGGAAATAATATCGGGTTCCACCGTATGCGCATTACCGTTTCTCAGTAATAATTTTGCGACTTTTTCAAAGTATTGAGTAGCGAGTGCCTTATATGCAAATGGAGTAAATTAGTTATCAATATATATCTCATGATTGAAAAATAACCTGATATTATGAAGGAAAGCGACCATAAATTTAGAAATAAAATTTTACTGAGATGATAGTCAATATTCTGTTTATGTCCGAAGAGCCATGTAGAAATAATACAGTAATCAAAGTATTTCTCAAGTTGTTAGAGATCATTAATCGATCCCCTTTTACGAGGAACAATAGTAATGGAACGAAAGAAAAAATAATTTGATATTCAGTTGTATTAACCAAACTTGCTATAATTTCTAAATATACCACATGTTCCCTTGTTTCTTATGATAATTATGGGATTCAGAATAGGACTAACAATTCTAAAAAAATGTTATTAATGCTTCTGTGGAATCGACGGTCAAGGGACATTTTTTCCAAGTTTCACTTGGTGGCCAATTCCATTTTAAAGAACTAATTCGAGCTTAATTGCATTATACTAATTAAAACCACTGTCATCTACTAAAAGTTATAAGACCATTTTCCGTTTAATCCTTTAAGATGTTTAATCCTTTTAATTTATTCGGCCCCTATCCGTGCTAAATGTCATGAAAATTATTCTGAAAACTTCAACTAATCTTTAATCTTTTTGCTCTCTTGTCACTATTCCTAATCACTGTCAATTAACGTCAATATTTTTCATATAACTTAATCTTATAATTCTGTGCATGAACTAACTTTCTTTTCCTTTTTTGGTTATCCTTTGTCTTTTATAAAAGTTATTTTTTTGTAACTTGCAATTTTTCATTAAGATATTTTGACACATACTTAACTAAATTATTTTTTTCGGTCAATCTAACTTATCCTTTAAGAAGTCTTTATTAACTTATCCTTTTCAGTCAGTTACCTTGATGGTCTAAAAGGTTATGCTTTAATAACATTAAACACACCCCAAGTATAGATATTTTTTGATAAATGTAAGTCGTGAATTAATAAAAATATAAATAATTTTCGCAAAGTCCATTTCTATAGCAGAAAGTGTAAAAACGTCATGATACCAATTATTCGAAAAAAAATTTTTGCTTACAAAGGAAACGATATCAATCAAGAGATCGATCCGAATAACAGAATCAACGGATCGAACGGAAGTCATTTAAAATATAGTTCAAGATGCAGAGCGTGGAATTTGTTGAAAAGGGTTAAACTCTGTTGGCACTGGGATAACTACTCAAATAGTGATTACAGTATATGCTGATTTCGCTTTCATCACGCCGCCCGCTGTTTGCCCACTTTACAGCCTGTTAGACTTTCGATGGTTTCACGGTAATGGTGCTACGAGGGCTTCATTGACCTATATCCTTTGGCTATCCGCCGCTTAATACCGAGGAAAAGATTTTGCCGTAGATTAAATGGGTCGATTGGTATTTGTAATGTAATATATTTACAATATGTTAACGAACTAAGTATCTGAGAGGATAAGTTTGTTTTAAAAAATTTTCTTGTGAAACGTAAGTAAAATTGTGTAATTTAATTTATATTGTTGGCTCATATAATATATATGCTACTCTATGCTACTCTGCCAGATTCCCAAACAATAGCTATTGATGGCAAAGAAATTGGTAGGTAGCACTAAAAACTAAAAAGAAAACGATTTTTAGTCGTTATCCTCTCCGTCTTTTGAAGCGTACAATAACTCGTTCCAGTGGCTTTCGGGCTCTCCACTTGGCAGAGTGATGTTATCTTACACATACACTTCAACAGGGTTCTTAAAATAATTTTCTAAATATGATTTAATTTGTCCTATCTTAAATATGATGATGACTTGTATATAGTTACGCATTTCATGTGACTTCTTTATTTCCCATCACAGGCCACACATGGTCTTAATTTGAAGCTATGTTTTTGTTCATTTCATATGGATAGAAAATATTTCTCGCCTATGTCATTGATTATGTGTATATTAGTCACAGGGCGATTTGTTACATTTGGCAACGCTATTCATAAAGCACCGATTATTGCAGCACTGGTACCCCGTGACACGATCTATGCTCGGTGTACGAAAGCATGCAATTTGCGTGGGTTTTGTATAAGATATAATATAATTAAGTTTTATCCGAGAGATTAAGTTATGGCTTTATGCCATTTGGAGTTGAGTTATGCCATTATGCAGTTTGGATTATGAAGTATTAACAGCACGGAATGTTAGCAAAAATTCGACTAGCTCTTTTTGAGAAAAATAAAGAAATGTTATTTGATTTGCAGAGCAAGTATCTGGAATCAAGTATTTCGAAAATTCTTATTTTAGAAAAAATCTTTAAATATTTGTAAAAAACTCTCTGCTGCAAAATTCTATGAAAATTAGCCTAGTAACATAAGCGCGATACCGGATGGAGGACTCTTAGGAACGCACACACGCACGATGCCTGAACATGCGTGCAGGTTTCAAATTATTTTGGTACAATGTGTAAAATAATAATATATTTGTTTATAAAAAAACCTTAACATTTTAATTTGAAGTTAACTAATTACTAAATTAATTTCAAATTAAAATGTTTCCACCGGTTTTCAAATAAAGGCGTCTTTTGAATTTCATTTTTTAATGAATAATTATATGGTTTGATGTGGTTTAAAATCAAAGAAGTGTAAGTCTGGAGAGTGAAGACCCAATTCTATTGCTCGATGGTGATACTCACTTAGGTTTGAATTTAACCTTAATAAGTTACTCGGTTTGGCGTAACATAAAATTTCTTGAATTTTTCTTGTATCAAAAGAAATCTTAGTCTCCAGTAAATATTTTTTGTAACTAGTGAATTTAAAAATTATACGACTATTTAGGTTTACACACACTTTTTTCGAAGAAGAAAAATCTCAATAAGTTAAATTTGTTGCCATGGTGAAATCAAATACGAGTTAAAATTTTCTATAAATTGGCAACTTCCTTTTTTCAAAATTATAAAATAAATCAAATATAATAATTGATTTTTCAGGAATCCCATTGTTTATTTTCAACAAATCGCCGTAAATATCTAAAAAAAATTTCATGAGTTTTATATTGACGATTGTTCATTAGAAAATAGCCGTGAATACAAATGATATCTGTAGGCAAAATCTGTGGTTCTCTAGGTGAAATGTTGAATTAACGACATTATTTTTTTAAAATTTGTCTCTGTGATAAGGAATTCTATTTTAAAACTATCCCGCTTATAGATCGGAAGAATTGTGCCAATTTAGAACTTTTATGCTTCCTTGGAAATTTTAAGAAATTGGAGATCTTACGTTTTATCCATGACACTGACATCACTTAGTTGACGAAATATACGCTCTAAAAGCATTAGTGGAAGTTAGCGAATTTAGATTTATTTAGGATGAAATCGACATTTTTTTGGTAAAATAATTACTATTTTTGTGGAAATGATTATTTTCTCTTCATTTCATGGGTACAACAGCCGAATACTTTATGGCTATCTATGCTTAAGTATATTAAAATAAGGCATAGAAATCTATGTAAGTTTGATATTTTTATTTTATTTTACTTTAAAAACTTTAATTATTTATCAAAAATACTCGGTGTATTGAAAGATATTTGATAGTTTACCTAATGCTATTTGTAATTTTTTCCTTTAAATATACATCACGGAAAAAATAAACCCATGAAAATGAAACTAGTTTAGTCATAATAGCGACATAGTAGTACGAAATATTAATTTTAAAAAATGTTTAATACATATGCATCAATTATGAAATAAAAATTAAATGCAATAAAATACTTTAAATAAAAGAAAGCTGTAGGTCGTAGTCTGTTTCAAAAACGATATCAAAATTAATAATTAAGAATATAATTATTCATGCTTAGTTATAACACTAGATATGATATGAGTATTTTATCTGTATTAAGTAATTATCTGCATGAAAATAAACATTTTTTTTATTAAAAATGATATTATTAACTTGAAAATTTTAAATATTAAACGTGATGAAAAAACTTTCATTGTTCGAAAAATGATTAGGTAGCTCTATATTTCAAGTTATAGTTTTTAATATTCTTTTCGCTTAAATGTGGCATGATTTTGTTTTACGCAATGATTTTGTCTTACATAATTCCCGACATTTGAAATGATAACTTCGTCTTCATAATGAATTCTTTTGAAATAAAACCCTTCTCAAAAATATAACAATATTAGTTTTAATTGACATATTCCCTTTTCTAATTAAAATAATAATGATTAATAAACAAATTTACCATCCAGATTGCCTGCCTGCGAGCAAAATCTATCATAATATGCCTCTTACAACAAGAAGCCCGAAATTTTTGTAAGACCATATGTAGTAGATTGCAAAATTCACCACCGTTTACTAAATTTACGAATCTCATCGCCATATACGTAAGGTACGCCAAACGTAATGCGTCATAACCGTTTTATAATTAGACCCAATAATTTAAGAATATTCTAACACTTTACCGGTAATCGAACCTGTTGCCCGTCTACTCCCGTACGGACCGTATCAAATGTTACAAAGTAATATGATAACACTTAAACTTTATATGTTTATTTGTTTCTTTGTCTCTCTTCACGTATAAATAACCTGAATTTTTTTAGGAAATTTTGTTTATAGGTTATGTTCATATTAGATTAAATGACAAGGTATTTCTAATTATCCCTTGTAATATTATCGTGCAAATAATGAATACATGAAGACGAGGTAGAAGTAAAGTGAGCGAGGGCTTTGATAAAAGAACTCACTTGCACGTTTTTGTACATATATATTTAATGTATAAGTACATATCATTATTCATTTCAACAATAATATAAGCATTTAAATAAAAAGCCATGTTAAACATTTAAATTTTCCATACGACCTTCTCTGGATCAATACCAAAATACTTTATACGTAAATAAATGTTCAGTTAATTTATTAATATCGATTACCCACATGGTTTTCATCAAATAAATATAAGCAATATTTACTACACAAATAATGAAAGCGCATTGAACATATATTTATTACAAGAGCAATTCTCTCCAGTCGACAACAGTAAATTAAATATTGGGGTATACGATGTAATGTATATTACTTTCTCTATTACTTTAAATTCAATCTATTACTTTAAATTTTAAACAAAAGTACAATTATAAAAAACATTGCAAGAATATTTGTACAGAAAAAAAAACTCTAGCACGGACGTATTGGAATAAAAACAAGGGAAAAAATAATTTAAAAAAAAGAGTTTCATGGTGAAAACGAAATTCGAAAGGGAATAATTTAGACAATACTTTATAACACGTATTGACACTGTTTTCCTAACAATAAGGTCCAAACTATTTCACAAATATGTTTAGGAATGATGAATGTAAGTAATCTTTGTTAGGCTCAGTGGATTTTGATAGATTCTCTGCGCCGTCTTATTTCTTAAGTAAACCAAAAGGTATGGAAAAGAGAGATTTTGCGGATTATCTACCCAATTTTATGCAAAGATTTTCCTGTTAAAACGATACATCATATCTGAATATGTGCTATATGTAAATAAACTAATGACAGCAGATGGATATTGAAATATATAAGCATTTCTTTGCAGTTTAAAATTTATTATCACCCCTATTCTTTGTCATTTCCATATTAGCTATTGTAGCTTAAATAATAATTTAAAATCTGGCCAACAAAAGTAGATTCGCGATTCACATCGACACGAAAAACATTTCTAGTCCTACAAATACTTTCAACCGAAGATATAAAATAAAATAGGAAATTTAAATCTATATTCCTAGATTGCAATTTATATTTTGGGCCTCCTGCGTCAGCGTCAGAATGTAAGAACTCTATTGTCTTTTAATCTCTCTTTAGTTAAATGATAAATACATCAGAAACGTGAATTTATAAAATTTACAAGCCGAGCCGAACTCGTGACCCGAACCGGCTGGCCTGTAACCAAATTCCTTGGTTGATTTTGAAATATAATATTCAAAACGTATATTTTAATTATTTGTAAATATTTAACAAGAAACAGTTGATGCTAATTTTACTTTAGGTTTCCAATAATAAGTTATAAAACGGATGACTTACGGTATAATGCTGATTCTTTCTCTCGCGTTCCCTATTTTTTTGTATTGAAACAAATGATATATTCGATGTTCAGATTAAATACACCTCCAAATTAAATTATTGTCTTAGCAATGTTTATTCAGAATTTTAGGAATTTTTATTCATTTGTGAACAGTGATTCATAAAAAAATAATATTCTCTATATTTGTACTTCATTTTTTAAGAAATTATTTGCATAAAATGTGTAAACGTCATCACCATTTAATGTTTAATGAGGATTGGTGAATATTAAAATATTGCTTCTTTAATACACTCATTGTTCGAGAACTAATGTTAGATAGCAGCGACAACGTCTTATAATTCATATAAATACCAACATAATATTATATATTTTCCTCGCTTGCTGCACATATTCTAGTTTACTGCTCCACATATTTTGAGGAACGTATGCCATTTGTACGCCAAAATAAGTTTGTCAAATTTATTCTCCCCTAACTGATGTCTTCGAGCGATTAGGCAACGGTCACTCGGATAAAAGCTTAATAACACTATTAAACTCCGAGAAAATTAATTCTATTCTTTATTGAAAAAAAAATTCGCCAATCGAATTTCGCTAAATGAACTTCAGAAAATTATTTCAAGTGGTAAAATAATTATATCCCGGTTTAATAAAAAAATATTATCGAAATAGGCATTGAGATAAAGTACATATTCAAATAAAATTTTAATTTTAAACATATTTATTCATTATTATTATGCCTTCTCGTTACGGAGATTAAAAATTGAGAAATCCTTTCTTCTTTATTTTGAAATAACTATTTCAAGCCTCCTACTCTTACAATGCGCCAAATCCCAGTGAAATATTAAAATACTTTTATATTTCTATAATTTCATTAAATTACTTCCAAATTAAAATATAACTTCGTTACAGAATCGATCCCTGTGCGAAACCTCCACAGAAGACAACAAAAAATAATCCAGCATCAGATTATTAAGCAACAGTACTTTTAATCTGAGTTCACGTAAGTGGTTTTTTTGTAAAAATATAAAAGTGGAGGTTTTCTTGTAAAAATATAAAAGCCCGAATCTCACATCTTTCTTTGATTAAGTACTCATGTTAGCGGAAATAAAGAAAGTGAAATATTGGACCACAACAAAGCATTTTTTTTCTAAGTGAATAGTTCGTCGTTGTATTTATTAAAGTATTTTGGTTCATGCATGAAATATGCAAAATTATAATTTTGGGGACTACGAATTGAGATATTGTGTATTGTAAGTAATATATAACTACCAAAAGAGAGGCTATAATTTCTTAACATAATCTATTTGAATAATTTCCGAGAGTATGGCATAGAAAAGAATAAAATAAATGAACATTCCTTCATTTTTCAGGAGAAAGAAAGCTAGAAAAGTTTATTGTCCTGAATTGGTCGAAATCAGAATGAATTTAATGATCTTCAGCCAATTTAATACAGAATCTACGTATTTTGTACTATTCTAACCAACATCTATCACCTTTAATCAGTCATCGTAACTTTATCAGTAGAAAAATCTGAACCGAGAAACCTTCTTCATGATGTAAAGACTCGAAGTTTGATAATATTACAATTAGCTGCATGGCTAATTTTCCCAGCTTTTTATTTACCCATCTTTATGCAAGATAATATAACATGTAACTCACAATTGACTGACCAGATGAAATTATTTTCACATCGATCAGAATACTATCATAGTCTTCTTTGCATATCGTTCGTCGTAAATTGGTGAAGATTATTTGAAGTGAAATCAATATTAGAATTATGACAATATTCACACGATCTCAACAGATACAAATAGCTTATAAAATCATAAGGACGTATGGAAAATGATGTGAACTCTTTTATATGGTGGAACGTGAACAAACAGAAATGTGAACCTATTATTCTTGTCGCATAAGAATATTTAGCCATTACGACTACGAGTAATCCCGCCGAACAAATAAAGTGAAGACGATCTACTTTACACAGCTTAGTAAAATAAACTTAAGAAAAAAGGTATCAAAGCCATCATTTATGAAAATCAACAGTCCTCTACTCCAGTTTGATTATTAGCCGCCAAACATTATAGTTATACATGAAAGCTCCTACTAGGAGAAAATTAGAAAAATAAATTTATTTTATCTACTAAAAGAAATTAAAAAAAAACTACTAAAAGTATTATCTACTAAAAGAAAAAAGTAAAAACTATTACTATTTATCTACTAAAAGAAAGCTTTAATTCTTTTTTTTTTAGCTACTATTTATCTACTAAAAGAAAGAAAGTAAAAAAATAAATAAATTTATTAAAATAAATAAAGTAATCTATTATTCAATTTGTTAAGAGAAAAATGGCATTTCTCTTAAAAAAATTTGTTTTTTTATCAGGACATAAATTCGATAATTTGAAATGTTTTATTTTTATAATTTATTATTACGGTTTAAAATTTGTAATTTTTTTTTGTAAACGATAAATATTTCGGTTTTTAATTTCTCTCAACAATATGTCTTATATGTAAGATACATTTTAGTAAATAAAAAGTTAATATTTATGTAACTCGGTTTAACAAATTTAGAAATTAATTTTCCTGTGCGTTTTACATGAAATATGAAATGTCTATGGAATAAATTATTTTTTAAATTTAAGTAATTGTTTTCTCCATAAATTTATTTAAAATCTGTATATAAAATTACTAATAAAAAGGCAAATGAAGCACGTAATATTACAAAATTAATATTTTTTTGAGAATGAAGTAAAATAAATCGTTTTTAGGGGACCATTTTCACACTATTGACGTGTATAAGCAGTTTAAGGTTATTACACAAAATCAAGCGAAAACCCTTGAAACTAATTTCTAAACGCTTTAGAAAAGATTGCCGATAACGACCGAAAACTGTACCGAGTTTTGGTCTTTAGTCCGTTCTAAAGACTTCTTCAACCATAATTATTGATTTTATGCAAATTAGGTTTGGCAATATTGTTTAGAAACTTGATATTGCAAATAAAATAATAAAGTTTTACTAGTTTTTTAACAAAAAAAGTAATTCAACGTGATGACACCGTTTATTTTATTTTAATATGCGGAGAATCAAATTTAATCACAATTTAATTTAATTCTATTAAATTCTGGGATGCGTAAGAATTCGCAGATATTTCATATATTGTACTAGCACACCATAGCAACAAGTGCCACACTATCCCCGCAAAACCATTCCTAAATAGTTATCAATGTAAAGCCACAAGACTTAGGTCAATGAGGCCCTCCTAAACTGCAATTATCGTAAAGAAATCGAGAGTCAAATAGACAGTAAGATGAGCAAACAAGAAAATGAAAGCGAAATCCTCATATACATTAAGCAGTGATCCTGAGTGCCCCAATAGGTTTGATACTTTCGGTGAACTCCACGCTCCGACTCTTAAATTATATTTTATTTAACAATACTTAATTTTAGCCGTCTCCTTTAAAAACGGACTGTTTAAAATTTATTGATATATCTATTCATATGCCTATTTATTCACTAAATAAATAAAGTAATGACTCGTTTTTGCTGTGAGTTTAAATGATTTAAATTTACATTATTTTTAAGTAAATCACGGCGATTAACTGAAAATAACTATTTTATGAGATACTGCAAATAATCTAACTAAAATCTAACAAAAAATAACCTTTAAAATAATTTAAGTGCGGCTCAAAAAAGACAAAGAAAAACATAAAAAAAAATTAACTTTATATCGGGTATCGAATTGTGAGATTAGCATTAAAAAATATATTTAGGAGAATGGAAAATGATTGCTATAAATGAATATAGCTGGATAAAAATTGGGTGAAATTATCTAAAGAATTTTCATAATTAATTTTCTAGTATATTAAAAATCTTAACGATTCAATAGTAAGTCACTTCAGATAAGTACAATGGTTATATTTGAATAGTGATATTTAATAAACTGTTAAGTGTACAGAAGCGTCTATAAGGAGTTTTTCAAATTGTGAAATGGGAGTGAATTCTACATAAGAAATAAGGAAACACGAGGTATACCCATGAACTAAAGTATGTTTGTAATAATGAATGAAAAAAATTAAAACCGAATATCAATTTAATTTTTATTTCGTTTCATCAATTTCTTTCCTTGACTTCATGCCCTGTCAATTGGCATCGACTAACAATTTCCTTACTTTTTATTTACATTCCCTGGACGTAAATAAAATATCAATTGTCATGCTAGTTAAATTTTATTAATGATTTTTTAATAATTTTCTTGTACATATCCATATTCTTTTTTAAGTAACAAACATATGTAGATTACGAATTTATTCCGTCTGTATATGACACACACGCTACTCGTAGAGTAAGTCGAGTATACTATAGAACTCGGCATTATTTTCCTGAATACTCTTGTAGAACGCGGATATTGGCTGAGAAATATCGGTACTAAGTGGATATGGCAATCATTGAGCTGCGTAGATCGGCTTCTGCTCTTCGTTTGTAAAATACAGTGTTGGAGTATTTGCCCGATTTTATTCGTTATAATACAAGGGTGGTAACATACAGTCTTTAGGATATGTATTCTAAAAATTGAAAGAAATTATTTCTTTAATATTTACTGCAATTAAAATAAAACCGTTTAAATATTTATACCATTATTGTACCGATAATACGGTAGTTGACTCATTCTAAATTATGATATTTTTCGTACAATATTGTGAAATATAAGTTAATTAAAAACAAGTCTTGAAAAAAATTCAAATATTTATTGAAAAATAAGCCAATTATATGCTTCGAAATTTGAAGATACGGATAGGGTTGGGTATATCCCTGTCTCTATTCTTCTTGTAGAATATAATGTGGAATATTAAAAATGACCTAACAACACAGTATTCCAGTCCTTGTCTAAAGATTAAATTTAAGCTTTTATAACTCGGTCAATTTTTAAGATTATTAAACATTTTTTTCATTTTCACCTTAAAATTATGATTAATGAAATAAAAAAAATATTACATTATCAAATCGTTTTATAAAATTTAATTGGACAAGCACAGCGTGAAATTATGGATATAAATGGTAACTGCAAATTCTTCGTAGCACTGAAACTCAATAGCAACCAATCTATTAGCGTACCATTTCAGCACTAAGAAACTATGACATACGGAATATAAAACTGAATTACCGGCCAACATTTCTCATAAGACCTTTACCTTACATAATATCGGTAGTTTACGATCCTATATTGAACCTCATTTGAGTGGTTGCAAAAAATTTTAATATTTCGATTATTCAAGTTTCAAGTTTCGGTTCAAGGCTGAATCGTTTACTGCTGATGATTCACTATCAGGCTCGTCGCATTGATTTAGCGAGCAAGCCAATTCCAAAAAGGTGCGTCGCCGATTCTTTTTTATTTGCTCGTGGACATAAATCGGGCAGCATAAGACGATCAGCGGGGGCGAGCTGCCCCCGGTGATCGTGAATACTTAAAACCCTTGCCGTCGAAGGCGCGTGCCGACACTACGGCTTACAATTATCTCACCTAAACTTGATTTGCTTTCGTGCGTTGCGCGAAGATGTGTTTAAGTTTTGCAGTCTTATATAGTCGTGTATCTTTATTAATATGGATTTTTTTTAAGTTTTTTATTTTGGTGTCATTGTATTATCGTGTCATCATGGTGATCTGATAACAGTGACATGACAATCGGAGAGTAAATAGTGGTTGCATTTTAGTATTTATATTTGATTAAGTATTAGTACATGACATGTATTGTTAATATTCAAGTTTACATTCGTAGTATAGTAGTGTGATTTTATAACATAAATGCTAGCTGTGATCTAAGTAACTAGATTATTGAGATGTCAATAATAATTTTTTTTTAATTTAATAAAAACAGTTCTTGAACATTTCAAAAATATTATTTATAACATGTATGTTTTCAGCATAGTTTCAGCAACTACACAACAAATTTTCCTATCCAGAAAAGCATTACATGTATATTAGTTACACAATTTTAATCGTAGAGTTAATGTGCATGATGCTCAACATTTTGAATAGTTTTAGCTTTCAGCAGCTACACATCTTAGTGTTAATAAATAGAAAATGGCTCTGTTATATATAGCGTTCCAGTTCGAAAACTTTATTAAACTTAGCGAAATATTTTTCTGCATGAAATTTTCACATGACGCTATAATATGGCACCGTAAATAATTTCATCCACAGAGAGATGTAATAAATTGGTAATAGTTTTCCGAATGGACTCCTCTAATATCAAAATATGCCCCCTTCTATGTAAATTAAATACTAGTTTAATTCACAATTTATTCATTTTCGTCACGCCACTGTGCAATAGGGTGGATGTTAATAGAAGATAACATTTGAATAAAATTTACAGATATTTTTAATTCAAACCTTTATGAAAATATTTTTGTGGACCAAAGCACTATTCGTAGAATTTTTAAGACTGTTCCGTAATTAAAAGACCATATATTTTATTTGTGATAAGCAAAGTATTATATATATATATATATATATATATATATATATATATATATATATATATATAAACTACAAAAATATTCAATTTGTAGTAATGTCATCCCTTCCTGTATAATTCGTATAGTCTATCGTGGAGGGTATATAAACCTCATCTTATTCACCGTTCTTTCCTATTTCATATAATATACCCGGTGATATTAAGAGTTCGATTGACTATTTACCCAGATTCCTCATTAAGAAATATCTCAACAATGATACACACGGTTTCTCCAACTCAACTCTAATTCAACCGAAACGATTAAATTGGCCCAATCAATCTCATGCAACCTTAAAATACTTTATATACTGCTGAGTGTGTTTACCTAATATATTACCCTAGTATCGAGTTCACAAATAACATCGTTCTATTGTAAGATGCGTCACTATCATTGTGGTTTGAATTCTCGAAAATAAATTCTCGTCATGACTAAGGTAACGAGATAACATCTTCCTGGTGGCTATCTACTTAGTAACGACACTTAACCACTTCTAAACAGACTTTGAATATGCTTTTTGATCGATTATATCTATTACTTCTGTACTCGAATTGAAAATTGGCTTCTACAAAAAGCCATTAATGCAACTACATTTAAGGGGTATTTACATTATAGTCCAAACATCAAATAACTCACACATTTTGTTGGGTTATTGTTCGAGAGTATTATTACAATATTTCCCAAAAATAACGAAAAATGGGACAGTGGTGCCTCGCAAAACGTTTTCAGCTCGAAAAACGCAAATACTGTTATGTAGTAAACAGTGAGTTTCCAGTAAAAAAACATGACGATCTTTCTGCAAACAATTTTTCAACAATCTTTATTTAAAAATTATTTTGTACTGTGAAAATTAGTGAAATTGCAACGTTTTATTACTTTCTAAAAATAGTTTTCGTAGTATAAGTGACAAAAAAAATTATTGATGGTCTGAAATATTTATTAACAATAGTTTTTTTAGTTAACAAACTTTGAAGCCTCATAATTACGGAAGTTAGCGAATTCCATAATAGCTTTCTGATATATAACTATCTTGTCGAGAAAGTAAACAAAATAATATAAAGACGAAACCTAAACTCTTTAAAAATGCTTGTGAAAAGTCGGGATATTCAACGACTTAAGTATTTTCTTGCATAATAAACTCATTATAAATGTTTTGATTGAGGGTAATTTATAATTGTACAACAAAAATTTATAAAAAGCATATTATCAACGTCACGGAAAATTTGAAGCCCTAATTTCATTAAAATAATATTGGAACCGAATTTATGGAGAATTTTTATAGTCTATAGCTTTATTACTAATCACCTTTAAAAACGAAATGATTTTTTAAAAAATTTAACACGCTGTATGTTCAAAAATAATATCTGTATGAAAAATGTTTGAAATACAATTTGTGGAGAATGATAGTCTCCGTAGAAAAATATTGTTTTAATTTTAGTGGTTTTTACTGGAAACAACATAAAAATTATATTACTTTAATTTCTTTTTACATTTAAAATATTTCGTGTTTTTCAAAATGACAGATATACGTAGTCCTTATCACTTTCTATCATTTTTCAAAATGTATTGATATTTCCAAACAAGAATTCAAAAAAATATGTTCTCTATTTACATTCGACTACTACCTACCTAATACTGACCAGCATTATATTTAATACGAACAAGTTCTGCGTGTATTCTATGAACATAATAGCGCCCATATGATAAGCGAAATTTCATTAAAGAAGACAAAATTTTACTAGTCTTGATCGATATTTTATTTCGTCCAATTAAATTGTTTTTGCAAGTTTGATGTTCCACATACTAATATCTACATATTTTTCTAACATTACCGTTTGCATTTACTGCAATATATACGTAACGATTGCTATTTAAAAACGTTTAATGCACGTCCAGGCTTTGCTTTTGTAGTCGAACGGGCTGAGCGAAAGACGATCTTTAAAAGGAGCCTCGGTCCCCTTGTAAATATTTTCGTACCCCTTTAATTTTAGCGGCTGGTATGTTCGATGTCTAATTAGGTTCAGTTATCAATATTCTAAGTATTTTATTAGGATTTTACGCCCCTCGTAATTTTCTTTCCTATAATAATGATTTTTATATTTGACCCGATCAAGGCCGCACGCTCAAACAAACTTGTAAAACCTAGACTAAGGTATCAGTAGGTAGGAAATTAAATAACAGAGAAAAAAATATACTACATGACGCGCAAAAGGAATAAAAAGGGATTCAATTCCATTGAAAGGCGTACCGCTAAATAAAGAAAAACTCTAATAAAATCTTATCAGCCACGTGGCGATAAAATCGCTCCTACGTTATTTCAGAGAAAAACAACAAATTCATTTAGAAAAAAAACCAGCACTAAATGGAACGTGTTACTCAACACTCCCTCGGACTTAAATCAGATCGAAAACTCTTCTAATGCATGTTTGAAGAAGTAAATAAAACCAACGTCCAATTTCTTTAGACAATGATTAATTAACCAAGCTCAACTTTTTCTCGGAAATATGAAATGTTCCTTCTAAGGGAGTTTTTCCAAGCCTACTTAAGGATAGATATTCTGAGTATTTAAGGATTAAGTGTACGAGTTTTAATTAAATGCGTAATCAAAAAAAAAGAATTTACTACGAATGTGTTATCGATAGAAACTATGGTCAGTTGAGCATCGTTTATTTTGATAAGTTTTAAGTTACAAGACGAGATTGAACTTTAAGTGCATTAAATAAACTCTACGATTTATTCTGGTATATTAAATTTTTTCATTTTTATCAGTGTAAATGACGACAAAAATAGGGACCAAATTGTAGTTTTTCGTAGTCTTCTTTACAAGATACACATGAATATATAATGAATCGGGTTATATTAGAAATGTTTTCTTTTAAAAGTTGAAGAAAATGTTTAATAACCCAATCGATTGACGAAATAATTACTGCCTATATTTTATTTTGCAATAAATATGATCAACCAATAAGTTGCAATATGTTTAGCAGAAATGGTAAACTCAGAATTAAAAGGACTTTATTTTAATCGTTTTTAATTAAAAGGGTAGTCATTTTTACATTGCATATGATAACCCAACTTTACAGGTGATCGTTCGTCTTCATAAAGAAGAACATTTTATTTTGTTTTTTAAATTTTTCTCTATTAAACAATTTAAAAAACGTAAAGATAGTATAACGATAGAAAAATAACCAAAGCCTGGTAACCAAAAACATCCGTTCCAGAAAAGATACAGATATGTGTGTGTGCGCGTGCTTGCATGCGTGCGTGCGTGCATACATGCGTGCGAGCATGCGTGCGTGCGTGCGTGCATGTGTTGCTTGATTGAACATTAACGCAGCTTTTACCCAACTTTATATTACAGTTGAAACATTTCTCATAATTCTTGCACATGTAGACCTTGAGGCAAAAAATAATTTACACGTTCTTATGAAAAGAGAATAATTGAATTATGCTTCCAATATTTACTACGATGTATCTAATTTCGTCGTACCACATTATTAAATATTTTACGTAATATTACCAAGAACACTTTGTTAGATACAACTATGATCTGTTCTGTTGTAAAGCAAGTATGGGTGTCGGATTATATTTATTAATTCGTATATGGTAATATCTACTGACATATATCTCAATTCATAACACCTAAATTACCATATTATTGCGTGATTCATGTATTATTAACCGGAACACTATAATGAATGCGACAACGAATATTGCCATATAAAACAGGTGCTTGTATTGTATTCGATTATTCGCACTTTTTTATATCCGGTGGCATAAATACTTGACGAATCCGAGCTTACGTGTTTTTATCATAACACCTCAACAGTTGTAAATGGCCTCGAATTTTGTCGAAAATATCTAAGGGCATGAGTTAGATAAATTGCTCTTGGTTAGTAATATGATTCCCGCTAATTTTTGGTTTCTTTGTGTGCAGATTTTGTATTCGAATAGATTCTGCAGCCGATTTACATTTTATATTACAAGCAATGCAAAGAAAGTATAAGAATTTAAGATTATTATATTACCACATTGATTTTTGCCGCATTATAATACTAATAGATGCTGGAAATAGTGGTTTCAAAACAGAGAGTAGAGGATAAACCCCTTGTCAATTTTAATCTTTATATATAGAAAGCATAATAACATTGGATAAATATTCTTGAGATTCAATATTAAGTTACGAAAAGTACTTTATCTGAATGGGCATTTCGATGATAATTTTTATTAATATTCCTTTTTACTTAATCTTGCGATGTGACATTTTACATTTATGTGGTAATAGTTGATCCCAGATTACCATTTTTTTACAAATTAGGTGTGTATGGAGTAGAAATATAAATACTCGTATGATATATTTTATAAATCACTATTTACAATTTCACGTCACCGACTTCAAAATAAGAAGTAATTTAATTTCATGAGAGAATTAGGCAGAGCACTAATTTTGAAAGAAAACATTCTTGAGACGAGAATTTAATTTGGAAACGTACTTAATCTGAACATCGAATATATGTTTCATTTCAATACCACATAGAGAGATCACCGGAGAAAGAATTAGTGTTGTACCATAAATCATCCGTTTTGTGATTTTGGATTGGAAACCTAAAATAATATAAGCAACATCTATATGTGTTTAAGTATGAGAAAATTGTAAATAATTACTATAAGCATTATGAATATTTTACCAAAAAATTACCAAGGAATTTCATTAAAAGCCAACTGGTTCTGGTTGTGAGTTCCATTAGGAATCAAAATTTCATAAAGTCACTTTTGTGACATAATTCTTATTTGAATACATGGACTATCCGCTCTGCAAAGGTAAATAGATTTCTTACACTTTTAGGTTGATTCAAATAGTATAAAATACCAATTGCAATCTAGTGATGTGGATTCAAATTTCCCATTTCAACTTTATTTCATTGAAAGTGTCTGTAGCATTGGAAATTTGTTTCCTGTCGGAGTGAAATATAAACATACTTTTCTTAGTCAGAATTAAAATTATTTTCTAAGCTACGGCAACTAATGTGGAAACATTAAAGAATAGTGATAATAATAAATTGTGATAATAAATTTCAAATTGAAAAGAAGTTCTTGTATAATTTTATATCTAACTGCTGTCATCAGATAATTTACATAAACGAAAATCCTGATAAATTGCATCTTCTTGGCAAAAAAAAATTGACAGTAATTCACCAAATCTTTCTTGCCTCTTTTTCAAGTATTTTTTTGTTCAGTTTAAAATTAAAACTACATACAGAATCTATCGAAACCTACTGAACATGAAAAAAGCTACGTATATTCTTCATTCCTAAATATAATTATAAAATCATTTGAATCTTGGCATCGAACAATGCCTAAGAAAATTATTTTATTTAGAACTTAATGTTTGCTTTAAAATTCATTCTTTTTAGTTTTTAATTCTCTTCCAATACAATAATGCTGACTTTTCTCTTAACACAATTCATATATTTTTGCGGATGATTGTTTTAGTACGTATAATTGGGTATATCCTGCTTTTTAATCTAAGATTCATGTTATTAATAGGCAAAATTCTTTAAAAATCTGAAGATAAAAAAAAACAAATAAATAGATAACCTTTTATTTTTATAATATTAGTATGAACAATTTCGTACGTTCCGAAAAGGAGTACATTAAGCACTCGCGGCTAATAAACGTTCCACAGGTTTGATTCCTGGCAGTGTTTGAATATTCTTAAATTTTGTATTTATTTGTGAAGCGTTTATAATGCCTTTAGTTTGCCTGAGACACGAAGTTAAGGATGTTGAGGTTCACAATCCACTACGCTTAGTCTTACAAAAATTAAGTGCTCTATATATAACAGGTATATTTGTTATGATAGACATCGCTTGCAGGTAACTCCGAATATCCGTAAGACAGCCAAGATGGTATATTTTTGATATCTTAAAGAGAGAAGGAAATATACTAGTTCTAATTAACATAATTAGTATTGTTATTTTTTGGGAAGTTTTGTTTCATAAGAGTTAAGTATAGAGAATTTTATGAGTCAAAATCATTGCTGCCGTAGGTCATATTAAAATAGTAAGAATATTTAAATTCATAAAGTGAAATATAGAGCTCTTTAATAATTTTTCGACCAAGGAAAATTTTGTTATTACGTTTAATTTTTCAAATTTTCAATTAAATTATGTCTTTTCCTCATAAAAAATATGTGTTTATTTTCATATACATTTTCATCATGTAGACATTTTTATTATGTATGCTGTCCTGATGAAATATTCATTTGCCACTCCTCCTTTCAATTAATACTTAAAAAAGAAGAAAAACGTCCAAAATTCGTTTTAGCGTTTTAGTTGATTTTCTTAAAATAAAGCTCCATAAAACCTTATTGAAAGTTTAGGACCAAATACAGTAAAATGTAACAATATTAAGGATCTTTGTCAAAAATTAACTAGTCAATCGTCTTAATTTTCAAAATGTCTTGAATTTACACAACAGATTTTAATAACAAGATTAAAAATTAATATCTGACTTACTTTGTCCACATATTAAGTGAGCACATCTCACGAACCATAGGATGTTGATGGTTGTCTGTTAAATAAAAAGGCATGGTATTTAATGCTTCGAGATTTCCATAGGTAAAGAACTTATAAATATAGCTAAGTGAATTGCTAAACGAATTGTGACACTCAGTATTGACCGCAATGAAATCCAGAAGTTTTAACGAGTTTGATATGACATTTTATTTATTTTCTTACATTTCGGAGAAGAAAATTTAGATTTTTGTAACTTATACAGAGTAAACTTATTATAAACGGCATTAAGTAATCTTTTATTTCGTACTTTAAGCATTATCTGAATGAAAATTTAATTCAAATAGATCTCAATGTTTTTACGTGACAGTCACAGAAAACAGCAAATAGACGACCAAAACTAGATGGACACAAAAAGGTTCCATAAAGAAATATTTTAGATGAACAAAAGCCCGAAGATTATTTCAGTGCATATTACAACAAGGCTTATTTCAGTTTTATTTAAATAGTTTCAATATATTTTGCGTGATATTTTAATAAAAGAAAATTTCATATACTTGCTAGACAAATAACATAACATTACTTCTTTCTCAGAAATAGCCAATCTAATTTCTTCCAACGTTCCATAATGTTAATGCTTCATAAGCCAAACAGTGTCCCATGACTCAATGTCTCGGAAAAAATCTTATCATGTTGCATCTTATACAACACCGACTCAAATTACTCGGTTTTATACACCGAGTGCAAGTTGTAGCACTAGTTACACAGCTCTACAATTATTGATACTTTATGAGTAACGTTTGCGAATGTCTCGATTTTGCTGAACTTGCGTTGTCATTGCAAGGTGAGTTGTTACTTCCCTATAAATCGATAGGGAAGTAACAACTCACTTTGCAACTTATGTATAGCAAGTCAATGACATTATTCTCAATGGACATTTTATACCTACATGATATGAATAAAAAATATGGCTTCAAATTAGGACATGTGCAGCCTTTGTAGAGAAACATAGGAAGTCAAATAAAACACGTAATTATTTAAAAAATATCGTCATAATGATGGAACAAATTAAATGATACTTTGAGAAATACGTTTAGAGCTGTATTGATGTGTATATGACAGATAACGTCACTGTATCAAGTTGAGTGCACGAAATCCTTCGAAGCGAGTTCCTGACGGCTTTAGAAGACAACAGGGATAACGATTGAAAATGGTGTGTTTTTTATTTTTAGCCTCTTTTACCAATTTAATTAACCATTAGTTGCCATTTTTTACGAATTGTGTATAGCAATGATACATATAAGACCAGCAATACAAATTAAATTACGTAATTTGAGTTTACTCCTCAACAATAAATTTTCATATGTTGCGCTCAATATGAAGTTTTATGAGGAATAAAATTAGAAGTTCCGAGCATTAAAAAAGTCTAACCGTTAAGTGGCCTCTCTGCGCAACCTAACTGCACAACTTTAATATGCTCATTTGCAATTTTCCTATGGAGTAATTGCAAGGATGGAATTTCATAATCGATTCAAAATGAACAGGTCATGTAGTTATCATAATTAAATACACATAGTTTCCTATCGTTCGCTTATATCAAAATGTAATTATTAGATATCATTATGTATATCCAACAAAATTAAAAAATCTCTTTTAATTTTGACTTCTTAGTTTGACCTTATCAAATGTTTTTAATTTTGTTGAATAAATTTGATCTTCTTCATTTTTGTTTCACTTGAAAATAATTATATTGTCAGCAGTTTTTTATTAAAAATTTTCTATTCACATTTAAAGATATTGATATTTATATTTATATACAGTGTTACGTATTTTATACATTCCAAGACAATCGTACTTAATGAGTAAACTCCACTCGCGCGTCGGACCTGACACGCATAATTTTTTTTTACTTGAGTTTTACAACAATAGGAGTTCCACTTGGCTACACCGTTTATTTTATTTGTTCGAGGTGCAATACATGAAAACTAGTTAATTTTTTTTAATCGAACTTAACCTCTCAGAGTTCATTTATATATTACGAAAATATAACATTAAATTCCCGCAGTTAATAGATTCGGTTTTGTATACCGCAAAACCACTTCCTCGGTAATAAGCGATGGAACGCCAAAGGATGTAGGTCAATGAAGCTCTCATAAACTGGCGTTATCAGGAAACAATTGAGAGTCTAACAGACTGTAAAGAGGGTAAACAGCGCGCGGAGGGATGAAAGCGAAATCAGCAGCAATGAGTAAGGATCCCAGTACCCACTAAATTTAATCCTTTTCGACGAAATCTATTCTCCGACTCTTGAACCATATTCTAAATTTTATACTTCCGTCCTTGAAGTTATTTCTATCGATCTATTGACTAGTGTCGCTACTTCTTTAAACAGAAAACACTTTGGATTAATTCGTACCATCACGTTCTTACGCCAACTCCTAAAGGCACGGGCTATGCAAAACTATTTAAATATTTATATACTTATTGATTAATTATAAAAAAAAATACCTAAATATGTGGTGAACTTGACAGTATTGAAAAATGGGCTTTCGTTATATAATGTACTTCAAAATGTCTTATGTTTCGTCGTAAGCAAAAAGCGATGTGGTTTAAGTTAAAAGAAAAATAGTTTTAGGCAAAGCCATTGATGTGATATTTCACTTGACATAGTTAAATCTACTATAGAACAGATTAGTAATTTCGTTAACTGTGCTAAATTGCAAGTCAAGAGCAACGATAGTGGCTAAGTAAAACAGCAGTGACACACAGACTGATAGACACCAAACTCTCACCGTAATGGTCCCTTTATAAATTGTTGATACTGAACGGTAAAAAAAGTAAACAGATAATATTTTTAATATTAATTATTATACTACAAGCAGTAATTCTAATTAGCCTGCAAGTGTTCAATAAACTCATCTTATTGGAGTGAGTGAACAGAATGTCTTCCTTTTGTGGTTCGTCTTAACTCGTTTTAACGATAACTATGCACGAGCCCAAAAAAGGTATAGTTACATCTTTTTTCACGACTACAGGCCACAATCGATACGCCACGCCATTCCATAACGTACTTTGGGTCAAGCTCTATGTTTATGTATGTATATATATATATATATATATATATATATATATATATATATATATATATATATATATATATATATATATATGTACATGTAACGCCACTTATAATCAGCATTTGTATTTATATTTACGCCCCCATACAACCAATCATGCAGCTTTATTCCTCTATCTAACTATCTGAAAAGTAAGTATTTGCCTGTTACGACAATATGAGTATGTCGTATGTATATGAGCAAATTTTGTTTGACCAAATCATTCAATTGTACGGATCTTAATATCATGTAAATTTCGTATATTTTTAATGCCTCTTTTACTCCTCGTATTCTAAAAATGTATTCTTCGCAGAGAGTGATACCTTATTTATAAATCGAGATAAGGTAATGTAATAAGTTTCTTTCTTGTTTCTTTACAATCTACGTACGTCGATATGGAAACAGGATATAATATATGTACATACGTTTCTCACATAATATTTATCTTTCTTAATGAAATCAACACCAAAAGTAATAAAAATATAATAAAAACCTTACTTAAAAGCTTACTGTGAATATGCTTTGTATTCGGAAATTGTTTTTTGGAATCATATAAACGATTCTTTAGTTATTAAAGAGAAGTCAAACGTATTTTAAAAAAAATTAGATTATTGCATTGAGTAAATAATATTAATTTAGTAACATTTATCGTTGCCAATTTTAGATTTTTAATTAACATATATTTTACCCTAAATTATTCCATTCTTTTAATAAATTATTCACTTGCTTCTGTTTGCGTTTTGTCACTATGTATGCGTTTAAAATTTGCATTTTTTTAAGATGTCTGTTAAGACAAGAATGCAGCGCAGATCTTATATTGTATTGTAAAAATTTATTTCGCACAATTAATTAATGTTCAGTACGTATGTTAGTTCAAATCCTTGCATTGTAAAATTTCGACATAAAGAACCAAATCTTTGACCACCCGAAGAACAAAGAAGATGATGACGAAATGAAGACAACAGTGGAAGCAAACCCTCCTAAAAAACCAAGCTAGCGTAAAAAATTTAAAATCAGCGTGAAAACAACATTAAGCCATTTGTATTAAAGCTGCAATAACAAAACGCCTGAAAAATAGGTATCTCATACGTTATACGAAAACGAGCAAAATGCACCTCAAAGCCGACATCGCTCTGTTAGCAAAACTAAAAAAGATTTTCTGAGTCGAATCCATATTTGTGATAAAAAATATTTGCTACATGACTACCACAATGAAGATTGGTCAGAAATAACCAATTGTGATCTTCAGATGATTCTGTGCCATATGCTTTTTATGATTTTTTACTGTAGTTATAGTGTATATATATATTTTTATATATTTTTAATTGAAGCTTATCAATTTCTCTTTCCCGCTACTGTTGTACAACAAAACGTGATAATACACAGCGCAATAGATCGTCTAACAATTGTAAATCTTTAGCTGGGAGTCCTCCGTTACTTGCCACACTGGTCGTTGCCATGATAAGAAAGAATTATTGAATATATATCATGTGACTGTGTAAACATGCGCATACTGTGATCGGAAAGTCTTTTTATATTTCCGTTGCGATATTGCTGCAGTCTTTTACTTCTCAAAAATGTATTTTCATTACCATAGTCACGAGCGCGCGCTAATAAAATAGATTATAAAGATTCAAACTCCATCAAGTCTAGGGAATATGTTCCTTGTTATAAAATATAAAATTAGTTGGTAATACTGAAAATGGAAACTTCTATCTACTAATCAGAAATTTGATGATACCGCCTTTCGAAACCAACACAAAACCAAAGCCGCCTTTGAAAAGTGGCAGTTATATTGCCACTCAGATTGTTGAAAAATAACAAGCAGCAATAACAGTCGTTAGTAAACAGCTGTGTAACTAAAATTTCAGTATTATCTAGCTCGTGTCAGTCAATGGAATTGGAATATGAGTATTTGTATAATAACGGATAGTCTGGTCGTTACAATCTGTGTCCACAATACATATTTCAAATTGTTTTATTGCGAAGGTATTGCAATATTGTGAGACCTTTTTTTCGAATAAATTCCCTGAGGGTTAATTTATTATTAATGTAAACTTTAAAACTACGGAAAACCAAAGTTATTAAAAAATAAAAGAGTTTTTACAAGTTTATCTAAAGTTTTTTAGAAGATTATAATTATGCTTCTATATATCACATTTTTTTTTAAACACAATATTTCTATGCCCGTGAAAGCGCGAAACATCAATATACATATTTATATGGTAAAAATTAATTTAGAATCAGTCACACACGCACGCACGCACATGGACATTTGTTATTAAAAATTTGTAATAGATGTGAAAATATTGTAAAATGTAAAACGAAGAACGTGGTGGCCTATTTCACTCCTTACTATTATCCATAGCATGCGCCCCATGTATTTTATTTTAAAACAAGTATTTTTATAGCTATTACAAATTCACAAAAACAAATTTCTTGAACAATATGAATGTGGTTATAATTCTGTATCGGGCTATAAATCTTTATGAGGTAAGAGGAAATCATTTTATATATATATATTTATCAACTTTTATGGATAATGCATATGGCTGTTTTATTGCTACGTGAGCAATCTCTTCCAGTCAACCATAACAATTGGTGTTGAAATTTAGTTGGTAGACTGTAAGAGATTTTAGAATGATAAATAACCACAGTACAAAAGTATTAATAATACAAACTGACATGATTAGGGATGGGACAGACAATAAAGCACAAGGACACAAAGGAAAAGGATTCAGGAAAAGCGTACTTTCCATATTTTTAGTCCGGTATAAAAATGTAGTAAATTTTAAGAAAGGTTTCAAAAATAATTATTTATAATTGACAATAAATAAGGAATACAATAAGGTGGAGCCCAGTAATCAAAAGTATTCGATTTTTGATCGACACATCGATTATAATTTTTGTTCCAAAAATCTAAAAAATAATATGATAAGAGCAAAAATTCAAATACAATAAGTCTTCTATAATAGATTTAAAAACAAACATAACGCTTTTTCTTATAATTAAAGAATTCGATACCTTTATAATTTTGATTTGACTGTCACCACCTATAGACCACCGTCGTCAGACACATTCCTTCAGTTTGTAATAGGACAAGGATCATTGCTGGCACAATCTTCATATTCTTTCGCTGCTCAATGTTACTTTGAAAAATCCACATATGCTCCTTTTTATTTCAAGGTTCACAGCGTCGTCAAGTTTCGGTCTGATCACATTCATTATACCTATTTCCACTGGCCGTTCCGAAACGTACTTTTGCCTTTTATGAATATCAATCCTTTGTAAATAATTTTCCTTTGTAGTACGAATTTTGACTTTAATATTTTAATACAAATTACGTACACAAACTATGAGATTCCTTTCTCAATAAATGTGCATTCAAATTTCAGGGACGTATATTTTCACATAAAAGCGAGTACTTATTGCAATTCATACAAATGAGAAACCACTCGCTTGTTTAACATATTCTTGTTTACTTCTCAATAATTTCTTGCCACGTACACCATTTTTACGTCAAAATATAAGTTTGTCAGCGTTTCTCTAATATGACGTTGTAATGCTATTAAATAACTTTTGGCCGACTGGTAATCATTCCACTGTTGAAGAATACAATTACGCGAAGAGAAATATTCATTGTTTTTAGGGTTTCGTGCCTCAAAAGGAAAAATGAAACCTATACAAAATTACTGACGTGACGTGACATGAAAATCACTCATGGTTTGATTTCCGTCGTTTTTCTCAGAAATTGCTTAACGTAAAAACTTCATATCTAGCATAGTAGTGAAACATACCAACTTAAAAGAAAAATGCTTAACTCTGTATATCGTGCGGTATATCATTTGAAGGGCGAATTATAAGGGTTTCAAATATTTTTTTTATTAATTTATATATTATATATTTATATATGTACTAAAAAGAGTACAAAAAACACAACTGATTCCTTCTTATTTACAAAGCGACTCAACCTAAAACTATGGAAAATTTATATTTTTAGAAGCCTAAAAAAGATGGTAGGTAATCTATTCATATATAAATTATTTTAGACTCTATTCTTTTAAATATGCAAAACGACTTTAGGCCTATGAAAAATATAATGGGCAATACATTTATGCTATTTTGATATTGATCTTCGACTTTTTCAAACATTATGTGTGTATAAACTAAAATTTTTTCAAAGTAATTTGTTTTATTAACTAACATGCTTCTCAACTACAAATATTTTAAAAATATTCACATAAGAATGAAATTTTCTATATTCCAACAATATCTTATATATTACGTGGAATGTTAGTTGAATGTAGTACACTTTGCCATGAACAAATTAATACAAAACATATCCAAAAATTGACAATTCTTACGGTTATTTCCGAAGCAATTAAGCCAAAGAACAAGAAAATTGTGCAATATAATTTATGCTTTCTGATATAGCTTCCGCCTTAAAATCTTTTCCTTCACTATATTTACCAAAATATGAAAAAAACAAAAATAAGTCAACATCACTTTTGCTGATTAACATCACAACTATCAATGTCATTTCTATTTTGTCAGTAATATTCTTTGCATTATTAAGATGTTATAACCAAACCCAACCTGATATTTGAGTTTCGGTATTAATCCTGATGAAAACAAAAGTTATAAATATTTATAATTCTACACTGTACCTCCATTGAAATATTTTAGTAAGATGAAAATTGGTAAGTTAAAATATTCTTTAACTCACGCGTGAAATATATATTGAAAATTATAGACTTTCCATATTTGGACATCTCTTGTTGTCAGTAACAAGAGGTGCCCTAATAATTATCTTGTTAATTATTTCAGAATTTGTAATATATTCAGCCCATAAAAAAATATTAGTTTCAGTTAATTTGAGAAAGTTTCCGTCAATATAATTCAATATAAACTCGCTATTTCCCACCGGGTGAATAGTTCTTTTCTCTATATTGGAAAACACGTACGCGCACGAGTTACGAGACTTATTTCAATTGTGACCTAGAGTCGTGTGAGGTGCGGCCGTACTTAGTCAAGCGGTTTATTGACCCTCAGGGAGCAGTGGACAGTAGAGGAAAGGAAAGGAGTGAGAGAAATTAATAGTAGAAGAGACCCCGGTGACGTTCGCTCTAATGTTATATATATTCCTGCCACGAAATAATTTTACGAATACTATGTATTTACAGATATTTACGATCTCCTGGTTAAGAAATTGCGCATATACAGGAACACCTTGTGACGTTGTTATCATTAAAATCCTTCGGTCTCTTTTCTTCTAAGCATAGACGGATTTATACGAAATTTGACACAAATGACTACTTGGATTAAAATGATTTTATGGGTTAGATCCAATTTCAGATTATTATTTCGTACTATAATTATATAAATAAGGAATTAGTACGAAATTATTTAAAAATAAATAAAAAAACGTTGTAATCTCAGTAAATTCAAATATAATTTCCTAATTCTCCACTAGGTGTCGGTATTTACTTTTAATAAATATTTTCACATGCACACTAAAACTTACGGGCGCGTTAAAAGTTATAAAATATAATTCAAAGTCGTAGTGCAGAATTTGTCGGAAAGAGTCAACTCGAGTTGAAATTTAAAGGAATATGCGGATTTGCCTTTATCCCTTTGCACTCTGTTTGCCCACCTTGTTACTTCTTACATTCTCGATTGCTCTATGATGGCGGTAGTCTACGATTCAAGTTATTGATTACAAATCCTGTGGCTTTCAGTAGATTGGGGATATGAAAATGATTTTGCTGCAAATACAATAAATAAAGCGCCGTATATATTTTACGATGCTAATATAGACGTTTACAAAGCATTAGGTATGTGAGAAAATAATACACTTTTCGAAAATTTAATTACTTTTAAGGCATCATTCTTTAAAAAAAATCGTGCCCACGTGCGTTCATCACTACAAGTGCACAAATCGTGAATGTATATTTAGGTAATCGTGATGGTATATGTAGGGAATCATGTGAAAATATTATGATTACCTAAATATAAGATCACGATTATCTGAATACAAGATAAGTACAAAATTGTTTAAAATAGAATTAATTTCGATGTGTAAGCGACCGTTATGGTCAGGCGGTGTGGAATTATGAATATTCATAGCTTTCGTTTTCATCAACCGAAAACCAAAACTTAATGAAAGAGTTGCCCGTTTACTGTGTGAAGCAGTAATTTTTTAAATAATTACCGACAAAACGAGAAAGACTTTGATATCAGTAACGCCCACAAGCGCAAGTGAATTTATTCTGGCTTATTTTTTATGCTCCACAATTTTGTGTTGTAAGATCGATCTTCTAAAACAGCGTGTACATGCGTATAAATAAAAATAGGTTTAGTACGAATAAAGCGTAGGAACACGCGCTCGTATAAAGTGATTTTCCGGATAAACTTATTGCCGAGTTCGATTCGCGGGATAATAAGTTTCTTTACTACTTACCTGTTACCAAAAAGGAGTGAATATTTGTAGAGGTATTTTATTCTTCATTTGTGAAATGAATGTCAGACGATTAATTAAAATTAAAAAAATTTCTAACCGCTGGACAACACCAACTACGCTAGAGTGAAGATGAATTATTTTTATTTTGGCTCATTAATCTCGTACGTGATCAGAATGTATTGAAAAGTCAATACAAACATGTTCACAAGAAGGTGTTGTTATTTATACGCATTGTAGTGGGTTTTTGCTTTTATTTAAAGACATGAATTCCTCGAAATGAGAAATAACGTTTAGTAAAAAGAAAAAATTAAATTTTCTTTTATTTGTGTGTTATTTGTATGAAAGAATGAAAGCAAACTTTAAGTTCACCTAGTAAAAAGTGATGCATAAATTCGAACCTCAGAAAATTAATATTAAGTTTCCCAAACACAAACAGGGACAAATTAATTAATTTCTCACAAATAATTTTTTCTTTTATAAAATTTTATCTCAACGCATACTAGCTCGAGATGGCAGAATTAATTTATCTGTAGGATCACAGTCAATTTGCGCGACACTGGACTCTCAATGGACCGAAGTCCATTGAGATTTTTGAGTTAGTTTGATAACGTGCGATTAGCTTAAGAAAATGACATTTAAGAATTTAATATATAAGAAATAACAAGATGAGTGGTGGAAAAAGTTGAAAGGAAAATGTTATAGGTATATTGATTGATGTCAATTGATTACTTTATTCTAATATCGACAAAATATGATACAAGTTCTGATAGATGTGTTTTATATAAATTCTAATTAAAATATACCATCAAAAGCAGTGATATTTAATTTATCAAAAGGCTTTAGAATACTACTTTCGTAGTCGACAAAATAGTCTGACGCAACAATATACGTATTTTTTAATTAATTGGGAAAATCCGGTTTGAGATGATTTACATGTTTTCTCCAAAAGCTCATATTTGTCAAACAAACTTGTTACGTTTTATTGGAAATTATGAAATTATTTAATACCCAAAGTGTTTTTTTCATTAATACTCAATAAATAAAAACATGTTTTATTTATACTTCCCCAGTCTCCAGCGATCTTGCTTCATTTCAGGGAATCAGATTTGCTAAATTTTGTCTCTTATTTTTAGGTGTTTTCAGATTATAAAGAATAAATTGCAATGTGTTAACAATCATTGTCTCATTGACGTAATTGACTACTGGATGATATTGCACCATATTTTTCACTTGTACTTAGTCACGAGTGAAAAATATGGTACATCTGGATTTTATATTTTTACTTCAAATTAGAAAAAATAAAGGTAATGACGATTCCTTCATTTTCAGGAAAAGAAAAAACTAGAAAGTTCGACGGTCCTTGACTAGTCAAAATTCCGATGTATTAAAGATCTTTGGCAAATTTACTATATAGTTACGTATTTGGTATTAATCTACACAGTACACATCTCCTTTGATCAATTACCGTAGCTAGTAGAAAAGTTTGAATGGAGGAACCTCTTTCATGATCTAGGGACACAACATTCCAAAATATTCTAGTTAGGACCAACTACAACTTACATATCTTCCAGCTAAATGCACAATTTTTTATATACAAATTAAATGTCATACTATTGCCAGTTTCACAAGCATAGATTATTGGCCAGCCAGTATTTACCAGTATGATTTAATTTTAGGTAATATTTTATTGTTAAAATTTTATGACCCTAATGCACGATCAAGTGTATATATATATATATATATATATATATATATATATATATATATATATATATATATATACTATATATATATATATATATATATATATATATATATATGTTTATTTTATACAGATTGCGGTAATCCAGAAATCATAACGTGAAACTTGTATATTAATGGGATTAGTAATTAGCGGGAATCTTTGAAAAACAAACCAAATTTCATGTTTATGATGTTAATGTAATTATGAATGAAATAAGTATTTCAAAGCCAAGAGTAAGAAAACTGAGTAAACCATGGATTTCAGGAGAAAAATTTGGAATGATCAATAAATTTTACGTCATACTTTTTTCATATAATTATTATTTTCGAAATTATAGCGTGTTAGAAGTATAAAAAACAATCGATTAATTTTAAAGATTATAGTAAACTTGCAGATTACATAAATCATAGAAACACTTGAATGGTTGAATATCTTAATTTTTTCGGAGAATTTTTAAAGGGATAGATGTTCATTAAAACTTGATATTAACCGCAAAAGCTCTTTTATGGTTCGCCTTTATATTATTTAGTTCACAGCCGCCAAAAATGGGTATGTATTACAACACATTAATAAAATTCTGTAACTTTCAGTATTACGAGAAGCCATAGCCTTCTAAGTTTGTAAATAAAAAAAACAATTATTGTTAATAATTTTTAGTCCTTCTTTCATTTGTTAACAAGTTATATTACGCCATTTTTTAATATAAATATAGTATTCAATTAAGAATCATGTTTTTTTTAATTTAAACCACTGTGTTTATGACGTATCCTTATATAGGTTTTTAAAGTGACCGGTTTAGCAAGGCACTTCGCCTCCCTCCCGTTCCTCATTTTTTGCAAATATTGTATTAATATCTCCAAACAATACTCTAATAAGATATGTGCATTATGAGATATTTGGACTATACTGTAAACACCTCTTAAAAATTCATTCTGGTTATTCGTTTATTTTTATTATCAATTTTAATAAAGAAGTATTAGGACAAATCGACTCAAAAAGTATATTTACACTCTGTGCAGAAATGGTTCAAAATAGTCACCAAGGAAATGGCCACTCAGAAGAAGTTATCTCATTACCTTTTCTAGAACCACCATTTCTTTTTGATAGTACAGACCAGGAGTGAAGCATGCCACAACGGTCGAACGTTATTTGTATAATTGATAACTTATTGATTCGAAAATATATATTATGTTAACATACTGTGTAGTATCCGTAGCAATTTAAGGTTATATGAGATAAATTGTTACACAATTCAATAATTTCTTAATTATAGTCCAATTATTATAAATAAAATATATGGTCTTTTAATCATGTAACGGTCTTATAAATTCTATATATGGTTTTATCGGTCTTCACAAATATATTTCCATTAAACTTTAATGAACGGTGTTTGGAAGTTTTATTAAATTTTGTAAAAAAGATATATTCTTGTATAAGTATATAATAAATTTCACGCCTTTAACTATAGTTATAGAAAATATAATAAGTCAAATTTTTGCAAAATACCGATCGCTTAAAACCAAAGAATGTCCTTAGCTTTCGCTTCCTTCTCAATATCCATCTCAATGAATAATACATAAATTAACTTAGTATTCAATTTAGGGGAAAGGGGACATCTTTTGAATTTATTAAGATAGCTATTATTTACGCATTATCTCTCCCTGCGGATAAAATTGTTAATGGTGACATAATGTGAAAATTTTACACAACAAAAGTTTTCATAAGGCATAATAAAGTTTTCCAAATTGCACTGCTTAAAATATAATAGAGCCATTATCTAGTTATTAGCACCAAAACGTGCAGCTGATGAAGACTTATACTGATAAGAACGTTGATACAACGAACAATAATTCTATGTATAAAATTGTGTTAGGTATATTTAGACATTATGCTTCTAAATTTCGAAAAATTTAATTTATTTGATAAAGCCCTGTTGAAAATGCACATGTTATAGGTAAGATTTTTGAAAGGTTGTTCAAAAATTATTTCGTAAAACTAAAGAAAATCAGTACCGACACCCCAATCCTTTTGTTTTTTCTGACGGTCAGTTTTCTTGTTGTACGATAACCAATAAAATTTCGATGCCACCAATATTAATTTGTATATTAACAATACATATCATGTGCTAATATTTAAAAAATACAAATACTAAAATACAATTAATTCTTACTCTCCAACTATTACGTCACAATTACTACTACACCAAAATCATAGTTTTACGATAACACAATGACACTAAAACCGAAAATTGAAGAAAATCTATATTAGTATAGAGAGGCCAGCCACGTCTCCAAAAAATTGCAAAGCTTAATCATAACTTTGTACGTCACAAAAGAGTTAAAGTAAGGAAGATAATTGGTAGACCTAGAGCCAGCATATGCCGTCTGTGGCAATTTTTTAAATTATTCAAGTAAGGGCGCTCGCACGTTCATGTCCGTGAGAAAATGAAAAACAAACGCCGACACGACTTTTGCAAGTTGGCGCACGCACTAAATTATTATGGCGAGCCGGATAGCAAATCGCCTGCAGCAAACGAATTTAGTCTTGCTTAAGTACAGACCAAGTATTTGAAATATTGACTTTTTTAACACCTCTCGAGGTTCTAAATAGGATTGTAAGCTACCAATGTTTCGTAAGGCGTTATGAGAAATTTTGGTCGATAACTTAATTTTACTTACGGTGTGTCATAATTTCTTAGCATTTTAGAACATGAAATTATTTTAATCCATGGTGGATTTGAGAGCTATGAAGAATTTTCAAATACAATTTATGTTTATAATTTTCCAAAGCGCTTGCCTAATTTAATTTTATAAAAGGATTCGATAATGGAGTAGTGCATACCTACATTGATTATTACATAATTGTATATAAAGTGCTATAAATATATAAACGGTTTTGTTTTAAATGCAGTGAAGATTAAAGAAATAATCTCTTTTAATTTTTAGAACACTTATTCTAAATATGGGCTTATTATTATATTTGTATTATCCCTGTGAATATTACAATGCCGTACTTTACAAACTATGAGCAGAAGCCGATTTATGCAGCCCCACGATGAACATATCCACTTAGTGTCAATATTTTTAGCCAATGTTGGTGTTCTATAACAGTGTTAAGGAAAAAATGTCAAGCTCCATCGTTTTGAGCAACTTTTTCTGAGTATGAGTAGCACGCGTATTATATACAGACGGAATAAATACGTAATCTACATAGGTTTGACGCTTAAAAAGGAACGCGGATATGTACAATATAATTAATAAAAAACATTAATAAAATATTAATAACATGATACCTAATTGTTTATTTATATTCGGGGAATATAAACATAGTGTCAAAAGATTTTTAATCGACGCCGAATGACAGGGTTCTGAAGTAAAAAAAAATAAAATATATAATGAAAGAAGAATCAAAATGATATTCGGTTGCACAGCATATTAAGAAAATACGTAATAGTTTGTAGATATACCCCCTGTTTCCTTGATTTTTGTATAAATATAGGATTCACTAACGTCTCACCATTTTCAAAATTCCTTATCGACACTTCTGTTTAATTAACAGATTCAAGTTTTTGGTGGTTCATCGATGTTATTTCAGAAACTTATTTCAATTTCATTATATTCTTTTAAATAAAACCATTAAATATTACCAATGTCTTCCATCGAAAGACGCAGAATGACTCTGTGTTGAACGCTTAGTGTTTTTAACGTATAGGAAAATTATCTATGACACGCCATGAAAATAGTTTCGAAAATTACATCCAATCTTTAACCAGCTATATTGTCACTTCTTACAATCAGTTTCAATTCCTGTAAATGTATTTTTTTAAAAATAATAATCTCATAATTCAATACCCGATATTAATTCATTTTCTTTTTATATTATACATATTCTTTCTTCAGTACCATTTAGATAACTTTTAAAAAAGCCTTTTTTTAGATACACAATAAATTATCTTCTACGATATCAAACAATTATTTTCAATCAATTACTGTGATTCGCTTAAAGATAATTCTTCGATAACTTTAAGTCCGGAACAAAAATATATAAATACTTTTATTTATTAAGTAAGTAAATAGGAATATCAATAGACATATCAATAATTTTCACGTAGTTTATTTTTACAGAAGATCGTGAAAAAGGCGAATATCTGTCAATTAATTAAAAAGAACTTACCGCTTACAAATTACCGCTTGAAAAGATAACAGCCAAGTGATAAATTGAAATAATCTTACAGACGGAATATAAATAAAGCATATCCGAGAGTTGGAGCGTGGAGCACATCGAAACAATCAAATCGAGTGAGGCGCCCGGATCACTACTCAAAGGTATGTGCTGATTTCGCTTTCATTTCACCGCACTCTATTTCCTACCCTTCCGTTCTAATTGATTCTCGGTTTGCTTACTGTAATGGCAGTCTAGGAGCGCCTCATTGACCAATTTTCTATGGTTTTACATTGCTTTTTATTTAGGAAATGTCTTTACGTTAGATAATAAGAACCATGCGGCACTTGTTACTGCAGTAAGGTAAAGCAATATATGATACGTTTGCGAATTATTACTAATCCGAGAGTTTAATTTCATAATCAAAACCTAAATTAGTTTACGTATTTCGTGCCTTAAAAGAAGAATAAATGGTGGCAGCATATTGGACTGATTTTTTCGTAAAAAACCATATATATATTGTCATTACCGATTTGAATTAAACCACTAATAGTTAAAGAAAGTAGGTACAAAGGACTAAAAATCGAAACACAAGTAAATATACTTTTCGATCGTTATCAACACTCCCTTCTATTCTTGAAAAAAAAATTTCCAAATGATGTGTTCTCATAATTCAGTTTCCATCTTTTACAATTTTTTTTTCGTTTCAATGTAATTTCTTAAATTATGCTACACTTATGTCTACATTTACTTTGAATAATATCATATAATGAAACATGAGAATAACTGCAAATATAAGTGCATATAAATAGTGATGTTTTGTTGCAAATAGTTTTTTTCTATCCAAATCTATTAATGTTGTTTGTTTTTCGTAACATCAAACGTCGTACAGCAACATCCAGAAAAAAATTGTCCAAAATTTTCCTCCTAAAATCCACGGTTTGCTCAGTTTTGTTACTCTTGGCATCGAAATAATTATTTTATTCATAATTACATTAATATCATAAACACGAAATTAGGTTTGTTTTTCAAAGATTTGCGCTGGAATTACTAATCCCATTAATATACAAGTTTCACGGATTGCCGCAATCTGTATAAAATAAACATAAATAAATAAATAAATATAAATATATATATATATATATATATATATATATATGGTTATTTACAAAATAATTAGTCCAACGTGCTGTAACCGTTTATTCTGCTTTTAAGTTACGAAATACGTAAACTAATTTAGGTTTTAATAATAAAATTAAATTCTCGGATTCGTAATAATTCGCAAACGTATCATATATTGCATTAGCTTAATGTAGTAACAAGTGCCACTGGTCCGTATTATCTACCGTAAAAACATTTCCTAACTAAGTAGTAACATTAAAAACTAAGTAAAACCATAGAAAATAGGTCAATGAGGCGCTCCTAGACTGCCATTACAGTAAGCAAACCGAGAATCAATTAGAACGGAAGGGTAGGAAATAGCGTGCGTTGAAATGAAAGAGAAATCAGCACATACCTTTGAGTAGTAGTGATCCGGGCGCCCCACTCGCTTTGATCCTTTCTATATGCTCCACGTTCCAACTCTCGGATATGCTTTATTTATATTCCGTCTGTAAGATTATTTCAATTTATCACTTGGCTGTTATCTTTTCAAGCAGTAATTTGTAAGCGGTAAGTTGTTTTTAATTAATTGACAGATATTCGCCTTTTTCGCGATCTTCTGTAAAAATAAACTACGTGAAAATTATTGATATGTCTATTGATATTCCTATTTACTTACTTAATAAATAAAAGTATTTATATATTTTTGTTCCGGACTTAAAGTTATCGAAGCATTACCTTTAAGCGAATCACAGTAATTGATTGAAAATAATTGTTTGATATCTTAGAAGATAATTTATTTTGTATCTAAAAAAAGGTTTTTTTTTAAAGTTATCTAAATGCTACTGAAGAAAGAATATGTATAATATAAAAAGAAATGAAATTTATATTGGGTATTGAATTATGAGATTATTAATTAAAAAAAAATACATTCACAGGAATTGAAACTGATTGTAAGAAGTGACAATATAGCTGGTTAAAGATTGGATGTAATTTTCGAAACTATTTTCATGGCGTGTCATAGATAATTTTTCTATACGTTAAAAACACTAAGTGTTCAACATAGAGTCATTCTGCGTCTTTCCGTAGAATACTTTGGTAATATTGAGTGGTTTTATTTAATAGAACATAATGAAATTGAAATAAGTTTTTGAAATAAGATCGATGAACGAGCAAAAACTTGAATCTGTTAATTGAACACAAGTGTCGACAAAGAATTTTGAAAACGGTGAGACGTGAGTGAATCCTATAATTATACAACAATCAGGGGAACAGGGGGTATATCTACAAACTATTACGTATTTTCTTGATTAAATGTGCAACCGAATATCATCTTGATTCCTCTTTCCTTACATATTTTTTTTTTCATTTCAGAGCCCTGTCGTTCGACGTCGATTAAAAATCTTCTAACTCTATGTTTATATTCCTCGAATATAAATAAACAATTAGGTATCATGTTATTAATATTTTAATAATCTTTTTTATTAATTTTATTGTACATATCCACGTTCCTTTTTAAACATCAAACCTATATAGATTAAATATTTATCCCGTCTGTATATAATGCGCGTGCTACTAGTACTCGGAGAAAGTCGAGCAAACGATGGAGCTCGACATTTTTTCCTTAACACACTTATAAAACAGCAACATTGGCTGAAAAATGTTGATACTAAGTGGATATGTTCATCATAGGGCTGCATAGATTGGCTTTTGCTCATAGTTTTTAAAGTACGGCATTGTAATATTCACCGGGGATAAAACAAATATAATTAAAGCCCATATTTAGAATGTGTATTCTAAAAATTAAAATTATATTCCTTTAATAATATTCCTGTACTCTTCACTGCATTTAAAATAAAACTGTTTATATATTTATAGCACTATATACAAAATAATGTAATAATCAATGTAGGTATGCACTACTCCATTATCGAATCCTTTTATAAAATTAAATTAGGCAAGCGCTTTGGACAATTGTGAACATAAATGGTAATGGAAAATTCTTCAAAGCTCTCAAATCCCCCTTGGATTAAAATAATTTCATGCGCTAAAATGCTAAGAAACTATGACACACGCCAAGTGAAATTAAGTTATCGACCAAAATTTCTCATAGCGCCTTACCAAATATCGGTAGTTTACAATTCTACTTATAACCTCGAAAGATGTTAAAAAAACTTAATATTTCAAATACTTGGCCTGCATTTAAGCAAGACTAAATTCGTTTGCTGTAGGCGATTTGCTATCCGGCTCGCCATAATAATTTAGTGCGGGCGCCAACTTACAAAAGTTGTGTCGGCATTTGTTTTTCATTTTCTCACGGCCATGAGCGTGCGAGCGCCCTCACTTGTGAATAATTAAAAAACTTGCCACAGAAGCCATATGCGAGCTCTAGGTCTACCAATTATCTTCCTTACTTTAACTTACTCTTTTTCGACGTACAAGGATATGATTGAGCTTTGCAATTTTTTGGAGACGTGGCTTGTCTTTCTATACTGATATAGATTTTCTTCAATTTTCGGTTTTAGTTTCATAGTATTATCGTAAAACTATGATGATGATGTAGTAGTAATTATGACGTAATAGTTGGAGAGTAAGAATTATTTGTGTTTTAGTATTTGTATTGTTTAAATATTAGTAGATATGTATTGTTAATATTTAAATTAATATTAGTGGCATCGAAATTTTATTGGTTATTGTACAACAAGAAAACTGGTCGTCAGAAAAAAACAAAAGGATTGAGGTGTCAATAGTGATTTTCTTTAATTTTACGATATCATTTTTGAACAATCTTACCTATAACATATGCATTTTCAACATGGCTTTAGCAATTATATGAAATTTTTTTCAAAATTTAGAAGCATAATGTCTAAATTAGGTATACAATTTTATACGCAGAATTATTGTTCGTTGTGTCATCGTTCTGATCAGTATTAATTTTGATCAGCTACACATCTGGGCCCTAATAACTATAGAATAGTTCTGTTGTTTTGTAAGCAGTGCAATTCGGAAAACTTTATTAAAATTAATGAAAACTTTTGCTGTATAAAATTTTCACATTATGTCACCATTAACAATTTCATCCGCAGAGAGAGGTAAGGCATAAGTAATACCTATCTTAATAAATTCGTCTAATAACAAACGGTATCCATTTTCCCGTAAATTTAATACTAAGTTAATTTATATATTATACATTGAGTTGGATATTGAAAAGGAAGCGAAAGGTAAGGACAGTCTTTGGTTTTAAGCAATGCGTATTTTGCAAAGGTTTGATTTTCTATAACTAAAGTTAAAGGCGTGAAAATTATTAATAACGTTAAGAAATGAATATTATTTAACAATTAACCTCTTATAAACTTAAGTTGTTTTAGATACTACACAGTATGTTAACGTAATATATATTTTTGAATCAATGCGTTGTCAATTATACGAATAACGTTCGACTATTGTGGTATGCTTCATTTATGGGCTGAACTATCGAAAATTAATGTTGATTCTGGCATAGGTAACGAGATAACGTCTTCTGAGTGGCAATCTCCTGAGTGACCATTCTGAACCACTTCTGAACAGAATATAAATGTACTTTTTTCTGTCGATTTGCCCTATTACTTCTTTATTAAAATTGATAATGGATATGACCAAATAGCCACAACTTTTATCGTAAATGTAAGAGGCGTTTACAGTTAGTCCAAATATCTCATAATGCACATATCTTGTTAGATTATTGTTTGGGGAAATTAATACAATATTTCCAAAAAAATTACGTAAAGGAGGCAGAAGTACCTTGTTAAATCGGTCAGGTTGAAAACCCTATAATGAGTAACGTCATAAATACAGGGGTTTGAGTAAAAAACAAATGAGAATTTTTTACAAAGAATTAAATTATCAACAATTCTTATTCGAATACTTCATTTATATTGAACAAATGCTGTAATATAACTCGTTAACTAATGAAAGAAGGACTGAAATAAACTACTAACAATAATTTTTTTTTAATTACGAACTCTGGGTTCTCGTAATACTGGAAATAACAGAATTTTAGAAATTCGTTCTGATATATAACCATCTTATTGCCGATATAAACTTAATAATATAAAGGCGAAATATAGAAGAATTTTTGGTTAATATTAAGTTTTATTGAACATCTGTGTCCCTTTAAAATTTTCCAAAAAGTGGAGATATTCAACCACTCAAGTGTTACCAATGCATAATAAATCCATTAACATAGTAAACGTTCCGATTAAGGTTAGTTAATGCTGTAATAAGTTTGTTAATATTAGACATTTCATTAACAATTACTGAAACCGAATTTATGAAGAATTTTCGTAATCGGAAAATTTACTCTTATGTTTAAACTGAATCAATTTTTTAAAACTTTTAACGCGCTATAATTTCGAAAATAATAATTGTAGGAAAAAGAGTGTCAAGTAAAATTTATCAAAAATTAAATTCTCTATGAAAAATATTATTTTACGTTTCAATTCTTTACTGTTAAAAAATATGAGTGATTTTATTTTTAAATTTTTATATGGATATAACGCAATTTATGCTTTTTAAAACGGCGGATATGTCAATTCCACCTTGCGTCATTTTCCGAAAATATTGTATAGATATTCCCAAATAATAAAAAAAAAATGTGTGCCCTATTTGCGTTCTTCTATTACCTACCTAATGCTTGGACTAGTATGCTATGTATAAGGAACGAGTTTTTCGTATGAACTATAAGCACAATAGCGCCAGTAAAGGGTGACTTTATTAAAGAAGATGAAATTGGACTAATCATGATCGATATTTTATTTCGCCCCACTTAGTCTTTTTTGTAAGTTTAGTTTTTCCACATACTAAAATCTACACATTTTTCAGCCAATATCGTTTGCGTTTACCAGAGTATATACATAGCCATTGCTCCTTGGAAAGTTCAAGATTCTTTGCTATTGAAGTAGAAAGGGCTGGCTGAAAGATGATCTTACCAAAGAACTGTACGTGTCATATAATTGTTGGTGCTGTACATAATGATTTTTGTATTTGACAGACAATAAAGAAAAAATAAAAGTTTTAAAACTGTGTCAAATGGTGGCAACATCCCATAGATAATATATTAAATAAGAGATAATACAAGGTGCACTAAATTAAGAAAAGCGGTTCAATTGAATTGAAAAACTAAACGACAAATTAAGAAAAACATTTAATAAATCATTAAATCTTACCTGCCACGTGGCGATATAATCGTTCATTATTATGTCTTCTTTTCCAAAAATAACAATCCAATTTAGAAAAAAAGTGACATAAATGGAATTAATTACTCCACACTCCTCAAACTTAATTCAAATCGAAAACTCTACTAATGTATATTTGTAAAAGTAAATAAAACCGACGACTAATTTCTTTAGGTAATGATTAATTAACTAAGCTCAGTTTCTTCTTGTAAAGCTTACATTTTCCTTCTATGAAAGTTTTCCAAAGCCCAATTAGAGATATATTTCTCAGAACTATTAGACGAGTGTAACATTTTCATTCAGGATTTACTTATCTGTAGAATAGCATCGCTCCTTAATTATACTGGAATCGTTACAGGGCGATTTGGAGTTTTGCCATCCATAATGATCCTGTATTAGATTAGGAAAGTTGTATTAAACGATTCAATATAAAAGTTATAATTAAAGGGGTGATGGAATAAGAACCGTATGCAAATTATTACATAATTATTCGTTGAAAGTACACTAGACAAAGTACCATTTACTTCATGAGGACTTGTGATAAATTATTTTATAGATATAAATTATATAGTAGTCCAGTGATATGATTAGTTCATTGATGTCACACCAAATTTGTCTGTTAAATATCATTTTTAACTGAAATAATAATTTAGATCTATGTAGAAATTTATAATTATATTTTTACACCCAGCAAGAATTTAAAAAAGTATATTTAGGTTTTCAAATTCGTAACAAAATTAGAGAGAGGGGATGGTACACTTATTTAGTCGGCTAGTAAATTTGTGTGTTTTAGTGATACTGTATAATATTTTTGGTTAAGTTGAACAAATATTAAGTAGAGCCACTGAAATAGAAACGACCAAAAAATAAACGGTTGCATTCCTATGGATATCAATGGACCAAAATAAAATTGTAACAATGTGGAACAGTTCACAATATTAAATTGACGAAGACAATATCGTACACAATCGGTAGCCGTCGCAGAATATTTTGCAAAATATCCTGGATATAAGTTCGAGGGACATGAAACGAGACCAAGTTTATATAAAGAAGAAAATTGTATTAATACATTTAAAAAATACAGCCGAGTTTAATTAAGCTCAAGTTAATATGGTGTTTTTTTGAACTATCTTCAAATAAAATTAAACTCCATTAACTACGAAAGACAATAATTACAACTTGTCTACAATAACTCTGAATAAGACCAAACCTTTAAAAATTTAATCTCAATCGTCTGTGGCATTTGTATACGCGCTTAACTTTTGGGTCTCTATTGTTACACTTGTTTTCGACTAGTATGCATGCGCTGCATATGCATATGATGTGTCTCGCCATCCATTTTTAACCCGGTTAAATACAGTCAGTTACAATTGACTTTTGCTAAAATTATTTGCAGTAAAAGATAATTTCAAGTTTAATTGATAAGGAACAAAGATTATTGTGTACCTAATAGCCGATTTGCATTTTAAGAGAATCGAAGTTACTTCCTGTATATAGCAATATAAGGTGATGTTAAATGTGAATATATTTGATGATACTAAAGCATATTTGAATTTTAATTAAATTCCAATATGAATATATAATAATTCAGGTAGTAGTTTACTTAGTTAAGGAAATGGTAATAAGTATTCGAAATGCATGTCCTATAATATGATCCATACAATAAGCAAACTAAATGAAGTTTAACAATTTTTGTAGCATTTCATAAAATAATTGTATTGAAAATATTGAATAAAACAAAATAAATGACAAAAATTATTATTACTTGCATATAATATAATAAATATTTTGTGTTTTTAACTAAAAGATTTTTTATCAGTTATATAGACTATTAAATATTTGTCGCAGAACGTTCACAACAAAAAATTTGGTCATAAAATTATTTTTACATATACGTCGTAAGCTTTAATCTTCGAACGATCACAAATTTCTTTCTTCACTTCGAAATTTTCAAAACTAAAGCCATTGCACCAAAATACCCCAAAATATTCATTAGTTTTGTACAATACATTTAGTTAAGACTGCATGACGTCTGCACTGTATAACTTTTACGACAGACATCTATCAAAAATAGCGTAGATTTACAAATTATTAATAATCGATACAACCTTACAACTTTAATAGCACAATACAATTTATGCTTTACAACCTTGAATAGAAGAAGATCTAACGCACATTCTGTGTACTTTGGAAATATATCGTTGATACTGAAGGGAAATTGCATATCACGGAAGACAACACTTGTAAATGAAACAAAGGAAATTTTAAAAGAAATTACTTTCCGAGCTACTACGAGAATTAATAATGACCTTTTTTTACTTTGTTTACAACTGACGACTTTTTAATTACGTAATTTCTCATTGGAGCTAACAATACATGATACGTCACAGATCTGGCGTATTGTTAAACCGCTCGAATGTTAAGAGCATGTATTAATTGGATAGTTTTATTAAATTGGCTCGGTATTCCGGAAGCATAAACTTAGCTTTTGTTTTCAACAGAATTAAGTGTTTTCGATATTTTTCTTGAAAAGGTCTTTCACTGTAGGAACCTCCGAAACAAGATTGCTACCTTCCAGACACAATAAAAAAATCATTACATTAATGTGTGTTCCTAACTAATTTGTATTTACCATTACAATAGATTTGAAACCTTAATACTGAACATAACCGAATGAATTTTGATGACACGTTCATTACTATGCCGCTCAGTTTATGGATAGGCAGATTAACATAGGCAAATACATCGCTTGTATTATCAATGTTGTAAACAAAACAGCGAGTCATTGAAAGTATGAATTTGTTAAATGAAATTTTCAATATACAGAACTATGAGCTAATCTTCTAACTTGTAAATATTCTTCAAATGGCTTGTTTAAAAAGTTCCAAGTCAAAATAATTCTATTATATCCTAAATTCATTACGAATAAAATAGTGCACTAAGCTTGGTTCTCTTATAGCAATGAATCAACTTCACGAAAGATGTAAAGAAACAGACAGTGTTAACTCGTCAGCGAGTTAAGTGTGGCAAATGAAAATTCATAGCCTATTAACTACAAGCTAACCTTAATGACTCGAAATAACAATAATGACCCAGAATATTAAGTTGAATTCATTAAAAAGGCGATGTGCTTGATGTTTGTAAACTGATTAATAAACTGTTGCGAGCAGTATTAAGGTTTCAAATCTATTGTAATTGTAAATACAAATTAGTTAGGAACACACATTAATGTAATGATTTTTTTATTGTGTCTGGAAGGTATCAATCTTGTTTCGGAGGTTCCTACAGTGAGAGACCTTTTCAAGAAAAATATATAAAATATCTAAAATTTCCTTTGTTTCATTTACAAGTGTTGTCTTCCGTGATATGCAATTTCCCTTCAGTATCAACGATATATTTCCAAAGTACACAGAATGTGCGTTAGATCTTCTTCTATTCAAGGTTGTAAAGCATAAATTGTATTGTGCTATTAAAGTTGTAAGGTTGTATCGATTATTAATAATTTGTAAATCTACGCTATTTTTGATAGATGTCTGTCGTAAAAGTTATACAGTGCAGACGTCATGCAGTCTTAACTAAATGTATTGTACAAAACTAATGAATATTTTGGGGTATTTTGGTGCAATGGCTTTAGTTTTGAAAATTTCGAAGTGAAGAAAGAAATTTGTGATCGTTCGAAGATTAAAGCTTACGACGATGAATTAGAGAATACGATGATGAATTACAGTGCGAGAAAAAATATCTACCAACTTCAAAGGTTTAATACGAAGAACGAGAAGGAGTCGGAGTTTCTGGCCGTTGCTTCAATGTTTTTGATGATCCAGTGCATTTAGACACAAAACTCTAACTTTATATTTATTTGTCAAAGCTCGGTAAGAACTTGATTTTCTATCTCACTACTTTTACTGCTAAATTTTTTTAAAGATAAAATTTTTTTTTTCAATTATCTTGCTGAATTACCTTTGTTATGATGGAGGAATAGGAATTCTATTATTAAAGGAATTTCTAATTTAAATGTATATTGCCACCAGAGTGCGTTTTTTTTTGCAATTAGACAAGAGTTGTTCGACTGGCATTCATTTCAAAGTCGAAGAATGCAATTCTTTACAATGTAATCTCATCTAAAAATATTCATTCCTATTTTGAAAATTGACATACCGAGAAAAAAACAAAAAATCGAACCCGAAAATAATTTTATATGGAAAAAATTTAGGCATGTACCTTTATCTAAGCTTTATCCATACTGTACTTATATACTCTTATTTAAACGCCTATTCATCTTGGCTGTAACATAGTTTTCTTTAAACTACAATAATTGGGTCCATAAAACTGCTATTGCACTTTTGTTAAAGTCATTTTCTCTGGATATCCCGATCTTTACAGGTGTCGTGACTTATCTCACATAGGTCTTACACGCAACATTTTATATAGCAATTGTTTGACATTACTAATAATTCAAAATTAATCGTTCATTGAATTCAATAATACGCATAAAGTCAATGACGTTATGTATAATAAGCACGTTAGGCCCAAACAAAATGAATAAAAATATAAACACTGTTAACGCCACTAGCGCACAATAATAAAATACGCAGAATGAAGATGAAGTAAATTAAAACGACTTTTGAGGATCATTTTAGGGCGCTATTGGCATACAGTATAACATCACTGCGCCAAGTTGAACACACGCAAGCGAAAAGTTTTTTTAGAAGCGAATTTTTAAGCATTTTAGAATATATCGGCAGTATCGATTCGAAATTACGTTTAGTCATGTCCCAGTTTTTAATTCTGAATACCCGTTCGTCTAGCCATCAATCCCAATTTTCTGAAAATCGTATCTGGCGACAATATTTATGAGGCCAAAATACAAACCAATAATATAATTTTTCTTACTTTCAATTAATTTACTTTTTGAGCTAAAAATATACTAAAGTTGTTAAAAATAAATTAACTTCTCGGATGTGTAATACTCTTTAGTTGTATTATATATTATGTAAGTTTCCTTAACAAATAGCGCCACTCGATCCATTCTATATATTATAAAAGCAATTCGTGAGTAGTAACTACCGAAAACCATAAGATGTAGGTCATTGAGATGCCTTTTGACTTCCATTAATATAAAACAATTGAAAATCTAATAGACCGCAAGATAGGTAAAGAGCTTGCGGAGAAATGAAAGCGAAATCAGCATATACCTTCAAGTAGGGATCCAAATGCCGACTAGATTTGTCCCTTTTCGATGAATTGCGTGCTGCCCCGATTCTATATTTTATTTGACCTCCGCCTTTAAGATTATTTTAATCAATATAAGGTTAATATTAAAAGAAAAATATTGACCTGGATTGATACTGATGACAAGAAGTCACGGGGGACAATAATGTTGAGTTTCGATTAGTTTTTGAAAAGAATTTTAAATATATTTTATAAAGACTAACTTTGCGCGCGTTTTCGTTTGCTTGTAAGTTTTGAGAAAATATTATTTAGTTATCTATATGATTAACAGACGTATGTCACATATTACAATAATTATAAAAATAAACATTTCTTAAGTAAGTACGGTTTATACTAAAGGGTCAAATTGCAATGTCTTTTTAATTGGTGGATTGTGTGAAAATATAGCCTACATATTACCCCAGACTCAATAGATTCCACTAGTACAAACATTTTGAGTGATGCACGGATAATAATAAACAGGCTTACAAACAAATGGACATCATTCAAAAACAATATTTTTGTTTTGTTAACCTCAATAGTTTTTTTCGTAAATATATTCAATTTAGAGATATACTGCGAGTAATTCTACATTTTATTATATGTATAGAAAATAAAGAACATAAATATCAAATTTATATAGCCTAATATTGAACCAACCAGAATATTTAAACCACAAATATTTACAACAAATTCATATTTCAAGCAAGTTGGTTGAAACTAATTAAGCATATAACAAATACACACAACATCGGCAAATGATCCAGAATACGACAGACAACGATATCTACCCTCAGGCGTCTACCCGCATTGGATTGTTTACCAAAATATGTAAATGTATATCTCATCACTCCACAATTAATCTCTAGCTTCGCCCGTTTCGCCAATGTATATCTACGTGAAAAACTTACTTCATTGCACGATTTATTATACGCATGGTGACCTCTATATATGTGCACAGGTACGCTATATATTTATATAATTTTTACGTGACGGGTAGCCTGCCATTATTTTTGTTACTGTTGTAGTAATGCAACGTAAATGCATTTTTAGATATAATAATTTCTCAAATCGTCTGCTGGAATGAAACAATAGCGGCAAAATAAAAACTAAATTTTACTCTAGATAATCTCTGCATGCTTCTAAAAATAGAATCCGAATTGAATCATTAAGTTTTAGGTAATTTATGCGCAACATACAGGCCAAAATTTTAAAAGCAACATTGTTTTGTTCTTTTACTTTTAACATCCTACTCCTCCAAACGTAACTATGACCCACGAACATGAGGACTCTCCTCTTAATTCAATTTGACTACTAATGTTTTTATTCTTTTCTTTCATATATCCACGTTCCTTTTTAAACATAAAACTTACGTAGATTTCGAATTTACTCCGTCTGCATGTAACTCACTGGCCACTTAGTACTTCAAAAAGACACAAAATATAAGGTTAACGCCCAAAACGATGGAGTCCGATATTCTTTCCTTCAATTCTTTCGTAGATAGCCAACATTCGTTGAGGAATATTGGTTCCAAGTAGATATGACTATCGTCGAGTTGGTTAGCTGCCTTCGGATCGTGATTGGGATTTTTTTTTTTTTATTTAAAATATATTTTCTCAAACCTTAAGAAATTGAAACATATGTCAAATAAAGTAAAATTAGGGACCAAAATATTTCATGTCAGTAATTTACAAACCTGTGTTGAACTTCATTTAAATTATGTCAAAAAATGTTAATATTTTAAGGGACAGCCGTCTGGATTTAAAGACTTCATTTGTTTACTAGTTCTATTGAACTTATTGATTGACGTAGTGATTTAGTGTGCTCATGCACTTTGAGAAATTGTGTCGCCGTTTATTTCTCTCTTACACGCACCCGTGAGTCAGTGAATTGTTTTCGCTAGACAAATGAAATTCTCCATGTACTAAATTGCGTGCTAATTTCCAATGCTACTAATATCATAAATGAGAAATTTGCATACTGTTTGTTTGTGTCGATGTTTGACTCTCAATTACGCAAGAAATTCTACATGGCTTTGTAATATATATGCATATATATATATATATATATATATATATATATATATATATATATATACATATAACTTCTTCCTAACTTATCCCAAATAATGTAATAAATATTTTTATATTTTTTTTATTCCTCATTTTAAGCCCAACAACATATTAAATTTTTATTAAATTTGGCTTCAAATTACACATTTCATAGACATATATACATAAAATATATTTTCTTTTAAGCAATTCTTATTCCACGCAAGCGAAACCGCGGGAAACAGCTTGTAACTTACAAAAAAATTTAAATCTATTCAATAAAAACTTTTATGTAAAAATAATTTTTATGTCCTAAAACCAATACAAATAAAACTGCTGACGAAAACCCGATTCTCCAACAGAAATAAATCAATGTCTTAAAAAATTTAAAAAAGCTTGTTTGTATATTTGCAGACGTAAGTACCAACTAAGTGAATGCCAATCGTGGCAAGTGAAAACTCATAAACAATAAACTAAAAAGCTGACCTAAACGATGACATGAAAGATAAGATGAATTCATAGAAAAGATATTATACTGAATGTTTCTATCAATACGTAAATATTTCGCGCAGATTAATATAAACAGTTGCGAGCAATTTCAAGGTATCAAATTAATTTTAATGTTCGATACAAATTACTCAATCAATCTTACACGGACCATACACATCAGAATTAATTTCATTATGAAAACAAGATAATTGACTTAATAGAGCCATCTTTATTCTAACGGTAAGAGCATACATTGTTTTAATGAGGTCATTAGATGACCATTTGTCTTGAAGACATCAATATTTCTTTTAAGTTTCCCACAGCGGTAGATCCTTTCAAGATTGAATATCCTTGAAATATTTATTTTGTAGGAAACTTTGAAGCAAGATTAATGCCTTCAGACACGTGGCCGATCTAACAGAAAAATCAAATTAAGTTGTGCTCTTAATATTAGAGCTACGTTACACCTCGCCATCTAGTACATTAGTACTATTGATTAATAGTGGGCAATCTGTCATGGACTTCATTTATTACAAGTATATGTAGTCGGTGTTAGTGTTAAACAACCTAACGAGGTTTTATCTCGTCAGTTGTTAACAAAATTAAAAACAAATTGTTATTAATTTTACAAATTGACATATCACGTTAATCGTATTTTTGAAAATGTAAACAAAAAATACGTAGCCCATCCCATCATCGAAACTACTGAATACAAACTATGAAAAAATTTTGTTACTGGAAAAAATAAAGTTTCCTGAAATTTACTTAAAGTTACAAGAAATTTACCTCCTAAACGATGATCAAGTTGAGATAAGTGATAGTTTAAAAAATGCCATGTAACCTTAATTTTTTTTATATGCCTAAGTACGCGACAACCCTCTTAGTATGAGTGCTACTTTTTTTACTAGTACGGTTGCTACTTACAGCAAGACACGTTAAATAGATACCGTATTCAATAAACCTAGACGCAAAGCTCTAACCCTTTTCTGGCTAAGCTCGGCAGCACGACGGCTTGGTGGCTCTTAATTTTTTCCACAGAGAAAAATTCAATTAAAAATTGAGTTCGGTGAAAAGTAACTATTTATTTCACAAATTACGAATTACAAGTTAGCTTTAAACACAATACGTATTGGGACCCTATCAATGCAATTAATCATGGTCAAATAATTAAAAAATCCATACAATCCAACATTCAAAGATGAGATAATACCACCGACCTGATATCGTAAGTGTTTTGTGAAGTTTAGTAAATTATTGAAATATTGTAAATACACATTTATTATTATAGGATTCTTATAAAATATGTATCATAAAATCGGAAATACATGTTTACAATATTCGAAATAATGCTTGAACATTAATTGTTACCAATATGACTGTAATTAGAATAAAACATTTTTTTTATTTAATTTCATTGTTACTGAGAGAAATTCATTAAAAACTTTATAAATTTTTCAACGAATTTAAATTCATTATTAAGGCTACAGTTTTTTTTTTGTAAAATCCAAATTTTGTACAAAATTATAAATGATTTAGTAGTACGATGACAAATGACGAAATATATCACGTCTTAAATTATTTATTCATTGTGATTAGATATTTTTTATCAATAAATAAAATTAATAAACAAAACAAAATAATTTGGTCCACTGCACTACGGCTAATATGATTAAACTTATATTCATGAATATTTCTAAAATAGTTCAAAACTGCAAATACACGTTTACAATATTCGAGATATTACTTGAATATTTTTATGTACATATGAGTATGAGGTTTCTCAATAAAAACTACGGGAGGCTCCAACCCAACTTTTTTGTGTCACCGGCGAAAAAAAGAGATATGAAATATCAATTAACTTTTTCCTATTAATAATACATCAAGCATGTGTCAAAATGTATGCAATTATTGGACTACCCATTTTGGAAATTTTGGTGCCACACAAAAGATCTTTGCTAATAACCCACCTGAAGATGTTGTAATACAACGCAACCTAGGTCGTGGTAAAGAACTTAAAGAAAGATAGAAATAATACTACATCACGTAGTTTCATTTAATTGTGAAATAGTATTATTAGCAGACACGTTCGGTTATTTTTGCTAAAACACGCTGACGCAGAGTTTAGTCTAAATATGAAGGACACCCACAAAATTTTACAAAACGTTAACTATTGTGTGATCGAATTGGCCATACCTGTATTATTTTGGAAACTACACATTTGTGCTGAATAGTCTAGTACCGAAGCAATATTTGTGAAATCAAAATTTATGTTCAGGTTTTTTATATGCTTTTGAAATTCTTCATACTTATGGTTTTAACATAGGTTGTCATAAAATGGAGTAAACGGAAGTTTTTGTATTTGCTAAAGTTGAGTGGGATATATGCGGATATATTAGGTAAATATGAATGGTGTGATGAATACGCGTGTGGGATTTTTAGGAAATGTAACTAATACATACAAAAATAGTAAATGATTTTAATCTCCATATTTAAATAAAAGATTAAAATATATAGCAGAAATATAAAAAAAATTCTACTGTCAATAAATGGAAAGCTGAAAATAAAAACAGACATTTAAAAATTTACTTAAAATCTAAGTTTGATTTTTTCGACGGTAGGATAATTCAAATAATAATTACGCATTTTAATGCATTTAAAAGATGATTGCAAAGATAATAAGGAAAGCAGGCGGACATAAATCCATAATTATTCCTTATTTTTAAGAAAACGTTTAATTTAGTTTATTTTTTATATTAGATACATTTAAAGTAAAAACAAACACAAATTAATAAAAATGATCTATGGACTCTAAACAAAATGTGAAGCTCGTTTTCTGACATTTCTCCAAAAACAAAGTAAATAAGTACATTTGTAAAATATGCAATAAAGCAAAAACATAAATGAGGCAGTCTTAACACAACTAAACGAGACGGTATTTTGTTTAAAATGTAACTAAAATTAATAACACATTTAATTAATAACCAATTATATAAAACTTTTACAACAAAATAAAATGAAATGTACTATTTAAAAAAAATCATTTAAAAAAAGTAACAACATTCGTTTATAAACCGTGTGCATTTCATTGAACTTATTATTCACATGTGAACTAAAATGGGAGCGTAAACTTGCAAGTATGTTGAAAGACATTATCCCCTTGTTGTCCAAGCTACATAACCCACGTGGCAGTGCTCTGACATCAGCATTTGTTTGTTCATTATTAACATGAAATAAGAGACTGCTGCAAGTTAAAAGTTTAAGAGTGCAAAACTGCATCTGACTTAGCAAAGACACACAGTTTGGAGAAATTTATGTATAAATATGCATACTTTCACAGATGTTAAAATAAATCATCAAATCTAATAACGAACGTCTTTGTCCGAGTATATCACATTTATATTTGTTTATTAATATTTAATAAATTAATTTAAGACCATCGATACGATGTGCTTTTATTTTTTTATAATTTTTTGGCCCAATAAGTGGCATGTAATTTATCCCAGGCAAAGAGAACAGCTTTAAGTTGCAATCTTACATTTTTAAAGGTCTGGCCTTCTTATTATAAATCCAAGCATTATTCTGCCCAATATACAAGTCAAAATGCAATATACCATCGAAAATTACACCAAGGTTCCCCATGATGCAATTCTACCTGGTGTTGTGCCTTTGTTTCAGTCTAATGACTTAAGTATTTTTAAACCCCCTGCAACATCAAACGGGATGGAAAATACGCTGAAATTAGAATAACTGGAAGACGTATTTATGTCATTTTTGACCAAATTATCTGATTTTGAATTAGTGGTCTACATGGTACCGGAAAAAACTCATGGAATATTTGAAACATATCATTCGGTACTTTTGTCGGATAACGTATTTAGTACTGGTACTTTTGCCGGAGAACATATTTAAAGAAGAACTATTTTCCTCGCGTAATGAAGAGATATGAGACATACATATTTATTTTTTGTTTTGTTATTTTTCTGGGTTTGTTGCGGACGATACTGATTAGATAAGAATTTGAAGAAAAATTATCATAGGCAAAAACGATACTAAACATTTCAACCTGTATTCAGAAAATCGTACGAGTTTCTAAGTAAACCAGACCGGTTACTTCATCTTAATTTTAGCTCTTAATAATAGATACTTTAATTGGTTTGTGATTTTCAAGAGACAGGTACATGGTTTAAATTTTAAGTCTGATAAAAAATCTACGAATATTAGTTACGTAAATCGTTATCAGTACTACATTCCAATTACTTTCGTAAATACCTTTTTTCACAAATTCCAAAGCAATGAACAACCACCAGCGTTTTTTAATAAAGTCTACTATATTTATAAAGAGAAATGTGTTCGTATAGATTAATCTATACATATAATAAAATTTTAAACGAGTTTATGAAGAAAAAAGAGTACATGAAATATATTTTAAAATGTGTTATTAATTAAGCATATAAAATGACAATGGAAGCCAGAAAACCTATTCTTAGAATTTTCGTCTCTCTGTCTGGGCATTAATTTTTTTTTCAGTCACGCGAAACGTGCTGGACGGATTTTTTTGGAGTTTACTATGGTAATAATTTATATTCTTGAGCAACATAAAGAATACTTTGCATTTTACTGATAGATTCCAAACATACACATAAACACACACACACACACACACACACGCACACACACATATATATATATATATATATATATATATTTGGAATCGACTTAACCAATTTTTAACTAAGGAAGATATTCATCTAATCGAGAATGTGCCATCCGACTTTTTTATTACTAGTGCGTGCAAATGATGATTAATTCTACTTCATTCACAAATTTTATTTTAAAAGTTGGTAAATTGTGAAATACAACTTAGATCAGAAACAATAATAATAGAAGCTTTAATTAATGTTTTATGTTACTGACTAGAACTGTATAACTGTGTTAAAGTAAGAGCTATGTCATATCACAAAACAAAAGTGAACATTAAATGAAAAAATTACTGGCATCAATTATATCTTAAATATATTTTAGTAAATATTTTTGTCCATGTATCTCACAACACTGACTTTAAGTTTCACTGTCAAAAATAATTTTTAAGTTTCTTGGGTATTTACTGTTGAAAATACTTACTTTTTTTCGGATAGTTACACAAAACTTTTAAATTCTCACTCATTTCGAGCTTAAAAAATATTTATGAAGCAAAATTTCTTATGCAAAATAGGTATACATATCGATTGAGGAATCCTCACGAAAATTTGGAACAATAGCAGAAAAAGGGTTCTTATATAAATATATCTTCTGATAAAAAAAGGGTCTTGTATAAATTGTACTTCTGATAACTCATAAATTGTACTGTCTATGTCATTTATGTAATATTTAAGGACTAATGTTGTGTCAGCACGTGCCATATATTTCATCGATTCAGGAATTCAGTAGTAAATTTTTCATTTAACGCCTGATAAAGGTACAACCAATTTAAAAAAGAAATATGAGAAATAACGTTTTATCCTCTATAAGCAGCGACGGTGAGAACTACTAATGATATATTTGAAAACACTTTTCATAATTTGAAATGGAATACTTTCATATTGTATTCCAGATTTAAATAAATTTAATTTATTTTTCAACAAATAATTAGTGAAACATGCAAAAAGTATAGATGGTTTTTTTATGAAATAACTCGACCATAATATTAAAGTTCGATGTACATAAAGAAATAATTTTAAATTCAAAATAAAGTATTACATCGAACACTTCTTCTTCTTATAATATAATTAATGACACAAGTATAAATAATATTATGAATATCTATCCACCTCCATTGCTTTGCGTTGTTTGAAAAAGAAGATGAAAGGAAATAACATGTATAAACAGGCATATTATTATCTTCTTAGATTTAGATATTAAAACCTCAATAGCAAATTACAATCTGTCAGTCTCCTTAAGATTTGTTAATCAATGTTTCAATCGCAAGTTTTATTCTTTCAGTCTCTTTTAAACGCAACAAATCTTTATCTTATCCATATCAGCAAATGTCACGAAACCCAAACAGAAACAAATGTATAGTCGATATTGAAAATGGAGAACTAAAGTTTCAAACAAAAATGTATATTTGAAAACACTTTTCATAATTTGAAATGGAATACTTCCATCAAATAAAATTTTATTTAAAAAATGTTTATATAATTCCAATCCGATGCCCTACTAAATGGAGGGCAATACGGAAATGGCAACATCAATGTAATTACAGTTATAAAAGGGCAACATTAAAATAGTATAATTACAGTTATTTCTTGAGAAGACACCATTTATGATTATTGATAATCCTAAAAGCAATATCTTTAATGTTGTTTACAAATATCTATCTGTATCTATGTATATGCTCTCTTCTGAAATTATATAAACAAACGTGGTTATATTAATAATTTTGTGTGTGTATATGTGTGCGTATGTGTGTGCGTCTGTACGTGTGCGTGCGTGTCTATGTGCGTGTATGCGTATGCGCGTGTGCGCGTGTGTGTGCGTGTGTGAGTGTATGTGTGTATTTGTGACTGTGTGTGTGTGTGTGTGTGTGCTCGTATTTCATCCACTAGCTGATCCTCTCGTAGGTTATATTGAAGGCGATTTTTATCTCTTCAAGGTGTTTCGCCACGATCACTACAGCCACGTTGTCTGCGTATTCCACGATCTTAGACTCTCTTGGTAATATCACTTTAAGCAGCCCGTCGTAAATGATATTTCACAAGAGTGGATCCTACACAGAGCCCTGAAGTATACCTCCAGTGATTCTATGTTCCTTTGGACCGGTCTTCGTATCGTATTTCAGGAGTCTATCCATAAAGTAGCTTGTTACCATCTTGCGAAAGTATGCTGGTACGTTCATCTCGCTGAGGGTCTTCAAATATAGTACCGCTTAGCGGAGTTAAACTCATTCTTGACGTCAAGTGTGACCAGTGATTGCGCTGCTTTGATGGTTGCCTTCAAGTTGACGTTTAGGATTCGGCCCAGGCCGGGAGCCTCCTTTTTCTCTGCCCTTTTACACGCTTCCATCAATTGTGCCTCAGTAACCGGAGGAATCTCTTCTTTTTTGCACTGCTGTGGCGGATAGAGGACATCCCTTTGCTGAGGAAACTGTGCATTAATGATCCTCTCCATAAGTTGAGGGCACATAGGTGACGGCATCGGCGGTCTTATCAGGTGGGTCGTAACCACCTTATATGGCCAGCCTCACGGGTCTTTCTCCACCTCATTGGTCAACACGTTCTAGCATTTCATCTTACTGTCCCTGATCGCTGCATTCAGTCTTTGGCTCCTCCTCTATTACCTGTTTGTATTCTGCCATCAGTTCTACAGAGTTCCCTTTCCTTCGATCTCGCTGCGATGCCCTTCTCGTTCTAAGGCACTCTTTGTGAAAGGAGCTGACGTCTTCACTCCACCAGTGTACCGACAGAATATGGTCAATATCACATTTTTGAGGCATGCCAACATCGCAGGCTTTTGCAATGCTCTTCATCAGGACTTCTGCCTTCCCTTGGCCTTTCAACCATTGATTGAAACCTTAACCAGGGCTACCATAAACGCGGTTTTATCGAAGGAGCTCGCCATCCAACTAATTGCTTTAGTTAGTTGGTATGTTCTTTCACCATTATGGCCAATAGACACCGTCCGTAGAATCGCGCAGTGGTTACTGGTCGTATAGGTATCCATTACCTCCAAGGAATAGCTTCCTTTAGCGAGGCAGCACTAACAAATGTATTATTGCTGCTGTTCAGTAGAAGCACGGCTAATGCAGTCATGGCCTTCATAGCGCCATTATTTTCTTGTGCATTATTATCTTTACTTCCCCAACCAACTGCCCAAGAGTTGAAGTCTCCAGCGATTGCCACAGAAGAGTGCTGCTTCGCGTCCTTAGTCAGCCGATGAAGGAAATCCATGAAGTCAACTAGTGGAAGACTGGCTGAGCGGAACTGTAGAAGTGGATACCGGCTACCTTTGCCACTTCAAAACCGCCTCCTGCGTTGTTAGCTACACTCTGTAAAGGAGCTTGCCGCAGGACAAGATGACGGGTTTGGCAGTGCTATCCTTTTCCCGGGATTGAGTAGTTAAGTGTTTGTATGGCTCCGATATTAGTGCCAGATCTGTGTTTAGTTCGCGCATTTTATAATGGTTAAGTTAAGTTGGAGTACCTTTATTTTTTGTACGTTTGCCTTTTATCTCCTGAAGTGCCTTTCTGTAGACTGGGCATCTACTGGTATCAGCGACGTGAGCAGAGGTGTCCGTGTTGCTTTTTTCGACGCATAGAGTATATTGGGCCTCTTTTAGACACTTGATTGCTTTGTGGCCTCCTTCTCTACACTTAATGTAGTTTTTGGATCGATCCACTTCATTTTTGTACTAAATAGAGAAATAGCAATAATGCCAGCAGTTGAAACACTTGGTCAGTCTTTTCACTGTTCTTATTCAACAATTGACCCAGACGATCCTAACCTTGCCATGTTCGCCGAGTTCTCCTCTATTGGTACTGCCAGTGTCACTAAGGGAATCAGAATACCTCTATAGGCCTTTCGTAATGATATGATTGCATCCTTCGTGATTTGACACTCCTCTCCAGTCACTTTTTGTAAGGGTGCAAGGACCTTCTCCGTTGTCGCTCTGTCGTCAAGATCTCGTATTTCAATGTCTTCTTGAGGTTCTTTACTGATGACCTTGGCATCACCTTTGAGGAGATCTGCAATAGTTTTTGCAGCCTTTGGCCTCCATTGGTGTTTTGCCTGGTAAGTACAATCAGGTCTCCGGCAGCTATCTTCCGGATCTTTTCAACTGTGGAACGGGCCTCGTCATCAAGGACGTCCTTTTTTATTCGTATAAGAATCTTTGCATGCTTAGACTTTTCCTTTGGTCGGATGATCAGTGCATTTGGTTTAGTCGCTGATCTTCTTGACCTCTTCGTCTTAGGCTGCTGCAAAAACTGCTTCAGAGATTGCTCTATGCACTGCTTCTTCTTGTCCTTTTTTGATTGAGCCAGTTGTCTTCATCTCGTTGTTGTGCTATGTTACCTGCTTGCCAGGTGGAATTGGTCCACCTTTCTTTTTATTTACGGGGTGCAGTGTTTCCTCCGTTCCGGGTAGGGGCAGTCTCTCTTCACTCTTTCTTTTCGTTTGACTTTTTGTCGTCTCCGGTGACGTCCGTTGCGTCCTGTTGATCCTTCGTCTATCACGTCCTCGGTCAATAGTTGAATCACTGTCCGCATCACCCCCGGTGTCTACCTCCATGTCCGCCTCGGCGATTTCCTGTATGATCCTTTGACTACATGCTGAAGTTCTTCAATCTCCTAAAGGCGGTACATATGCTGGCCACCTTGGATTTTATCTCCCCATTGACGTTTGCTTTCGGGTCGACGAAATTTTTCAGCTCGGTGATAAGCTGCTCGAGCGTCCTCTTCATGTCAGAACTTGCGTCCAAGGCTACTTGTTTGGCGTGTTGTCCGTTGCTAGCTCTTTACTATCATATTTTTTTTGTTTATTCGTTTCTCCATATCGTTTCCACGAGAACCTAGGATAATATCAATCCACTCCGCAGAACTCGAGTTGACGGAGACGTGTCCGGAGACGTGCCCGGTAGCAGTATTACTTCAGCCTTGTGTGTGTGAGTGTGTGTGTATGTGTGTATGTGCATGTGCGCGTGCATGTACGTGTACGTATGCGTATATCCGTGTATGTGTGCATGTGTGTGAAATATTCATAATCCAAATCTACAATTCATATTCATTTTTTTACATAAGGAGGATTAGATTTAAAATCTAAATAAACCTGTTCTAGTTTTCTTTATAAGTATTTATAAGCAAAATAATACTAAACAATCGTGCATAACGGGTGATCAAAATGAAATTTGTTAAGCAACGATACTACGAACTAATACTCGATATCCGACCAGCTAGATAGAACAACGAACGTACGATTTGCCCCATCTTACATTAATATCCGTAGCACTAGTAGCCCTGACGCATTATCAATTTTAAGTAGAATACATTGACTTTTGCAATGTCATGGCAACAAAAATCAACAGTGAAACATGTAGTGTAGTTATATTTTACTATCTGCAATTAAAAAATTACCCAAAAATAGATCAAAATTCTCCACAATAAAACTTTGTTGTCTCAATTTTCTCGCACTAGACTATTTATTACACTAGAATATTTATTTTAAACTCATCCATATTATAAAACTGTGACAGAGCTTTATCTGGGCATTAAAAATATTTATCAGACAGTTTATTAGAAACCAAAGCGTATTTTCTTAGAATATTTTGTTTATTCTTCTGTTTTTCTTTTTGAATAGAACTTTCGCAGGAATTACCCTCTGGTTTGAAATTAAATTTACTCTACCTTTTCTACCCATTGCCTATCTTTTAAGAGTCATTTAATCTATCTCCTTTATTTCCATGTATGCAAAATTATAATTTTACTTCATATTCATAATTGTCTGGAAAAAATGCAAATGACAAAGAAATGTCAAAGAAATTAGTTTATATTTGCGTAAAGAAAGAAATATACTTCCTAATCCAAATCAATCAATACTAGTAACCAATAGACATTAGGTTTTACTGAAAGGTTTGGAATTAATTCTTGAAAAGACACGTGACTACCACGAAAGAGGTCACATGGATCAACTCCAAACTTACTGAATGTGATAGAGCTAACACTAATAAACAAATTATGGCTTTTGCATCAGATTTGAGTATTTGCTTGACCGATAGATCGTGTCAAGCAAATACTCAAATCACAAAGTGAGATAACGATGATGGCACAGCGTGGGCGTAGCGATCCTATATCATAAACTTTTAGTCTAGCGTGGTAAAAATAGTATTCATTTTGTGTGGTAGAAAATAGTGTACATATTCGTACCATGTAAGCATGTATTTGAATCAGTGGAATAAGAGGTGGAATAAAGAATAACTAAAACTTGTTGTTGACTTTTAAATATGTCAGGAGGTTCTAGCAATACACGCGTTAACGTTTCATACCTACGTCTCTATAAGTTATATTTAAGTAAAACTTTTTTCCAAAACATTCATTTTCGTGTAAAACTCCCCAAAATTAAAATAAAACAAAAAGTGTTTAATCCATTTCACACTTCATTAACATATTTCGTTTTAAGTACTTTTATACGCATTGCCAAAAAAATACCGAGTACTAATAATATTATGATTCATCAAATAATAGGTTATACCCGTTGCTATATTAACACACAGGTTAAAAATATTATTTTTCAAAAATATTATTTTCAAAAAAAATAATATTAGCAATAAATTTACACTAAAATATCAAGTCAATATTTTGTTATGGCAAAATTAAGTAACAAATATAAAAACCTCAACATGAAATGACTGCTGATTCTCCTTGGTATTGCTTCTGCGATTTGTAATTGTTTATTTGATGCACCCTTTTATTTTCTTTATATTCTTTTTTATTCTTAGTATTTTTATTTCTACTATATTATATTCTCTATATAATCACATATGAAATTATATCACAAAGGCTTGAAAATGAATGCTTTACCAGTTACTTATGTCAATCCTTTCGCAGGTGTGGAATGTGATCCCTGTTTTACGCTACTTTGGTACCAGAGTCAAAATACAAAACTTCAAGTCACATCTCTTTACCAACTGTGGTGCTGATAAAAGGAAGATTCAGAAACATACATTTCCATGAATAAAAATGCTTTATTATATATATATATATATATATATATATATATATATATATATGTGTGTGTGTGTGTATATATATATTTTTTTTTTCTTTTTTCCTATGTCATATACTTTTATATATTATTGATCACTCTGTTGTATGGTATTCGGACTGTTGAAGCTATCTAACATATATCTCCTACCCAGAGTTCGTCATTAACCAGGTTGTTTATTAACACGAAAATAAATAATAAAGGATGATGCAAAGAAGTCATTTAGTTTCACCCGCTTCCGCACTTCAAAGGAATGAAAGAACCCTTATAGAATCACTTCTTTGTCCGCCTGTCAAAGATATAGTAAGAAATATATTTTCACTCAAAAAAATAATATTTTGTAAATAATAGCATGATTATATAAGATTAAATGTTTATAAATACCTAAATGTGTAACGAAACCCTTGTAGTGTGGGTTTAGCTAGTGTTTGACAGATTTTTTACTAACACTCTCAATATTTGACTACCTCGTTAGACCAGTAGATAAGAGTGTCGCCAGCCTGTCAAAATATTTTAGTATGTTTATGTTCTAGAATCACATGCATGTTCCAGGATCTTATGGTATATATAATATTAATAGATAATTATTTTAGATACATACTTTTTATAGATTTCAAAATCAAATATACTCTGTCGTTGTTGTAGGAATACTTTGGCTTGGAATACATTTCGTGCAGCACAACTATAAAGCCAAGAGCAATTTATAGAATATCGCTATATACATTTAAATGTAGATATAAGTTGTGAACGATTATCCGAGTTTCCCCAATTCCCCTACAGTGAATTGTTCACTTGTAGACATATTAGCTGAAATAAGCACACACTGTTAATAAAGAAATATGTGAGCGATTGTTGTATTATGAAATATGTGAGCGTTAATTATTATTATAATCGTCCACTGGATGGGTTTCTGTCAACCAATAAGTTTATTTTCTAATAAGAATATGAATTAAAAACGGACTTATTGTAGGAAAAATGTGTTTTAATTGTTATTAAATTAACAAGATTGGAAGTAATAAAACAATATGGTTACAATTTTTTATAAATTGATCGAAGGACAGGAGATTATTCTACTCATATCATCACCATCATATAGTATTAGGGTTGGAATAGACATCAAAATATTAATAAATGAATATAATCAAGAAACATATTAAAAGGTTTAATTTTATTTTTCCCTTTCTTACTTACATCTCTATATCAGTCTGTCTCATTGGAATGGATATAAGCTTTGCTCACTGCGCCTGGTATAGGTATTATCACATTTTTCAGCACGATACTTATACGACAAATGCACCGTTATCAGTGGATATAAAAATCTCACACATTTATATGCAGCAATTTTAGATTAGCTCAAAATGCTAGTGCCGACAGAAACCTTGTGGATCATTTCCACAAGAGTCAGCCGTTACCGAAGTACGATGGGTTGCACTAGATGTAATTTTTTGTCATTTATTTTACCCTTTACATCAAGATTTTTGTCACTTTTTCGGACGTAAAAATTATTCAGAATATGTCAGGTAAAATTTAATGTAGTAATAGAAGTTTTGAGAAAAAAAACATATACGTAAATGGATAAAAAAGTTGGTATGGGATTTTTTAAATTTTACTTGTTACAACACAATATGAAATACTCACGAAATTGTAGCAAATAACTCATAAAATCTAACCAAAACTGGTATGGACGGACCAACTCCCATGAATATTTCAAAATAGACCCGTCTGTTCACCACTCGTAAATTCAATTATAATATCGTAACTTTACAATTTTAACGTAAACTGAAATACCTAGTCTGATTTTTGATCGAAGAGAACATCTGGTCCACTAGGAAACTAAATCTTCGAGGGAAGCAGGTATTTTCTGTGAAGCAATTCTCAGTTACTTTCACAAGATCTAGAAATTGTTTTAAATAATTTAGGCTGTTAACTCATACTACAATGCTAAAGAGACTGCTCATATAATTGATACAATAACTAAGCTTTTTCCAGAAGCCTATGCCCTTGTGTTGAAATTTAAAGGTTCCTTACTTGCTATAGATGAACTTACAGATGTACTTGCCATAGATGAAATTTAAAGGTTTCTTCATTTTATTCAATTAGATTTTGCCAGTTTCATTTGATGGGATAGCACATATATTTATTTATTTGTAAGGATTTCGCGCTTCTTACAAAAGAAAAATTAATGAAATCTTTCATATATTTCCAAAAATGATCATAAAGAGAAATCATAGAATAGCTAAGATGGCCGCCTTTATTCCTTTGTTTAAACAAATCCGTCAAAATGATTTGCGGTCACGAACTCAATTGTACATAAATGCCTATAGAAGTTGCACCGCTTAGATACACCGCTTAAATACAGAGTTTTTATTCCCATAATGTATACTTTGATTCTCATTAATATCCATCTCACTGTACGGGTGCCTATTGTAAATTTATAAATTAAAAATTTAATTAGTGTGTAAGTTACGCAAAGCAAAGCACATTTTAAGATTACGCTTGTATGTTAATATAAGTATTATCTATCTATTAGCGTGCATGATTTCCCTTTGAACAAATTATTCATAGCCCACGACAAAGTATAAAGTCAAAATTTCATGGATATCTTAAAATATAATAGACAAGTTCTCTGCTTATTACGGTCAAAATGTGTAGCTGCTTGTGGTCAAAGCAAAAAAAAGAGTTTTAGGCACTACACCCGCTAATTCTCTGCCTAAAGTACTCCAGGTTAGTGGCAGTGTAATTTTGAATAACAAAGTACTAAAAATAGTAACCACTGCTACTTTCCTGGGTATAACTCTAGATCATAAGTTACAATACAACATATACATTCAATAGCTAGTAAGTTAAGCTCAGCTGCGTTTGCTATTAGAAAAATTAGGCAGTTGACTGATGCAGTACGGCCAGGTTAGTTTATTTTGCTTATTTCTGCAGCATTATACCGTATGATATTATGCTGTGGGGTAGAGCTGCAGATATTAAATTATTTTTATTCTGCAAAAGAGAGCAGTCCGAGCCATATTTAATATAAAATTAAGAGAATCAGTAAGAGGCAAATATTCTGACCTTGCCGTCGTTATATATCTTTGAAAACCTATTGTATGTTAAAAAAAACTTTAATTTCTTTATTAAAGGTTCTCCATACTCTTAATACAAGAAATAAAAATAAAATTCGTAATATAAAATTTAGATTATAAATTACTAATAAGTAATTTCTGGGTAATGGTGTTCGTTTTTTTAACAGGATACCTGAGGATAAAATAAATCTTCCCGTTGTGATTCACTTGTGTGTGGGATTCACAAATGACTAGGAAACCAAAAAAAGGATAATTAACTCCACCAATTAAATTGTGCGCATAGAATTTTGAAGGAATCATTTTAAATACTGTTTAATGACTTGTTAAGTAAATAAAATATTACCGTTTTGCATTAAATAGTCTCTGAAATAGAAAAAGTACGTTGACAAAAGGCCCGAACGAACAGACAATGACTTGATGCAATCAAGTCAGTGTCGGTTCGTTCGGTTTTATTTTGTTTATTTTTGTACAAAGTAAAAAAAACAGTACATTAAAATCTTTAAGTAGCTAATCACAGATTAAGGGTAAAAATACGTTTTTACTGAACCAACAAGTTCTATTAAAATAAGCTGATTTTCTAGAAAAATACGTTTTTGCAGGTTGTGCCGTTAATGTTTTTATTTTCTTAAAGAATAAGGCGAAATAATAAAATGTATATTCGCTTATAATGATTTTACATTGTATTTATTTAATAAATTTCCACAAATATTTAATTAAAATATTAATTTATTTAAAAATTTTAATTAGATTAAATTTTAATCTAATTATATTTAAACTTATATTTAAAGTGATCCAAACCTCATAACTTGATCCAATTATATTTCAATCATAATATATAAATGTATTTTATTGTGCTAACATAAAAATATGTATAAGCACAATAAAATACATTTTTTGCATTTTCCCACAATTTCTAAATGAAACGTAACGTCGAAACACAGAAATTAAATACTAATCAGCAGGGAATTACAAAATTTTAGTAATCATAGTGTTCTGAATTACAGCTGATTAGTTTTCATATGAAACGTGGCTCTCAAAATGTATTTAAAAAAATTGGGAAAGTTAAAGTTCCATAAAGTAACCAAGTGGAACACGTTAAGAAAATAAATAATTGAGAAGTGTAATAAATGTTCTTTGTATAAGTTATACTTTTCTAAATTTTACATTACCAATTTTTAAATAATACCCTCGAGATTTGAGTTATCTTTTTATACATCTAAACTTCATTATTTTCATAATAGTGAAATATAGGCAAATATCTCACAATAATTTATTCCCTTTTCTTTATAGAATTTTGTATGCTGGCTCATACAAATTAATTTTATTTCGCAGCAACATCGTCTTGCTAAAATATTTAATTTAATAATTTTCTGACAACTGACAGTTTTGTCCTACAACTGAACTCCTTTGTCCAATGTAAATGTAATATTAAATTATATAAAACGTTACATAAATAGCGATATATATAAATATATATATATATATATATATATATATATATATATATATATATATATATATGTATATATATATATATATATATATATATAAAACAAGACATATTCACACACTTCCGCCAAATTGGCAATCGAGGTAATTAAATGTGAAATCTTTAATTAATTATCAAATACCACTTAAATTTGTTGTTTTTAATATCCGTCTAAACCATACCAATTTAAATAATATTAAGTTTTTATAACATTTTGCATTCTCCTCTCAATTTTTCCTAAATAGTTTTTTCATATTCATATAATAAGTTTAAGATATTCTGTAATTTTGAACATCGATAACATAATGCATTTGAAAATACGCCGTCGTGTTACAAAACTTCGTGAGAAAAGACACGAATTACTACTCATTGAGGTATGTAATATTAAAGTTTTAATAATACTTTCTGGTAGGAGAAATTTAAAATTTTCAAAAAATTCTTCAAATATTATAAAATGTATTATTTTTCACTATTAAATTCCTCCAACGCTCCAACAAGAGGAAACCATCTGTTTTAAGGAAAATGTTTAAAATCTATGGCCGTGAATGAGGGAGATAGCTATTTTTGTCGACTAACGACAGGAAGCGGAAATGAGCATCCGCCACCTCAAGCCGGCGCTCTACCGGAAGCCCTAGCCCCCCATTCAGTCTAGGGTCACGTCCTCGCGTATAAGGCGGGCCACAGTTAGAAAACCAACTCGAAATCGTCTGCTTTTTGAGCGGTTTTTAAATCCTTCAAGGTAAAAAATTAATGAGAAAAAATACTACACATTTCTCGGTAGAATATTCAGAGAGGCGGAATGTCAAGGGAATCATTTGCTTAAGCGGTAGGTAGCAATTCAAATTATTAAATACTTACGTTGGAGGTTGAGATTAGCACAAATCAGATAGTTTAAAATATGTCGATCTATATGTCTGGAATAATCTACGTGGTGTTATGTCCAATACTTCATATTTTTATTGTGGGTTTTGTCAAAGAACAAGGAGAACCATTTTCTTCAGTGAAGATTTTGTTAAACTGAACATCAGTATGTTTCTACGCCTAACCTACAGCGCCGTGAAGTACGTTCTATCTGCTAGTCGACGTCTAAAAAGTTTAAGACAGGTCTTCTAAAAATCAATATTTATTTGGTTATATAAAGTAATATAAGGTGGTAATATAAAGTGTAATATAAAATAATGTTAATATACCTTGGTATGGCAGTGGACAACCAACATTGTTCCAGTGTTACGTTGCATTTACCTCTTAAAAACACAAATTAACTTGCAAGATTTACGTTAAACAACCTAATCAAGGTTAACCTTACAGCAATATTCAAGAAAAATAACTTACTAAGAGTTATCTAACACGTATTAAGTAGAGCCCCGTCCCATACTTGTTTTGACATTTTTTGCAAGTTAACTGATATAGTTTGATTTTGAAAATTGTAAAATGCCAGTTTCCAATATTTGTCAAATTTCTCACCTATGATATTAAAATTAGAGAGAAGACATACAATACAAATCATTTTCATGCTTAACATTGTACAAAAGACTCCTAAAACTGGAAAAGGTGGAAAGTTTATTTTTATTTTAGCATGCGGCTTCCATGTAATGGAGTGCGTAAAAATTATTTACTTCCACTTTACATTGAGGGGGAATGCATAATATTTTTTTTGTATTTATAATTTAATTGATAATTTCAAAATATAGAAACTAAAAGTATACGACCACAAATACACATAAGACGTGCAGAAAGACAGACATGTGGATACAAAACCAAAAAACGGAAAAAAATTGATAATAAAAAGACAGGTTCCATTCGAATATAAATATTTTGGACTAGTTTATAGTCCGGAGTAAAATTTAAATGACTTATTTGTTATATTTGTTTTGTGATCGAATGTTAAATAAAACTGTCCTCTATTTGTGAAGTGCAGTCAACGATTAAAGCCTTCAACCAAGATACATTGACTAAAAGAAGCAAGACGTATTTCTCTCAATAATCAGCAGAACTCACTCTCTATCAATAATCAGCAGAACTGAAAAGTATTTTGTTTTCACACAAAATTTAGTCGTGTCACCTTGCAATGATATGCTTACCACCCTACATCCATCCTTCGTCCATCCGACCGCTGGAATACATACACCGAGCTTCAAAAAATAAGACACTTATCGTAAATTTTCAAACATAATGCATACCGCATTTCTAACAGAACTCTAAATATGTTTTGGAAAGAGATATGGCAATTTTCGTGAAAAAGGTCCGACATATATTTTTAATGCCAGAACTCTTTGAAGGAACTTAAAGAAATTTTTTTTAATTTTTCTAAAATTATAAAAAAAAACAAAGAACCTATTCAGCTATAAAAGTAGTTTGAAATTTACGTAAGAAAATTTTATAAATTAGTCTTTATTTTTGGGTTTTGACTAAATTATTAAAGCTACCAAAATTATTTAAAAATGAAATTATCACTACAGTATTTTTTAAATTAACGACGGCAAATTTAATTAATTTATCATTTTCAAATTAATCTGCCGCAAAACACAATATAGTTTTCCATAGGTGGCTTGTTTTAAAACTTCTATCGTAGCTTTTATTTAAATATATTTCGTGTGGCATTGCAATAATAAATACATAATTTAAAATTCGTTTTATATTTTTTCTTATATTCGCATATTTAGTTAATTACAAAAAGTAATCCTAAAAACAAGCTCTCACTAAGCGATAAATGCACAGTTCAAACACGTTGAAATGAAATAGAATGATACGTAAATGTTCCTTGTGTGGGTATACGAATACACATGCAAAAAAAATATTATGCACGCATTCGATATAAATGGCTGAAATTCTATTAAACAACCCGTCCACCAAAATGGTGAATTCCACTAATAAAAGTGTGACAAGCTCACGATTCGTCACTAAATCTAACAACCAACCTTGTACTATGTCACAAACGTGATTGAACGATTTTATTTTTAACAGTAGTAGACTTATCCTAGTTGTAATAATAAAGCATAACTTTTAAAATCTGAGCAGTCACACCATGTAACCATAATAAAGGTATTAACGTTTCATTTCATTCAAAGAAGAGCTTTCAGCAATTTCCAGGGTATGAAAAATTACCTGCTTTTCAATAAAATTTCTGAATCTATTCCAACGATTTTAACTAAAAGCAACAGTTTGTAACAAAATAAAGAACCTAGAATTTATAAGATTGGCATAAAATAATTTTTCAAGTTTTTGTAAAACCTACTCTATGTTAAAATAAATGTGCTTAAATCTTCAGAACAATATGGATTTCAGAATAATGAAATATAAATCCTTTAAAAGTACCTAAATTTTTCATATATATAGGTGCATATATTCATATATACGTACAGTCTCCGATCTAGCACTTGCTTATACGTTACCATTTTAATCTAAAACTACCTCATTTCACTTTGCTTCACTCATTTTCATAAAGAATCTCCTGGATATTATTGAAATTTCATTCATCATTTTCATGAAAGTAATAAAACTTTTAAGAATAAAATTAATCCATGATAGCAATAAAATTCTATGTAATTACCAAATATAGTGGACAATGTCCATTCCAAATTAATTACACAATCAAAGTTTAACACATAAATCTGAGTTGTTAAATATCATAAACATAGCAACAATGGCAATACGGCCGTCATTTCTTATGTGAAATTGTAAATAATAAAATTGAAACTTTTTCTAATGGTAGTTCACCTCATGTGCAGAGAAATTAATAATAAAATTAGTACTCTACTGAGAAATACTGGATTAAGAACTTGTATTTTAACTTCGTCTAGCTAACGTCTATTTCTGTCGTCACGCATACATTATGGACACAGGTTGGATTACGGTTTCTCAAATTATTTATTCAGACCAGTCGACTACCCCTTTCCATTCCAAAAATATCCACAGGTAAATTTAACTAATGAGTTAGTAGATGAGTAATGGGCAGATCGATTTTTAAACGTAGGGAAAGTTAAGTTAACGTTTTGGGCATTAGGTTGTTTTAGCATTTTGAGTTGAGCTGAAAACTTGAAACTTAGCATATGCTATTCAAATTAATAGACTTATCTAATCACTAAGTTGAGAAATGTGTCACTAAATGACAATTAAGCGTTAAAAGGATATATGGTGTTATTAAAAATACACGGTGTTATCAACGCAAGGAACTGTTAATATTGTAATAATTTTCCTGTTCCAATTTTAAACATTTTATACACAAAAAAAGAAAATACTGCTATGTAATGGATTTCATATGATTTAAGTTCACGTAAAACGGAAAAATTAATTTAGTCTAAACGAACCATTAAAACGTCAAAAATGACATTTTTCATAAATGACATATGGCCAACTTCAGGCATGTGTTACTAAAAATGAACGAAAATATTATTCACTCTGAGCGTTATCATATAAAATATATGTTACTTACGTAAAAGCATGGTGTTTCAAAAGCGCAGCAATTTGATAAATTATAATTTTTGACAATTTAGGTTTTTGAAATAATTTATTATGTAAAATCACACAATGTTTATTAAAAAAATATACCAATAAACACAGTATAAATATTAAAACAATAATAGCTTATAACTAAAATAATAGCCTCACAAAGAACATATTCGAGATGTTAGATGCGATATGTAATCGTCCCACATAAAATGTACTTCAAACTATAATAACTTATTTCCGGCGATATTCAGACACATTAACCTTTAAAAAAAGACTAGCATAAAGCAACAACTCTTGAGAAAAAGTAGCGTATGGCAACAAAATAAAAATTATGAAAATTTCATGGTCTTTTTATTTTTTACAGTATAGTTTTTGACTATCGAACTGGTAACCATTCGGAATGGTTATTGATGGGAAAGTTGTGAATGAAAAAAATAAAAGATCGCAACGTACTTAAAAATCCTTAAATTTAAATCAAAGTATAACTCTGATCAGTGCATATATTTATAAATGCTGTGAAAGAACTAAATAGGTTTTAACAGTTTTAGTACTGTCAAATGACTCATAATACAACCAAACAGATGAAGTTTATTTAAAATGATTTTTAAGAAAATCTTGAAAAATGTTATCTGGATATGAAATGGATATATCAATACACAGTATGATCTATATGCGATATATTTGGAAAAAGTTATAAATGACAATGACAATTCTTCATAAATGCATCTTTTCTAGTTTTCATTCACAATAAAAATCGTTCAAAAAATTTTCGTTTGAATGAAAGTATCATAAAACATTCATTCAATCCAGATTTTACGCTGACAAAATTGTTGGATTCAATGACTCAAAACATTTCATAGTGTATTAAATTAAAAAAGTTATTTGAATTTTATTGGTTATAAATTGTTATATCTTATCAAAGTAAAAGTAAGAAGATTACGTTTATTATTCCAAGGCATAAATCTCGGGTGAAAAATGGGCATAATAAAGAAAGGATATATTACTTGAGATTCCTAGTGGGTAAGTCAACTGTAAACTAAAATAAATAAACAAACCATAAATAATACTAACGTGTATAACATTATTCCCAAATTGCTTTTTATATTTGAAGATAGATAAATATTCAAAACGTAATTAGCTTAATAAATGTATTCGTGCGTGTAGGTTTATTAAAATTCCCTTGGACGGAATTGACATTGTTATGGGTTCCATAACAAGCATACCAATTTGTACTAGGCAAGATTAAAAACATTAAAATAGACAGTCTTTACGCCAGTTAGTTATATTCTTACAGTGTGCGAATAAAAATATCGGCTAATCAACTGACCATCGACAGAAGTAAAGAATAATTGGCTCCGCAAACGATTTTTAAAATAAACCTTTGAAAGAAATAAAAAATATCGATCGTATATATATCTATGTACCTCAAATTGTTAATGTCCTGAATGAAAGACGTCACTTGTATTATATTAACTGACACTATTTTGAAGACTTGTAATAAATGCTTAGATAATATAAATTATTTAAGAATAAATAATTTTACACTATTTGTTTTAAATAATTATATGAAATTGTATGTTTTTGAAAATATACTACCTTCATCCACGAGAAGTCACAAAATCAAAATTGGTCACAACAGAAAGTTCTCTAATTGAAATAGCTGAAATAGTCTTCAACTTGAAATAGAAAGAGCTGACCTTATCTTAATTGTTATATACATTTGTATCTTCCTCAGACAAGTTAAATAAAACAACAATTACAAACGAAGTTCTAGGACGATCGCTGTCAATAAGGAACGCTATATATTTTAAAAAAATAATGCAAAACGATTGATTTTTATGGATAGGCTGATCGATGTATATATATATATATATTTATATATATATATATATGTATATATACATATATATATATATATATATATATATATATATATATATATATATATATATATGTATATATATATATATATATACATATATACACACAAAAATTAAGTTGTTCTAAACGAACCATTAAAAAGAAATGTCAAAAATTACATTATCGCTATACATCCGGTTTAAAATCATATATGGCCAACTTCAGGTATATGTGTTACTGAAAATTAACGAAAATATTCTACACTCTGAGCGTGATCATAGAATATATATTTTACTTACGTAAAAGCATGGTGTTTCAAAAACGTAGTAATTTGATAAGTTATAATTTTTTTCAATTTAGGTTTTAGAAGTAATTTATTATGTAAAAACATACAAAGTTTATTAATAAAATATACCAATAAACACAATATAAACATTAAAATAATAATAGCTTATAACTAAAATAATAACACATGTTATATTATACACATGTGTGTGTGTGGAAAAATTTAATAACAAATCTGTTTCAAAAATCGTGTCCAAACATAAGATTTAAAAGTTTATGTATAGTTGGCTTGGAAATATTAATAATTTTTGACAATAGACTGCAAACTATCTTAAGCCACCATTTATTTCGTATATTGTGAGTCATTGAAACATAAAAAATACAAGCATTTATATTTAAAAACAAATAAAATGTTTAACTTTCAAAACAAAGACCATGTTTAAGAAATAGGCAAATAAACGCATACACTTCAACATAATATACAATATAAAACAATAATTGCTGTTACTTGAAGCAGCACAATAATTGTTTGAAAGCATCATTAAAAACTAGAACGAAATCTCTTTATCTTTCGTCGACAGATGACAATGACATCAAGCGATTCTTTCCTATCAAAGCCTTGTCATACCATAGCATTATATTTAGGACTATCAATCTTTTCCTACACAGAAATATATATTTCACTAATTTACAAACTAGTTTATATGATAAAAAAAGGTAAGTTGATATTCATAAGTATAAAAAACTTTTCATTCAATATTTTTTAAAGGTGTAAACCTACATCTACAGGTCAACTTATTTTGATATACATTTAATAATATTCTTGCACAATATATAAAATAAATTATAATTAAAACACTTATCACATTTGATTATTGTGACAAAAAATCGTAATATAAAAGAACTTTGGAATCGCAAAACCAATAACACCAATACACCAAAAATAAAATGAGGATCGAGAATATACGCAAATCTCCATTTATTGGAATGAAGTTGATTGAGCTCATCCATTCTATTTCTGAGTCAGTTAAGAATTGCTGCTGCATCAGATCGATCTATAAATAGTATATGAAATGCGTTAATTAATTCAGTGGCAATCCTGAAATCAGTCATAATAATTTTACGGTTATTTTTAGAGTATGTTTGTCTAAGGAGTTTGTGGTATCTTTTAAATTTACCATTTAAAACCTCGATGATTTATATAATGTAACACATCGGGACTTGTTTACCCATTTCGTTGGTAATTATGTTTCTCCTTCTTCCATTGACTCTGGCTTGTGAAGTTCGTAATTGTAACTTCTTAAATCATCTATAGCGCCCCTGAACTCACGGTCAAAAATCAATATACCCCCTTCTCTGAAATAATTTCGTCTGCAAATAGTCCTTTTATTATATTTGCATCAGGTATATTTGCAAAAACTAGACTCCATATATCTTTTATGTGATTATTTGAAGCTACTGGCAAAAATCGCTTTACTAGATTGGGGTAATTATGTAGACTCTATGTCTTTTCGTGAAAATTTTAATTGGAGCTCCTAAAATCATCCATAGCGTCCGTAAAGTCCGTCCGTCTCTGAAATTATTTCTAATTAGTCCATTTTTATCTGCAAAAAGTCCTTTCATTATATTGGCACCTGATATATTTGCAGAATAAGGACCATGAGGTCCTTTGTGTGACCATTAGAATGCACCTTTCGAGGGCATCTCTTACGTGACCATTCAAAGTTACTAGCAGAAATAGTTTTACTATTTGTGTAGTCTATGTTTATTTCTCAAAATTTTAATTGGAGTTTTTCTGATTAGAAGAAAGTGGCGGGAACCATTGCAAAATGCGTTTTTCATACCTGATTTTTCATCTTCTTTTAGCCATCAATCCCAATTGTTTGAAAATTATATCGTGCAACATTACTTACAAGCCCAAAGAACAAACCAATAATATAATTTTATTTGCGTTTCGTAAGATAGTAATGAGAATGTAGCTACAACGTTTATTTTCCTTTTAAGTTACAAAGCACAAAAATCCATTCAATTTTTTTAAAAGAAAATTAAGTGTTGAATGCGTAATACTTAATTGACATATAACATATTATGTCTGTTTCCGTAGCAACCGGTGGCACTCGATCCGTAATATCTACCGCAAAACCAATTTCTGAGAAGCAGGCAATGAAAAGTCACAAGGTATAGGTCAATGAAGCGTTCATACACTCCATTAACACAAAACGAGAGTTCAATACACTGCAAGGTAGGTAAAGAGCGTGCGGTAAAATGGAGACGAAATCAGCATATACCTTTAATTAATGATCTGACCGCCCACTGAATTTAACCATTTTCGATTAATTCCATACTCCGAGTCTTGAACTATGTTTTATTTGACCTCTGTCTTTGAAATTGTTTGAATCGATCTCTTAGCTTATAACATTTTCTTTGAAAGCAATAGGTGCTTTTAGATTAATTGGCACATTACAACTATTTCAAACATATACTACATTAATTTATTATAAAAGATGATGTATATATGTGGTGGATTTAATATTATAGAAGTATTGTCTTTTAATACATCCTGATAATTAGTTGCGGAACATACTCCAAGTTATTTCCATTAATAAGAATAAACTAATAAAAAAATTACTTTTGAACATGACCGAAATATTAGTTGAAAAAGCATCAATATAAAAACTAAATTAAATCAGTCATAGTATCGTAAGATGAATAGAAGAAGAAAAATCTTGACGTAAATTGAGACTGATCACAAGAAGTAACGGGATGCAACAGGATTAGAGATTAGATGAGATTTTCAGAAGAATTTTCAATGTATTTAATATATTTAATGCAAACTCAGTTCTCGCGACTTCGTTTGCGTGTAAACCTTTAGATAATATTAACTGTAGGATTAAGATACGTAACGACATCTATTACAATTATTATAAAAGCAAACATTTTTAAGGAAATATACATTTTGTATTAAAAGAGTCAAATTGCATTATATTTTTAATTGATCTATTGTGATTGATCTATTGTGAAACAGAGCCTGTATATTACCCCAGACCCAACAGATTGCACCAGTAAAAACATCATGAAAATCCTATCAATTATCCTTGCGCAATACGCCAACAAATAAACAGATTCACAGATAAGTAGATAAACTTTCATAAACAATATTTTTATGGTCTATTACTTTTTTCCTCCTATATCTATCCTTTTTTAACCTCCTATATCACTACGCACTTAACCTCTACCTGTACCCATTTCGCCAATGTATTTCGTCCGGGTGGAAAACATCCTTCATTATGCAATTAAAATTATACATAGCTCTCTCTGTTGACGTATGTAACTCCACATTTGTATAATTACTAATTAACTATGAATTTCTTTGTTATTTTTGTTGTACTCATGCAATGTAAATAAATTGTTGAAACTAATAAATTCGATATGGAATATACTTGGCGCTAATTTTGTAGAAACTCATTATTCACAGTTAAATGAAACTACGTGATGTCGCATTATTTCTACTTTCTGTAAATTCTTTAGCACGACCTAGGTTTTGTTGTATTACGATTTTCATTGTATTAGCAAAGATTACAATTTCCAAATAAAATCTTTTAGCACTTTTGCGTTATTAAGAACTAAAACCGGCAAAATATCACTGTACTTTATTGCAACCCGATGATGGTCATATCGATCGATATTTTTCAACCAATATTAGTCGTTTGACTCTATCTTTTGCGCGTTACCCTTCCGTCGCAATAATTTTGAGACCTTTTCGAGGTATTGAACAGTGAGTGCGTTATATGCAGACAAGTTATAAATTTATCTATGCTAATAGCCCACCTGAAGATGCCGTAATACAACGAAACGTAGGTCATGGTAAAGAACTTAAAGAAAATAGAAATAATACTACATCACGTAGTTTCATTTAACTGATAATAAATTGGCATACATTACGCCGAAGTGGTAGTAAAGTAAATATTACACTAGTTTATTCCTATATTATTTTAAAACAGCATCGGAGTTTGCTCAGTAATTTTCGCGTAATATATGCACAACAAAACCCTCAAAAATTATATTCTGGTTTTCTATCACTTTGTTATGAGTAAGTAATTTTTTCTTAAAATAAAATTAAAATTTATATAAGCGAATGCTAAACCTATCAAAATAGATAAATTACAAATATTCACAACAGACTTAAATTTTAAACAAATTTAGGAACAAATTAAAGTTTTAAAATGATGTAAATATTGGCTTCATAAATTTTTCGAAGTACCACTTCATGGCATTACCACTTCATGGTAATTGTCTCAAAAATATTCGAAAATATTATCTACACTCCTCATATTGAACAACAAGTCGTTCAATAAATTAAGAAATTTCGCATTTTTAACTAAAATAACATACCACAGTGTTACATTCCTCCCGTTCCATCAAAAAGACAAGCCAATTCGAATGCTCATAATTTAAAAAACTCCAACTCAATCTAAGTGGTTCTCATAGCGGTATGTCTTTATCAGCTACCTGTGTCAGCTCACTGCTGGACATAGGTCTCTTCAAATGCGTGTATCATTAAAAGTAATGTATGTCACCGATGCTGTACAGACGATTTGGCGGTCGAAATGCATAGTTTTTTGCACAAGTGGCGATACTGGTTTTACTAGTTTGTAGTATAAAGTATGTTATTACAAACACCAGTTCGGCCTAGCTCGACGAGCAACCGGGAATCGAACCACGCATCTGACGGTACACTATGTTTTCAAATACCATCAGCTTGTGACCGACGCAACAGACTACGCCATCAATAGTTGTGTATTTTTAAATTATTGATTGGACAAATTTTTTCTTTGTTTCCAATAAACCCTAATCATCGATTCTATATATGATGGTATGATTTATGAAAATCAGTTCAAGATTAGATTTTAAAATCAAAATTGATTTTTTTTAAATCAAGTAATCAAGCAAATAGGAAACAAGAATAAATTATAATTTAAAAAAACGACGAAGACTACGGAGGAATCTCGTGTGGGTAATTTACGCAGACAGTAAAAAAATTACAATTTGTGGTTCAGACATATTTTCTCTTTATTAATGCTTTCATAAAAAGTATTAATGGTGCGAGTATTGAGTTATTCTTTCAAATAAAATGTTTACCGTTTTTTTTCAATAAAAGGTTTTATATATGATCTGATGAATTATAAATTATTATTCATAGAACCGCAGTAATAAAAGATACAAACTTGAGCCAGTATTAGCTGTTATTCAACATTTGTTGCTTAAAATTATGTTATCTTATTTTCGCACACTTAATTCCAGACGCTCTTACTCAGGAAATTCAGTAAATATTATATTTAATTTAAATTATTTTGACGTTCTTTCATCGTAAATAGGAATAAAATTTACGAAAGTCCCTAAATAGTTTAATATAATTTATATTATCAAACCTTTCCAGTCTTCAAATAATAATTTAAAATGATTGTAATAACTTTAAGTATACGCCAGTATACCTTCACACGAGGTAATAATAATTAACACTTAAGCCCAAGTAAACGTTACAAGATTATAGGATAATAATTTTGTAATCCAGTTATTGTTTGCTTTAATTTCATACAAATTGGAGTATACTATAGCCTTAAGCACTTGATGTTCTTCGAAACAACTTACGCCCGATAAGAAGGAGTTTTGAATCTAAATTTGGCGGCAATTTTATCGCTTTAAATTATATTTTTGAATCCTTTAATGTGCATGAGTTCCTTTACTTTCTCTAGCTGGATGACTCACGTAGATTGAGTTGGAGTTTGTTAAATTATGAGCATTCGAATTGGATTGTCTTTTTGATGGGACGGGAGGAATATAACACTGTGGTGTGTTATTTTAGTTTAAGATGCGAAATTTTTTAATTTATTCAACGACTTGTTGTTTAATGTGAGTATATTGTGTGAAATACTTGTATATTGTATAACTTTCGGAAGTATAATAAAACCTACAAATTTATGAAATTTTTTTTTCTTAATATTCTTGATTGGTAGAAACTGATGTACACCATAAATAATGGGAGTAAACTGTAGTTTGTGGAAAATAGGCAACAGATTGTGATTATTTTTTTTTAAAATTGTTTTACACTTCACTGAGGCCATTTTCACTTCTAAACAAAGAGAATACTCATTCGCCACTTGCCTATTTGCAGCTTCTTAAAACATCACCGTGGCTTTTATTAAATCCATATATTCCTTTTGTATACGTTTATTAATTTCAGAGAGGGATCTTATCCCCCTTTCTCCTCACGTTACTATTCTCTTTGTTCTTTAAAGCCTAATACTTTACAAATTAGCTCTTTAAATAAAACATGGTGTTAAGAGCTGCAATTCGATTTAAACAAATCCACATCTACCCTATAACACGCCAGTAGAAGGAGCACAAAAAAAATGTGTTTACATGTATTTAAATACTTCCAAGTTCAAAAAAAAATTTAATGTTTTTTTTGTGAATTAGAGATGTCTTTCTTAGGTATATTTGTTCAAAGGTTTCATTTAGAGAAATTATAAAGCTGCAACGCATATGCGGACACTGCAACAAGAAAGTAAATATGTAATTATAATCTCAAAAGTAAATATACAACTGTACATACTAAATAAAACGGGAGATATGTAGAATTAGTGGTATATAACCTTGGTCTAACTTTCAGATACCCTTGCTATTGTATAAATATATTACTGAGAATAACTTCCATTTTATTTTATTACATACACCTGACATGTGTATTGTATAACCTCATAGAATAACATCAACTTAATTTATTACCCTCAATAAAATACTTGTATATTGTATAACTTTCGGAAGTATAATAAACCCCTTACCGCTTACCTCCAATAAATTCACTAACGTAAACAGTGGGAAATATGATTTTGCTATTGTTTTTGTAGTATATAAATGCTGTTGGATGTTCCTAAGAGTTAATCTTTGCTAATAGCCCACCTGAAGATGTTGTAATACAATGAAACCTAGGTCGTGGTAAATAAATTAAAGAAAGTAGAAATAATACTGCATTACGTAGTTTCTAATTATTGATTACTAACGGCAAGATTAATAATGACGATAAATTATTTAATAACAATGACAGTAACCATAACCATATGTAATTTTATCTCATATATGTTGATTTCGCTTTAGAAGAAGTTAATGAAATTTTTTTTTCCTAATATTCTTGATTGGTAGAAACCGATTTACACCATAAATAATGACAGTAGACTGTAGTTTGTGGAAAATGGGCAACAGGTTGTAATTATTTTTTTTTTAAATTGTTTTACACTTCACTGAGGCCATTTTCACTTGTGAATAAAGATAATACTCATTCACCCCTTGCCTATTTGCAGCTTCTTAAAACATAATCGTGGCTTAGTACTAGCCGCTTAGTTTCATTTAATATTATTTTTTGTATATAATACAGCTACCGCGAAACTCATTTCATCATTTATAGAAAGTTTTAAAATGATATAAATATTGACTTCATAAACTTTTCAAAGTTCTTACGCTTCATGGTAATTGTCTCAAAAATATTCAAAAATATTATATACACTCCTCATATTGAACAACAAGTCGTTCAATAAATTACGGAATTTCGCATCTTAAACTAAAATAACATACCACAGTGCTACATTCCTCCCGTCCCATCGCAAAAGCAAGCCAATTAGAAGGCTCATAATTTACCAAACTCCAACTCAATCTACGTGAATCATCTAGCTAGAGAAAGCAAAGAAACTTATACACATTAAAGGATTCAAAAATGTAATTTAAAGCTATACACTTGTCGCCAAATTTTAATTCAAAACTCCTTCTTATCGGGCTAAAGTTGTTTCGAAGAACATCAAGTGCTTAAGGCTATAGTATTCTCCAATTTGGATGAAATTAAAGCAAACAATAACTGGATTACGAATTTATTATCCTATAATCTCGCAAAGTTTATTTCGCCTTAAGTGTTAATTATTATTACCTCGTGTGAAGGTAGAGACTGATGTATACTTAAAGTTATTACAATTATTTTAAATTATTTTTAGAAGACTGGAAAGGTTTGATAATATAAATTATATTAAACTATTTGGGGATTTTCGTAAATTTTATACTTATTTACGATGAAAGAGTGTCAAAATAATTTAAATTAAATATGATATTTACTGAATTTTCTGAGTAAGAGCGTCTGGAATTAAGTGTGCGAAAATAAGATAACATAATTTTAAGCAACAAATGTTGAATAACAGGTAACACTGGCTGAAGTTTGTATCTTATATTATTGCGGTTTTATGAATAATAATTCATCAGATCATATATAGATACTCGTAAATATTTCATTTGAAAGAAAAACTCAATACTCGCGCCATTAACACTTTTTATGAAAACAGTCACAAAGAGAACTATATCTGAACAACAAACTGTAATTTTTGACTACTACTGTGTAAATGATTGATTGACTTGATTTAAAAAAAATATTTTAAAAATCTAAACTTGAACTGATTTTCATAAATCAAATCATTATATATCGAGTCGATGATTAGGGTTTATTGGAAATAAAGAAAAAAATTGTCCAATCAATAATTTAAAAATATACAACTATTGACGGCGTAGTCTGTTGCGTTGATCACAAGGTGATGGTATTTGAAAACATAGTGTACCGTCAGATGCGTGATTCGATTCCCGGATTAACTGGTGTTTGTAATAACATACTTTATACTACAAACTAGTAAAACCAGTATCGCCACTTGTGCAAAAAACTACGCATTTCGACCGCCAATTCGTCTGTACAGTATGGCAGTGACTTACATTACTTTTAATGATACGTGCATTTGAAGAGACCTATGTCCAGCAGTGAACTAAGACAGGTAGCTGATGATGACACTTAAAATGGTGTTATATTTCAATACATTTGTTTACTGCCACGAAAACTATACTAATTAAAATAAAAAAAATTACAGTTAACATTAAATTACTTTTCTTTTTATGAATAAAACAGTAAATAAATCGCGCTTACAAAATCGTATAAAGCTTTGTATTTATAGATTTTATTTTCACACTAATACTAAAAACATTAATGACGATTTTATTACTTTCCTCCTACGTGCTCTTCAACATATTTTCAATATGCTCGTATTTCCTACCCACAGGTAAAATAACAAAAACCTAGTAGCTAAGTCGCTACATTACGCCTTTGTATTAGGGGAAGCCAATTAGAACGTTGATGAAATAACAAATTACAACTCTCCACTACATATTTAATACTTGTATTAAATATGTAGTGGAACAAGACGTTGTTACGGATGAGCTGGGATTCAAAAACATAATTCGATTACGATAAACTTGAACGTAAAATATTTCATACGATTTACAATAAACTTGAACATAAAATTACTCTTCGTCAGCTAAAATTTATTTCTAAAGCACTGGAAATTAAAACCAAAATAGGCTTTGATTTGTATGATGTTCTGGCAATAATCGGATTAACAAATAATTAGCGAGAATTTATTTTAAGTAAATGTTGAAGGATAGCAATATCGTTTATGAGTTAGTTTCTTACTAATTAAAGACATAAAATTGTCAATTTAAATAAATATTTTTTACTCCATATATATATATATATATATATATATATATATGTACATATTGGGTTAGCTAATAAATAATGGGCGGTCTAATGATTTTATAATTTTATACATTTAAAATTAATTAATCGTGTATATAATAATCATAACATTCACTACACATCTCATCAATTTTACTACATATCTCGGGCATGGAAAGCAATACAACAGCAAGGAGTGCATATGAGTAAAATTCTAGTGACTTGGAATAAAAAAATTGGCCTATGAACTATCGTAGATGGTCTTAATCATCAAAGTTTTTTTCGCATAAAACATTGCTGAGCGATCTAAACAAACAATAAGCAGTGGATGCACGGTCTGGAGAATATGGCGGGTGGGAAATCTGTGACCAACCAAAATCCAAAACTTAAGGCGGATCTTTTTGACTATATGAGGATGGAGCTACGGCTATGGCTGGTCCAGGCTAAGTTGACGTAGTACCCACGCATGTAAATTATTCTCTATAGTTTCGTAGGAGTACCCGAGCTCCGTTGCTAGCCAACGTGTAATTAATCGGCTATCTACTTCAATTAACAGTTTTATCCTGCCTTATCCAATTCCACCGGTCGAACAGAACGTAGTTGCTCACTCAGAGAATAATCACCGATAGGACCATCGTTTTGCAGTAGCGTTGACTTAATGTTGTCCATATTTTATGCGTGTTATTAGTGCAGCGCCTTAGTTACTCATATATATATATATATATATATATATATATATATATATATATATATATGCCTCTCCCTTTTTCACGTATTTAGCGCTCTAGCATTTGTTGTTGAAATACACTTTTTCTATCTAGTGGCATTTTTAAGATAGACTCAGTAACAAAATTGGTCTAAAAAGAGTATCTTCGATAACTGAAATTGTTCTTGATTTAAAAACCGTTATGATATTACCAGTTTAATAATTTTTTAAAAAACGTGGCGCCATATTCTACAAAAATGTGGAATTTCATGCCAGTCGTGACATTGTGACTTAAAACATAAATAGAAGATATCAGAGATAGTCATACGTCATCCAAGGAAATATTTTTGATTTTCAAAACTGCCCATATATTTGTCATTCAATGTTTTCACAAATTATAATCAATCAAAATAAAAAATGAATTTTGTTTTACTTAACAACAAATAACCTCGTTAAAGTTATTATATATAAGTCATCTAATAGGAGCATAAAAGGAGTCTCTCGCACGTTGTAAAATAAAAATTTCTTTCCCTCCTTATAATACTTAAAAATATAAAACCAATTTCGGTATGTTTTTTATTGATTCTGTAGGAATAGCAGATAAAAATATCTTAAGGAACTATTAAAAAAACAGCAAATTTCGGCTTCCAAATTTTTTTATCTTTTTAACGACACTATTTTTAATTAAATTACAGCTGTAAAAATAACTCAACATTTTTCAAAATTATAGTGATCTTTTAGTTTTGTAAAATATTTAGTATTTGGCGCAAGTTTTTTTTTTCAAACAATTAATACTTTTTGTGCCATTTTTACTTACCATTTTTTCATATTTATTTACTATAAAAATGAAAAAATATAATAAATAGAAAAACGTAACGTACCAAAAAAGGAGAAAACGATTTCTATTTTTTTTTTAAGTATATATTAGGAAAAAAATGCTTTCTGTTTTCATGTAAATCCACTTCATGTAACATTTCCTTATGTGTAATTTAACATTTTTTTTTCTGCAATATTTCTTTCAGGCCATGTTAAATATTATTTCCTAAGAGGATCCAAAGTTTAGCAGCATTCTCAGTTACTCTAATAATACATTTATTCTTTCGCTATTCTCTTTAATTGCTCTCGTTAATATATATTCTCAGTTAATTGTCTTATTCTATGAATCCATACACGTGAAATAATCTGTTCATATTAAGTTATCAAATCAAAGCACTCGTTCTCACGACGATATGGTCAATTATTTGCAAATTAATAGGAACTCAGGTCCATAACTCGCCGTTTCCTACTCGAACCGTCTATCCACCGCTCTATCGCCTTTTTTGTAGTACTCTTAATATTGTATTTATGGGATTTCGTATTAAATTTTGAATTAGTATGAGCCTCGATAATTATGTAGGACGTATTTCTATTTCGGTATGTGCGGAAATGTTTAATTAATAATTTAAACTATAAGATACATATAGCATATATATATATATATATATATATATATATATATATATTATAGTTTAAATGCATAGATTATATTTTTTTACTTAAGCATCGAATTATAAACTGGATATTAATTATGAAAAATTATTTGGCCATAAGTTTGGTTTACTCTTGAACAACAAGTTTACAAATTACAATTTTTTTATTATGAGAGTGAAAAAGTTTTGTTTGTAAATTACGATAGCATCAATTAAAGCTCCTCGCAGCATCGAATCTTAACCTTTTTTGCATTAGGGCAAACATTACCTAAACATTTTGTTAATTTTAAATTATTTATTGTTGCCCACATAATGGTAATTCATATATTTCACTTCATATATCATTAACAGGAATGAAGAGCAGGATAAATAGTATTCGAGTCAAAACTTTTTCTAAAAAATTAGAGATTTTACGTAACAAAATAACGTAAAGCACAATACATTATGATTACCTAAGTAATGAGTGACCCATTGGTTCCCGTGACCATATGTAGATGCAGCAAAAAAACGTTTTAAAAGTTTAGTTTCGTATATTGTAATGCAAGGGATTTCAGTTGGGCGTTGTTAATTTGTTGTCTGTGCATGTAGTCACTATAAATCAAGTTTTAATCTGTTTTCTTGGTTTAAGGTGTATACAAGGCTAACTACGTTCAATTGAATTAAATAAGGAAAAATATGTGTATGAAATAAATATATACCTTATCATATATTTTCTATTTTCCGCCGGAAAAAAGAGATTGCTTTTCAAAGACCGTTTTCTGAAGTGAATACTTGTTGCATTTAGAGATAAATGATTCAGTAATTTTATTTATGTCAACTGTTAAAGACTTGGACCTACTGATCGATCAATATCTTAGCTGAAAAACTAAAGTAAATTATTTTCATCGCCGTACCATCAGCAAATTGCACTCCTTCAAGTATGTTAAAAATGTTCTAGTTATCAAACTAAATCCCACTTCTGTTAAACACTCTTAGTATCCATAGCTTTGCTATGTAGTTGTTTGCTACCTAGATCTTACTGAGCGTAGCCTTAAAAGTATGATATTTAAATGAACAAAAGCCGATTACGATAATGTAGTTTAAAAACCAAATTCGATCTACTATAATTTTGAAATGTTTTTCTTCACATATCGGATAGATATGATTGACTCTTTTTTAAAGACGCCTACACAGATACATTTATGATCATTAAATGAAATAATTTCATTTAATTTTTTAACATTATTCAACATCCAAGACATGTGTGTGTCTCTGTGTCTGTGTGTATGTATGTACATTTATTACTTTTGTGTATGTACTTAATTTTTATTCCGTGTTACTAAACTACTTAAGATGAATCAAACGATACGTCAATTATAATATGAGCAGTTTAGACTTAATGAGAGAACATACAATCCATAAACTTGCACACGTATAATGAGCATTATTATATGGGTGCAGGTATATGGATTGTATGTTCTTTAATTATCACTATAATCTAAATAAAATATAATCTCCTAATTCATATCTTTGTTTTGAGATATTTTTACTGCAGTTTAATTATCATTTTTATCTCATCCGGAATAATAGGAGAGTTAGCGGGCACCATATTACATTTTTATATAATGTGATACTGCATTTGTATACAATACAACGATCAAAATTTAAGGACGAATTCAGCAATGCCTTATTTGTAGAAATAGGTACTTTAGTTTCTAGAACGCATCATCTATATCTACATACATAAAATAGTTACTCCATAAATTTTTTGAAGATCATCAAATTAAATCGTATAAGCTCTACCTCTCTTTGATTGCTAATTTTCCTAAATCTACCGTGTCAACATTTTTTTAGATATTACATCATAAATAATTTTTTCCTAATATGGTTACCATAAAATAATTTGAATTAGATAAGTAAATTCCCAAAATTAACTAGAGTTGGATTAGAAGAGATTTCTCGTATAGTAATAACAGTGGTAAATGTGGATATCTTTATTTCTGTGCATATTGAAAATTGAAATGAGTAGAATAAATAAGAAAACCTTTTGCTTTAATTTTTCTTTATTTGTAATAATTAACGTAAGGCTGTGATAATATATAACTTAACATTAGAGAATCAACGTTTTCTTTCTATATATCATATTAACCTTTTCAAAATAATCTCTAAATATCTTAAATTAACGCTAACTTAGATTTACATAAGATTTACGAGCTTTATCATTGAAAACACTTTGATCCTTAAAAAAAATTAGATCCGAAATAAAATCAACACGTGGATAAATGTGATTCTTGCTTATTGGGGGAAATTAAAACTACTAAACGATAATCCTTGTAAGAAGAATTGTGTTCTATATATCTTTTAAATTTATTAAAATAATCTCTAAATATCTTAAGCGTACGCTTACTTAAGCTTTACAATAGTTTGCAGATAATTTTTTTGTGTTCTATCCTCGAAAACGCTTTAATTTTTTAACGAAAAAAAAATTAGATACGAAATAAAATCAACACGTGGATAAATGCGATCCTTGCTTGTTGGGGGAGATAAAAAGTACTAAAAGATAATCCTTATAAGAAGAAGCGTAACAAAGATTCCAACATGTAAATTTATTAAAAGCGTTACAAATACATGCTAATACTGGGTTAAAGTAACATAAAAAAAATTCAATCGAGCTACATGATACAGGATTAAAGCTATTTGCATCCCTCAAATGATCTCGTTTTCCGCCCGGTTGAATAAATATATGGACCTCAGAAAAAGTATATGAAAAACAGCAAAGTAATTTTAGATGTAATAATGCTAATATCAATGGGGGAATAAATTATTCAAATGGCTAAAATGGGAAGGAGTGGAGGAGAGAATTGGAAGCTTGAAATGTAAAAACCGTACGAATTTCCTGTAATGTAATTTTTAGACAAATTTACTATAAAGTACGGTAATGTATATTTCAACTAGTTATGACTATTTTGCAATGGACTTGACGTATCTTGACAAAATAGGAAAGATATTTCTAGGAACATAAAATGCTTCACAAAATCTTCTTGAAAATTATATTCTTGCTTGTAGTTATATCCCTAACATTTTTCTCTGCTTATTTTTAGTAGAGAAAACGGGTTGAGTCGAATTGTACAACAAATGCTTTCCTTTACATTAACTACGACATTATTTGCTTTTCACGTAAACGGAAAAGTGTGACATTTATAAAGAATGATTAAAGAATATTTGGGATTAATATCCGCAGATTTAAAACTTTTTAAATTTTAACAAAACCTGTTGGTTTTACTGCCGACTTATTAACTAATTTTAAAGCTATTAATGGGCTAATGCATAATAAATAATTGAAGTTTTCCTTGTGGATTCCACTGGGTAATACTTTGAAAATGTAACAACTGGGAATGGCTTCACATTTTAGGTGTTTGCTGAAAAAATTAGCAACGTATAATATTGAATATTTTCATGAACAGATACCTGCTGCAAGTTGAAAAACAATTTACTTACGCTGCTTACTTTTTTGGCTACAGTACATTAACATCTCTAAAGATTCGCCTCTATTCTTATCTTCCTAGTGAAATATACATCATCTAAATTGCAGACGTATCTGTAGTCACTTTTCTACAGAACTAAGTAAAAGTATATATATGTTTATTTTCAGGATTCATTTACGTAACTACGTAAGTTTCCCTATATTATTATAGCGACTAAACGGCTTAACGTATCTAACAAATGGTACCATTGGAATTGGTAAATTATCCTTAGTAATTTAAGCTCTATGACTTGAAAAAAAAATCAAAATATTTGCCTTTTATGCATGATTAACATTTTTAAAAGCAAAAGAAAATGTATTGAGTATAGTAGTATGGTCAAGAGCTCAGTTAGAGGATTCCAAAGAATATAAATATAATAAAATAGGTATTTACTATACAATAGAAATGGAAAAATTATTAATGATAAATAAATGAACAATAAACATTCGCATGAGAGCCTCGGTGTTGGCACAAGCACATTGAGATCCTTTGAAAAAGATTTCGGGCAAAAAATTGGATTTACAAATTATTATAATGAAAATTCGTTTGTCATAAACGTTTCTCAATCCCAATATTGCTTCTTTGTAGGTTGTTTGTCATCTCGTAAAAGATTTGTTTATTTGTAGCATGGTTTCGGTAGTTATTTTGGGTAATGATGGCTATATAGATATATTAGACGTGCTGAAATATTGTTTAATATCTATTCCGAGAGAATAAAACAATTATCGAGGAATTGTAAATTATTATAAAAGTTATCAAATAAGTCCAGAGTTAAAAAAAATAGACCAATATAAAGAAAATTTAAACACTCAAAATTGCGGCCAATAAATTGAATAGAATATTAACTTTTTTAATGTGATTTCGTTAGTGCCAAAACTTAAGAAAATGAAATAAAAATATCATTATATTTTAAGTATCTTGTATGTAATCATTGGCCTTTTTTAATCGTTTGTACCATATAGGTATTAACAAATTTGAGTCTGATACATATATCTGCTTAACAAAACACATGATATAACTGACAAATTTTCAAATAAAGTTTATAGGACAAATTTTAGACAGAATTACATTTTTTAAGACATTGGACATGATTTCAAAATGCATTTAATGTATCTGATGCCGTTCTATAAAATGTTATACAAATTAGAAAATTGATGTATATGAGGTCAAAATGAAAAAAAATACTATTTAAACATTAAATTAAAAATTAATAAAAAAGGGCCGTATATAAATTAATTCTTGAGCAGTTTTTTGTCTATTTTCGTTACAGTGTTGGAAAATCCAGTTTATTAAAAAAGTAGTTCGATATGCAAGAACTAGATAATTTATATCAATTACGATTTACGTTATTTAATCCCAAAAACGACACAAATATCCGATGAACCCAATTCATCTGTTATCGTAGGACGTAATTAATATATATTATAAAATTAAGTGTACAATCTGCTTGCCACTATAACTCGGAAACGAATCCCGGTACGATCAAGGGAGTTATATGGTGTAATAGCCCTCCATACCCATCCATGAAGAAGGATTCCTTTTTTCCCGAAAGACGTGTTTAAGGGCTAAAAGTTTCACCCACTAGAAATTTCTGGAACATTCGAGAGTATTCGTGAGCATTTTGGATTGGTGTGGAATATTAGGGAATAGTCTGGAACGTTTAGGAACATTCTGAAACATCCTAGATAATTGTGGAATATTCCAGAACACTCTTCAATGTTGTAAAATGTTCTGGAATATTGTGAACTATTCAAATCCTTTTTTGTATGGGTTGGGCTACCCATTGATAGAGGTAGAAAAAGCAAGTGGGTTCTAACGTCAGTTTCTTATCAGTGACGTGCAGTTAATGAATAAAAACAAACAGTGAAGGGTGAGTAATCAAAGTGATACAGTGACTGAATATAAAGAGAAAATAAAATATGAAAAGTGTTATTAAGTGCATTTCTTAATAAAAAAAATAAAATATGAAAGTGTTAAGTAATACTTAGTGCATTTTTTAATAAAAAAATGAGTTGATTTATATTTTATACAATTCCCAAACGTAAAAGAGGTGGAGATCTTGCCAGTTCTGAAGCAAAATAGCGAAAAAAAAAAGAAAAGCGAAATAACGAAACAGTCGGATGGCGCAAAACACGTTTACGTTACGTTTACGGCCCAACAAACGAGAATGAGCACCGTGAGAAACTGGGAAACCGAAGAACAACAAAATGAACGAATTGAAGAATCAAGAAATGCGACACAATGTTATAACTAAAACTGCGGATGCAAGCCATACATGAAAATATCACCCTACAAGAAGCGCGGACGTGTATAAGTAAATAATACATCCTAATGAATGAAGCATTCCAGTACAACCCGACGAAAGAATATAATAAAAAAAACACTTCGCAATCGGAGAAATGGATAACATCTGCTAATTTTGCAACGCGAAAAAATTCAGTAGAGAAACACCAGGAATCAAACTAATTGTGAAATTGTGAACAATGAAAATACGAAACACAAGCCATAATTGTACAACGAAGAAGAGAAAGACTACAATACATTGCAGAGATGCACCGTTTATACGATGCTCTCGTGTGTGTGTATATATATATATATATATATATATATATATATATATATATATATATCTGCACGGAGAGGCAGGATATCATTTTAATGTGAAACAAATCCAACCTGAAACAGTAGAAACAAGCAAAAAAGTAATTTCCAGGGAGTTCTGTGCTTACCGCTTATTGATCAGGGACAATGAAACATACAGACATATTCTCAACAATCACCGTTTATTCCAATAATTCCTGGTAGATATGTTTGCAAAAATAGAAACGGAACGGATGCTTTACATAAGACTGGATCAGAAGAAACTACGCACGGAAGAACACATCCACCTTCGAGACGTGATCATAAATGACAAAACATTGACTATATTAGAACAATGGTAATCTTCTCCTCATCTTACATAGGAAGTGCTAGACACATGCGCACACTTGATATGCACTCAAGATGCCACGACCTACGTAAGAAAATATGAACGACTTAACTTGAATAGCCCGAGTTTTCCGACAAAAACAAATTAGATTTATTGAAGCCAACACAAAATACCATATCTTTGAAACCGTTAGATGCCAGATGTACCCAATCGAATGGCAAAAACGAGCACTGCATCACTCACACAATCTTATATGACAAAACAGAATTCATTCCACGGATATCGACAAAATTATCCAAACTGAATATCTCGAATCTATCTACGAAAACAAGGAATTCCAGTAGAGGATCATCCAGGAATCATGAAAACTAATACATTAGGCTGAGTATGCAACACACATCGGAACAATGCTGAATGTTTCTAGCTCCGGATTTTGGTATATGAAATACAGAGGCCAACAAATATCATACCTCAAGACCGTTGACAGTTACCTATGCCAGATGTACAGAGAAGCATGCCAACGTTTAATGAAATACGACAATTTGAATTGAAACTGACTACTAGAAAACGACAACAACTGTGAATTAACACTACAAAAAGCTTCATTCACAAAAAGCTTCATCAGCTGTACAAATCACATACTTATCCACCATAATACTAACAACATGTAACCCATTGAATCCAAAACAGCTATGGGTCGTTTTCAAAAAGAGTATGAGTGATGACATACTGTACCAAATCCAGCATGCTCACCCAGAACTGGATATCGAATTCATCGACATCTTCAATGAAACACTGATTCGCCTAGAAGATAAATGTTTTGCAATAAAGAAACACTACGACACTACGACAAAATGCTTTCAGTGTGCTAAGCTTCGAAATCATAAAGAAAAAAAACTACAATTTCAACGAATTTCTTCAATACATTGCTCACAACAAACCACTCCCAATGACAATAAAACAATTTACAACGTTTTCATGGACCGGATCAATAACAACACTGGCCGAATGATGTAATTGGACGCACCAAGCGGCAGAGGAAACGTTTTTTATAAATCGATTGTTGGCAGAAACACATCGCACTTGCACTTGCATCATCCGGCATTGCCGCCACACTTAGGGAAAGAACATCAAAACGATTATTAAAAAATCTTGAAATTATAGAATCACATCTCTTCTATTAATTGACTATTTTCGTTAATAACTTATTAGCCACACTTGTGATTTTTGGTGTTTGTTGCATAGTGCAATAAAATAAAACATGTGGAAATAGGTATGCTAATGAAACTGAAAAATTTTATTGAAGAAACATTTCAACCTAATTCAATACTAATTCATCGAAAGGGCGAGCCATTTTGAAAAGGGATTTATAATTCTTTTGACATTGTTTTGGAAAAATTTGTTAATTTCATGAGCATATTAACTTCCAAAAATACCACACTATTATGTTACACCTCGTACATAGTGTTAAAAACACCATGTTTTTCGTCATCTTTCCTTTTTCGCGTCAATTGTGAAAAAGTTTTCATTTTATTAAAATTACAAGGTGCAATCCGCCGCCGTACTTGTTAAATAGATTTTTAAGTACTCAAGTTTTTACCTGGCTACCATGAGTTTTAATTCCCACTACTGAGGTTAAGGCATCTCGGAAGTTACTCTGTTCTTTATTGTTTCTGTCGAAAGTTAATGGGTTAATTAAATTGAGTATCGGACGATTGTACTCTAAATCTGACTCGCTGTTAAGCAATGAAATCCTCTGGAAGGTCCACTGACTAAAAAGACATTAATAAATCTATCATCTCTCCCTAAAAGTTCAGAAAATATTCATGACATATTTCATGGAAAGTTGATTTAATATTAAGCGTAGCTTGAATATTCAGATTGAGCTCGTCAGATACATCAGCCCGGTAGGTAAGTAGATTTCGATGGTTAGTGTTTAAACACTCCGGGTTTGTACTGAAATCAGGCCGGTATGTAAATGGGTTTTGATGGTTAGTGTTTAAACACTCCAGGTTTGTATTGAAATCAGGCCGGTATGTAAATGGGTTTTGATGGTTAGTGTTGAAATACTCCAAATTAGTGCATAAAGTCGAGTGTCTTCTCTGAACTCATGCTCATGAGACATCAGCTCATGAGACATCAGTTGTCTTCGTAACAATGACGAGTGGCTGATGTTTATATCTACGTATCCGCTAAAGCACTAGAACCAAAGTGAGCTCTAATAGCTCTATTTACTTCAAGTCCTGCGGGAATCGCGTGATATGCTAATGGATAAACATGTTATTCTTAATGTCAAATCCCTCTATAAATAAAAAATGTCATTCAAATGATGGCTGCTCACTAAATTGAAGCATTACAGAAATTTTTTTTTCAACAAATCCCTCATGGCAAATGAACTTTAAAAATAGCCTACGAATTATGCAGTAGCGTAAAGTATCCTTAAACCAAGTTTCATTAAAATTCTTTCAGCAGTTTTTGTGTGATATGTGCACGACATGATGAAAAAGAATAATGTTTTTATCTTCTGTTCGTGTGTTCCAAAGATATATTTTTTCCAAAATGCAAGAATTTACTCCTATTACAGTTTTATTACATGTTATATATATATATATATATATATATATATATATATATACTGTATGTAATATCTACAATATGTTCTAATGGATTTAATTTCTTTCCATCATGACCAAAGTTCTGAAACAAATTTTCTTTTGCCACAGTTATTTGTGTATTAATAAAAAACATCGTAAGGAAAAGAGAAACAATTCGGTAGTGGAGCAAACGTACGATAGACAGGGTTTCCCCTTCCTCTGTCAGTCATTGAGTACATCAACAAATAGCGGACCGCGAATAAAGTGAGCCCAGCTTATTTCAGCTTCCGTTATACTCGCGGTTATAATGAAGTATATATTCATCTTTTTACATTAACAGTATTAAGACACTCAGAGTAAAATTTTCATTAATATTAGTGGGATGTATGCACTGTAATATGATAAGATCCTGAAAAGTTTAATTTCCAACACCGTTAAGCGTTTAACGCATTCCAGTTTATTATACGGTACAAAAGCAAAATATGTAAATTTAAATAAAATAAATTGACGTAATTGATCTTGCTCTACTGCTTAAATAAAAACAAGACCGGTTTAAAAAAACAAGAACGGTTTTGTGTTCAGTACACTTTTGTCCTCAGAATGTGTGGACCCCAGTCTGCTTGGTGGAGAAAGGTAGCAGACGCGCCTCGCATATTTAATAGTATTTTGGATAACACTACGTGTAGCTGCTCATAGTTTTTGATACGCAGTTATTATTTTCTTGTTTTCTAAATAAAAAATTTAGTAAGTATTCAAAATATATTCCCGTTATAAAGATTTTAAAATTATACGGAGTAGATAGTATATTTTGCTCCAAACATTTAAGACCATGGCATTTAAATATTGAAAGTCCAACCTTATCTTAATAAAGTTGGATTTAACTTGGAATTACTTATAATAGCATCTAGCCAAAAATTAACGTATTATTCGCTGCAGCACGCTCATATTATTGAAGACATTTATTACTCTCTGAAAATAAACTTCAGAATTTATGGGACCTCCTATTGTGCGACTGATATACTATTGGAATTATTTCTGTAATGGTTAAAATCAACATCAATTACAAACTCGTGAGTTTTCATACAGTTTATTCTAACATGTAAAATGTTTCCATTTCTGGATAAGAATAAAATTATGTATATCTCTCAGTGCTGAATCAAGGTATATAGTACCATAACCATATTATTGGTTAGTTACTTTTCATGTAAGGTTACTATAACTATCACAAATTAATATTATATTTCTCTTTATTCTAACTACAGATAGAAAAGTGAGTTAATTTTTTTTGAAAAGAAGTTTTGAGTAGGATGAAATGTAAATTATTGTATTTTCTTTACGTTCACCAAGAAATACAACCGATATGTTCCACGAGAAACTCCCAATACTTGAAAGGCATATTACGCCGTTTCACTTGATAACCGTGGTCATTTTGTTCGTTACCAAAACGCATTAATGATGTTATTGTTTATGACCGCTTCAAATCCATACCGATCTACTACGTATCGGTTTGTTGCGGTCGTTCATTTGTCAGTTTGACCGACGTATTGATATATGAAGTTTACGTAAGTAAATTATATTATCTGTTACATAAAGACAAATATGGTCACGGAAAAAATAACTATGCACTTCTGCAAAGTAATATATTTAGATATTACGCCAGAAAATAGGACACGTGCAAAGGTTTCAAGATTGTATTAGGAATTAAATTATACTTTTGCAATTGCTGTTAATGTTAATTATAGGAAATAAATCGCACTTTTACAATTTCTATTATGTCAATTAATATCTAATATTAATATATACAAAATACGAAGCTAATCTCTTTAATTTGTTAAGTATTTCCTAATAATTACGAATGCACGTGGTTCAAAATCCATTCCACTCGAAATTACATGTTGAAAAGATGACAAGCTAATAGAATAAGAATGATCACGGGTGTGTGCGTTAGTAAAATGCAGCCAAAAATGTATATTCAATTATTACAAATTTAAAAATTTTATGGTATTATAGTTGATATATCATTTTACAACCAATGTTAACAAATTGTCACAAATCTTAAACACCACTCGATTTTACTGACATGCGAGAACGTGTGTAAAATTTTGAAATTTGTTTAGAATTCATAAGAAATGTTATAATTCAAATAGAATAAATATTATAGATTTCGATCCCGTGTTCAATCAATATCAATTATTTCGTTCATAGGCTGTACCATGGAGAAAAAAGGCGGATCGAAAGAGTAAGTGGGCCGATATTTTGGATGAATTATTTAATGAAATTTATGTCTAAATAGCTAAAATTGCAATTAAAGTTTCAACTTTCTTTTTATGCGTATATATGTACCTTAGCGCCGGCTCAATCGTATAACACCACGCATTTTTGTTGTAATTGTGATACGTACCAATTTCCTATTAAAGTATTAAGACAAATAGATTGCTGCTAGAGATTTTATTTATTTATAGCGTACACTGTTTTGTAACTTCTCTACACTACCATTAACTAGTAAAAAATATCTTAGCAAGATTCATTTAATACAAAAGATAGAAGATAAATATGTGCACTTTTTTGTAAAACCGTATGACTGCTACAAATTTGTAATATATCATTTTAAAGTCACTGCAGTTCTAGGCACAGTGTAAGTACTCCGACTTGTCCCACCGATATTGCTATAGCGTATTAACAGCATAAAGCACTTTAATCGTACAGACACTAAAACTTTCAGAATAAATCTTTTAACTAATATAGTAAACCGCGTCAAAATCTACGCAGCAAATTTAAGTTATAGGCGATCAGACTAACATTACGTTCAATAAATTGATCAAATGCAAACGGTCAACGGGTTACTAATAAATGAACAAAAAGAAAGTCTTGCAACAGGATAAAAAAGGATAAGCAACAGGATAAATGCATTGAATATAGTATTACTCCCATACGTTTCCATTTGCTATAATTACTGCACCCCTGAAATTTATGATTACACCTGAAACTATTAAGAGACTATGATAGATGAATCGACATCGAATTGACTCCATAAATATTCCGTCGTTCCAGTATAGTATTAGCATGAAATACAAGAAAACTGCGATGCTGTGTCGTAATAACTTTACTCTTTCTTAATATTATTCCATATAGATGACGTGGATTATTAATCAAATAAATTATAATATTTAAAGCTTATCCTTTTGGGTTCGAAGGGTTAATAATTAAAAGGGACAAAGGGACGGAGCACCGTGTGGATATTTGAATATTATAAACGGTAAGGTTTCACCTATTTATGGTGACCGCGCATATTAAAACGGCAGCGTTTGTTTCTACAGTCGTGTCAGCCCCTCAAGGTTGGTGGCAATTGTATATTATAATGGAAACTAATTTCAACAAAGTTGGTCGACCTGTTATGTTTCTGTTATTAATTGCAAATATTTTTCGATGACAATGGGTAATAACGTGAGCTAGAAACAGAGTAATTATTATGTAGACGGAATGATTGAGATATGTGTCATTAAAAGATCTTAATTTATAAAAAAAACAACCATGAGGTCCGTCGGAAGCAACCACCGTGTTAAGAAGTGCTTCAGGTTTCTTAAGCTCTATCGATTCACAAAATAATTGTTTGATTTTTTCTTATGCTAAATATAACATGTTATAAAACTTAAAAATAACCCTAAGGTACTGTTTGTGTAGCTCAGAAATTAAAAAAATCACTTTTTTTTATTATTTGGTTTTATTTATCTTTCAAATCCCACTGATCATTAAAACAGTACCGATTTTTTAAAATATTTTCTGCATTGCAAGTAAATCAATTCCTCAAATAAAAAGTTATGATATATTTATATTTATATATATTAAATTGAAATGTTTAGTAATCACAATGTGATGTGTGTTTAGTAATTAAATGTTTAGTAACTGCCGAGGGGCTATACTATTTTATTTAACTACGGCTAAGTAATTCCTTTTGCACGATTGGTGGAGTCCAGCATGCCTCATTAAACGGTGATAGCATAATGATTAAGGCCGACGACAAAAACATGACCCGCGTTCAAGCAGCAGGTCAAAATGAGATTGAAGATTGACTGTTGCTTCCGACAAAAAAATATATAAATGGAGTTGTGTTTACAGACGCCAAGCAGAGGGTAGTTCTTATAATTAAACTCTTGTCCTTTTAAGGGATATTTTCTTATTTTGTCGAATCGTCGCGAGTGGTGAAGCAAAGTTGTGGATTTTGTCGAAACTAAACATCGTTGTATTTTATTAATGGTTTTTATTCATTTCGTGATTACATCAGAATCGAAATATAAAAGCTAAAATAATTTTACTTTCGTTTATTTTAATTTTTCTATATTTTTACTTTCATTAATTTATTTCGACCGGGTACTCTTTTAAATGATTCCAAAAAGGATAAGGTTGTATTAAACCTGTATATATTTGATATTAAATTTTTTTCTGCTCAATTTTTTACATTTATTCCCAAATAGTCGCCGCTTTTAATCTCTACCTGTTAATTTATACTGTTAACTTATCGAGTCGTTAAGGGTTTATAGCTGCTTCTTCGGACACATTATTTCCAAAGTGTCGAGATTCGAGAGAGACGAGAGAAGGTACATACGGAGAATAACGAGCTGTGTCGTTGTCACTTCAATTTGTTTCACAATTAGTTCATGAAGTAGATTAGGCGACAAGGGAAACGGGAAAACTCATCATTCTATTATAATAAATTACATATTGAAACTCAGCGTCGTGACTGAAAACATAGTTTAGTTATTAGATAGTTTATCAGCTGTTCGAATACATATTTTGAAACAGAAAGTTTCTTTTAATATTCCGAACGTAATTACGTAGTTTTCACTGAGTGTTTTAGAGGGATTGAATTCCATTGTTTTATTCATTACATTTGATCACAGAAAAAATAGTTTTCTTTGTGTTTAACTAATATATAAAAATAATACCGCAGAGAATAGTATCTCATGTATATATTTTCATCAGAATTATATGTGAAGCTTCAGATGATAAGAAATAATACAGCTAAGCATCTGAATATATATATATATATATATATATATATATATATATATATACATATATATATATATATATATATATATATATATGTATATATATATATATATATATATGTGTGTGTGTGAGTGTGCGTGAACGATAGTTTATTTAGAAAATGATGTAATAATATACATTCGAAATTAAATAAATTGAAGTGGTATCTCCACTAGACGATAAGTCACGTGTTACATGAGATTTAACAGCGCTATCTAGTTCGAATCTCCAGAAATATTAAGAATTTTATTTGAGAAAGAGTCCCTACGATGATTTTTGTTTCGTGTCTAAACATAATACGTGTTCTTATCTTCTCCTCGTCGGATGTTGGCAATCATTACAGCTACTGTAATCTTGGACGTAGCTGCTCTATCTTCATTCAATGTACATCCATACCATTTCCTCAAGTTTTGCAGCCATGATATCTTTTCTCGTATATACCCACACCTCATCAGTTTTTGGTAATTGCCCTCTTAACTGTCAATGCTTTTACTCGATAAAGGAGAGTTTCGAAGAAGTAGCTCTTCGTTAGTTAAATTCTTAGTTCTAAACTCAAATTTATATATTTTGTTACTTTTTTCATTTACTAAAGTTAGCACGTGCTTTTTTATTCTTATTTTTATTTCATCGCCTCATTCATCGGAAGAGTTAGTCATTATGCCAAGGTTCCAAGGTTCCATTTGTGCCAAGTCAATTTCTTTCCTTTAATTATGAAGTTCATATTACATGTGTGAGAAAGGATATAGTTGTACTAAATCAAACATTTTACGGACTAATAGGGAGCTGCCGTTAAGAGGAAAAATACGAGGGACACTTCGGTTTACTGGCTCTAACGCTATAATTTTACAGCAAATACAGGCTGTTCTGTGAAATTATACGACGAAATTCTTGAACGTTTGTAGCCTTTTGAAGTAGTATTTTGAAGTTTTCTTATACAATATAAACATTTGAAAATGCAAAATGACTTAAATAATTGTTTCCTTATTCGATACCTTATAATAAAAACACTTCTTTAACTTTTTACATACCCAGTAATTATGTAAATATTACGTTAATTTTTTGTTAACAATATATATGCAAGATTAAATCAATTTAAATAGTATCTCGACTAGACGATACGTCACGTGATATATGAGATTTAACAGCCATCAGACAGTTGTACTAAATCAAACATTTTGTGAACACTTGGGGAGCTCCCGTCAAGAAGATTGATACAAGGAATACTTCGATTTACTCGCTCTAACGTTAGACCTATACGTGCTCGAAAATTATAAAACGAACTTCTTGAAATTTAACATTTTCTTGTGACTTTTTTCTTATTCGTTATAAAAACCAGAATGAATAAAATGATTACATCTAATTTTGTACCTTGTTATAAAAATATATTTCTTCAATTTTTAAAATTATACTTAATAATTATGTTAGTGTTCGGTTTATTTTTTTTTCATTTTTCTACCACTTTCACGGATCGACTATGTGCGTGAGCTTCCAAAAACTTTTGAAATTCTAAGCATGCAAGACTTTTAATACGGACTTTTTTGAAGGTTTTACTGCAGGGCATGAATAAACCAAATTGCAGTCAATTGGTGACAGTCAACGCCAAAGCTTTAAATGAATTACGGAAAAGATAATGGATTTAAATCGATATCAAATACGGATTCTATTAATTTACAAATTTCGTCTGGGTCACAATGCCAAAACTGCCACAAAGAATATATGTCATACGATGGGCGAATCTACGGTATCTTACGCAAGGGCGAAGACATGGTTCAGAAAGTTCAGGAATGAGGACTACGATCTTGAGGACAATTTCCGTATCTGACGCCATGTTCAACAATTTCTGCGCAACCATATCTGACGCAGACGTTCAACCATTACAACGCCTAATTGAGGAAGATCCTCGACTGTCGATTCATCTACTAGCAGATGAGCTACACTGCAGTCATCGCACCACAGGAACACATTTGCATGAATTGGGAAAAGTTTCAAAATACGGTGTGTGGATACTCCAGGAGTTATCACCACATCACATTTAGTGCAGCGTTGATACTTGTCAAGAGTTATTGACATTGAAAAGTAACTTCGACTGGCTGAATCAGTTAATAACTGGCGATAAGAAGTGGATTACATACGTTAACCATACAAGCAAACGCCAATGGCTGGGTGTCAGAGAAACAGAAGTTTCAGTATTCAAATCTGAAATAAGTGCCAAAAAGGTGATGATCAGCTGCTGGTAGAATGTGAAGGACATTAATTATTGGGAGTTGCTTCCAGAGGGATCTAAAATTAATGCAGGTATTTACTGTAAACATTTGTTCTAATTAACTAACAAATTTAGTAGTCAGCAGGATCGGGTTTATTTTCTAGATGATAATGCTAGGCCACATGCTGCAAAACGTACTCATGATAAATTAAAGGAACTCTGCTGGGTTCTACTCATTCCACCACATTTGCCAGATTCTGTTTACCATTTATTTAGGGCTCTAAATAACCAAGTAATAACTTTAAAGAAGATCTCTAAAACGAGCTCACAGAGTTTTTTTTAATCGACGTCACCGAAATTTCACCGGAAAAGCATACTCTACAAACTGTGTGAGGTACTCTATAAATTTCACAAGAAAGTCACTGCCAAATAAATGATGATAAGTAGTAGATAATAATGGTGCGTACTTAAATTATATTAAGTGTAACATACAAATTTTTCAATAAAAATTGTTGACAGCAACTCGAGGTTAAAAACTTATTAACCAACCCATACATTTAAGGGCAATTTAAAAATATGGTTTTCAGTGGTGCGTTTCAATTATAATTGAAAGTTTCTTTTTAATTTTGGCGAGATATGAATAATATGGTTATATCATTAAATTACAACAATAAATATATTTATACCATCAAGTATCTGTCATCTACATCGAGCTACATTAAAATATTGTCTCCAGAAGTCTATCAATAATTCCATATTTTTCATCTGAATGTTCTATAGCCCTCTTAGTTGTCACTTGTATACCGAATACTTAAATACAGTTTTCTTAAATTAACGACACAATTTAATTGGAATCGATATCTAATCGAATTGTAATGATTCTACTCTTAATGAAATGTAATATAATGCTAGAGATAAATTAATCCTAAATCGAATCAACCTACTCCAAACTATTCCTAGAATTTGTTCGAAATCACAATTTGAGAATGCCTTTTTCGAATGAAAATGTAGCATTTCTAAGAAACGAAGCTAAGTTAATTAATCACTGCCCAGAGAAATTCGTTGGGTTTACTTATTTTGCCAAAAATTCGTAATAAGAGCTTTCAATCTAACTTGAGTCTGAATGAGTGTTAAGTTACAAGCTCCTTTAGTGCTGATTACTCTGAAGTGAAATGTTATTTATGAAAAAAATTAATAGTTCCACGTACACAAGGCTGATAAGGCTTTAACTCTTAAATTTATTCTTTCAATATTCTCTATGTTGTACCTATCGTCATGTTGTGTCGACTTAAATTTTCATGACCATTTTATCGTTTTTCAAACGCTAGGAAAATCGTTGTAAGTAGTATAAAAAATCACGTGATATGCTCTATTTGAATATCTACTTTTACTTAGTGCAATATCAAGGCCTCATACATACCATACAAATGTACGTATTCGAATCAATGCCATTAAAATATATGTAGTGGGATCAGCGGTTGAATAAAAAATTACTAAAATTATTTTTGGACTTTTAAAATATGTTTTTCATCTTTGTATATTATAATTGTAGAGGAAAGTTTTAATTTTAATTATTACAAGTTTGGAAGATTGCTTATAAGCTAATCAAACAACAGTACTCTAACCATGTTATGACCATTGTATGGTGTCCGCGCTGGAAAATATTGAGAACTAATATAAAGTGAAGGTAATTGGACAATAATTAGTGCAAAATTTTATTTGGTTTTTATTTATTTTCACTTATTCAAGTATGGCGTAGTGATGGAATTTATTAAAGTGAAACCATATATGTAACTGGATAAAGGGTTAGTATGATATTTTTCAGTTTTTCGGCAATATGTAGCTCGTTACAACATAATTTGAGATTCTCTAAAAAATCGTTGTAAGCAATAACTTCGGCAACAAAAGTTATAAATATTTGAAATCTGGCCAAAAATATTGGGGACAAATTAACTTCAGTTGAATACTTTAAATTAATGCCGTCTGTTCACCTCTTGTAAGTATTCAAAAATAATATCTGAGCTTTATATTTCCACAGAAAAACTGAAATACCTGGTTAGATTTTTGATCGACGAGAATATTTGGTGGACTTTGAAGCTAAAACTTTGAGGAAAATACGTAATTTCTATGAAGCAGTCATCAATTATTTTAACAAAGTCTGAAAATCCTTTTAAATAATTCATATTTTAAGCTTTGCATCAATTCTAAAAGGCTACCCATGGGAATCAATGAAATTGTAATTTGGTAGTGAATGAAATACGTTTTTAAGGTGCGGTAAAAACTATTTTATACTGTAAGATTTATGTAAGAAAATATAGTGCTTTTCAGAAATCTGCATGCTGTTCCTATTTCCTGTAGACGAAATTCATAGGTCTTTTCATTTTATACCAATTACAAAACTGTCGCAAAACGTATTTAATGTCTTTAACCATATTTGTGCAAACCGACTTTTATTCAATTCGATTTAGTAAATTGTATTTCATACCATAGCAAACATGTTTAGAAATTTATATATTTGTAAGCATTTCGCGCTTCTAACAAGAGCGTAATTAATGAAATCTTTTATAGATATACAAAACTGAACAAATTAATTATAAAGAAAAATAATAGAATAGCTAAGTAAGATTATTAATTATTATTAATTTTTATTATGATCAGTAAGCCGACATAGACTTCATAAAATATAATGGATCCATTCTCAATTTATTACCGTCAAGATACCTAGTTGCTAATGGTCAAAGCCATTTAGAATATTAGACTACTCTACCCCATAATCAATAAACGTTTAAATATTGTCAGCAAGTGTTTTATAATTTAATCTATAATGAAAAGCACATTATGTCATTCATACTAGCTGTTGCTCGTCGCTGTCATACTATTCGTAATAATTTTGTAAACTGACCATGACGTCCCAGATAACCAAGCATCACAATTAAAAACCAAAAACAAAGAAAAGCATCTATTAATATAACAAGTTTTCCTAAAACTTTAAACCTCAAAAAAATCTCCATTTACCAATAAATTTAGTCCGCAGACGTCTTCGACGAGTATTTTAAATATTCACAATCCGTTGGGACGATTTATGCGCTTCAGATTCGCGAGCAAAATGAAAAGCATTCGGCGATGCATTATCGAACTGCGTGAACATACTTAATCACTGGAAGGCAGTCGGATAGTAAACTACTTGTAACACACACGTACAGCCTTAGATCTTGAATACATCAGTGTTGCTCGAAACGTTAGTGTCATTTGGTATACTAGAAATTAAGTTCGACGTAGAGTTGTAAATTTATCAGTAATGGATCTTTATTAAGTAATTATGTTGCAGTTACAGAGAAAAATGAACTTCATTCTACTAGATTGTGCCTCAAAACCTTTTCGTAAAATTTTGTTCTAGAGTTTACTGAAATGTTAAAAACATAAGATTATGATATAATAATAATAATAATAAAGCTTTATTAAATTCCATACAAAAAGTTACATTCATGCAACATGCAATAACAAATAAATAATAAATAACAACATTAATTAAAAAGGATGACATTCGTATACATTGTATAAAAAATTAAAATAGAATAGTAAAATTAATTAATGCTCATGATAATTTACATTGACAATTATTATATAAAATTTTTATATAATTTATTAATTTAGTTTATATGGACCCCTTAGGATAAAAAGCCTCCTCCAAAGCTTGCCATTCGTCTCTATCTTTGGCAGTTTGGAGCCACTCACAACCTGCTCTAGCCACGATCTCGTCAGCCCACCTGGCATTGGGTCTGCCTCTCGCTCTGATACCTTGTGGTCCCGTCCATTGGATGATTTTTTTTTTTGTGTCCACCTATTATCAGCGTACCTCGCCACGTGACCCGCACATCTCCATTTTCTTTGAAGAGAGTAGGTGAGTGCATCTGTTATACCCGTTCTTTTGCGGATGGTTTTATTTCTTATTTTTTCTTTTAATTTGATACCTAAGTAGCTTCTCCCCATTCTTCTCTGAGTGGTCTGAATTTTGCTACTAGTCTTAAGGTCAAACGTCCAGGTTTGGCAGCCCTAGGTGAGACACGGTAGAATCTCCGAGTCCATAACTGTCTTCTTGGTAGGCAGTGGTAGTTGCGACTTGAATAGGTACAAATATTGAAAATGTTTTTCTTTCTCCTTTCTTTGTTTTTCTTTAGAGGGTTTTGGTCGATCTCTCCCTCGATGACCAGCCGTATTGGGAGATGTTTATTGTTTTGAGTTTCGTGTGTTTTATGTTTTTTTTTGTTTTGGTTTTTGAAGGAGGCCTTGTAATTGATTGCTAGTTATTTTCATCGCTTACATCTTGTTCTTTGGTAGGGTTTTTACTTATCAAAAAATTCAGCATTCCGGGTTTCACAACTACCTCTGAGAAACTTGATGAACGTTGAGTGGTGGATGCACTGAGAGTCTTGCTCTTTTTGTGTGTTCGTGATCCCTGGGGTGTTTGGGATTTTAAGTTATTTTCAGGAGATGTTGAAAGGGTTCTTTTCTTGTTTCCTGTTGTGATTTCCGGGGTGTTTTTAAATATGATTCATTTATCGTATTTTATTATAGCTCTATTTCCTTTTTCTTTCTCGATTCTTACTTGTGTCTGCAATTCCTTTCTTTTCTCTAATACTTTTAGCGGATAATCTTCTTTTATGTAATATGCAGTGTCGTTGAGAGCTCGTTTTTGTTTGAGAATATTGATTTTTATTCCAGGTGTCGTAAATGTTATAGTGACAGGACGGGGTTTGTCTGCTCTTTTACCAATTCTTCTTATGGCTTGTAAGTCCTTACAGTTTATTTTCGTTGTGAAGTACTTGTTTATAAAGTTCATCATATTTTTTTCTAACTCTAATAGAACTGAAAAAATACTAGATTGCGCTGTCTAGCCTCGTTTTCTAAATAGTAAAGTTGCTTGCCTTGATTGTTTACTTTTTCTTAAAGTTTTTGCAGTTTGGTGTCCCAGACTTGGAGTTTTTGTCCATGCTTTCGTTGATATTTTTTATGATTTCCTCTGTTATTTTTTCTGCATTTTTTGAAATCATATTTTATTGTTCTTCCATGTCGTTTTGTATTTTTTGAAGTATTTTCATTATTTCCTCCATAGTCAGCAATCTATGTCTATAACGCCCTCTTGTGGTATTAGTGAAGAGCTTGGTAGACGTTCAATCATGTAGTTATGCACTTTGTCTAGTAGTATCTCCACTAGCCCCCAGATGGCAGTGCTAACGTACGCTAGTCGTCACTAGATGGCGTTAAAGGTTTTTGTTTGGCAAAGAAGTTTCTAGAAATTATGTTTGATGACTCATCTTGTAGATAGGTTTTAGGTTATTTTTTCTTTGTATCACTATTTTTCGTATCTAGCACTGAGTTCGCTTTCTTCATGTATTTAATGTTTTTCGTACTGCACTTTGTAGTCTCTTTAATGATATTTTTTGTTGTTTTAATAACTTTTTCTCACTATTAATGTTCTAATTAATTATCACAATTTCTTAAAAGTCACTTGGCATTCACTTTGTTCTTCATATTGTATCAGTGAATCGCACTTTAAGTTATAGTTTTTAGCACTTTTTACACTTTAAATACATATATTTTTAACGTAATTATTGCGGACACGAAGTAAGCCGTGGCACAGTGTCCGGCTCTCTTCTCATATTCTATAAGATTATAATTTAATATAATTATGAGATAGTATTCCTGTTATGTTATTTATTCAAACATAAAATTCGACCATTTATATTATATTGTAATTTAATTTTATCAGTCCGCACTACTTTTCACTGGTAACCCGTAAAAATATCCCCGTATATATATATATATATATATATATATATATATATATATATATATATATACATATATAGAAGATATTCCTTAAAAAATAGTAATTTTTATACCGTGAATAGAAACAAACTGCTATCCACTTACGGAAACATGTATTGTATTTAGTATATGAAAACACTATTTTCAATACTTGTTACATGTTTTTGTTTGGAATAATACCTTAATATAATAACAATTTAAAGTTATTTACATTCTTATTGTTAAACTACTGTTATTATTGGGTCCTTAGTAATGTACACACTGAAAATCATACATCGCCTTATTACCGAACTCTACGTTACTTCCAAGTAAATAAATAAATAAAATATTTGAATTCAATTTGCCCTCGTAGACGGTTATTTCATAATTAATATTATTAATATTTTACTTTCTCAGAAGCATTATAAGTTAATTATTCATTTTCCAACACACTTTTCATTTCGGTGGAAATTTCAATAAGATATTTGGTGTTTCCTTAAAATTTTGCTTCGATTGATCTCGAGTCGAACAACCAATATGTTGTACAATTACATTTTTATATTTTGCATATTATTATAAATAATTTATCTAACTTTATATCAACAATTAATATATGATAAAACGAGTAATTAATTCAAAATAGTCCTAAGAATACTTTATTCTATTAACTAAGCAAGTTTTGCTTTAGAGGGTTTCGATACATTCTTAACCGGTTATGTGTATACATCTGACTGTCCCATAGTTAATTTAATTTCTTGTTATTGTGGTTTTGGAATAAGGCGTCCTTTCTGTTAATCTAATGTGAAAATGTGTTAATTTCGTTACTTGAAACTAAAACCACCTTATGCTATTAATAAATTCGATACTTACGCCTAATATTTTACGCCTAATTATTCAAATTATTGGAAATATTTGTTAATCGAAAGTTACTAATTAGGAAATGGGTGGCTATGACAATGTATATACTCGATCATTTTTTAACAATACTGCAGATTAGAAAATAACTTGCAGAACTGAGAAAAAATGAGTTAGAACTAATTTTAATTCCAGAAAAAAGTATAATTTATATTGTCTCGGAGACACGTTCTTTCTTCTCACAACAAAACACGACAAAAGTTTTATGAAATATTATTAAAATCCCTTGCGAATATGCGCGTGCTATTTTTAACTAAACGGCATGTACACAGGTGATTGAAAACTCATACACTTTATTACAGCTGAGACACATAATAAACGAGATAACATGTCATCAAGTATACAGGTATATCTCACTACAAAAATAACTGCAATCTATACTCCACCAAATCATTAATGAAATTGCGTAGTACGAATATATTGAGATAGTCATAAAGAGTGTTGAAAATCTTTAATTCATTAACAAGCACAACATAAATATTTATTTATTTATATTTTGAGTATTTGCGCTTCGTTCGTCACTTAGACATTTATTTACTTTAATTATATTTTATTAATTTTTTTGAACATTATTTACTTCCAAATAATATATAATAAATATTACCAATGAAAAACGAAACTTGGTCTAAAGGTTTTAAAATCAGACGGCGGATTCACGTAAACAACGATCGACGAAAATAGCCACTTAATTCTTAACAGATTTGTGATTTCCTCCTATATTCCAAGAACTTCTGGATAAACCACATGTTTAAATAAATATTTCATCTTTTATAGTACCATATCGTTTTCAAATGAGAACTATGCTATCCCGAAATGTATCTTAATGAGAAGCTTTATTTTCTACCATTGCCATAAACTAATCAAAATTTTATAATGGATAAAATTATATTAACAATAATAAATTTTAAAATAAATGTACCAATTAGTCCTTCTGTAAACGAAAAGCTTTAACATAAACGCAGTCCACTTTAATATATTCGAAACGAAAAGCTTTAACATAAACACAGTACACTCCAATATGTTCAAAGTAATATGACGAATAAAATGATACTAGGAAAAATTAATTTTAAAATTAATGTAACATTTAATCCTTCAATAAGTGAATAGGTCTAACGTAAAGAAAATCTCAACAATATCCTGCAATGTAATTAGCAGCACACCAGATAAAAGACTATTATATTAAAATAAATTTACATATTAAAATAAACGTAATATGTTATCCAAAAATAAATAAAAAATTATCATAAATAAAATTGTTGGTCGCTAAATCCTTATAAAAGTGACATAATGGATAAAATAATATTAGGAAATATAAATGTAACATTTAATTCTTCAGTAAAAGCACAAGTTAACGATATCGCAACTTACCACTATAAATCATATTAAAGTGACATAGACAAAAACAATATTGACCAAAGTAAATATTAAATTGAATGTAAGATTTTATCCTATAATGAACGAAAAGATTAATATAAACTGATGAAAGTGCTACCTAGTGTAGCACTTTCATCATTTAATAATATTTGGAAATATAAATTTTAAAATAAATATGACAATACTTCGGCGAACGAACAAATTTAATATAAACTAAATCTTGTGTATACACTAGCTTAGATAGATTTCGCTTAGGTTTTTGCAGGTATTCTCTTTGTAAATATACATTTAGTTATAATAAAATCACGTCTAATGATCTAGAGTGACTTTCAACAAATTTATCTAATATTTTTTAGGAAAAAAACAATGCAAATACACGCATATTGCTTGTCAGTTTTGGGTGATTATTTCTTGTATTAAAATAATATTTAAATAATAAAGTAATACCGAATTAAAACGAAAATTTTTCGACGTACGATAAGGTTTAAAAGATATAAATTTACAAATAAAACACATAGTTTCTAAAAAAAATTTAAAAAAAAATTGGTTTAAGCGTGACGACACTGCAAATGGATGTTAAATATACAAACATGTAGATGTTTCTGATTTTAAACCTTACTGGAAAAGGCATCTCTTTGAACTTTGACTAAAACCATAAAAAAATTTAAAATATTGGAAGTAGCAACAAGTGGAATAAGTCAAACGTGCAGATACTTAGACGAAAATGTTAACAAATCTGACTTTAGCCAATCTCAAATCAACCCCCACGGAAGATACATAATAACTTCAAAAATTACCTTCCGGTCACGCAAACAAATCCACTGACATCGCCCTTCTGTCTACAAAATATCCTTCCAAGAATCCTCACCTTCTTTATTTGATTCATTATTTACGTTCAGGGATTCAAAAACCGTTCAAAAGGTAAACGATTTCGAGTAGACTTTCTTTCTACCTGCGGTCCCCATAACGACTCGCTTTATATGCGACAAGGACGTCACTCTAGCCTAAATGAGATACTGGGACTTCCGGTGTACTGGCCTGATATGGCGTGGCATTTACTGTCACAAACGGAGGGAAATATCTATCTCTGTAATTCATGATCATATATTTTAAAGTGTTTCACAAAAAGGGGCGATTCTCGCCTGCTAGACTGTTTGAATATATATAACGAAACGTAATTAATAATTTTCTGATACTTGCAATTTTCTTCGTATTAGATTAATTATTTTTAGACTTAAAAAAGTAACAGTAAACTAGCAATATTACATGCATAAATGAGTAGAGGCTGAATTCATGTCTTTTATCACGAGGTTTTAAGATGACGGTATATTTTTAAACGCGACGTGTCATTATATTACCACTGTTTGAAATTACAGAGTTTTGTAAATATGTAATGTCATAAAATGTATTTGTTTTACAATATGTTAGTATAAATACGAGAGTACTATTCATGAAAAATTGAGAAGAGAATGGAAAATATTATATAAACCTTAATGTTACCTATTTGTATATTTATCTATTTACTGTTAGTAAAATGTTGTATATTTTTGATAGTACGTCTATATAGTTCAGTCTATTGGCCTATTATCATATGACGACGCAAAGGATATCAGCCATAAAACAAAGTTAGTCGCCAAAAAATGCTCAAATATTTTAGCAATCGTGAAATGAATTTGAGTGAATCCACGAACAAAGTCCAATAGAGAATAAATTCTTGATTATATATAAAGGGTAAATTCTTGCGACAAATTTCATGAAAACGAAATATTTAAAACGATGGTTCAAATCTGGAGGATATTATCTATAAAAAATGGGCAAAGTGAAATTTTTAATTAATTATAATTAAAAGAGAGTGAAAACTTTAATTACTTTCCTCAGTAATTAATTTTCGTTAAAGTGTTCTGCTTGAACGATTAAATTGTCAGATTTCCAAATTATGTTTAATTTTAATCCTTTACTTTCAAATTAACTTCTTAGTATGTTGCAAAATTGCCAAACTAAAATTTCATTTTAAACATTGAAAGAAATATATTTAGATAAACTGAATATTGAGGCTGCAATATAAAATTAGGTAAGACTGTGTAAATAATGAGGTAAATCTTTAAAACAAATTTCTTTATTAAAATATATGAATTCTGTAAAGCCGATAAAGAAATAAAAATGAAGTTTCGAAAAAAGTTGAAAATCAAAAGGTATAGTTACATCGAATTGAGGGAATTGGTTTAATTAAATTTCTGGGAAACATGTTTGTTTCAATAAGTTTATCAGAAGACACACGGTGGAAATGAAACTTATGTTTTATATACAATATTTAAATTAAATACTCAATGAAATGATTATTAAATACTCAATGAATGAATTACAAGCCATAAAATTAAATTTAATTATGAATTAATAATTAAAAAATTCAAAATCCATACGGTAAGGTCGCACGAGTGACATTACATTGGTATTTTACTTATTGTTTAGAATTATTGAGTACGCATATATAACAAGAAATAGGCTGAAATGAACTAAGACGCACGGAATTGCCTAACCATTGGTGGTATATCAAGACGCATTGCCCAGTTTTTTTCCCGTATGATTTTTCATACTAAAGCGCGCCGTAAGTGAAATACACTTAAAAACCCAAATACGAGTTTTTCGGTGGCTAAAGTTAAGGATGTTTATTTCAAAATATATCTCCTATTTTGCAATTTCCTCTTACCTTGACTAGCGGGAAACCGAATAATACAGATAAATATATTCCATAATCAATTCAGATTACATTTATGTTATTAAACAGGATTTGTTCCCCGCTGAAACATTATATCAGCCATCTAGCAGAACGTCAATGTCATTAACCGATCTTAAGGTTTGCTAAATATGATGCCTCAGCGCTGGAGGGACTGCATATCCACTGCCACATATCCGTTATTAGCGGGTTGAAATATATTATTTACTGCAGGCTCCATCACATAAATCTCACGGGCGATAAAATTTTGATATAATATTATTTGTCAGTTCAATTACTCCTATCTATCAGGGCGCATAAGTTCGAAAAAATTAAGCAAATATGAAAATTATGCTATTCGTTTTCCTAGTTTTCAACTTATATTATAACTTGGTTTGTTATAATAACTTGTTTTTATACGTGACGGGCAGAGTGTGGCGACTGACACGGATCGCTTTATAAATTAGATAAATTGCATACGTGGAGTCGTATTGGCACAGGTTCGGCGTGATCAGTTACTCAACAGGCATTAGTTGTACAGAAATCATTCGAGTTCAAGATATATTTGGAAGAAAAAGTAGGTCAACTTTGACGGAAAATTCGAACCATAAAACACAAACGTACAGAATGGACACTACCCATACCAACCTATATAAAAAACACGTCACAATTTTTCATTCAGACTTTGGTTTCACAAATGCTATCAAAGTGGTTCCCATCTCTCCTTGACTCACCCCCCTCGCCTCACCCCGAACAATTGACCTGTAGAGAGTAAGATATTACGCCAATGCTCCCAGATAGCGTAATGTCTTACTCTCTATTGCTCATAGATCACTATCAAAGAAAAAAGTAATTTTATTTTTATATATTTATTAAAATTGTTTTAACAAAAATGTTTCACAACAGACAAAGTTAAGATATTAAAATACCATTTTTATAAAAATATATTTCAAAAAATTTAAGTAAATTTGAAAATACAGTTTTAAATATGGTCAGGATTCTACAAATAACTCTCTGGCTACTAGGTTGTAAATGCATATACGAATGTATATAACTCGTACATCTGAAAACAAACAAAAACTTGCACAAAGACAGACATGACTATGGAAATATTCATTCCGATATGAGGTATATTTTAAAACTTATTTTAAAACCCCACATTTGACCAACAACAAGTGATATTCCATGACATGATATATTTCCAAGTGCCACATGTCAGTATTATTACTCAACGCAAACCACAGTAAGGTGGTGGGTACATTTCATCAGGGTAGGAAAGAAAGAGGAAGTGGTGAAGTTAAGGAAATAGGTAAAATTTAGTAAAAACATAATACGATAATACTCACAATGGAGCATCTCCCCAGCATCTTTCTGGCGAGAGTGAGCAGGTGCCGGTACAGCCAAAAAACTTATTTTGTTCACAGTCATATAATTTTTGAAAGTGACATAATATTAAAAAAATAACTAAAGACCAAATATTTGTTTTAATCAGGCATCCACGTAATCCACGAAAGCTTTTGCACATTTGTCGATTGACAACGTTTCTAATGTAACTATTTAATGGTGATATCGGTCGCCATCTTTATCAGATCTGTTCACCAAGTTTTAAATCGCTCTCGAGATCTTTTGCCTTCAATCTGTCCCTGCATTACTAGACGCACTATCTAATTTTGTTTTCTGGATATATGTCAGAAAAATTTATCAATTCGCAATTTCACAGTGTACAAAAGTCTTTTTTTATTTTCAAATTCCTTATAATAAAGATATTGTTGAATATATTTGGCCTTAATTTTGTAGAAATTCATTATTCACAATTAAATGAAACTACGTGATGTAGTATTATTTCTACTTTCTTTAAGTTCTTTACCACGACCTAGGTTTCGTTGTATTACATCTTCAGGTGAGCTATTAGCAAAGATTGCTAATATTGCAAATCTTTGCTAATAGCCCACCTGAAGATGTTGTCATACAATGAAATCTAGGTCATGGTTAAGAATTTACGTTAAGTAGAAATAATATTATGTTACGTAATTTCATTTAGTTGTGAATAATCATTAATTAATATTCAAATTATTGAAGAAATTTGTTACTACGAAGGGAATATTTAATCGATGGTTTATTTATAAAATATTAAAATGATACCAAACGTATGGGACACTGCATATGTACCATTGTTGTCAAATAATAGCGCTGGTCTCTATATAAATTCAGGATTTACATGTTTGAAAACTTTAAGAAAATTTTGTATAGTTATCAAAAGGTCTGGTTAAAACTAACTTTAATCCTAAAATATTTACGTCGAGAGACAATTTACATTTTCAATAATTAAATTTTCCTAACGTACGGGGCCGGCAACTTGTTAATAGTTGCAAAATATAACAGCCCATAAATTTAACAATATGACACGACAACAACGAGCGAAGATTCTATACAACGAAACCTAGGTCGCGGTTAAGAATTTAAATAAAGTAGAAATGATACTACATCACGTAGTTTCATTTGGCTGTGAATAAAATTAAGTGATGATGTAAATATATCCAAAATTTGAATATTATTTATTGTCACATTTGCAAGTAATTGCATATAATAGCATTTTTTGCATATATTGCATATAATAGTGTGATTAAAAACAATGAAGACGAATAGTGGATGACTATGTATAATGGCAATATTCGTATTTTTTGCATTATATTACAGAACAATTGTCACCAAGAGGACTCGAAAGACTTGTATATTGAATTCTGTCAATTGATCAAAGATATCTTTTCAACAACCTTTTAAAACTTTTTTTATTTATCGTTTCAAGATTTTCAACGTGGATTTTGCTAACTTTGCTTTAGCGGTGATAAATTGAAAACGGAATCATTCAACTTTTAAGAAGTCCAATTCGGAAGTCCTTGAATTCGACTTATCTAATCTTAATCCTACTTGCAATTTTGACGTCGTGCTTAGTGATGAGGACATAAATAATTTGAGGAAAAGGAAGTAAAACACCCTAACAGATGGATAATACATATAACAGATCGATATACTTATAGGAGAATCTATTAATCATAATCTGTCCGCAATAGCTCTCTGCGAGACCCTACCATTGAAGGTATAGGGGCACAGTTAAGCACCGGATTTGTTCGCGCTCCACATTCAAACCCGTTTCAGCCATCAACAATATTTTCATATGTCGGTCATTTTTTAATTAATATCGCCGCTTGCTTACAAAATTACGTACTCGATGTTGCTGTCTGCCGTTAAACAAATTATGTACTAATCGCAAACTTCGGTGAAATCGGTTTCAAAGAATTATAATTCTAAGTTCCAGCCGATTTGGCATCGTTAGGTAGACGTATTTTTTTAATGAAGAATTGTATTTTGACTAACATAGGTTAGTTTAATGGAAGGGCGAATGTGTGAAGATGTTTAATTTGTTAGAGTATAATGTTAAATTATTTTACGATGTAATTAAATGATATTTAACTTACATGATCTTTCGAAAAGTAGTTTACTTGCTTGGAAAAATTGGAGTTAGTTATAATTACACTGTTCCGTTATATCTATGGGAGTATGAAAAGCTGTTTACAATTATAACACAAAAGTACACGTTTAGTAAGTGTATTATTTTCGTGTCTACAAGTAATATTTTAAACTCAAATAAAACCTCCGGAAGGAATAAAACTTCTCAAAATTCAAGTGTAAATGTCATGTTACATACTTAAAAATGTCTACTAACCTTTTAAACTTCAACATCTTTCAAATTTAATACAAAAAAGTACTTGTAACTTGACACTTCTGAATTTAACTCATTTTCCAGCCAAAATGGTTCTATCTAAAGAGATTAGGTTATCTAAATTTGGTGGAATTTCATGACTTTTTACTTAGAAATGATAAATCTAAATATTCAACATTTCCTACGATGTAACAAGCAAACGTCATCGAATTTTTTTATCACATATATACTTAATATAAAAATGTCGTCACCCATTTGGTGAGGTGTTTTAGCTTTATACAGTATTCAAGTAAGTCCTAAAATATTTTTTCAACAAATAAAAACATATCGTTAAAATGGAATAGTAAAGTGAAATATATTTATAATTTAACGAAAAAAAGACGTATCATTCATTTAGGACAAATTTTCCGTTTAGGAATACAGCACTAAATGCACTAATTGATAAATGATGCGCTGACCGTTCTTGCAATAATGAACATTTATTTTTGGAATAACCGATTTGTGTATATCAATAACTTGTAATAGCTTTAACGTTGACAGATCTAGATGATATTTAGACTGTTTTATAAACTTCGCCACCGTTTCTATTGCACAATCAAATTTTTACCAATAATGCACTTTCCGGTTCATTATGTCAATATCAAATTTCGAACTCGTATCTAGAAACTTCATTTTTATAACATCAGTAGAAATGACGAACCCCGAATATTCAATGGTCATGATTATAGGCAAACATTTCTATGGTAATCCGGCTAAAAGCAAAGAACCAGTCCACTCGTCACTTATTTTGAAACCCGTTCTTTTTTATTTCTGCGCTCTGTCCACCAGTTTAGTGACGTATATTGTCATGGTTTCATTGTTTACCATACTAATTGAAAACAAATTTCTCAATCTTGCACGTGTAGCCGGAGTGATAGAAAAGCGATTTTAACTACTTCCATATACTATAAACGGTCTTTTTATTTTAATGTGCAAATAAAAAGAGTTCAAAGGTCATAACAAGCTTTGCCTTTACTTTTTGACATCAACGGAATTGATATCAGCGGCGATAGCACCTTCGATTTGTGCAATGTCAACGTCTTGCAAAATCAAAAAATTTTCAGCCTCGAACCCTTTCTGTTTTAGCACATTCAAAATATAATTAACAGCCATTTCATAACGTGGTACCAATATTTTTAAAAAAGTATGGGTCTGAAGCCATAACCAAGTGAAACACCGTGCATATTGATAATATGTAGATTACGTATACAATTTCCTGAAACTCATCAAGAGTCTCAAATTTTATTAAAAAAGGTTTATAAACTAATTTTTCCGTATTCTGTAATCAACAAGAATAAAGGCCTAATTAATTTATTTATTTGTACACGCGGCGGAATTATTGCTATAAAAGCATTCTCTTCAAGTCAGTCCTATAAAAGCACTCTCTTCAAATCAGAAATGTAATTTATTATTTCAGAGGTAAACTACAAAAGTTTACATTATTGTAATTAAAAAAATATGTTTTAAAACAATGTTATGTAATTAAATTAATAGAAGAATAAGGATTGAACAGGATGTAAAAATAAAAAAGCGACGCAGGTTAAGTCAGTACAGCTATAATACTTTCAGACTATTTTGAGGGTATATAAATAGTGAATTTCTGACGTTAAAATCCAGAGTTCCACTACATATTGACGTAAAGATTAAATGAATATTGATATGAGGATGAACAAAATTTAGGAATGAAAAACATACGTAATTTTTACGTAATTGAAAAGAAAATGAACTTTTGGAGATTGTTTATTAGTTTAGTTGCTTCGTATAATGAAGTTTTATAAAGACAGCAAGATAGCAAAAAAATGTAGTAAAGAAGCTCATATTCCGCAAATACCGCGGAAATCCTAAAAACATTGGAACAACTTCTTCTTACGTGTGTACTACGGTAAAGGTTATATTATTTTCTTTCCCTTTGAAATTATTTAAACAAAGCTCTCATTTGGCATTTGGGTCCAGCTCTTAAACCTCTAAAAATCAGATTCCACTCTACTTTTAATTCAGTGGAGATCTGACAAAAAGGGAATATTAAACAACGTAACGCCGCAAATTATCTGATTTTAAGATAACCCATGTGACTAGTTCTCATTTATAAACAATTTTAATAATATGTACATAAATTAACATTTACCAAAAATATAATTCAAACGAGTTTAAAGATTAGAAAATAACAAATTTGTCTGTTGTGTTATGTATTTGAACATTAATTTAAGTAATCGAGAAAAACCCATCAGTTCAATAGCGTTTCAAAAAATGTAAAATTAATATATCACATAGAACACAAAACCCATTTTATCAATAGCGCCATCTCCCTAGGGCTCTCAAAATAAGTGTAAATCTGATTACGTTCTAGTTGTATTTTAAAGCGTCAGCGTGAATATAAGTTTAAATCAAAATAATTTGACTACATTAATATAGCTAAATAAATATGTACCATAATAATTGTAAGTCGGTATCGGTAACTTCAAAGGAATATTTAATAAAATAGAATTATTCATTAACAATATATTAAAACGGAATATTACTTACGCATGGAAAATGTCCCAGGAATTTTTAGGCATTCAAATTCCTACAACCATAAGTATAATAGTTCCTTATTATACAGTTATATGTATTCAATCCAAAAAAAAACAACCAAAAATATTTTTTCGTAATCTGTATTCGCTTTTGTTCAGAACAGCTAAAAACGAATGAAAGAATAATAAAATGGCCATCTATGGTAAAATGTCTAAGGTGTGATGTGATGCCTAAGGTAAAAAAGGGTCCTGGCAATTTATTACTCTCTTTTTTTTGGCACGTTTCATCATATAGCGATTAGAAGGAAAATAATATTACATCATGTAAATAAGTACGGGTCATCCATTTTCTTTCCCTTTCCCTACATTGCTTCATATCTCCTCTTTTTATAGATACTTTGATCGCATGGTGTTTCCATGCAGACACCCATCCAAGTACTAAACACACCAGACGTTGCTTAATTATAAAAATCGGACTAGTACCTGTTTTTTTCAGTCGCGTCACAGACGGATTTATTACTTTTTTATTAAGGTTAATGTTGGTTGTCATTGGTAAAAATTTAATCGCTTCAAAATTTCGAAGATGTTATGAGAGGTAATTAGCTAGATATAGCAGTGTTTGTAGCCTTTGGCGTAATTGTGGTCCTAAATTTATTCAGACCAGAATAAAGTACAAACAAATGTGGATGAAATGTCTGTATTATTATTGTAGCGACATACAAAACATATTTAAATAATAACTATGACCATAAACATTTTTGAGACTCCAACTATAAAAAAATATTGGATCAGCTCGACTGTGTTTTGCGACAAATTATGAACCCCGCTAAAAATTAATAAATAATGCACATTAAAATTATAGATATATATATATATATATATATATATATATATATATGTCCCACTCTTCTATAAGACAAGATTCTTTTAGAAAAAATATCTTCTGAAAAAGCATCGGTAACAATTTTTCACTGCATCTTACAATTATAGAACAATATTATTAAGCAATCAAAGATAGAACAAAAAAAATTGGATATTGTAATGGAACATTAGGTTCAATTGAAATTTTTCAGTTTCGTCAATAAAAATTAAGCTTTCTTGTGAAGTTTAATGTGTCACTTTTACTATTTTAATCAGAAATCAAGTTTTCGAATCAAATGGCTAATAATTGTGAAGGACAAAGCAAAACAGAGTGAATTCAATTACGTTTCACTACGGAATTTAAATACTAAATTAACCTTTAATACCTAAGTCTGTAGCTAGCAATTATTTATTTTCCAAAATAGCTTAAGGTTACTTGCAAATAGGATTTACTTCACGGACTTATTTAACATCTACCTACACGTTATATGTAGGAATATATATTAACAGAAAGTTACGAAAGAAAATATTTCTCCTTGAACCTTTATTAAATCCATTATAAAAATGTTGAGTGATGGAAGTAATATTACGTAGATTATTCCAAGCATGTAGATACTTACATAAAAAACTTAACCTATCTGAGTTAAGCTAATCTTAAACTTTTTACGCAGGTATTTGACAATCCCATATTACTTGCCGCCTACGTGAGCTAATCCAAAGCTAATACAAAATTTCCTTCCGAGAAACGTGAACTATGCTATTTGATTCATTATTTACGTGCAGTGATAATTCTAGACCCGTTCAAAAGGTAGACAACTTCTAGTCGACCTTCTAGATGTGGTCCTGTAACGATTCGTCTTATATTATCTAACCTGAATGAAGACTGAGACTGCCGGTGCGCCGGCCTGACGTGCGGATACTCATTTCCGCTTGCTGTCGAAAGACGACAAGAATATCTATCTCCGTAATTCGTGATCATATATTTTAAACAGTTTCATAAAAATGGGCGGATATCGCCTGTTGGGGCGTTTGAAGCCTTTCATAACGAAAAGGGAAATGTTTTTTAATTCTATAAGAATACTTTGACATTTGTAATTTTCCTCGTGTTTGATTAATCATATTTAGGCTTAAGAAATTTAACGTTAAATTTCTAATATTATATGTCCGAATGAGCAGAGGTTAAATTCATATCTTTTCTCACGAGTTGGTGGTACATTTTTAAATGCCATGTGTCATTTAAACTGTTTCAAATTACAGAATATCAAAAAACATCATTTTTTTACAATATATTAGTTGAATATTAGAATACTATTCATGAAAATTTGGACGAGGATGGAAAATATTTTTATAATTCTATATTATTTAGTAATGTATGGTCAATATGTAATTTTGGAAGCAATTAACACTAGTTTGAGTGAAAATTTGAAAATTAATGATAAAATCCACGTTTAGTTAACTTAATCGGCAGTTTTGTGGGTAGTGTACAAAAGTTATGTAATTTTCCTATATTCTTTATAACCTTTTTTCAGTTTATACGCATTGCGTACATTCTAAAGTTTGAGTTTGTTCAAATGTCTTTAATACATTTTTTATGTTCAAAAATAGAAATATAAAGGGTTTAAAGGTCATGCAGCAATTCATATCTCTCAAACAAAAGGAATTAAGACGGTTTAGTGACAAAATAATTATATTAAATTTATTAGTGAAATAACATAAAGATTTTGGAATATAAGCCTGTGTTTGGTACATCGCGTAAAGTTCCGTGTACAATGAATCTAGGAAATGTCTCTTGTTGTCGTCATTCTGACCCTTTGTCTACGTGTTGCAGTCTTCTAGGTAATTAATACAAATATTAAAATCACCATGTGGCATTTCTATGAATTTAATATTTGCAGAGACAGTGAGCATATAGATCTGGTCCAATGTCACGTGTATACGAAAAGAAGTTATGGTACCATGAATCAACACTAAAAATATTAATTTAAAATTGGTTAAAATGATACTTTGCATACTACATGATCTAAAATAACCAGTTTCAACATCGTTCATATAATGAATATGACGTAATCTTATATAAATATCTAATTATAATAATAACTAATTCACAATAAAGAATAGCATCACGGTCTACTTGATAAACAGCAACTTTGTTAAATTCTGCCTTCATTAATTTATATATTCACTTTAGAATAGTGCTTCACCACATTTTCTACAAAAATATTTTATTGTTCAAATTTTCTAACAAAATTGACCTTCCGTTTTTTCCAAATATATTTTGAACGCAAAAGATTTCTACACAACCAATGTAAGCTGAAGAACTGACCACATTGCACCTCTGCCGATTATACGTATATAATTTAGTCAATTTATAAAGGAACGGGTCCCGGGCACCTTTTTGACACTCCCTTCCCGTGCCGTTGGGGAAGTTTCAAAATTAAGTTGGATATATTTCACGCTCAAGGAAAACGATTTGCATAAATAAAATATTTGCTTAATTTTTCCAAATTTATCGCACTTATAGATACGTGTAATGAATTTGACAAATATCGTCATCAACAATCATTATCGTCGAGCGAAGCTCGTAAAATTTGTATAATGGAGTTCAGAATAAAAAATATATTTTCTCTCGCTAACAAGGGCTGCGCGGATCCAGTTCAGTTTAAACTAAATTAGGCTTTAGTCTCGGTGTCGAAGCAGCCTTTTTAGCAAACCTCAACATCAACTAATGATATTGGCATTCTATAGGATAATCGATACAATATGTCAGTGGCGCACAAAACTTATTTGATGAAGAAATGTAACAAAGATTTAATCTAAAATTAATGACTGTATATATTTTGTATGTATACATGCATTCCATTACCCAATTTGGTGTATCTTTTTCTTCCTCCATTTAAGAACTCTCTTTAATTTTATTATCAGACCAATCCGAACAAACGCTAAAATAACGTGAATGATATCAATGGATTTTAGCTATTAGTTTTTCAAAGGAAACCCCGGTAGTAAAAAAATCAATGTTTCTTTTTCTTCTGTTCTGTTTTCATAAAAAAGCAAAAGCTCTTTTAGGTTACGTTCAATAACTATATAACTAGTTAAAAAGTCTAAAGATTAATTAGGCTCTTAATAATTTAATTAAAATAAGTTCAAAAAGAAATTTAGATTCTTTCTTCCGTAGTTTCAACTTATGTTTAGAATAACCTTGGAGTTATATTTATTTTTATAATAATTACAATAATAAATAATAATGAAAATCACAATAATAAATTTAATTAAAAATAATAAAATGATACCCTTTTCAAATTCTTAAATTGCACCATGGTATTTCTTCAAATTCTCAATATTTAATTTGAGTTCGATAATCTTCAAATATAACTACGATATTATTTCTAAATGCAACGGATTTGTTTTATTAATTTTTTCAACAAAATAATGCCCTTCATAATGACCTATTGTTTTAAATATGTACATTTCATTATTATGAAATGTGTCTCAAGAATTTTTTTTTCTTTGCTACATTTTCTTTGCGGTTACACATAATTTAATTTCATTACACGAGAAGACCGTTCTGCTAAAATCATTCATTCTGATATTTTTAACAAAAACAGTTCTTCCTCTATACTTGAACTTATTTAAGTCAACCTGTTATAGTTGGATAAATAAAATGAGCTTTGTAACCATACTATTAATCAATATACAACATCACACAAACCATAAATAAATAAATAGACAACAGGTACACAAACAATTATAAAATTGGTAAAATTTCTTCACTGCTGAGAGCGTACAGTAACCATTCCCTCTGAAAATATTAGGGGAAAGTTGCAATCAATGGACCAGCACGTTCATTGGACCACGTTAGTATTTCAAAAACTTTGCATATGACAACGTGTCCAGTACGTTGCTGAGCAACGGTGCTGCACTTGATGTGTCCCCGCCAAATCTCAATCCCATCGCGATACGCAACAAGAAGTAACGTGTGCAACTGTGTTTATGGCGACCGTAATATTAAAATCGAACTGATGTAAATATCATTATACTTTCGTATGTTTAATTATTTACTAGATTATACCGGAAAATTTATTTATGATCACGTAAGCTATTATGAATCGTTCTTATTTCCCTACGTTTTTAAAATTTCCTTTATTTTGCATACTTATCTAGTTGCTATGAATTGACGTCAACGGTGACGCTATTAATGGATCGGTCCAACGAAAGAAATTAATACAATGTATTTGTAAACTAGAACTTTTTACCAATAATTTCATAATGAATATTTTGTCACTGTGGTATTCAAAACTATATAAATATATATAGTTTTGAATACCACAGTGACAAAATATGTATATAGGTATATATATATATATAGGTATAAATTTTAAACTAATTTTTTGAAAAATAGGACTATCTATATTCCTTTCTATTTTCTTACGCCCCGCGTTTTTCGTTTTAATTGTTATGCACTCGTTAGATACATTACTAAAATATTTTTAATACGTTACCTACTTCAACGGTTATTTGTTTTATTTTTAAATTTTTCAAAATGCCAACGGTGAAAAAAAAAGAAAAAAATATCCTTGGAATGAGGCGAGCATGAAACTCGCTATGGAATCTCTAAGAAAAAAAAACTGTTGGATTGAATGAAGCAAGTCGAATTTGTGGCGTTCTAGAAGTAACTTTCAAACGAAGGTTGGACGGAAAAACCAAAAAGCTTTGGAAGAATTTCAAATATAGTAAATAAAGAAGTTTTAGTAGTAAACTATGAAATAACATAATGCAGATTATTAGGTTATTGTAGATACTTAGATTAAAAATTTCAACTTATCTAACTTAAGCAAATCCTAAACCGACCCTCAAGATAGGTACATAACAATCTCATATTACTTGCCGCCTATGCAAGCTAATCCAAAGCCATCCCAACCCTATGCCTACAAAGTTTCCTTCCGAGAAACGTGAACTATGTTATTTGACCTTCATAGATTCAAGAACCGTTCAAAAGGTAAACAACTTCTAGTCGACCTTCTAGCTGTGGTCCCTATAACGATTCGCCTTATACGTGACAAGGACGTGACTCTAACCTGGATGAGGACTGAGACTTCCAGTGCGCCAGCCTGACGTGGCCGCTACTCATTTCCGCTTCTTGTCAAAAGGCGACGAAAATAACTGTCTCCGTAATTCATACTTATATATTTTTAAAAGTTTCATAAAAGACGGGCGGTTTTCGTCTGTTGGGGGTTTGAAGCTTTTCATGATGAAAACGGAAATAGTTTGTGATTTTATAAGAATACTTTGACACTTGTAATTATCCTCATGTTTGGTTAATCATTTTTAGGCTTAAGAAAATTAATATTAAATTGCTAATATTATATGTCTGAATGAGCAGAATTTTAATTCATATCTTTTCTCCCGAGGCCTTATGAGTTGGCGGTACATTTTTAAATGCCATATGTCATTATGTTGTAACTGTATGAAATTACAGAATATAATAAAATATCATTTTTTTACAATATCTTAGTTGAATATTAGAATACTACTGATGAAAATTTGGAGAAGAATGAAAAATATTTTTATAACTTAATAATATTTAGTAACGTGTAGTTTACAATATGGGATTTTGGAAGCAATTAACACTAGTTTGAGTGAAAATTTGAAAATGAATAATAAAATCCACGTGTTAACTACACGTGGATTTTATTATTCACTTAATCGGTAATTTGTGGGAAGTGTACAAAAATTATGTAATTTTTCCATATTTTTTTATAATCTATTTTCAGTTTATATGCATTGCGTACATGCTTAGGTTTGAGTTTGTTCAAATGTGCGTAGATTTTTAGACTTTTGATACTTTTTTTATGTTCAAAAGCAGAAATATAAAGGGTTTAAAGGTCGTGCAGCAATTCAGCGATATTATTTTTCTTATACTCTCAAATGAAGGGAATTAAGACGATTAGTAACAAAATAATTATGTTAAATTTATTAGTGAAGTTAGTTAATAGAATTAGTTATCAGTTAATAGAGTTAGTAGAATTAGTCATTCTAACCCTTTGTATGTCTACGTGTTGCAGTCTTCTAGATAATTAATACAAATATTAAAATCACCATGTGGCATTTCTATGAATTTAATATTTGCAGAGACAGTGAGCATATAGATCTGGTCCAATGTCACGTGTATACGAAAAGAAGTTATACTACTATGAATCAACACTAAAAATAATAATATAAAATTGGTTAAAATGATACTTTGCATACTACATGATCTAAAATAACCAGTTTCAACGTCGTTCATATAATGAATATGACGTAATCTTATATAAATATCTAATTATAATAATAACTAATTCACAATAAAGAATAGCATCACGGTCTACTTGATAAACAGCAACTTTGTTAAATTCTGCCTTCATTAATTTATATATTCACTTTAGAATAGTGCTTCACCACATTTTCTACAAAAATATTTTATTGTTCAAATTTTCTAACAAAATTGACCTTCCGTTTTTTCCAAATATATTTTGAACGCAAAAGATTTCTGCACAACCAATGTAAGCTGAAGAACTGACCACATTGCACCTCTGCCGATTATACGTATATAATTTAGTCAATTTATAAAGGAACGGGCCCTGGGGCACCTTTTTGACACTCCCTTCCCGCGCCGTTGGGGAAGTTTCAAAATTAAGTTGGATATATTTCACGCTCAAGGAAAATTATTTGCATAAACAAAATATTTGGTTATTTTTTTCGAATTTATCGCACTTATAGATACGTGTAATGAATTTGACAAATATTGTCATCGACAACCATTATCGCCGAGAAATTTATATAATGGAGTTCAGAATAAAAAATATATTTTCTCTCGCTAACAAGGGTTGCGCTGGTCCGGTTCAGTTTAAACTAAATTAGGCTTTAGTCTCGGTGCCGAAGCAGCCTTTTTAGCAAACCTCAACATTGACTAATGACATCGGCATTCTATAACATGCTCATTGATCATGATTCAGCGGCGTACAAAACTTATTTGATGAAGAAATGTAACACAAATTTAATTTACAATTAATGACGGTATACATTTTTTTGCATGTTCATGCATTCAATTTCCCTATTTGATAAAACTTTGTCTTCCCCCACTTAAAAACTTCCTTTAATTTTTATTATCAGACTAATCCGAACAAATATTAAAGTAACATGAATCATACCAATGGATTCCACCTATGAGTTTTTCAAAGGAAACCCTCGCGGCGCAACTCAGTATAAAAAAATATACGAGAGCAAACGAGCGGGAGCGACAGAGTCACTTATTCTACAGTGCCGTCAGTAGTTTTTTTTTACATAATCAGGACAAACGCCATCATTTTGATATAATCATTTGGTTTTTTTTTAAATATTGATATCTTTTGGATATACTCAGCGCTTTTTTAAATCACAAATTTATTTTTAGTATTCTTCTTATTATTTACACTGCCTTACCCAATTCTATGTCGTAGTGTCTATATTTAATTTAGCCAACGATAGCACATCCACAACGTGTACTGGTGTTCTATAATTTAATAAGTAGATGGTCGCACAGTCTGGAAACTTGTAGTTGGGCATCGATATCACCAGTACTATGACATAGAAACTCAGTGTTACTTTAGCGTTTTCTCTGTTTTTATAAGAAATGTGGAAAATATTTTTTACTCAAATAACACCAGGCGACGATCAATAGCTATTTTAGTTTACATTCAAAGAAGATACAGCAAGTTATAATGTTCAAATAGTAATTTGATGCTTAATAATTTAATCAAAATAATTTCAAAAAGAAATTTAGATTCCTTATTTCGTAGTTTTAAGTTATGTTTAGAATAAACTTGGAATTTATTTAATTTCTTAATAATTACAATATTAAATTAAAATTAAAAGGACAATAATAAATTTAAATAAATATAATAAAATGATACCCGTTACAAATTCTCAAATTGCACCACGGTATTTCTTCAATTTCTCAACATTTAATTTGAGTTCGATAATCTCCAAATACAACTACGATATTATTTTGAAATGCAACTACATTCTTTTGATTTTCTGTACTGACTAAATGGAATACTTTAAAAAAAATTAATCATTGAATAATGTAACAATTTTTTTTACTATGTTTATTATACCTACCTAAAAATTTGACTTTAGTTATACTATTATTTGATAAAAAATCAAATAATACCCTCCATAATGAGCTATCGTTTTAATATGTACATTTCATTATTATGAAGAATTAGTTCTTATTCTTTTCTAGATTTTCCTTGCGGTTTCACTCAATTTAAATTTGTTGCGCAAGAAGACCGTTCTGCTAAAATAATTCATTCAGACATTTTTGACAAAAAGAAATAGTTTTTGTCCTACACTTTAACTTATTTATGTCGTAGTAGTTGGCCAAATATTTTAAATTATTTGCGGCATGTAATAGTTAGCCAAATAAAATGAGCTTTGTAATCATAATATTAAACAATATACCGTATTACACAAACATTAAATAGATAAATGTAAAACAGGTACACAAAAAATTAAAACTGCGGATAGCATACAGTGACCATTCTCTCTGAAAAAATTAGAGGAAAGTTGCAATCAATGGATCAGCACCTTCATCGGACCACCTAAGTATTTCTAAAACTGTACACGTTATAACTTGTCCAATACGTTACTAAGCAGCGGTACGGTACTCGATGTGTCCCCGCCAAACTACGATCCCATCGCGATACGCGACAAGTGTCGTGTGCAATTGTGTTTATGGCAACCGGGATATTAAAGTCGAGCTACCAAGAAACTGACGTAAGTGTCATTATACTTTCGTATGCTTAATTATTTTATTAGATATCCTGAAAAATTTATTTATGATCACATAGGCTATTATAAATCGCATTTTTAACAAAAACACTTATTTTGCTTACTTACCTAGTTACTATCAATATATTTCAATGGTGACGCTGTCAATGAATGGACTGGTCCAATCAAAGAAACTTTCTAATACAATGTATTTGGAAACTAAAACTTTTTTTTAGATAAGATTTCATGATGATAATATTTTATCTCTGTGATTCTCAGTTTGAAATCATTTTATTTTTTCAAAGAATAGGACTATCTGTACTCCTTTCTATTTTTATATGGAACTATTTGTACTCATTTTTATTTTAAATTATTGTGTACTTGTACCTAATTACTTAAATATTTTTAAGAAGTTATCTACTTCCACAGTTATTTGTTTTAATTGAAAATTTTTCAGAATGCCGACAGAGAAAAAAAATAAAATATTATTCTAGGAATGAGGCTAATATGAAATTACCACACAATCTCTAAGAAAGAAAACTGTTGGATTAAACAAAGCAAGTAAAATTTGTGGCATTCCGAAAGCAACTTTAAAATGCAGATTGGATGGAAAAAATCAAAAAGCTATGGAAGAATTTCAAATAGTGGAATTCAAAGGCGATCCCCCTGAAGTTTTAGAAATTGAACTTGCGGAACACATCATTGGAACATTGGAATGGAGAATTCTTCATTTGACATAACTCCTAAAAATGTCAGGGAGCTTGCATTTGAATTAGCCGAGAAAAACAAAACAAAGCACCATTTTATTACAAACAAGAAATGTACAGGAAAAAATGGTATTATGTTTTTATGAAGCGCTCTCCACAGTTAAGTTTACGACAGTCAAGAGCCATATCTATGAATAGAGATGTAATAAGTGTTAGTAAGACGACAGTAAATAATTTTTTTGAAAAATTGACGACCATAATGCACAAGCATGATGTACATGACGCTCGACGTATTTTTAACATGGATGAAACAGACTTGTCAACTGTCCAGAAAGAAACTTAGAAACATTTTAGCTCAGACAGGTAAGCGCAAAGTGGGTTGAATTACTAGTGGGGAAAGGGATGTAACGATTACTGCTGTATGTTGCGCTAGTGCTACCGATTTATTGTACCACCCCTTATATTTTTCTAGCGTGAGAGATTAGAAGAAGAACCAAGGGCGCACCACCTGGAACAATGTTTACATTTAATCCTGATGGTGGTTTCATCAATAAAGAATTTTTTTTTGGTTATATTTCCTAGAAACTGTAAAACCGGTTTCAAAAAAAAATTTTGCTCACGCTGGACGGACAGACTATCCATACCAAAAATCTAGAGGCTATAAACTATGAAAAACACACAACTTTATTTTGCTTTCATTACCACCACGCGCAACACACAAATTGGAGCCGCTTGATGTGCCTTTATTAGAGTCGCTAAGCCCATATCTTACTAATGAAACAGATATATACCATACTAACAAAATAGCTGCGTCATAATCCTGGCCAAGTTGTGACTATTTTGCAAGTGTCTATGTTTTTTGAAAAAGCCTATTCTCAAGCTGCTTCCGTGGGTACAGACGCAAATAGCTTTTCAAAAACTCGCATATACCCACTGAACAAAGATATCTTTACTGACTATAAATTTATAACTTCTGAAGAAGAAACAGGCGAGAACTTCCCAGCTCACGACGAGAGAGATCCATTATAAAAGAAATGGAACCATTTGTAGCAGTGTCCATACCCAAGCTGAAGCAAAAAGTGCAAAAGGATTTGACGACAGTTGATACTCTAGCAATAGAATTAAAGAAGATAGGAAAGGTGCAAGTGCAAAAGAAAAAGAGCTTACTGCAGAAATCAACGAAAATGCAACTACAATAAACGCCAAGGCTCATAGATTGACAGGGCAGAATATTGAAGCTCCTCCAGCCAAAAGATCTAAATCAGCATCAAAATTCGAGTTTCATATTTACCAGATATCCCCAGAATCCAAGTTATTTTGCAAACAGTTACGCCAAAGTAGTCGCAAAGGACAAAATAGTATGGAATTGACCTCATCGCCATATAAATCCACCTTGGAGCAAGTGCAAGCTAAGGTTAAAAAAAAAAGTTGCAAAAACTAACTACTAAAAAAAATAACCAACCAACAACTAGTAAGATGACAAAGACAAAGGTAGACATTGAAAATTGGTTCTGCCAGCTTTGTCTTCAACGAGAAGTAGAAGACATGATAATTTGACCTATAAATTTTGTAAAGTCTGGGTACACGTGCATTGCGTGTGTATGAACAAGAACGTTGAAAAATTTATATGTCCTCTGTGTAGGACTTATTTGTATTTTAAGTTCATATATTTCAAACTACTCTTTGTTAAATTACTTACCAATCCATTATAAAGCATTTATTTTTAGTTAAAATGAAAAAAACTCAAATTATTTTCTTTTTAATTTTATGATTATACAAGTTATTAATATGTTTAAAACTCTATTAAAATTAAAATTACGAATGACTGACAAGAATTGTTCATCTCATGTTATTTGCCAAAGTTACTTATTATTATGTCAACTGGTAAAAACATGACACTTTATGATAATTGGCAAAAAAAGTGATCATTTTACTAAATATTCTTGTTATTGTGCATCTGATATTAATGCCAAAATAATTTTAGAAAATTTTAAAGTTAATTTTTAAAAAATGTTAATTTTGGTTAATATAATTATTATTCAAGAAAGACACATACGATAAATATTGTTAATTATTATTTTTTCTGCTTTAATTAATAAAAATGTGATTTCTGTTTTGGGTTTCATTTTAATCACCTTGATTAATTCTTTAACACAAACGTATCCAAGTCCATTAGTGGAATCTCGGTGAAAAAGGAAGCAAATCCTCAATAGATAGTATTTTAGTATATTTCAAAAACTATTAAACTACGATTGACAATAAATAGTGTACCATTAACATAGCAAAAACCAACATAAATCAACGACTCATTTTGTTTTATTGTGAGTATTTTGTGCGATATGATGCCATAAAGTTAAATAGTCCAATCATAGCAATCTTCGCTTAAGTTTATGTAGACGCTTCATAATATTGATATTGACTTTAATATTAATGAAATAAACTTATTTAACTATTAAATAAACTTAAACTTTTTAATTAATTTGGTCATTTTTTAAATAATGGTCACACATTAGTTTAAACTGCTTTCGAATCCATTATTAAATAACACTGAACTATAATAAAATTTTTCATTCTTCTTTCAATTTTTCACATTCATACTAAAATATTGTGAAAAATAATATTTTATAATATTCTGCAATTCGAACAGTTATAACATAATAACATAGTATTAACAAATACACCATGAACTTGTAAGGCTTCGTGAGTAAAAAAGTATGAATTAAGCCTGTGCCAGGCAATATTAGAAGTTTTATATTATTTTTCTTAAGCCTAAAAATAATTAATGTAAAACGAGGAAAATTACAACTGTCAAAAAATGTTTATAATATCACAAAATATTTCCCTTTTCGTTATAAAATGCTTTAAACTCTCTTACAGGCTAAAACTGCCCGTTTTAATAAATTGAAATGTAATATTCGCCACGTCACGCCGGCGTCTGGAAGTCTCAGTCCCTCGTTCAGACTAGAATCACGTCTTTGTCATGTAACAGCAAATCGTTACAGGAACCCCAGGTAGAACGTCGACTCGAAGTCGTCTTACCTTTTGAACGGTTCTTGAATCCCTGAAAGAAAATAATGAATCAAATAAAATGGTTGATTTTTCTCGGACAGTTACTATGTACACTGGGCCGGAATGGCAAAGGATTACCTAACATAGGCAGTAGGTAATATGATATTATTACACGCCTGCATTGAAGGTCTTTTTGAGATTAGTTTAAGGCATTTGGGTTAAGATTTTTCGTAAGTATCTACACATTTAAAATAATCGACGTTATGTTGCTTTCATTAATTTACATTTTTATTATGGTTTTAATAAAAGTTCTGACAGAAATATTTTCTGCGGAAAATTTTCTGTTAAAATCAGAAACATTAGCATATTCTTACATCTGACGTGTAGTTAGACTTCAAGAAAGTTCGTGAAATAAGTCTAATCTTCTAGTAACCTTAAACTGCTTTAGAAAATAAATAATATTTAAGAATCGTAGCTACTTCAAAGTGAATTCGACTAATATATAAGAGGCTGCAGACATATTTTGCTTTACCCTTTATAATTATCGGCAATTTGACACGGAGCTACTTATATAGTAATACAAATGCTTATTTCAGCATAATGATGCCAATATTGTTACACGATTATGTTATATTCGTTTTAGAAAGAAACATGTTAACTACTATGATTTACATTATTCAATTTAAAAAAAAAAGTTAACTTTACAGTAATATTCATGAAGAATAACTGGTTAAATGTGTGCCGTAATAGAAAGTAAAGTTCCATAGTTATCTTGAAAATGTCATCGCAACGTAACTGAAACAATTTGAAAGGTACTACACGTTAAATTTGATTAATTTATTCAGGTCTTGGAAAACCAAAAGAAAGGTAGCTCGTTACACTTCATTTAGAAGCTTAATATTAGTTCCAACCGAGGTTTAAAAATAGAAAACAACCTAAGTTTTATTTAAAATGAACTTTTCCACTTAATGAAATATGTAATATGTTTCACCTCCACTGAGTACATATACGGTCCTCCACTGAGTACACGTCAAATTTATATTAATTAATTGGAACCTCGAAATGAAGCACTTATTTCCAAAATTCTGTTTACCTTAGTCTAAAACTATAGAAACTACAAGTGTATTGCAGAGAAGTACAGACAGAGAGACGAACAGGTGTGACAAAATAAGGGGATTGCTATTTTTGCCATTTTTCTATGTAACCCAAAAAAGAAAGAAAAAATTATTAAATACAAAACTCAGTTTTATTAACCCTCGGGAACATATAATATTTAGACTGATTGCCAATAGACCAAACCGAAAAATTTTATTTCGCAATAATAGTCTATTGTAATATCCAAATTTCATATTTTCCTTGTACGTTTGAGTACTAAATAATATTGTTCTATATTTGTAAGGTGTAGTATGTATACACACACATATATATATATATATATATATATATATATATATATATATATATATATATATATATATCTATATATATATATATATATACATATTTTGATTCGCACTAGATATCAATATCAGCGGAGCTGGAGAAGCAATGACGACAAAATGTATTACCTCACTCAGACAAAGATTAGATATGTTTTCACTTCGCAGCGATTTGGTACCGGACAAGTAGGATGACCATCTTACCGATAAAACAACTACATTAAACGTAAAAAAATAATTTACATTCTGTTTAAGATCTGCATCTTTGATCAGCAAAAAGGTCTGACATATCTTTCTTTTATTCGGCTACATTTTTCAAAGAATTGAATATGGGACCATTGTTTTGATAAGATAAAACCAATGGACATAAAATTGTAATTTCTATTTTAATGTAATATAAAATAGAATTAAAATAGAGTAAATACGAGTAAAGTCAAAACTATAATTGGGCGCTAGGCTACAAACACTTATATAGATAACTCATTACTTCTATTGACATTGCAGGGATATTTAAGCAAATATATTTTTCACATAACGACCAATTAAAAATTTAACAAAAAAAACTGTCAAGTGCAAATGGAACAGCCACTACGTAGGTTCCGTATACGTTTAGGCATTTATAAAAATTTAATAGTACATGATATTTCTATTAAACTATTTAAAAATTAAATTTTTTTAAACGAAAATAATTGCACTTTCTCAGGCGCATATTTAAAAGAAAATACTTTTTTTATATCATATAACCGTAAATTAACGATTATCGGAATTTTTTCTTAATTTTTACTGTAAGACCTTACTTCTTGCTAAATTTCATGATTTTGGGTTAAAGGGTAATAAAAGTAAAATACCCTATAGATTTTAATTTATTTTCGAGTGTCAAAATGTACGGCATAAATGACAGTATTTTTAGTTTTTTTTTAAATTATGTTGACTCAGAAGCTCAATTTTTGACAGCTCAAAGCGACCGTAGATCTAAGAAAAACGGTCTTAGTATACGGATAAATAGGCGAATAACGAAGTGATCCTATAAGGGTTATTTTTTCCTTTTGAGGTATGGAACGCTAAAAAGCAATTAATACCTATGTGACGTTATTACACTCCAAATTCGTGTCAGGCGGAAAACATTGATTCTGGTTTGGTCAACAAAGTTAAGCAATATTTGGCGCGGTTAGCACATCCAACGGTCCAACTTACCTTAGTAGCAAATTTCATTACTTATCTTTTCAGGACTTAGAGATATTCTTCGAAAATATGCCTAGTCTCCTTTTTCCCAAACATAGAACTGTCCACACTATATAACATCCACTGAAACCTGCCAAATCAGATCAGAAATCTGTCAAACTTTTTGTCTTTATAAATGGAAATAAAATCAACAAGTAAATAAATACAAACGCTAAGATAAAAAAAACCAGTGTGCTTTAGACCACACGACGGAAGTAAAACTTCAAATTCACAAAATATGAACTTAAAATGAATTTACAATTTTATTCACTCTGTTCAAGAACGAAATGAAATTACAAAATAATCAAAAAATCACCGTTCGCGTAACGCTAGCAAACTCGCATATATATATATATATATATATATATATATATATATATATATATATATATATATATATATATTTCATGCACTGGCTATGAGAGGAAGAGAGAAAGAAAATGTGCGCGCGCATTGCTCTCTCTTGCTCCTATAGTGTGATAGGCTTGCACTGTGTCTTAGATATACGAAACATAACTGGCTATGAGAGAAAAAGAGAAAGAAAATGTGTGCTCGCACCTCGCTCTCTTGTCCCTACTATGCAAAATATATAAATTTATCTGCCATTTCTATAATTTCGATATAATAGATATATACTATAAAGGAGGTTAGTATATATTTTAACTAATGATCATTCCTTTCCAATTGACTTGATGTGTCTTGACGAAATAGAAAGGAAATCTTAAGAACGTAAATCACAAAAGCTTGCTTCACAAAAGCTTCTTGAAAAATTATCTTTCCCCTTTTAATATATACTACAAAAGAGAATCTTACTGAAAATGGTATTAATTCCTTGTCATGATATTAAACATTGTTCGCTTCACTTATTTTACATTAAGAAAACGAATCGCGTCGAAGACTATAAATGACTTTCGTTTATATTAAGGACGATTTTGTTTGTTCTTCATTTAAACTGAAAAATGGGACATTTAAAAAAAAATACTGAATTACTTGGGAAATTTCGGAGCTATTTGGAACTACTGATTTGACGCTTTTTAAATGTTAGGAAACCTGTTGTTTTTTGTTACTGCAGACTTAGCTGTTAGTTCTTGTTGGAACTCGAATAAATAACGAATAAATCTTATTTTGCTTATACCCCATACGCAAAATAGTATTTTTTTCTTTATAATGTGTCAGTAGGGAATGAGTTTTACGTCATAGGCACACAAAAAATGAGTGATGAAAACTGATGTTTTTTTACGGACAAACGTTTGGTGTAAATGGAGTTAGCAAATTTATTAGGAAGAAACGTTTTTTACGGTGACTAATTTTATTGTCATTAAATAAGTTTTGGCATTCCTAATCTTTGGAAGACAAGACTTCCGAGTGAAAGATATTTCGTATAATTAGTAGACTTACCTCAAAGCCACTTTTTACATGACTGCATAAAAAGGAGCGTTATTTGAGATTCATGTATGCAACAATGTGAGTTTGTTTATGCCTTTGTAGCGAAACAACGGCTCAAACTATATATATATACAGAATGTATATGTAAAATATACCGAATTTAACATTATTTATTAAAATAAAAGACATTAAATTGGTATATTGTCTCCAAACCTATAGTATATATGTTTCCAAATCAAAATCAAAATGGCATCGTAATATTTGAATCAATCTCAAAATTATAAACTTATAGCAAAACATATTGGACACTGGATGTGGTATCGTTATCAAAGTTCGTTTAGAAATTTCCCAAACATGTAATAATGTAGATATTTTTATACGAAAGAAAGGGAGAAACGATAAATAAAAATATCCTGTTATGCATCTCCCTGTTGGTAAATAATTTTCCCATACGGAGATTTTCAGAAAATAATTGATAATAATAGTTTTAAAAATAACAATAAGTATTTGCAGGTAATACCTACAAGTCGTTCGATTACGCTCAGTTCCACAATGGATTACGGCAGCCACGTGCCACATACGCAGTGATAGCAGATGTGAAAGCACATGTCATGCAAGTGTATGTCTCACAGCACTCTTTCCGTTTCAGAATTATGGTTACAAATCTTAATTACAGGAAATATTAGAATGATCAAGACCGAGCATGTCAATTACTTCTTGTAGTTCTAATCTTTATTAATATTGCTTTAAAATTTTGACAATTATTGTTTTAATATTTTCTGTTTCTAATAGAGACGTTTTGAGTTTTCTTTAGTAATTAAAGCTAATATATTACACAATACACTCTTGCATTCCCGTGTTTTATCACGAAAGAAAGCTGGTTACAGCATACATAAATCTTAATTATGAATATATAAATCACAAATCTTAGTTTAACCATATGGAGAAAATAAACAGAGAACTTGATGCGTTAACGGATTCAAAATTGTAATGTGAAGCGGTAAGATTATAGTTAAAGTTTGATCTTTATTAAATAAAACATGGAAGGTTTAAATTAGTAGAAGATTTTGATTTATTTCATGTAACAAATGGTCAGAGAATGACATCCGTTAAGTGTTTGAGTTATTGTATAGCGACGACATAGTACAATTCATAATAGATTTGACTAACTTGTACGCATTGTAGAAATATCACCTTCGAACAAGTGATGCGAATATAATAATTGCATGCATTCGTAAGATCTCTTATGTTTACGTTTTTATGGTATAATTAAAAACATCATCCACTATTTATACACAATATTGAAATGACATGAAAAATAAATTACGATCCATGGATATATTAAATTCTTAAAACGAAAGATTTTCTTTAATCAATTGCACTATATATTTAAATCTATGAACCAATAGGAGCTATTGTATTTTCAATAAGAGATCTAAAGTGTTTACACTATCCGCATATACATATTAGTTCGTGATGTGTCGTAGTCTTTTCCATAAGAACTTCCTGTCAGTAAAGCGGTTTTAGAGTTTTTCCTACCTGTTTTTTACATGTAACTTCTATATTTTCTGAACCACCCACATAATTTTTTTTTTCTCTATCAATTCAGTATTAAATGTATTCATATTAATTACAAAAAAAGGTTCATTGGAGACAATCAAATACAGTTACCCTCGATACTTTACGAACAAGTAAATGGTCTTTCAAAAAATCTCTCTTGTTTCTGAGGCACTGGAATTACGAGTAAGAAAAACTTCAGAGAAAAAACAAGATGGAAAATATTTATCAATTTTCTTGAAATAAGCGATTTTTATCTAGAATATTTCCAAATATAAACAAGAGTACCCTCGTAATCGTAATCCACGTAAAGTTGTACTTAAAATATATTCATTTTTAATGCATTATTAAATAAAATATTGGGAATACATCCATTCTAAATTTTCTTACTCCATAATTTCAAGTTCAGTATATAAAAAATCCTCTAATTTTCTCATAGTTTCACCATTAAAGAGATTCGCTATAAAGCAGGTTCAAATATATTTTACCTCATCATAAGTCCCTACAAATTCACTTGACATGCCTTAACACAATAGAAAGGAATCTTTTAGGATGTAAATCACAAAAGCTTACGTTGTAAAAGCTTGTTTAAAAATGAACTTTATCGGTTTAATATATATTACAAGAGAGAAGTCTATTGAAAGTGACATTCCTTTGTTCTCGTAATCTTAAACATTGTTCCCTTTACTTACTGAGAAAACGGATCGCGTAGAATACAATAATAAATGCCTTTCCTTATACATTAAGTATGACTTTGTTTGTCTTCACTTAAATTAAATAGCCCGACATTTACAAAGAATGACTGAAGACTATTTGAAACGAACTACGGTAAATTTGAAGCTCTTTGAATATTAAGAAAATCTTTTGTTTTTGTATCGGAGACTTAGTGATTATACTATTTTAGACACACAAATGGGACAAAGCGTATATAAGCAATATTTCTCTCTTTAAATTTGTGGAAATGTGTTAACGAGGAATCAATATTGCACTTTAGGCGAATACTCAAAAAATTAACATGGAAAATTCATTTTTGAAGTTGTACTTCTTTAAGCTCCTTATGAAAAAAAATGATGAGCGTGAATTTTACAATGCACGCGCACAATGCAACAAACATCAACAGAATGAAGTCGATCACTGAACATATATTTACATACGTGTAGTGACTGATACTATATTCAAGATCAATATTGATGTATTTTTAAATATGCTACACGTTCTGAATGTAACAATTGATGCGAATATTATAATTTCATACAGTCGTTACATCTCTTATCTTTAGGTTTTTACGGTATAAATACAAAGATTATCCACTATTTATGTGCAATGTTGAAGTGAAACGAAAAATAAATTAAGATCGAGGGAGGCATTAAATTCTTAAAACGTTAGTTTTGAAAAATTTAATTATACTACACGTGTTTTATTTTCATACAAATATAAGTTATATTTATGCTATAAAATAACTTTTTATTTATTATAATTTAATAGCTGCTCATATAATTAAACATATGTATTTATAATTATGTGGGCAGCTACTATATTTATTTTGATATTCGTAAAAAAAATAGTGCTCATAGGTTTTGTAAAACATATTTTAACTGTATTTCTCTAAGTGAGGTTTAATTCATTAGGAATTATAAATTATTATTTTATCATTTATTAAATACTTAACATTAATAAATTGCAATAAATTTTCAGCATATGCATTCATTTTCATTATTAATTAAAATTTATTTAGGTCGTTTTAGTAAATTTAATATTTCATTATGTACAAGTGTTACATGTTTATATTAAGTTGAATGTTGAGTTTTCATTTATATTTTTAAAATAATTACATTAAATTTAAAAAATTATTTTAAGTTTATTTTATGTAATTTGAAAAAAAACAACAGGTAATTATAATTAAAATAATATTATTAATATTAAAAATTTGGATTTAGATTTTACCAACCGTATTCATAACCACGCTCCAGTCATGTTACAATTTTATTTCCATTATTTATTTATGTGCTAAATAAAGTTATTCTTGTATTATGCCAAAGAATATATCGCTTCTAACATATAACTTCTAAGTTTAAAAATAAATCTAATATGTAACCTCAGTCGCGTGTACGTAAGTACACGCACTCATTTAAGAAAACACATCTTTTGTAACAGCTTTTCATAACAGCTTTTTCGACCATATTTATTTCCAATTCCGTGAGACAGTACAAGCTTTGTTATAATTTCGTCGCAGTAATGGGGCAAAATCATAAAAAATAAATCAAAAGAAACATACGTCATCATTAGAAAGATACATATTTCCAAACAAAGAAAAAATATTCTTATAAATTTAAAGAGATATTTTTCTTTATTTTAATCTGTGGACAAATGTACTGAAGTGCATGTGTAATTAAAAGTGCTAGTATGATATAACATACTTATTATTTTGCAATAATTCCTACTAAAATACGATAATGTGCTCTTTACCGCGATCCTGACGTACCTCATTTGTTTTCTCAATTGGTGCACAAGTCCTCATATGTGTTCATTTTTATTGGGTTTTTCAATATTTCTTCTGAAATCCTAAGTATAATCCAATATATACTTGAATGACAAGACATATAAAATAGGATAATAAATTCATAGAGTCGTTTTGAAATGTTTGTGTCCATATGAAATACGGATTGATGGCCGGTTTGACATATAACACAAGCAATACAAACAACATTTTCTTAATGTCACATATCACTCTCATTATAGAAGAGTTTTATTAGATGCTTTCCACAAAGATTTTTTCTAAAAAAAATCATGTATGTAAGATATTGGTTACGTAAAATTAAATATACCCATAGACGGGTGTTCTTATGTCACCATTCATTCAAATAACGATCGCTCGCAACCATACTAAGTTTGGTGGTCAGGTAAAATATCGACATGGCAGTTAATACACAATTAAATGAAATTAATAAATTAAATATCAAACAATCTAAATCCTTTAACAATATCCTTTCGATTCCAAGGCAAAATCGGTAAAGTTATTGTTTGCGAAGCGTCATTAGTGGATATTATAATATTGAAGTAGTGAGCCTGTATAAGGACAAAAAATAATTAGCGAATAAGTCGCAGGGAGCTCGTTATTTGTATCCATAACAACTATTGAACCCTAAGTAAATAAAATTGTAGGACTTGTCCGTCGTTAATTCTTGTCCGTCATTATTACTTCATTTATTTGTTATAGACATTTCATCTCAAGATGGCTTTTCATTGTTTGTTACTTCGTAAAGATTTATTTATGTAAAAGCTTGTTTCAGCTAATACTTCGATTGGTTTTGGCTGAATATTGATATTGGATGATTTCAAATTTCTTTTTTATTTATCCTGAGAGGAACGAAACTCTCATAGATAAATGTTTAAATTTTTTTCATAGAATAAATTTAAAAGTTATCCTTTTTTGCGTTTTGAAAATTTGAGCAATTTAAAAATATCTGAAAAGTTCATGTATCTTAAAATTACAATTTGCTGAAGCTTGTATTAACATATCTTTATTTTATGAAGCCGAGAACCGGACTATGTTAACATGCTAATTTAAATTATACTTAGGAGTAGTGCTGCATAATAATTACAGCTGAAAACCAGGAGTGCAACACGGTGCAAAGATAAGTTTGGGTGATACGGATAGATCTTAATAGAAGTAAGTCAAAAAAAATAGATCAGAAAATAATTAAAGATATAATAAACTTCATGTCGAAAGCGTTAACGTTAAACAAAATGCCAATAGACCATTCATTGGAAGATAATAGTTTTATTTTCTGATTACGCCAATGGTTATAGATAAGCGCTAATTAAAACATTTCTGATTCGCAATTTTTATGTTTCCTTAGAGACCACAGCCCACAGCGCCTTCGGGAACATAAGAAAGGTACTCTGCAATCGTAGACTTAAAGTAACACTGCGAATTAGTTTTCTCCGTGCTACATTTGACCAATATTTCTATACGGATGCAAAGTCTGGACTATTAAAGAATATCTCAGGAAACCTACAGAAATATTCAAAATGTTGCGCTGCAGACGTATAATGTCTACATCTTGGACCCAGAAAAATACCAATGGGGAAATTCTACGACGTGCTAGTCAGGAAACATCAGTTTTTGCCAATTCATTTGCCTGACAAGGTGTGCGTTAATGAATCTGCTCCAGTTGCTGATGCGCAATGATAGTTCCCAAATATCCGACTTTATGGACCAAACTGTTAGGTGAATTGTTCGATGAAACGGTAATTAAACAAAGAGAGATTAAGCAAGTCGCTAAAGCATAAAAATGAAATCCACCGAAATAGCTTATTGATTATACTTCTTAATAAATAGTCAGCGTGATCGCTTCGACGTTTTGAAATAAAGCATATTTACATGCCCGAAGATGTCGTTATTAAACTTAGCTCAGGATGCACTTCAGACCTGAACCAACGTGAGTTCTAATAACATCATCATCTAGTTGAAATCCTCAGAAACATAAATGTTTTTATTTTACAGAGGAAGTAATTCCTACGCTAATTACTGTATCTAACAGATAGACGATCTGCATAATATATTTTATTAAATATTATTAAAGGATCGATATTATTTTATACCTATGTTAAATGTATTGGATGGCGCAGACTTTTGGATATATCCTACAAGAAGAGGAGTCTAAATGCTAAACATCTCTACAAATAAAACCCAAATATGATGTATGCGCAACAGGAAAATATTTTCTCTAAATCTCGCAGAAACTCTTTGATTCATGAACTTGAAATATATTCTAAAAACTACCCGTAACATTATTTATACCTAAGCCAAGTTTCATTAAAATCCGTTCAGTAGTTTTTTTATGATACGTGCGCGTATAATAAACAAATGCGTGTGCGTATAATAAACAATTGCCGCAGGAATTCGTATGTTAGTAAAAACAATGTAACAGAAAATAAAACAAATCTGTAACGAGAAGAGCTAGTGATGAATTGAGTTTCTCCCCCAATTAATCGTCCGCTCTCCTCGTTATAGTTTTGTTTATCGTCACTGAGTGTGTCAATAAAAAGCAGTCCCCGAGTAAAAAATACACAGCTTATTTCAGCTTTCGTAATACTCTCAGTCAGTTTAGCGCATATTCATATCTAGGTATCAATGGTATTGAAACAATTAAAGTAACAATTTTCTACAACATTAATACGTCACGCAGACACTTATTTAGAATTTTTACTTTCGACCCACATAGTGACATGGTATTATGTTGTAAATAACAAAACAAATATAAACCTATCAATATTGATATAATGAGTAAATGAAATTGATTGCCCTGGTATGCTTTTGACATAATATCCAAAAAAACATTATTTTGAATTGTAAATGGGACGACAGGCCGTGGAAGCTTATTTTGATTCAGTTTAGTTTATTTTGTTAATATCATTTGTTCAGACGAACTAAAATTATCTCAAAAAATATTAGGTTAATAAATACATCATTGTTAAAGCAAATAAATAACTAAGAATAACACCTTCAAATTGTATAAGTCCAGCATATTTTTGGCACTAGATAGTAAAGTTTTACAGTTCAAAACCGTGGAGAAATATAGTAGACAAATTTTCATATTTAATACTGTTTTTTGTTATAATACAAGACTATACTCTATAGCTGCTCATAGTTTGGGTGTACACTTTTTTTTATAAAGACAGAAATATATATCGAAATCTTTCTGTCAATATGCCCGTTTGAAAGATAAATAAGACCATTCTTCTTGCATTTTATTTTCAAGCAGACCTTAAAAAAATCCATGGTACTTAAGCACTTAAAGATCGACCCGATTAAAAAAAATTACTTAAACAGCACATTAATTGAGATCTCCATATAAAGCATCTGATTGCAAAATTTCATGCACATAGGTCTAAATTTGTACAGAATGGAAGGATGCGATAAAGAGGGCGAAGATATGGACGGACATGAAAAAAATTTTCAAAATCCTATTTTCTCCACTCAGTTACGAAAACTTATAAAAATCAGAACAGTACAAAATTTACGACTTGATCAAATTTTCAAAGAAATTTGAGGAACTTAATGTGAAGAGGTTGATGAAAAAGCCATAATGAAACAGCTCTCCCATATTTTTAAAAATATGAAAATAAAAGACATTGCTTGTTAATGATTAACTTATGAGGTATAACGGTGTTTTTGATAGTGGAGCGGAGTAGGGTATTCAAAAGGATAAAGATCCCGTCTATTCAAAACACATTTCTCAAAAACCTTATTTTTCGACCAGTGATTATTGCTTTAAAATAAAGAAGTATGATCACTTTTTGTATGTTTGATTGTGATGTCATATACAATAAAATCACAACCCTGTCTAGAATATAATTTCTGTCTAAAAGTTGAATACTATATATATATAGTATTCAACTTTTAGACAGAAATGGAACTAATATTCTCTCTTGCTTTTTCAAATTAGTAAAGGTTTTGTAATTCTCTGAAAAAGTATTTCTACATCGCAAGCTTATTACAATTTCCATAACGGTTAAAATTCACTTTAAGTTGATAAATTTTGAAATGATTGTAAATTCGTAGATTCTCGTATAGGTTAATCGTTATAATAATTAAAATATTACTGTTTCTGGGTATGAAAGTTCTGCATACCTCAGTTCCGAATCAGAATATTTTCCGTAATAATATCATGACTTCGTTATTTTTTGTGTAAAATTACTTTAACTTTTGCGTGCAAATGTTACATTTACTTACCTTTGTTTTCGTAACCATTCATTCCAAAATTTTTTAATTAATTACAAATCAGCATACTATTGTAAAAATTATGGAGAAAATATGGCAAAAGATTAGTTAAAAAGAAAGGTAGAAAAAGGCAGTTGCCTATTATTTGTCAGTATTTATTTGCTTTATGTTAACAACCAAATACATTAAGATTTTATTAGTTGACTGCTAAGTTTATGATATTTTGGATGATATTTGCTTTCACAACTACCAGATAATAAAATTTCACAAACCTTGTAACAAAAAACTAACTAACCAGTTCAAAGAAAAAAAATTTCGGCGTTGCATCCGACACATAATGAAACACTATCTAATTTTACTGACATAGGTAAACACGTTTGGAATGATATGGAATATATATAAATCGTTATAATTAGAAAGGAATAAACATTACAGATATTGGGTGGGTGATGTTAAAATGTTTTCCGCCGATTTAACCATGAAGGGAAAAGGCGAGCGAAGGGAGGAAGTAGGTTAGTCGCCATTTTGAATCTGATATTACGTTTTAATTATAACCTCGTAACATTATATGAAAGCTGATAATTTCCCAGCTTAATAGGGATATAGAGATCGTTTTTAAGACTTTAATAACACTTATATTTTAATACATGTATATATATTGTCTGTTTTGATTTTGAATCAACAATTCATAACTGTACATTTACCTTACATTATGTACAATGAACTTTACTTGTACATAATATGTACATTTACGTTAACTCCAGATGCACCACATAACTCCTACGCATTTGTCGTTACAATGTATAATATTTGTCAACATCTCATTAAAATATTCGTGAAAAGAGATAGCTGTTAGAGATTGAATACTTTCTGATGATTTCGCTATTTGCAGTACAAAAACATTCATAAATATGTTTTAAATTCTCTTACTTCATTACGAAAATTAAACGCAACATTTAGTAGGAATTTATTTATTACAAAAATTAGTATGATCAAAAAAAGTACCACAATTTTTTTGTAAAAATATATAGAAATAGGAGCCATAACTTATTAATAATCCATAACTTATTAATTGTGATACATAATTTTAATATAACTCCAAGAGTAGAGGCAACATAACTAGGCTCCAATCTACAGATCTTTTTCCAGCTTGCCTCACAAATATATCGCAGTAGCCCAATAACCATATAACGTGTATTAATGAAACTTTCAGAATAAATTATTTAACAAATATTGACGCTAAATATATTCATATTTAGCGTCAATTTTGTAGAAATTCATTATTCACAATTAAATGAAACTACGTGATGTATTATTATTTCTACTTTCTTTAAGTTTTTTACCACGACCTAGGTTTCGTTGTATTACAACATCTTGAGATGGCTTATTAGCAAAAAATAACTATTAGTAACTTCCAACAGCATTTATACATTACATAAAACAATAGCGGCGGCCAGGTTTATGCGGATTTTCCCTTTGCTTACGTTAGTGAGTTTATTGTAGGAGAGCGGTGTAGTTTTTATTATGCTTTCAAAAGTATACATTATGCAAGTATTTTAGTGAGGGTAATAAATTAAATTAATGTTATTCTATGAGGTTATACAATGCAAATGTTTCCGTGTATGTAATAAAATCAAATAGATATTATTTTCAGTAATATATTTATACAATATTAAGGATATCTGATAGTTAGAACAAGGTTATACCACTAAATATACATATTTCCCTTAATATTTATTTATTTATTTATACGTATATATATATATATATATATATATATATATATATATGTATATATATATATATATATATATATATATATATGTATATATTTATTATCTAATTATTTTTATTTATTATTATTTTTTTATTTACATTTGTAGCCGGGCTGAAACAACTTGAAATGTACTGCGGTATCAATGTTGTCTAACAATATTATGCCTAGAAGATATTAAGTATAGGTGATGATATTATATTTAGTTGTTCATTTAATATATTAACATTGGTGTTTCTTTTATGTCTGTTTATTTCTAATGTTTCTAGGATATTAAAGTGCCTTTTGTATTTATTTGTAATATATAGGGAGCATTGTCAGTATGAGAGTGATGGCTATTTTCAATGGGGTGTTTTGCAAAATGAGATGTTTCTGGTTTGTTATTTCGTGAACACATTCTGTTGCTTGTCGAATTGTTGTTCTGTTGCATATCGAATTGTTGTGTGTTCGAACGAATTTGTTATTGTTCTGTGAACATATTGCCACGTGACGAAATAATAAACCAGACACATCTTCCAATACTGCTGGAAGTTCTTAATAGTAAATATAGTATATATGTAAAGTCCAAGACGATAAAGAGAGTACTAAAAATCAAAAAAAGCAAACGTTACAATAGAATAAAAAGCTTGAAATATAGTATTACTTAAATACTGTTCTCAATACGTGTAAAGCTCATATATAATATTAATTATTCTTTTGATGGGTACAGTCTATAAGATTCATAACGCTATGTAGAGAGGCGCCTAGAGCTTTTACTTATTTTGTGGTCTTTGAATCCACGTTACCTTGATCATGATTTTTACCAATATTTATATTAAAACGACTATCATTTATTAAGCAAACTATCACGTGGAGTGGGACGAATCTGACGGTGTTCCACATCATGACTGATATTCGTTGAATGCTGCTAAGGCTCATTATTTCAAGAAATGTGACTTTAATCATGTCTTAGCGTCATTTTTTTCCAAATTTTATTGAGAAATAGAAACGACTTTTTCTCGGTCATTTTTAAAAAAAAATTAGTTAACACAAGAATGTAGATTTTTTGCTTTTTTCGGCTTTAATTTGGGCCACCCAATGTCGTTGAAATCAAAAAGTGGTGACGTCTGACTTATTACCTTACCTCCAACCCCAAAAATTACCTTTAACTTCGAAAAATCAAGTCTTCTTACTTTATGTCTATGTTTCATAAAATATGTCAGTTTATCAAATATAATTAGTCAACATTCAGCACTTATTAATATCCTTTTATAAAATAGGCTGTTGAGGACGAAAACACATTAAATTGATTCCATAATTCCGTATTTCGGTATTCTAATATCGTTTTCATACGGAAGATAAGAAAGGAACGATACTCTATCTTATTAATATTACCCTTTTTCAATCGGATATACATCGGCATGTAGGTGACTCCTGTTTGTTAATAAGATAAATTATAATATTTGTCATTGACCCTTTGAATTTGAATGGTTAATAATTAAAGGGCGACAGGATAGAACAGAGAGCACCATTTGTGTTTATGAATAATACAAATGGTAATGTTTTTTCTAATTATGGGTCACCCCAAATTTTACAACGATGACATTTATTTCTACAGTAATTTGTTTTGTCGCGCCCGTCCTTCTTAGCGTTAGAAGCAATTATGTCATATGACGGTGAATAATTTGGGCAAAATTCGTATACCTATTATGATTTCGTTATTAATCGCTAATAATTTTCGATGACAATGAGGCGATTTCGATGACGTTAATAGCGTAAACTTGGAAAGAGAATAATTAACGTGGAAATGTAATTAACGATAAGCATATCTTGAAATAGCCGTCAACTGAAAGAGGGATACCGAGAGAATCTTAGAATCGTCTATTATATCAACGAATGTTTCTTGTTGCTTGAGCTTCGTCATAACACGAAGTAATAAATTAGTTTATTCCTCTATATTAATCCCAACATTGAAATAAAGGTGTTATTAAAATTTAGCTGTGCCATACTATTTGTGGTGTATCTGTTAAATATAATTAAAATCGCAACCTTGTTGAAGAACCACTTGTTCGTTATTCCTTTTCAATTATCTACAGATTAATTATTCAGACAAAAACACTGATATATTTAGACTTACCTTTCTTATGCAGAAAACGATTAGTTATAATTTTTTAATAGTTTTTCAACTTTCTTTAAAAATATTGTGAGTTAAAAACCCTTATAAGTTTCTAAATTTTTTTTTCTTTCGCGGACATAATATGCTTTTTGTATTTTCTTCCATTGATTTTCAAAGCATTGTTACAAAACATAAAATTCTTTGACTGTCACCTGCTACATTACACTTGTAATTTCGTTCTACGGTTCGTATCTACGGTGCGTAGATAGAACGAAATTACAAATGTATAGTTAAAGACAAAGATTAGTAAAAAATATCTCAAAACCATATTAATCAAGCTATACAAAAAAAAACCTAACATACGGCTGTAATCATTAAGGGAAAGTCAATTTTTTTTTCTTAGCTCAACTTTTGCAAAGTTAACTAAGTAACTCCTTCTGCATGACTCATGAGTTTCGGCATGCCTCGTTGGACGGCGTTATAGTAGCTGAGATGGGGAACAAAAATATGACCCAATTGACTGCCGTCGCTAACAAGAAAGGGGTAAACAGTTCAACGTTCTCAGACTCCAAAGAGAGAGAGGCCAATTAAAGCCTTATCTCAAAGATCAAAAACTATTTCTTTGTTGAAAGAACTGAGTAACTTTTCGAAATAAATTGTTTCACATTTCTAGAAATAAAGATATTATAAACATTGTTTTAGTAGGCTGTTTAATAGGCCATCTGCTACATTATTGCTGATCAGTTGCAAAATGAATCTAATTTTTTGAATTTAGCAAATAATATGACTTTGTGTTGAAAATCACGTAATTTTTATAAATAAGTCCATTTTACTGATCCAGTGAGATGGTTTTTAAAAACCCAATTTGTTTGAAAATCACTTCCTATCAGCTTAAGCCCATGGCAAGTGTTGGGAAAAATAAAGGCTGGTTTTATAAATAGGGGATGTTCATCCGTCCGTTCTTTTGCGTCCACTATACTGCTTTTTGCGTCCAAAATATCTAACTACAAATACTAAATTACCACAAGCTAATGAAACAATGAATATAGTCCTTTTAACATATCGAAGAACTCGTACAATTCTTTACGTTTACTCAATTAGAAATGAACCGTTCTTTAAATTAATGTCAGATATGTGGGGTATATTATTATGAGAATTTACATGTACATATTATAGATTATGTAAGGTAATTTAAAATCAATATTAAGTTTATCAAATGTTTAATGATTACACAACTTAGAAATAATCGATTCCACTGGTCGCTTTCCTATTCTGATGGTGTGTAAAAATAAATGTTTTTTTTTTAATTTATGTGTATAATTTAAAAAAATTTGCCAGTTGTCGACTAAAATCTCCTTACCGATAAATCCTCACGCACCATTTATTTGAAAACTTAATAGATGATGCACGAGGATTAATCGACTAAGAAGCTGTCGCAGAACTAATAATCGGCTTTCAATATTTTTTTTCGTGATGATGATACATTATCTATTAACAGTCATAACAATGGTTTCATTTATTTAAATAATTCTATCAATGAAATCACTTTCCTTATAAGTTCAGTTACAAATATTGTTAATATATTTATTAACTTTTCCAACTTGTTTCGATTACATTTTTCATTGACGAAATGTGAAAAATTTACTTAAATATGCAATTTTTGTTTGTTAATAATTATTAATTTCAAGTATATTTTAATCCATAAAATTAATTTCACAAATTTGTTAAAAATACCATGTCATGCGACGGCAACATCAAACGGCTGTCTCTTTTTACCTATTACCATGCAAGTGAAATGCGGGCAAAAGCTCAATAGTACCCGGTCGAAACACACATAGGTTACTACTACGCTTGCTCGACGCGGTGGGTGCACTAACATGCCACCAGATAGTTATGAATAGGTTGTATCTAGTGCACCTTTGCGTACTAATTTAAATAAAATAATTACGAATAGATCGTTTCAAATAGTAGTGCGTATAAATGGTAATGGTGTGTCTGACATCCAAGCCGTGGGTTTCGTAAAAGAAATTAAGTGTACTTTAATGTGGAATAAAATTATAAAAAAAACAAAAAATAAAACAGAACTACTCGTCCCACAACAAAATTTATCAATGCAATACGCCCAACAACATTTAAATGAAGGTGCTGGTTTAAAACACCTTCAACATATTTTCAGATGTTTCTCTTGTACCGGTCCAATAATTTCAGAAAAGAGACACGTGCGCTACTTGGAAACATAATATTTTACAAACAAGATTTTTAAAGGGGAAATGGTCTAAGGAACAGCAATTTAAATTTAAAAATAATGCCCCCTCCAAACAACAGCACATTAAAAGGAATGAGTGAAAAAAACGGTTTTGTTCAATGTTTAATTGGAATACCTCAACCTTCAAAAATTGTTATTTATCTTATTGTATGTTAGTTAAAATCTACTTATACGTATCTCCGTACGAAATTTATGTAGACTGGTTTATATCAATAGAAATTATATAATACTTTAATGGAAACTAAAATAAAAAACGTTTCTTTCGATTTATACAACGTAAAAATAAATTTATAAATATACTTGTTACGTTTGCAGTGCTAGTATATAATATGATATAAAAAAGTCTGGTAAAGCTTAGACATACCTCTAAGTTAATGAAAAACTCTTAACGAAAGGAACAAGCTAACTTTTCCTTCGAAAAATCAACGTGATTTACAATAATTCAAAAAATTGTCCTAAATTTAGATGTACAATTATTTTATTGGACATTAAATTTAAGATTACTAATCAGCCAAGAGTAAACGTATTCAATTGACATAAAACGAACAATAGCCGCATTAAACTGTATCAAATGAATGCAGAAAATTTTACCAAGCTTAAAGCGTAAAATTTTGCCAAGTTCGCTAAATTCTAACAACGAGTGTAGTATGAATCTAAACAGCAGCGTACTCTTAATATAGAAAAACTGAAATAATTTTATAGATCTGAAATTTAGCTATCTAAAGAAGTAAAAAAAAATTATTTTATCGCAAAGATATCTTTAAGAATTACAGAACAAAGATATATCTAAGCAAACAAATTAAAAAAATTAATGATGAGTTTGTATAATTTAAGTACATTTTAGAAAAATAAAAGTAAAAACAAAAATGAACATAACGCTTTAATCAGCTATAAGTTGGCAAGTTAAGTACGAATATTTATATATCCGTACATAAATTGTAAATAAAAAAAATGTTTATAAGATAGATAGATTGTCAGAGAACATTAGCATTTTTTAAAGAATACAATGATTTTTTAATTAACAAATAAAAAATTATTGCATTCTACCAAATTCAAATGTTCATAAAAACTACAACTGATATCTTAAAAAACTGCAACTGAACAGTCAATGTCGATTAAATAAAGTTACGAGTGTAATGACTACCATCTCAATTAATAAGTTATCGTCTTTATTAAACTTGCTGTTTCTATTTCTTAAAAAATAAATCACTTAACTTGTTCGTTTATAAGCCAATGGCTTTGATATTCCTAAACTTTTCAAAGTCCAGACTTTCCTACTTACCGTTTAAGAAATAATCGTAAATATTTTGCTTCAGAAATTTCATGCCTTGAAATCGCGCAACTAAACTAAATACATCACACTATCACTATCACGTTTCTTGTGTTCTTACATTAAAGAAAGCCAAATAGAAAGCTCATAAAAAAACAAACTCCTACTTGATTCACGTGAACTATCCACCGAGAACAAACAAAGAGACTCGTGTGCATTAGGAGATTTAAAAATATAACGTAAAACAACATAACTGTCATCAAAACTGGGCTCAAAGCTCCTTATCAGGCGAAAATTATTTTGAAGAACATCGAGGGTTTAAAGCAATTGTAAAGCCCAATTTGTTTAAAATTTAGGCAAAGTGATAACTGGATTAGCAAAGTATTATTACAAAAGCACGTCAAGTTTATTGGTACTTGAGTGATAATGACGTCGGTCTTGTATTAAGGACCGACGTAGACTTGAAGTTATTAATTTTAAATAAATGTTTGACGACTGGAAAGGTTTGATAAGACAAATTAATTAATTATTTGGAGAATTTCGTGAATGTTTAACGATGAAAGAGTCGTCAAACTAATTGCAATTAGATTTAAAATTACTATTTACAGAATTTTCTGAATTCATTTCATCAAATATCGATAGTCATTAACCTTTCACTACAATGAATAATTGGTTGAATACTTGCTCCACTGGTCCTATTTAGGATAACAGTCTTAAAGAATACTACCATGCAAGATAATTGGTGTACGATGATTTTTCTTGAAATTAGGTTTTTCCTATTTTCTGTTTTCCTGACTATTTTCTGTAAAAAACATGTTTTAAAACTTCATTTTAAATTTGTTTCCAATAATGAATAAACGTTTATACGTAGATTTATACTCGCTTCGACGTTTGTTTATATGCATTAATAAAAAAAATATACCTCCATTAGGGCGAATCCAGAAATAGGGGATGTTGGAAATATGAACAATTTTACTCTATTCATAATACACAACTATTCAACATTGCTAAAGATTTCTTACCAGTATATATGCCTACTATAAAATGTATTAATTGGGAAAAAAGATTTTTCAGTTATAATTAATTTCATTTCCTTTCTGTAAATAAAACCGTACCCAAAACGCATTTATGAAATATATGTGTAGCTTTATTTTTAAACCATTTATTCCAGTCATTTAATTAAAAAAAAAAACTAATAACTATTTTATAACTTTGTACGTACCAAGTTCTCGCGTTTATTAGGTTCTTTATTAGGTGTATAAATATTTTTTACGTCCAGGTTAAATAACAATATTTTTGTAATTATTGTGCAATGTTCGCTCGTTCTTCGTTTATTACCCTAAAACGATTAAAACGCTGAAAAATTAACAAACTTTGTTTAAATGTACCTTCAACAGGTAGCGGAAGTCAGCAAAGGGTTTTGCATGTGTTAAGATTAAAAAACCTACCCTAATCAAAGTAATCCGATTTTACTCCTAAGGAAATGAGGACTTAAAAATTCAATTTAACAGTAATAAAGTTTAATTTATTCTTCAGTAATAGACTTAAATTTATATGCTATTAAGGCAAATGCGATTACTGGATTAGCCAATTATTATTTCATAAGCTTGTGTTTTCTTCCTAGTTTAGTCCTATTTCATAAGCTTGTGTTTTCCCGCCATGTTTTCTCCCTAGTCTCTAATAGTAATGAAGATGTTGTCATATGAAACAATGTAATATTTGAGGATTTTGAGTTTAAGTAACGATTTTTAGTTTCTTATTTTCTATAGATATGAATTTAAATTTTGAAATGGTACATGAAACGAATTTTTTCCTTCTGCGACATTAGACTAAAGGGAAAAATGTTTAAACGCTTTTCGCATGTAAAAACGACAATTGAAACGAGGGGAAAGATCAAAATAAGCTACCATCTTAAGACTTATTTTGTTACTACATCTATCTCAAAATCGCCCTTACAAAAAAAACTATAATTTTGCTATAATAATTATCATGAGGCGAACGAAGCGAGCCATTTTATAAAAAAAATACATACATTTTTCAAAAAAATATGACACAACTAGATTTGAAATTAAACACAATTTATACAGTTATATCTAAATAGGTCTTTAATTAGCATTTCTGTAAAAAAAATATTTTTAACAAAATATTGATGAAAAATATTTATTACTCTAACATTACCAAATTAGTGTTACTAATACTATCTGTTAGATATTATAGGAATTTATAAGAATGTATACTGTGCTACGGAAAAATCTGTCATTGAGTTGACATTTAACGTATTTAATTTTTAGATTTTCTAAAACATATGGTAGAGTACATGTATCAGCTGAACAAGAGAATTAGATTGGAACTGTTCATACAAGTTGGTGAAATAATAAAAGTTATTGTATGTATAGGACGACAGAAAAGAAATCGAGATAAAGGAGTGTTATGAAAGCGACAACTTATTTAAGGTTTGTACTTCAAATGGAAGAATGGGTGGTACACTATGATTTATCAAAAATAAATTATAGCATTGCTATGCAAAATGGGTATGATAATAATATAAGGATACATTATCGACATTGGAGTAATTTAAGTGTATTGGTTCATGAAATATTTAAAATTATTGCAATTGAAATCATTTATATACTTATATCTTTAAATGTCTATAGAGCAAATCCTATTTGAATATTTATAAAGTGAAGAAGAATTAATAGGTAAGTGTATTATTTTTGGGTTTTAAAAATAGTCAAGTACTTAATTAGCTAATGTGATGTTACTCTTATTTAAATAATTGTATTATTTATATTAACAGAGCGAAATGACACAAAATCATAGGTTAACTGATTGTAAGGAACGCGAATGTCAATGTTCTTTGATGCGTGGTCCAGGGGATGGACAGAAAATAAATCGAAATAGAATTGCTTTCCTCCCTAAAAGATAGTCGGTGTTTTGAATATGTAGTTAATTTTGAAACTGCTCGAGCAAGCACAATTCACATATCTAAAATTTAATATAAGACAAAACTGCTGTAAATATTGGAGAAAAAAGAAACTTCTATTTGTTTAACGTATGTTGCGTTTTGTAAAGTAAACAATTTAGAAGGAATAGAATTAAAGAAGAGATTTCGTCTTGATAGACTTTGTAATATTAAAAATTTATGTAAGGTTTAAAAGTAAAAAAAAAATTAGTTTAAGGAATTTTGTACAAAATAAAAAATAAATTTAATTAATTTTGGCAAAATCATGCAACAAATATACCTAATATTTTTTTAATTACTTGACTTAAAGCAAGGATATTGATCATAGGTATTTCGTAAAATTCAAATTCTAATATTGTCATTTTTTAATTGTACGTACTATTTTTAGTAATAAAATTTTAAAAAGACATGCGAGGCTCATTTTATGATTCAAGCTTTATTGAAACAGCATGGGTAAAATTGTATTTGTTTTCGAGTCTTCTTCATTGTTAAATGTTTTAAATTGTTTAAGATGCTCTACTAAAGTAAAGCCTCTTAAACAAGTTAGCATTCTTAAATAAGTAGTAGTTTTCCAACTACTATATTTTACGCTAAACCCAAACGGTGAAAGGATTTTTAGTTACCAATAAATTTTAAATTTTTCAATAAGTATAGATGTACAAGACAAATTGTTATAAGAAAACGAATTTTTTTAATGTAAAATATAAGATGTAGTAGCCATATCAGTAATGTGTATTATTAGTCCCCTAAGTTTTCAATAAGTGCCATTTGATGGTGCTTATTACTAAACGAGACACACAAACTGAAGAGTAAGAGCTGGTTAATACATTTCACCATAAGAATTTGGAAATTGTATATAAGTTTGTGTGTGTTCATGTATATGTGTGAGTGACTGTATATATGAATGTAAACTAGTTAATGCGACAGTGCTAAACAAATTTTACACCGGCAGTGATCACAGATTAATTTGAGCCCAGGTTGCTGTAGAATCTAAGATGGATACCATTTCACTGTTTAAAAAGAAAACATCTCACGTAGGCTGGCTAAAACTAAATCTTCTTGTAGAAAATTACCGGAAAACAATTGTGAAACACTGAAATTTAATAAACTTAATAAACGACTTAATAAAATAGCTTTATAATCAGTACTGACTGTCACAAAAAGGGATCAAAGTAAGAACAATTAAATGAAACCAGAAATAAATAATTTGCTCGAAAAAAGACTCGAAATTATTTTTTAGAAAAGGACATATAAAGAGCAAATATTCGAATTTACAATCGAAAATTACAGGGAACCAAAGGATTTTACAAGCTGCCAAGCAATACATAAATTACAAAACTGAAGAATAAGGAAGGCAATCTGGTTACGGACAAAGCAAAACTGCTTCAAATAATTTAGGAATATTTTCAAAACGAAGAAAGAGCCTAGTAATTACAATCACTTCGAAATTACAAGTATAGGGACGTCGGAAATAATCGATATAATACGTGATGAAATCAGAATAGCCTTGCGTAAATTAAAAAAGCTGGGGGTGCCTGCTTGAAATTTGCTCACATACCTGTCTTCGGTGTTATTTTTTTATTTTTCATAACAAATATTACGTAATAATTGCAAAATAGTTATGCAATAATATGTTCTGGGAAATAAATTTTTTTGGACGTACTTTTCATTAATCATATTTTATTACATTAATACCCATAACCCAAATAAAAATTTAGTATCAATTTCGATTTCATCTAATTTAGGTTTTATTATAAGGGTAACGTTTCAATTATTAATTAGATAGAAATAAAAATCAGTATAGGTAGTCCATTTAGAAGCTCTATAAATTTTCGGAAAAATCGCTTCTATCATAATCATTATTATTCATAAGGCAAAAGACCACTAATTAATATATTGTCAGGTTTCACCCACAGAGTCCATTGCACAACCCGAATAAGAGTTATATCGTTTTAGTTTTTCTAATATTTTGCGGCACCGGTCTGCATTATCGCGTTTTTAACTTCGATCAAATCAAAGGTTATCCACCTAGTTTCCTAATGCCTTAATATTCATATAGCATTTTTCACTTGACTCATATCAACGGCTAAATCTTGTCTTCTAATTGATAATAATTTTTGTTCTCGATCTTTTTATCATAGTGAAAGGGCGTACTCTCTTTTTTGTAACCATTTGCATAATTTATTATGAAATGATTTAAATGTAGTTTGTGTCACTCATTTCTTGGTTACAGAAACTTGAAACCGAGGTAATCCTTAATACTTTTTAACACATACCTTACTCTCATTATTTTTTACAAAAAAATAAATCAATCAATTCTACAAACTTTAGTAATTTTTATAACTTGTTTTAATAAATGTTGACCCTTTCTTTGTTTTCATTGACGAAATAAATAATTTACACATTCAACTGCTGTAATATTATTAACATACTCAACTAGTCTAAAACAAAAAAATCTCTAGTCTTCCGGCGTTTGTTGACTCTATAGGGAGATGATGGTGATTTAGCCAGTTCTTAGGATGTATAAAGTTTTTTTTTGAGCAGAAGTTCAATTTGTGGCATGTGAAATACACGATAATTTTAAATTAGATAATTAAGTGTAACATACACAATTCAATATGTAATAATCTAAATTATATTTACATAATTTAGTACATATTCATATAATTTCATGAAATATACTACTACTATCCTGGAATGTTTGTCCCATTTACTTAGGATCAGCCTTCCTTGTCTTTTCTTTCACAGTCTGTGCCATCTTGGCCTCAATATAGGTTTCTTTCAGGTCTTTTTCGACCAAATGGAGGATGGATTTCCACGTCATTACTTCGTTATTGGCTAGTTTTGAGCAAGCTTCACCAATTGATTATCCGGGCATATCTGGGTATATTTATCAAAAGCATTTACCTATTATCGGAGCGACTTTAAAACTAGCTTTTGTGCATTAGTTTCTAATTTTATCTAGTGGACTGCTATCCGCGACAAGCGTAACATGCACATTTCTGTACCTTCAGATTGATTTTGCTGTTATTTATTGATCGTCCAACCTTTAGAACCGTAGAAAACTATAGGTCTTGGAACTGTTTTATAAGTTTTCTTCCACCTTTAAGTGGCATTCTTCTGTCGCTCATAACGCCTGTAAATTTTCTCTATTTGAGCCAGACTTTTGTAGTTCTATGAGCCACTTCGCTATCAACTTTATCATTATTACCTAAGATTGAGTTTAAATATTTAAATTGGGTCACTGTGGTAATCACATATTTTCTATGAAGATCTTCATGTTATCTGAATTTATGGTGGCGTCAAAAACAAACGGCATATATTCTGTCTTCTTTCTGCTCATTTTTAGACCCTTTTCTTCCAGTGTCTCTATCTAGGAGTCGAAGTTTTGTTCGAGGTCGTCTATGTTGTCGGAGATCAATATAATATTGTCCGCGTATAGAATATTCCACGACAAAGCATTTTGACAGTGTTTATTCATATGGTCCAGGATAGTATTGAACAGCATTGGGGTGAGTGCAGAGCCTTGATACACTTAATCTTCTGCGTCAAAATTGTTACTTGAGCTTACAAGACTTAGAACTTCGGTAGTGATGGATTTTTATGTCTTGAGTAAATCTGATATAATTTTCAAGTACTAGTCGCTGCCTGAGTTATTCACAGATCAGATCCCGGGGAATATAATTTAATTCATTTTCCAAATCTATAAAAACCATATGTAAGTTTTTTTTTGTCCGTTTTTGCCTTTTCCAGCATTATTTGAACCACTTAAATTAAATCTAATATGCTTATCTCAGTTAAAAATTCACATTGATTAGAAGTCAAACTTCAATATTTGTTTAAGATTTGCTTCTTTATTTTGAGGGTATGTGAGATAATTTTAATAACCCTGTAAATATCGTACTCTTTAACATCCCCTTTTTGCTTGTAAAATGGCCTGAGCAGACTATGTTACCATGAGTTATACTATCCGTGTTGTACTACCTAAAATTTGTTTGTTATACAGTTCATGTAGCCAGTGCACTCCCTAGTTGTCAAGGTATTTTCAGACTTCCACTGATACTCCTTATATCCTTGAACTGCTTCAGGTCAGCAGTATACCTGTTTTTTGAGATAAGATATATTTAAAAGTAGTTTATAATATTCTTTCCACCTATTTTCTCCTATGTTAGAAATTTAATATTTTTATCATTTATATATTTTATGGCTGTTATATCTTAATACCATAATCGTGTATTTTTGCAATTATATGTATATAAAAGTTTTAATTGGCTGAATATAATGTATCATAGAAATTAATGTTGACCTTGCTGTCGATATTTCTACGTAATTCTTAGTTTCAATCTGTTCTAAATCGATATTGTACTCCGTAGTCTAACATTGCTTGGAAGCATCCTTTTTGGCTATCACGGCGTCTTTGATTTTTAAGCTCTACCGCTGACTTTCTTTGTTAGTTCCCATTTTATTTCTTATCCTACCTACACAAATCTTCATTTTGCCTATTCATACTCTTACAAAATAGTGCCACGTTTCATTACATAAAAGCTCCTTTGTGTTCTTGGTGCTTAATTGTAGTTTTAAAATAAAAGGTTCACCGTATAAAAGGTTCACCTGCTTGTTCTGTTAACATTCTCCGTTTAATTTTGGTGTTAATTTTCGAATTAATTTTATTGCCCTAGGAAGTTTGCACGTATTGACCAGAATCCTATGCTGCTTCGTATACGGGCTCCGGATATGACCTCGTAATTCTTGTAATTACCCAAATTAATGAAATACGTTCGTCAATTAACATTTATTAATATATCTTAAAAACAAATAAATCGAATATTTATATATGTTAAAAACAAATAAACTGAGGAATTATTTACCTGTAAATTTTAAATTAGTTTAGAAAAAATAATATTTAAATATGAATTATCAAAAAATACGGCATAGATAAGCAAGCAGCAATCTAGAAAGATTTTTTCAAATTTCAACAAACAAAATTCATCAAACTTTGAATTAAAGTTGTGTGCAGATTAAATCCTCTGAAAATAACACTAAAATAAAAACCTAAGATTGTTACACATAAAAGCTATTGGTTACAGTTTTAAGAATAAGTTTTCCAATCAAATTTTTATGAGACGTACTTTTTAGAAAATTTTCGGAGATAAAAAATATTTCTTCAATAATATTACGTTAAATGAACCCATGTTAGATACTACTAATAAATATGTTATGCAAAAAAAGATAAGTATGAGGGGTGTAATGTTAAAAAAAGTTTATTTTAATTTCCTGAATTGTTTTTTTCACTTCTACTTTTACACAAAAAGTACTTTTTGTTTTCATGTATTTTCTTTCATTTACAAAAGCAGATACTTTAAGTTTCAAAACATTGCTACAATAGAAGATGAACTTTGAATGCAAGATCACGGTTAAACTTTTGTACATAGAAAGAATAAAATTACTAGTGTTGAACACTAAAAAAATATTATAAAAAAGACATCTAATCAGTATGGATCGACCTATAGAAAACATTACACTCGACTGTGTCTGTCGAGGGTGAGTTTGATTTTTCTCCCCTCAGCTTCGCGACTAAGTAACTCATTAGTATGACTACTGAGTTCCAGCATGCCTCGTTGGGCGGTGTCGGTACAGGGGCTAAGGCGGAGGACAAAAACGTTACTCGAGTTTAGTCATCTGGCCGCAATAAGTTTACCAATTAACTACCCCTATCGACAAAAAAGAGGTAACTAGTTCCGAGTATATAACACCAAGGAAACGGTAGTTATTATTGAGCTCTTTCCGTTTTAGAAAATATTTCCCCCGTTTTATCGAATGGTCGCTGGCAATAAAGCAAAGGTGTACTCATTTCAACATTTAGTTGAAATGAGTACACCTTTGCTAACTTCACTTTTAGTTTTCCGATATACTATAACTAAATAAACACCGTAATATTTAGTTATAGTATATCGGAAAACTAAATGTGAAGTTAGTTCCGTTTATTTTAACTTTCATTTACATTAGACCTCACATCGACTGGTACTCGATTCCAAAAAAGGAAGATTTTGTATTCAGCCCTATGGTATTTTAATTTTAATTTTCGTTTATGCTTAATTTTTTTTTATCTAAACCAATGTGAAAACACATAATAGACAAGAAAAAATTACATATACTAAACTACGTAAAAGTTTCAAAATATATATTTCAAAACTAGATTTATTTACAGTTGTAGGTTATCCTTGTATTCATTATATAATTTATATTTAGATATTATCATAGAAGAAAGAATTTATTAACCTTTTTAAAGCTTTAGTTTATATTTATTCTTATGGAATATTGTATATATAAATCCATGAATTTTCAAAAACTGCTCTCAAAAACTCTTTCCGAAAACAGAAGTCAAAAGACAGAAAAATTTCTTTGAAGAAATATTGCTCCTAAGAATACGTCAGTATTAGTTTATAAAATACGTTTCTCCAATATTTTTTGTCTTTGCGAACATTTCAAAGCTAAATATCTGGTGAATAGTTGGTAATGGGAGAAAAATAAGCACATAATTTTTTTAGACGTTCAATTTCAAAAAAATGTTTAAAGTTGTACAACCTAATGTTTACTAGTTGTAGTGCGTTAAACTTTACAAAAAAATACTATTTCGCAAACTACCGATTAAACGTTGAAATAACAAACAGTAGTTTTGCAGAGAGCTGCATCTTCTATAATTTTGTCAAAAACACTATTTTGTAACATTCATAGTTAACAAGAAAGCGGAAACAAAAATTTTAAAAAAGAGGTTTGCCAAATATCGTATTAAATTATTTATTACACGGAAAAAGGGAACGTTTTTTTTTGAGTACTACATTGCCTACAATCATTACTTAAAATGTTTTTGTGGCATCAATAGTTTATGAAATACAGTAAACTCATAAAAATATATTTCTCCAAATATCTACTTTGTTTTTCTAAATACCTCACACACTCTTCATCGTACTTCAAAAAAAAAGGTAGAAATAAATGTAAATGTAACATACACTTCCAAAAGTTACACCGCTTCCTATTGCAAACATAATATATACTTTCGTAGCGACTACCCCTGTTAAGTGTCTGTAACTTCGCAACCCTCAACCGTTACGTATTATTTAGTCGTAAATTTTCACCGCTTGTAATTTCTACCCGTTGATTAAGGCGGTCACCTTGTCGGGTCCTTAAAGCCTTAAGGTCGCCTTTTCGCGGACATTATTCTAAAGTATCGCGTTCAAAGGTGAGGGCGGAGCGTAACAAGCTGTGTCGCTATCCCTTTTCTGTTGTTTTACAAGTAGTTGGTGGTGTAATTTACCAAACACGGAAAATGGAAACTTGGTCTTTGTGTCATAATATATTATTATATATGGCAATACAGGGTTGTTGTGACGACATAGTTCGATTTGTTGAATTGACAAGTATATGCTAATTTAATTTTTCTTTGCGTTTAAATAATACAATATTAATAGTAATTTCGAAGCCATACGAATATTATTTAAATACACAGAATTTAATTTTAAAGTTCTAGTACAGATTCCGCTTACTTTTTAGAGTTTCATTCCGGAAAGAAATAATTACATTAATAGCATTTTAAACAATTGAATAACAAAATACAGGTCAGAACAAAATATGGAGTTTTTAAAGCTAAACAGCAAAACAGGATCTCATTTCATTTAAAAAAAATTATCTTATTTCAATCTACTATTAACTGCCTTGGAAAGCTAAACTTTGCGATTTGTGAATTGCACTTAGGTAAATTTAAAACAAACAATACGCCAATTTATTTTTTTTTTGCTTTGTTTTGTTAATAAAGAAAACAATTGCTTTAAACTATTAAAATGAGTGACAACGAAAGGCATTGCTCATGTGAACGTGATATTCCATTGTCTTAAACTTAATTGAGCTAACTTCTCATTTTCAAGTATAGGTTAACATTACATTATAAGTATATATACAGACTGATGTTAAATTGACAAAGCAAGTTGACTTCTATGAGTTCCTAAGTACAAAATAAGCCCATTATAATTGACTGATTTGTTTTTTTGTATGAATTTAATTGATTGAGGCGAGGTATCATAAAAGCTACAGCTGACGCGACGCACCAACACCTCATCCAGTTTTGAGTAGTGAGGATACAAATATTATTTCGCAGAAAGAAATAACTATTATACTGGCCAATTTTAATTTTATAACTTATTATCATTTGACAGTTTCGAGAGAAATCCGAAAAATATTGTATTGTCTAATTATTGACATTTAAACTAACATATGACACACACCCGCATGTATATATATATATATATATATGTGTGTGTGTGTGTGTATATATATATATATATGTTTGTGTGTGTGTGTGTGTGTTTGTGTATACTTATTTATATACAGATACTTATTCACAAACCAATGATGAAAAAGTTACTTCCTCGTACACACCTTATAAATTTAGCGTTGGAACTGCATATTTAAAAAATTGTTTGTATTCTTTTTCACCTTTCAAAGCAGCCACTTACGAAATATTGCAAGTACACGGTAATATTTCTCAGTTGTTACCAGTTATTGGTTGTAATTATATCTCTAAATATATATTCATCAAGTCTTTAAGTATAAAAAGCATTAATTAATCATGCAAATGGTAATAAATACAAACAGTTATAATAATCATAGAGAAAAAAGAGTAAGAAAATATTATGCTATTAAGCAATTTAGAAAATATCGTAGTAATAATTTTATTTACAGATTGTAATAAAAATAATTAAATACGTTAAATAAAATGCAACACCAGTTTTCATTTGTGATACAGTTGTATATAATGATAAAATTATTTTTCAGTTTAAAATTATCAAGGGTATAAGTTACGTCAATTTATATTTCATTAATTCAAAACGTCGTTGGATAATTTACGAATAATATATATTATTTATAATAGATGGATTTTTTTAAAGTTGACATACATTTTTGCAGTAGTGTTTGCTACTTTTTTGATGGAACACGTTACTCTTTTACATATTACACAAAAAGGCACCTTTGTTTCAGCTTGACTGATACTGAAATGTGATTAGATGTGATGTTGTGATGTGCGTTCACTTAGAAAAATCATGTCAAAAACTGACAAACTTTCTACACGCAAAGGTATAGACGCGTACCCACTTAGATTATTACCTTCGTGATAATGTAGAAATATTTATAGAACAAATTTCAAGTGAACGCCTTTAGTACCGAAAATAATTTGTTGGAAAGAGGAAAAATAACACAAGACAATTTGAATGTGTGACGGGGAAACATTTTGTCTATTCGTTTGATCGAACAACCGGTAATCTTCTCTTTGCGTGTTTTCTAGCTAACGGAATTGAATTCTACCTAGCTTCGTAGTATCTCGCAATAACAAAATTAAATCTTCTCAACAATAGTTAGCTTCACTAACTGTGTAATATGCAGATCGTAAATGATATCTTCTGCAATAAATAAAGATAAGCTAGGTAAAATGTTAACATAAAAATAAATTGTTATCAGAAATACGACGCGTAAACGAGTGTAAGTTTTAAATTAATTTAAAAATGATGCTAAAGCTGACAAACTTTCGTTATTATATCCATAATTTCATTTTCTAATTGGTTTTTTCGAAAACTTAAAGACGAACCTAGTTTTATGGATTAATGTTGGAATGAAATCCAAGTAATTCTGAAATCACTTACTTAAAATGAAGTTTGCCTAGTAGAGGTAGGAAAACATGCGCCTGAAGAGCGCCATAGACTCTGCCTTTCGGTTTCTTATACGGCTATGCTTTTTGAAAGTGATATTTAAAGGAAATTTTTGGAACGAATTAAAACACAATTCTAAAGAAACAAAAGCAATGTTCGCGAAGCAAACTATGAAAAAATTAATTTCCTTTTCGTTCCCGTTAGTATGGTGTAACTTATAATAAATGTACATATATATATATAATTTTTGAGTCTCGAAACGAGGCATTACCAATGGTAAAATTAGTCACCACTTTAGAGTACTCGTGCATGAGTGAAGATTGGTGAAGAAGTGATGTGCGCACACGGGAAAATGGCTATCAGTGTCTTAAAGCGAAAAGTTTTCATTGATTCAATTGCTTTTTTTGTTGTTTAGTGTTAATTATAAACAAACTGTGATATTAAACTAAATAACATATAATCTATTTTCAATATTTACAAATAAAATAAATATTGAAAATAGATTATATGTATAAAGTAATAATTTTTAACGCTCGATCAATCAATGAATTGTTTGACCAAGTATTAAGAACTAATGTTTGATCCATTTCATGTTTCTATTTGATTAAAAAGCGATAAAGCAGAATTGAATTTAATAGATGTTCTAATAAAGTTTCATATGTTTCGCGCATGCACACGTTGCATCAACGAGGGTTTTTATTTTTTTTTCCTTATTGCAACTGATCTGAGCACTTTTGGCTTGTCAATTATCCGTTGGAAAATACCAATCTAAAAGACTTATAAAATTTAAAATTTAATTAAAAGCTCCATTATTGACTAATTAATTGTGATAAGTGACTAACTATGAGCAATTCGTGACTGTTAGGTAGTATTTTTTATTCTTCAATCTGTCTTAGATAAGGTGTTTTTTTCTGTAAAGCTTGCATGCGGGGACTATTTATATCTGTATACACCTGTCATTATTGACACTTGCATTATTGCGTCTAAAATAACTTTTTTGTTTGTTATGTACTTTTTCTGTGCATTTTAAATTGAGTGAAAAACCAAATGGTTTGGATATGAAATTATTTAATTTAGTTCATTCTTACGTTATGCAGCTTGAACTGAGAAGGCTTTTTCATAGAAAGTGTCTGTTTATTTAGAAAAAAAACGAAACTGTGTAGATTTTCGTAGATCAACCCTAAGCAGCGAAAAGACAAGGAATGAAATCTGTTCGTAAGATAAGTTGTACAGTATGAATTGCCAGAAATGTTATAAAAAGTATATGTTTGTGATGTCAGTTACAGACTTTCTCCGTTTAAATTGCGGTTTGAATTGAGATCAAAATCATATTGAATGCGTAGATTCTGAAGGCGATATCATTTTTGTTTACCAGGAGAGGTGGTTCTCGTAGTAATAGATTATTTATTTATACATTAAAAAATAATAAATAAACAAAATGTTGAAAACATTTGAGGGAGTACCTTCTATTGAAGATACGATGAATATAACCATTTTATAAACGCTGACACACACGATTTTGATCGATCTGTAGACTCGAATCTATAGCAGTTACCGTAAATAGAATTGGTATGTTATTTAGTGTTAGATGTGGTGAATAAAAATTTTAAAAACTATCCTAAACATATAATCTAATCCTTGCAAATAATGGAAAATACATCGAGCAGAAATTCGACAGAAAACGATGAGGGAAATAAATATATCATCCACGGGATGATGTTATTTTATTCACTGTGATATGTATTTCAGACAGTTAAGCTAGATTCTAACTCAATTTATACTAAGGAAATGCACAGATCGTAGATTGTCAAGAAGCATCGGAAATCCTTCGTTTAAAGCAGTTTTTTGTAACATTTTCCATGTGATTACGAAAGGTAATTTTATACATTATTGATATCATTAAAACTTAATGAGTTTCTCATTATAATATCAGATACTATTTTCAATTTATGTGAAAGATATTGATTAAAAGTGAATTCGTTTTAATATGTATCATAATTAATAAGATATAAACTAAAAATGTATTCACGAATGTTCTGAGATTGAAAGAAACTATACGAAGGTAACAAAATATAAATAATTATTAAATTTACTAAGACAATCTAAATAAAGTTTAATTAATAACGAAAAGTATCCAATAAGTTGACAATTTATTTTAATTGATTATTTTCAAGCATTTAAAGGGTTATATGAATAGTATAATTTATAATCCAAATAAATACAGACCGAATTCGAAACGGTCTGGCAGATGATTGGTTTACAATAGAAAATCAGCAGAAAAGTGATATGGTGCCTTATTATATATATATATATATATATATATATATATATATATATATATATATATATATATATATATATACACACATATATATATATATACACACACACACACATATATATATATATATATATATATATATATATATATATTAGTGAGAAACCTCATGATGTCGATTTTTGTTGCATCGGGCTAAATTCATCCTTTTTTTTAAATTTCACACACAGATTTTTTATAACCCAACTAAAAAAATATAATTTCAAAAATCCACGTTTATAATATGAACTTATGTTATTGTGTATGATCTCTTTGACAATTATATTTATTTCTTGTATAAAATTGCATAACCTTTATAAATAATTAAGAATATTTATATGAATCAATATATCATATTTAATATAACGTAAATAATTTAATTAATTTTATTTGTTTTTTTTATTTTCGTGTTCATTTCGTGTATTTATTTTTTTTATTTTCTATGTACACAGTGTTATTATACAGATTGGCAAATTTTTCCCTTCTCTCGTCCAGTCTTCAGTTCACCCAATTTTTTTGTATTTCCCCTGAAACTCTAAATATGATGCAAAAATTTCTTAGAGAATTCACAGAATATTCATAATTTTTATAATTGGAAGAGCTATGAGCATTTTTGAGTTTAAAAAATATTGGCCAATTCAACATGTGTTGTCATTTTAAAACCTTTTGTTAGATTAAGAGAATTAATTTTTTTAAAAATAATTTTGTACGCAGATACTAGTAATATATAATAAAATTTACCAGAGTATCTACGTAGACAGGTGCTTCTCTGCAATGACACATTCAAATATAAAATGCACTCCACAGATTTTAACGTCGGTCGTCAAACAAAATATCGATAAAAACACACAATTAATACACAACTAGTGAACAACTTGAAGTTAATAAAGCTCAAAATCTATAAGGGCTCGGCGTGCTTTGGTTCATGTACGCTGCTCCACCGTGAAACCGAGACGGAAAAACAAAATAGACCTTTGCCCATTTTTGGGATGACCTGTGATCTAAAGCTTTATATCTTCATATATAGAATAAGCTGTGAATATAAGAAAAATAGATTTTATTATTACATTATAAAATGTGAATAAAGTTATTAAAGAGACAATAGGAGCCTAAAAGAAATAACAAAACAATAAATAACTTGCGTGCTATAACGACAAAAGTATATTTGGTATACCAAAATATTTTCCAATTCATAACAGACAAATTTACAACATTTGCTAAAATCCGCTCAGCAGTTTTTGGGCTACAATCGAAAACTCAAATATAGATACATACAATTAAAACTCGGTTACATCAAAAAAAATTAAAAGTAGATAAGTTAGGTAATCACAATTTCACTGAAATATAATGGCCACTGAATTGTGAAGTCGTAGGCGGTGTTCAGTTTTAAGATGTCAAAATTGTTTTGCAATATAACATGTGTAAAAACTTAACGCCACCAGTGGTTATACAATTCAGTGACGATTATCTTTTAGCGCGATTGTGATTACCTTATTCTTTTTTTTATGTTACAGTTTTTTCGTCGTAGTCGGGTTAAGTTTTTTATAGCTTTGTTTTTATCAAACGGTGAACTTGTGTCGATTTATAAAATAATTAGAGAATAAGTCCTGTGATTTGTATCCATAACCATTATTGAACTCTACGTTCTACGGAATATCTAATTGTGCGAGGTAACTGGAATCAGTTACACTTTTCCGCTGTTAATTTTAAGACTAGTTCATTTTTTTATCATATACGTGCAAAGATCGTTTCTTCGTTGGTTTTTTGTTCCTCATTAAAGATTTTCTTACGTATGACGTAATTCCGACGAATATTTCGAGTGTCAATGGCTAGATAGATATATTAAATGATTTCGAATATTTTTTTAACGTTCATTCAAATACGTTGAAAAAAAGAATTTGTTAAAATATTTTATAATTAGTTTCATTGAAAACTTCATACTTTCTTGCTTTTTGGAGTTTGAACAATTTGTAAATACTTAGAACATTGCCATTTGTCAGGTTAATTCGGAGTTAATTTTTATGCTTTCTTGTATCAGTAAAAATTAAAATTGTTTAAAAAGTGCGGTCAATAAATTGGATAAAGCATTAATTTTACCTGAGAATATTTATTTATAATGTCAAAATTTTAGATGATAGCGTTAAAAGTGTGAAGTATTTTAAATATCTTGCAATAAATCTTTGGTATTTTTGAATCTATTGTACCATATTAGTGTCAGTACACTTGGTTCTGACAACAGATCAAATCATTTGTCAATCTAAGAAGATTGAAGATATAATTAACAAAATTTCAAATGAAATTTATAAAACAAATACTCAATAGAATCACGACATTTTTTTAGATATATTTAATACAACTGAAGCCCATCCTTTGAAATTATAAACGTTAAAGTAAACAAATTAAGGTATATATAGTAAAGGTTAACAAAACAATAATAAATATTGACACAAAGTTTAATTAAGAAATTAATAAAAAAATGTTTACAAAATGATCATTTCTTGAATAGTCTTTAGCGTTATTTCGTGGTTTAGCTACTTTTATTGGTAATAATACAAAAAATATGAGTTGTCGAAATAAATTGGTTTTGATGTAGGAAAAAAACACATAGCAAATACAATTTTCGTAATGGAATTCTGGATTTCTAAACATAAAATGAATATTGAGTGAATCGTTTTCTCGCCTTTTGTCGTAAAGACGTAATAAATAATATCTCATTTCCTCTAAATGGGAGACTCACATAAAAATTATGCATGTTACCAACTAAATTAATTACGACGTTTCCAATTAACTTCATTTGCCAAAACTATGCCATCGATTAATTTTACCAACATAAGAAACAAACACTTTGGACAAGTAATGCTCATAACGAAATGTTCCATTAATTATAGTAACGGGTACCGTGCAAATGAATCTAAATTCTGCATTAGACATACCCTCACCTCGTACCCGTCCCATAACACTGTGAAGGTAATGAAGCGTAATATATTTATTAGAACTCACGAAGCATTATTTTGTAGCCGCAGCAAAATGAGCTGGTAACTACATTTCATTGTCCTGAATAGAGAGCACGAGACATAATTTAGATACACAGCGAAATTAAATTAGCGTTTAATGAATAATTATTCAGTTAGACCGTGCTACTGAGGTAAATATGTTTCAGCGTTGTCAAGGATTTCATGAAAATATAAGTTCACACGTATCTACGTAGGTAGAACATAAGTACTAAATGTATTTAGAATAAATTGTACCTTTATATTAGAAACCTTAAAATTATCTTAAGAATCGGCTTTAAGGAATTTTCAAAAAATTATGAATTTAGCTGTCTAATTAACATATGCTAGAATTTAATTAAATTATGGCATATTTTAAAAATGGGTCTCCAAATACAAGTAGGTATTTCAGAGGTAATATTTTTTATTTTCAATGCTCACAGTTGATGAATAGAAGTAATCAAAGCCCACTCATAATTTAAAATCAAGGAATATAATTGAAAGCTAATATTTGGAATGGAGCATACATACAATGAATTGCTAATGAAGTTAAGGTCGAGCTTGATAAATGTTTTTGTAATAATTTCTATCACCATTAAACGCACCTGTTGGAACCGTGTTCAAAAAAATTTGCGCCAATAATAATTTTTCTAACACGAACTGACGTTACTTTCAACTGGCAATTCATATTAGGTCGTAATTTGGAAAAAAATGCCTGAAAAGTGAAAATATAAAGATGCTTTTTGATTTGTGTTTGCATTATCAACAATAGGTATCAAAATTTTCCACAATTAAATGAAACTACGTAATGTGGTATTAGTACGAAACCGAGGTCGTGGTAAAGACCTAAAAGAAAGTAGAAATAATACTACATCACGTAGTTTCATTTATTTGTGAATAATGAATTTCCACAAAATTGACGCCAAATATATTCAACAAAATTTTTCATTAATGGACTAATATTTGCTTTTTGGCCTTGTATATAGTCTGGTTTATAATTCGAAGAGTGGTTGATAATATAGGTATATTAAGTGGTGGGTTTTTGTCTTGTGAAGAATTCTCATCTTGTTTTGATAAATGTGGTAGAAACTGCTTATGCGAAAATGTCTTCTTATTATTGAATTGCCCTATCAGTGCTAAATTTTGTTTCCGTCAAATTCGAGCCTTAATTTGATTCCACTATTTTTGTTATGTCATTAACTAGAGTTCTACGAAATGTAATATTTCTGAAAAATAATTTTCACTTTTTCAAACTAAATACAATTCTATTTTCTCTCCAATTTAATAAACATTTTCGCAGATTTATTTACTTATTAGTACATTTAAGAATAAAATTACAATCAATTATTTTTGCACCACGGCTTTCCCCGCGTAGACAAAGAAAATGGATAAATTGTTCTGTTTCTTATACTTTATCTTTTTTATTTAACTCCATTTTGGTTTTTTATGTGATTTTTGTCGTATTTTTTAAATATTTTGTATATATATATATAAATATATATGTATATATATATATATATATATATATATATATATATATATATATATTACATACATTATTTATTTTACGGTAGTAAAGTAGTTTCTTTAATTTCCACGTCCGTAAGAAAAGCAAAACAAGTCACTCAACTCCGTAAGGACTCACTCAAATCGATTTAAAATGTTCTAAAAATTGATTCTGAGATTTATTTATGATCAGAGCAAATTATTTCATTTACATCAAGAACTGCAAGCGCTTTAAAGTACATAATACATCGGTTCGAACCACTAAAATACTCGTAGTATGTGCTTCGATAATACTCGTCTGTCTGCCAATGCAGCAATCTCAGCGAACACACAATTACGGCTAGCTTAGTTTATACCACAGACAGATGTTTCTTATGACACCTCACATAAAACATTACACTACAGAGAGCTGTTTTTAAAAGGTACGACCGACCTGATAAAAGATTTCTTAATTGAAAACAGTGACGTCACGATTTATTTTTTTATTAGAAATGCCTCGAAAAATTACTATGTAAACTTATACCTATTTTTTTACAATTACTGCATGAGAATAATTTATTTTAGATATCAATTAAATTTGTTAAACTTAATTTCATCGCCGCCTGTGTGAGGAATGACATTTGCGACTTGACGTTTTGTCAAATGATTAATGGTACCATTATTCTTTTTCTTTCTTCTGTATGGCTTTCTAATGTTTAAGTGCCAACAACAATGTATTGAATTTTATTGAAATATGGAATAATTTGTGTAAGGCCTAGAACAATCTCGAAGGAATTTCTGTTGCATTCCTTTTTTAAATAATAAAATTGTCCTTTGTTTTTATGCTCTCTTTTAGCAAAATTTTCCATTCGGTCTTTTCGAAACCTTCTACAAGTATACATCGTTAATTATATTTTCTGTTGTTTTCGAGTTCTCAACAGGCATGGATAATAACTATATATCCTAGCCGCAAAGTTACTTTTAAATATTAAAGTGCGAGGATCTTTAATTGTATATCCAAGCAGTAAAGTCCTGTAACTGATCACAGGTTGTAACTGAACACACTTTTAAACTATTGAAGTGCAAGGATTTTTAACTATATATCCTAGCAGTAAGTGCTGTGAGCAGTTACTTTAAACTCGGAGAAGGCTAGGGTAATTATCGTATACCATAGTTGCAAAATATCAGTTTCTTTGAACTCTTAGAGGGCGTGAACAATCTACACATTTTAGTCGCATGGCCTTGGCAAAACTTTAATTTTAAATCTGATTATGCTATGGAACATTAATTCGAGAAAGTTCTATATCCCAATTTAAAGTATGAGTATAAGAAGATTAATGAGCTGTGTATTATAAAAATAAATAATAAAACTGATCCTAATTTTTTTATTCCGAAGTCACATTTAAAAGATTTTCTCTAATTCAAATCACATCGTGAATTATCCTGCGGACCAAAGAAGATCGATCTTCGTATCGGGACTACTTGACGATCAGCTTTGAACCGAAATTCTACATTATCATCTTCAGGGCCCCATCTGGTGGAGTAGCAAAGGACTTCGACAACCATTTTGTTCCCTTAAAGTCAGTGAATGCTAATTTTTCAAACAGATGGCGAATTTTCGTTGGTCGTAAAACAGTAAAGAATTGAGATTCATTATTTCATTAAACTTAATTTAATTTTTAAAATATTGATTTGAATTTAAAAATTAATTATTATTTACAAAGATTAATTTGAAATTTAAAATATTTTTACTTCATACTTCATTTAACTTGATAATATAATTCACCATTCCATTAAGATATTCTGTCAGATTTGAATTTTTTTTAAATTTTTATTTTTCTTATGGCGTTCTGCTATTTATACGCGATTCGTCATAACACTTATTGTCACAAAGTCACGGAATTACGTTGTAAATATAAGTGCTTTTCTCCAACTCTTTTAATTTCAACCCCTTTTTATTTTAAACCAGATAAAATGTAGCCTATGTTACAACACAGATCAGTAGATACATGCGTAATTTTTTTTTAAATCAAATGGTTTTTTAAATTATCACAAAACTAACAAAATCAAAAAGGTGAATGTTTGCATTCCTATGTAACCCAGTATCGTACCAAAAACAGTTTACCTGATTAAAATTTATTTAATTTGTTTATTGTGGTAATAAATGTATGCAAATACAAACAATATTCCCATTGTAAATTTTGGGAAGAACTGATTATAACAATTAAATTTGAACAATATCACTAATGCTTAATCACTAAATTTGCAATACTGTTTGAAATGGCATGTAGTGTAATCATTAAAGTCTCTAATTAATAATTTTGTGGAATACGTGAACTTAACTATGTAATAACTAAAATGTTTTTAAAACATCAAATAACTTATACGACTCTGGTACATTTGCTCAATTTCGGGGTAAACCGTTGTCAAAATTATTGTAACAGGTATCTAACAGAATAGAAGAAAATATCTAACATATGTATCATAACCATATTGTATTTATAAGTTAAATGAAAAATAATATATACCATCCTTAATACTAACCTTATATTTTTGGTTTTTTTTAATATCATTCTTAGTAGTGCCTATTATTTAGCCTGCATTATTAAGTAATTTTTAAACCAAATAAAAACAAAATTATAAACAAAAACTAAATTTTAAAAGCAATATTCATAAAACAGATTATCAAAGTAAATATTTCCGTGACGTTACACCTGTCTCTGTTCTGTAACTACAGCCATCTTGTGTCGCATTACTTTTTATTTACTACGCGATTTTATCTCTTTGGTGACTTTTTGTATTATAAAATTTGGCTATGAATTTTATTCACATTATGTATAATAACATACAATAAACAAAAATACTATTTTTTACATTTAATATAAAGAAACATAAACTATAAATAACCGTTAGTAACTTCGAGGAAAAACGAATTAGATGTCATTCAACGTAATGCTCAATACATGCAATCTTCGAATACAGGAAGTTTCCTATGATACTTATTTCTGTCACTTAATTTTGACAATAAAATCTAATCTACATAATTTGGGGAAATTATAATAAATAAAAATATTTTCTGTGGCATTTATTTGATGAATGTGCAATTTAGAAATAACCGACATCACTAGTGAGCTTTCCCCTTTGATATTATATAAAAATAAATACTAGTAACAATTTTATTTTTTAATGACTCATGAATATGGTAAATAATATAATTGTAAATTATCCACAAAAATATCTTGAGGTTTAAATGATGATTAATCAACAGACACGCGTTGCGACCACAGAGCTAATCGGCGGTGGGTCAAATATTATAAGAAGCTGTATTTTTTTTTATTTTAATATTCTTTTCTTTCAATCTCAATTTGTTAATTGATATATTTTAAGTTTATATCCTATTAAGTCTAATACAAGGTAAAACGAAAATTTTAGTCAATTTTTTCTTATAAATGTAATATCTTCCATAGTTAATATAAAGATCAATTAGTTATAAGATGTTAATCTTGGATAAAAATCTTCTAAATGTTTTATTTCATCTTCCGCAATGCAAAGTATTAAAATTGCCAATTGTTAATTGTTAAAATACTAGAGTCTACTGATCGATAAAAATCTTAGATGACACCCTCTCGAAAAGCTCTCCTTTAAACTTTTTCGAAATTGTATTTACTAATTTATTTGCTTATACACATATAAATACACAATGTGGACCTATTGCTCTAGGAACAGTCAGCCAACCAAAAAACCAAGTGAAACATATTGTACTATGCAAGACTGAGAACAAATTGTAAATATAAGAGCAAAAAAAGGGTTAAAGTACTTTTACTTCTACTTCTATCAAACACTCTTACTGCGTTTACTTAACTAGGGAGATCTGCATCGGTCCTATTGGTAATAGTCTTAAAAAAGGAAACAGCCATCAAAATGCATGCATCTGATACATTTTTAGTCTTAATTCAAAGAACAACTTAAATGAATGAAAGCCCATCATTAACACGATGTACCTATGCTCATACTTCTTTATAATATTTCTGACAATCCTAACTCTCCAACATATCTTAGAAGCGGATTCCATTACTTGTTTATCATAATTTAAGACTACTCTCTACTACCCAAAATCTTCTCTGTTGCCTTTTTTCTCAATATGCAATCAGCCTCTATAAAAGTCCATCTCCCTTCAATCTATATAACGTTGTAAGCAACTAAATCCTGAATCCCTGAACACCAAGAACCCGCTGTCTATCTGGTTTGACCTCTATATGTTGCAGGTCAGAAGTATTGTAAAAAATCCCACTTCTTTTAATCCTTACATCTCCTTGATTTCAGTTTTCTTCCTTTCCTTAACCACGTCATGTCAACATTTCTAATTTCGTTATTATTACATTTTAGTTTTTTGTAATAGAGTTACAACTTAAATCTTTTGATCTTGCAGATAAATAAATCTTCACATCTGACCGGGTAGTTGGTAACTGGAATAAATTGCTCATGTACGATAATTAAGACAAATTATTTAGTTATATGAACATTGAAAGTTAAAATAAATATTATAAACAAGTTGGATTTATAATTTTTATTTTTCGTCATTAAGAAAGAATGTTGCCCCCTAATTTCAAAATTGTCTTCATATTTACCTTAAAGATATTTAAATTTAAGTGTTAAATATTCTAAATTAAGGCAATTTTAAAATATGTATCAGCTTAAACTTTATTTTCTCAAGCTTCATCAATCAACAAGTGGATAAATAAAATCAACAAGTGGATAAATACGATTCTTTTCTATTGGTAAAACAAACAGTACTAAAAGAAAATATATAAACAAAGAACTTAAAAAGTATTACAAAAACGTATCAAGATTACGTTTATGTAATATAGAACATATTCAAACCCACCGTGTGATCCCGGGTCTTATCAATTTTCGTATCCAAACGATCTCATCTTCCACTCAATTGAAACAGTTTTGATAAGGAAAATGCGCATAAAAGACGCCGAAGTCATTTTAGATGCCATAATGCTAATATAAATATGGGAGTATATACATATATATTTATAATACTCGCATGTGAAATATGTAACGAAACCGAAAGAATTATGGAAATGGCTGCGATAGAGCCCAGTGCGCCGAGTCGAGCGATCTGCGTGGCTGCAGTTTGTGACTTCGCGACATAGGGAACTTACACATGTAAAAAGGTTCTTTTACACGCAAATTTATCAATGTATTACACCAAACCTATTCATAACGATAAGAGATTTGAGATTGAACAAAATTTAAACCTATAGATTAAACATCATTACAAAAACATATAAGAAATACAATAGATAACGACCACACATTCGACGAGTATACTTACACTGGTCGTAAACAAATCACACTAATGCGACCACAGTCAGATGGTTGAGCAATTGAATACTGCGGGAAACTGAGGAGTTCCTATATCATACGATTAACCTGACAATATCCTGAGCTCCAGCAAAAAGTTGATGATTGCTGGAGCTCAGGATATTGTCAGGTACGGAGAATGAAAATTTATTCAGAGGTTTAATGGCTAGAAGATAAATTTCATAACTATAACGTCTCTTCTGCGAGGAATGGAAACTTAGCACACCACAAAGAAAATCAGTAGGAAATAGAAAAAAACCATGAGAGGGTTTTCATTTACAGATATCGAAGTGACGTCTTTTGTACACGTTCAATCATTTAGCTGTATACTTGGCTTCGTGTAGACTCCAAATAATAAAGCCAGTTTTTAATCGGATTTATACTAATTTAGTGTATAGCCGGCGAACTGATGACACGGATTGAAAATCCTTTGCACCATGCAACACAAATCCAAGTTTCCGAAACGATTTTCTGCTACATCGATTTTTCTGCTACACAATTTCAAATCAATAACTCCCAAATCAATAACTTTATCCACTGACAATGCAAAGGGATCCTGCTGACTGTATTTTCATATTTGATAGGAGCATGTATTCGGTATTACGAGATGTATGGGATTATGCTTGAAACACGAATAATCCTTTTTGAAACGAGTAACCTTTTTAACCCAATAATTAAACAAGTCTGCATTCTGCAACCAACTAGAACGGGATTTTCGAAATGTTTATTTTAGAAATAAACATCCATTATAACGGTCATACAGTATTTAAGAAAAAAGATAAATTAGAATGAAAAAATCGATATCCAGGCAGTTTGAAGTACTGTAGCATGATTGAAGTTTTATGAAGAAATAATGTGCGCGCGTGAAAATTGCAATAAGAAGTGAAATTTATAATGAGAAGTTTTTACGTATTTAATTGTATAAAATTTTAAACGTACTGAACTGATAGAAGTGACTTTAATTTTAATAAGAGATCCAGATGATCTTACTATATCCGCATATACAATATACATTTAACTCGCTTAAAAACTTCCTCTCAGTGAAGTAGATTTTTTTTCATGTGTACTTCTGTAACTTCGTTAACTTTTTAATCAACCAGGTTAACAATTTTGAAATATGATAAATAATTTTTTTTTCTATCGATTGAACATTACGTCTTTTGTTTTAACAGACTTCAAATAGCCATCGAAAAATAAATATATTGAAAGTGAAAAATAATGTTAAGATACGAATGCTTAGTTGGACCTTTCGCGGTAAAATATCGTCTCCGAATATCATTAAATTTGCAAAATACTGCCACTGCTAAAGGTTTTTGGAATCGGTGCCAAATTGACGCTTATCTTTCTCTCTCACACATACGGATGGATGTTACTTTTCATTTCGCGCAAGTAAATAGTAGCACTCATCTCTATCTCATTATACCCTGAATTCGCTAAAGAACAAATTTTTGTTGCTCTTCGTTATGTCAAAATCTTAACTATCACCTGTGCTGTTCATTGTTAAGGAATTATACAGAGCAACTTCAATTTCCGTGGCCCAATTTTAACTAATTTTTTATAAGAATATACTTGGATATACTCTCTATAAATGTACTAGAATATATTAGAAAACTACTACTATAAATTTACTAGAAATGGATACTAAAGCAGACTAATGCATAATGTAGCTATTTTTCATTCGTCTCCATTTGACTTAATGTGCCTTGGTAAAATAAAAAGAAAATCTTACGGATATAGGTTACAAAAGCTTGGGTCACAAAAGCTTGAGAAAAATGAAAAATAGTTGTTCAGTCGTGAGAAGTAGCATAAAATTATCTATAGATTTTTTAATTATTTTGGTGTCAGATAAAAAAAATACACTGAAAAAAATATATTATATATAAGGTTTCAAATTAATTTCTTTGGTTTCATTAATCTCTGGATAGAAACCAACTGGCAGATGGAGAAATTCGAGATATAATTTTATTTCTCTTTAGGCTAAGGAAAATAATGGTTTCATTATCATTACGTTGGTTATTGCCAATTACCAAGAGAATCCTATTTTGTAATTTATATACTTTAAAATATCACTTTCAGTACAGTTTTCATTGATGTAAATCAAACAATTTTTGTAAACGTTTATGTTAAATTTGTAGTTGAGTTCAGGAAGAAAAAGGTTTAATTATTTCAGCATCATTTCAACAGCCACGATTAATTCACTTTCTGGCGAAACCCAATATCATAATATTTTTTCGTCTTTCATTATATTCTTGAAATTATGATATTTCCTGGGAAATGGAGTTATGAAGAAAGGCGTGCGAGAAATTAAACTGATCTTCAAAAAAATATTGTGTTTTATCTTTAAACATATTTCAGGTGTATTATCACGAGTATTTTCGTATCGAGTTAAAACGATATAGTAGTGTGAAATTACTTTTGGTCCTGTACAAAAGTAGGTACAAAAATACTACTTGACCCAGGAGGGGATCGAACCCGCGACTTTCGCGTTATTAGCACGACGCTCTAATGCCGACGTGTTTTCTTTAGAAATAATTAAATAATTGTTCTTAAAAATGTTGCATTATCACATGAGCGTTTACAGGCAATTATTGATCGCAAAACATTTATAGTCACAAAAAACTGAAACTAGAACATTTCTATATCATGTAGTTACAAATCGTGTCAAGGAAAAATATCAATATGTCCTTTAATTCAAAAATATCATTTTCTAATAAAGCAAATCTTCTATGTATAAGCGAAAGAAATTGTTACTTTTTCATTTTGAAATAAAAAAAATCAAATAGAGTTGAAAAAAATATCAAACGAGAGAATCTTGCTGAAAATGATATTATTTTCTTCAATTAATCTAAAACGTTGATCTTATTTATTTTGAATTAAAAAAAACCGGGCACTTCGAATATCAGAATAAAGACTCTGTATTAAGTACGACTTGATTTACGTTTCACTTAAAATGAAAAGCACGACGTCTATGAAGAATGACTGACGACCATTTAGAGCCTGACTATGACAGATATGAAGCTCTTTGGACATTAAGAAAACCTGTTATTGTTTGTTACCGCAGATATAGCAATTAACTGCTTTCAAGTTGCGAATGGAGGGTAAGCAACTTTGTGCTCAATCATTGAATCTGTAAAATTGCGCATGTTCATAGTTCATTCCATAATATAACTTTATTTGAAAAAAAACGTATGTTCTTATTTCTAGATTTAAGAGGAAGTGAATTTCATAAACACTTCTGCGTTTTAAACATGAGCATTTCTGGGAAGTCTACAAAATTAAATAGTTATAAATTTTAGATTTGTTCTACGGTTTATCTAGGTTCTGTTGGAAAATTTACGGAAAACCATGTGCAAATAATAACACCATTATTATTTAATGTAGATGTTGCTATATGATATCTTACATTAAAATATAGTAAGAAACCCTGTAAAGTGATTCTAACGCATCTCACTCCTTTCCCCAATTGTCACGCAGCTGTTCATACATGTTGGTTTTTATTTTATTTTAATATGATAAGGTTCCATCCTCCAAAATAAACAAGAAAACCCTTGTAAGATCGTTCATGTGTCTCAATCATCCCGTCACAGCCATTTTTCTCAGAAACCGCTTGACGTAAAAACTTGACATAATAATGAGACATATTAACTCGCATATATCTAGATAACTAAAACTCGAAAACCTTTGTTAGGAAAATTAAAAGGGAATATATTAAGTACTCAGAAAAATAAACAATTTTATTTCAATATGTAACGAGGCATATAGTTTAAAAGGGCCGGTTATAAGGGTGTCAAACATTTTTAATTACATAATTTTTGGTTATATATCTTATAAAATATACGGGAAAATTGGCAAAAAATATATAGTCCCTCCTTTCTGAAACTTCTCAACCTAGCTCACCTAACTCAATTATGAAAAAATGTAGATTTTCAGAAGCCGAAGCAAAGGTTGCAGGAAAACAATAGCGATGATTCCAAGTGTTATATATTTTTTATATGCGTCAGGTTATTATATCTACAAAAGATGTAGCAGGAGAGATTTGTTTTTTCAACATTGACACACAGCCTTTTTTTCCAAAACCATACCATATAGGAACTTATAATTGTAATACATATTACGGATTTTGTGGATTTTGCAGCTAAAAAGCCTTTTAAAAATATTAATGTATGAATTAAAGAGAGGAAAGGAAAAGTCCCTTCCTTTTTTTAAATTTTACGTAACATGTAGGTCATTATTTTAAAGGACTTGTTACGCGGAATACGAAAATATTTTTTACAATTTTTAATTATTTAATTAAAAACATAATCCTTTCGACAAAAATGCAGTATTTATCCTCATTTTCGAATCCATGAAAAAAACAGCATTGGTAAAAAGTGTTTAAGAGATTACAATGAACTACAGGGATTATCCTTATAATTTATGAAATATCCATTATGTTTTAAGCATGTAAAAGAAATTATAAGCAATATATTTGAGTTATGAAAAAAACAACTTTCTAAATAGTTTAATTTATATAACATGTGTATATATTTAAATGTATATAAGAACAAAAATATACATGGAACCTCCGCGGTGTGGGTTCTACCAGTCCTTAACAAGTTCTTTCAATACGTCCTCTAAATTTTTAGAGAATTAGAATACGAAAACGAATTCATTGGGTGGTTTTTAATTTTTATGAACATTTCTGAATTTTAAAAAATGTTGGCTTGTTTAATAAATACTGACACTTTTCAAAAGTTTGTTATACTACTAGTAAATGTTGTTAGACTATAGAGTTGATCACATGTAATAAAATTAAGAGGAGCATAGACGTCAGCTTGTCAGTGTCCATGAATGTACCCATTCAAATGCTGACCGCACACGACGAAGTTCAATGTCGATGTGTGAACAAAATATCGATTTATTGTACTTAAAAATTTTACACGCTCGAAGTATATAACAAACAAATACATAAAAAGGAAATATAGGAATTCTTTGTAGGAATTATGGAATCCTTAATAGTATCATACATTCTTTTAAGTATTGAAAGAGTTACAATTATTTTTAAAACAGGACTAAATATCGTTATTTAGATTGAACAGACACATCGTTGCATTGACATCGTTCTTATCGAAATGGTGAAAAGTATCGGAAGCAAACTTCATTGTGCTCAACCATTCTAAAAGATTTGTAAATAAACGACCTTCTTTCGTTTCAGATGGAAAACCGGAAAAGCAATTTTCAGCAAAGCATCATTAGTGGATATTTTAATATTCAAGCGGTGAACCTGTGTCAGTCCACAAAACAATCAACAATAAGTAGCATGGAGTCGTGATTTTATCCTTAACGACTATTGAAATCTTCATAAATGAAACTACAACCTTTTAATCTTTACCTCCGTTAATTTTACCATTTATTTTCTAGTTAAAAGTTTTCTTATGTAAAACGTATGTCTACCAATTACTTCCAGTATATTGCGTAAACAGATATATTGAAATATTTACAATTGTTTTGTATTTATTCCGAAAACAATAACTTTTTTGAAAAATTTCTCTATTAAATAACAAAAAAAAATATTTAATAAAAAAATTGTTCTATTAAATAACAAAAAGTATATACTATTCTATGTTTTTCGCGTATTGTGCATTTTGAAAATATTAGATATACTAAATTATAAGATTATTTAGAGTTTATCTTCACGTTTCTTTGCATCTTTAATACATTTGAAAAAAAATTGCACCGGTTTTAAATTGCTGTTAATGAAGTTAGAAACAAATTAATTTTAATTAGGTCAATGTGACCATAGTGTTAAAACTTTACTAAAGATATTTTTGCATGGAGTTTAAATATTATGTAAAATATGTAATACGCCGAAGTATTTGCGCTATTTGCGCTACCATTTTTATAATGTAATAACACTTTAAACACATAAAGTGTTATTACATTATAAAAATGGTTAACAAAAGTATTGATATAAAGTTTACTTTAGGAATCAACAAAAACGCCATATCATGTCTTTTATCATAAAGGCGTACTGAATAACAATATTTCAATCCTTTCCAATCTCCCTGTACTTAGCTCAAAATTACACCTACTACCGCTAGCCATTTAACATAATTTACAAAATCGACATAATCGATTAGATACACTAAAATAAGTATCAAACACTTTAGACGATCACCAACTTATCCCATTTTATCTATATCACCAACTTGGTGAACAGACGATCACCAACTTATCTATATCACCAACTTGTCAAGAAAAATGTTATAAACCTATTCCATTAGAAAACTTATAAGTTATAATACATAAAAAAACACTACATCAAAAAAGGAAATAAGTAAAAAACAAGACAATGAACGTCACTTGATTGAGGAAAAGGTGGCAAGGTGAAATTAAGGAAGTGTAGAACTAAGTGATTATGAGGGAAAGGCTTTTCGGACGGCTTTTATATATACATATATATACATATATATCGACGTCCTGGAACTAACGCAATAAAAGCGCATTCCTGCACTATTTGCATACAACAATTGTTTACCAAATATTATACCTGCTCTAACAAAGAACCGGAACCGGGGGTGATCGTTTTTATCGCGAACGTAGCCGTGGGCCCATGTGAAAGGGATATATCGAGGGAGGTACGGAGCAGAGGGGTGAAGCAAGAAGCTTTACCTGGTACCGCACAAAGATTTCTTTGTTATGATTTTGACCTTCACTTAATTTTGGGAGCTCGACGGGATCACATATGGCCAACGGATTCGTTTACCCGTCACCGCCATCGTCAATTATATTTAATTTTGAAGTGCATACTAAATACTTTTTCGAAACTGTTTAAATTGTGTTATAATTAGCAACTTGTATCTTGTAGTGTTATAATTAAAGACTATATCGTAGCATTCGTACGTGTTTCTTTGCCTACAAATATGAGCCAAAACATGGTACCCATCTGATACATACGTGAGCCCGTCGACGCTCCGACATATATATATATATATATATATATATATATATATATATATATATATATATATATACATATATATATATATATATATATATATGTTTGTGTGTATATAATAACGTATAGTTTAGGTGTTAAATATTAATAACTATTTATTAATGCGGAAGATCACAAAAAATATTATAAATCGAATCTATAAAACAATTTGTAAATTAGAATATAAAAAAATACAGTATCGAAAAAATAACTAAGTGAAATACAAGACAGCGAGTAAAAAATATTAACAAATCTTGACATCACTTGATTGAGGAAAAAAACAAGGTGGGGTATGGCTAAGGTATTATGAGAGAAAGAACTTTTCAGGGGGCATTTGAAAACATTTACGGAGAGCTAGTTACTGGTATTTGCATCCAGTCCATTCCAAAATTTGGTCCTTGAAAAAAGAAGGATTTTTCATAAAAGGCCGTTATGTGTTTGGGAAAAATTATATAACTGGTTTTCAGAGCGTACCGATAAGCAAATAAATAATTAAATCTATTTTTAAATAATTTTGTATAGTTGGTATTGTTCGAAATATTATAAAAGAGTGTAACAACACGTAGATTACGTCGATCACAAACTTCCATCTATTTAAGTTGCGCTATGAACTATGAAATATTCTCTTCAACCAAAGATGCAACGGATGTGCAAATTTTGACAGTATCCTAATTTTTCAAGGCAATTCTTAGTAAGATCGGAGAAACATACATATTCGTAGTCAATTAGAGGTAGTAAGTATGTGACAGAGGTGAACTTTGATTTTAATAACTATAATTTTAAAGATGCTCAAAGGGAGTGCATTTTGTTGAATATACTACGAGTAACATCGTTTAATTAAGGTGGACAGCTAATATTTTCATCGATCAGTAGACCCAAACAATTGAATAAATAAAATTGGTATGCCAGTTAATATCAGATGCAAAAAATCTTCCTAATTTTATAAAGCAGTTGCAACTAAATTAGCATTTAATTAGATTAACTCATAGACTCATTTTTGAAACCCGCCGACCGACTGGAGAAAGGGTCTCCTAGTAAGTAAATATAATTGTGTTGAAATATAATGAGAAACCTTCTCCATGTGTAATTAATCCAATCAACACGGAAATACATGTACTTGAATTTTTTTTGTATTGGAAAATCTTATATTTTTAATAGATTTTTTCTAATGAGAAAATTTTTCTTATACGAATCGACCTTATTTTCAAATGATGATATATTTTTAGGTCTAGTTTGAGACAGTTTATTTTGAAAACGCAAGGAAATGAAAGTACCGTTTTATCTATATTTGTGTTTATCATCAAGAGCGGATGATAAATGTTCCATAAGGAATAAATATTTGTTTAGTTGTTTTCGTGAAGTATTTCGGGTTGTTTTTTTAACTCGATCTGTGGTCTTGTAAAGCATTACCCTTAAATGTTTTTATAACAAATGCGTTATACGGTGAAATTTTTGAAACTTAATGAACAGGGCTCCCAAGATAAAGTTTGTTTCTTTCAATTTTATAACCTGAATATTGTTTCACATTAGATAACGAATAATATAGCTGAAACAATCTTAATTTTGAATAAAATATTGTTTATAAGATTAAAAATATCCATCCCAATAATTTAGAATAAATAAACTGTAAACACTCAAGAATCCAAAGAAACAAACAAAAAATATAAAAACTTTCACAATATTAATATTGGTAGAAAAAATTACATACTTTCTTCAAGTATCCATTAAACTATAATACTTGTGTATCTTGTTCGTAAGAGTGGGGGCATAATTAAAACTCTTCCGTATGAATATATATATATATATATATATATATATATATATATGTATGTATGTATGTATATATATATATATATATATATATACATCCTTTTATTTTAATTAATGATAACGCCACGCGAGCGAAGTTGCGAGGAACAGTTAGTTACTAAATAAAATGAGTTATTTTAATACAAAGGTAAGTCACCTATGCAACGGTGAATAGGGTCGGCACAGAAACATCATATGCGAAGGAAGGCAAATAAAATAACAATAGACGCAAAAAGAATTAACAACAAACGTTGACGTTGAACGAGATGCGAGTATAATTTTGTTATCAGCAGTGTAGAGCCTAATAATCGTTATGATAATGGTTTAATTATCTAATAATCGTTATGATAATGGTTGCAGGTAAACATTAAATGAAACATTTTTGAATTACAAATTTTGTTGTTTCATCATATACATGCATAACATATTGTTGTTATGAAGGTGGTTATTTATTATTTTAATAAATTGACATTATCATCGACTTAAAAAGTTGCAACTTTGAAAGTTGGTATCATCTGGAATACACTTAAAAAATTATAGGCTTGTTTTAAAAATTCGGTTTAAAAATGAAATTTCTTTCTCTTTCATCACCTTTTCTGGACAAAAAATGCTTTAGAAGATTTGGAAGAAGACATCGTAATAAAAGATAATAGAATCGCACAAACACTTCGCATCGTGAGAGTAGCGAGAAGTCCACTCTTCTGAATTTGCAGACAATTCAGAATGGTGGACAACGAAAGTGATATGGTTAATCTCTTATTTCATAGTTCTAAAACCAAAGTTGTGGTCATAGAAAGAGGTACGCATATCTATAACTCGGACCAACGATAAATGACCAAAGAGGATGCGAAGCAGAAAAAATGTGGTGCCTTCCACTGGCCAAAGTTAAAGTAACTAAGCGCAATAGAATATGACAGAACCGAAAGATAGGAAGGCTTCTAAAGTTACTAGGAAGACTAGTTCTTACGCTTGTTTTCTCAATCTTTACATATGGGTCTAAGTCTAGAACAATCATGTGACGGTGGATAAGAGTGATGCTTATACCGTGGGCTACCAAAGTAATCGACAAATCCTTACACAACCAATTCCAAAATAAAACCAAATTATCAACCATCTGCTACAATCTACTCTCGGCCATAGAACCCGTAGGTTAATATATCTATATGACCAAACTATTTTCGGCTATTTTGGTCATATAACTTGACAAATTATTTGTTATAGAGAAAGTAGGGGATAAAAGATCTGATAGACGATAGCTTAATAACTGGCCTGATCAGATCATCATGTGAATTTCCCTATCACTACCACCCCAAGGCAAGCCGAAGACAGAATAGCATAGAAACGACTGATCAGCGTCTCTAGCAAAGCACATCGAGACGGACACGCACTTGAGTAGTTAAAATACAATGAAGAAAAATAATATCTCACTTTGATTTTCTTTAATACCACTACAGTTTATATGGCTAATTGATTCGTCTTGTAATTGGTAGTATTTTTGTTCCCAACTATTCACAACTTGAATGCATACTTTTTTTTATCTGTGTATGGCAGAATTTATTATGCGATATTTTACATCTTTTCTTTTCAGGAAAACTTTAACCGGAAATTATTATGTGATACAATCTAATTCAAGAGTATAACTTCATTTTTAATCATTTATTATATTTGAGCACCTGCTTTAATATTTTGACGTATGTGTCAATAATTCAGGAATATATTTAAATAAATATATCAATAAATTCTACAAAAAATAATAAGTAGTACAGCGAAGCCTATTTTGATGTAATAAACTGCAAATTGTCTTAGGTTTCTAACAAATAAATTTATTTTACATATTCATACCTTTACCTAGTCATATCAGTCTTAATATATTTTCATCTTACTTAACTACTCTATAAACTCTGTAGGAATTTTTGAGACATATAATTTGATTTTTAAATTAAAGGTGCAAATTGTGATACCTATGGTGAATATTACAGCGAAGCCTATTTTAATGTAATCAATTGCAAAACCGTCTGAGGTTTTTCTAATAAATAAATTTATTGTACGTATTCATACATAGTCATACTTAATTACTCTGTACACTCTGTAAGAATATTATTCTGATTTAGCCATGTGTCTGAGACGTATTATTTGATTTTAATATGGTAAATAAATTTATATAAACAGTAGATTTTACAGTTGGTTTTGATAATAACTTCTTAAAAGGTGTCTATAATTTTTTTAATATATCTCAGATCGTTCCAAATTTTAGTCGCATTTTGATAACGACCATCAAATATGAGTTCATACACTCAATTATGTCGGAGTTTGCCATGGACGGACAGAAAGACAAAATTTTTTTGGTAAAAATCCTTTTAAATAGTATGTTTGTGTACAACGATAAACAAAATTGCAACGAGAAAATAGTTATTAAAAATCTCGAATTCGTGAAATTATATTTCTTTAATAAATTTAGTGTTTAGGTTATTTATTTAATAGCTGTGACTAACTCACGACTTCGACACGAGCTTCGAATAGCTCACGACTTCATTGGCGTCGATCTTTGGTGTTTTTTTATTATAACGTACTGGTAGACATGTATATACATATATAACAGAAGGGTATAGTAATACTTCTGTGGATGCATGTTGTGATAAAACTGAACAATTTTCTTAAAGAAACATTTCAACTATCGGTAATCATTCACGAACTCGGCAAACTGTTTTAAATGGAATGTTTCAATTTTTTGTTCATATTTTGATATTATTCTTTAGTGGGTTTAAGGTTTTAATAATATTAATCCCATAATTATGTTAATATAACATTCTGTTATATCCATGACATAATATTTACAGTAAAATACCTCTCGGTAATTTGGGTCTGCTATAAAAAGGTCTTAATTTATTAGAATTAAGAGATACGGTCAGATTCAGTATTCAGCTGGGGACAAATAGGTTTTGATTCCTACTAGAGAGGTGAATAGATTATGAAAGTTAGCTCAATATTTTTAGTTTCCATCAAAAGTTGATGAGTCAATCGATTTGAATGTCGAACGATGGTATCCAAAAAAGTCTGACTCGCCGAGGAATGAATATTGAGAAGTGTATGACACACCGTCCGGAGTATCCGCTGAGTGAAAGGAATCTAGTAAGTCTACCATCTCGTCTTTGAAGTCTAAAAACTCATCATTACATGTTTCGGGGACAGTCTATTTAAAGTAAAGCGTGCCTTTAATGTTCAGTTTTAGCTCGCCCGACATTTCAGTAGGTGAGTAGGTCTCGGTGGTTAGCGTTGAAATGCTACCATTTGCAACGCAGACTGATGTATCTCCCATGAATTTGTATTCAAGAGACCTTCCGTTGCGTTCTGGAGATTACTACTGTCAGCATATTATTTCAAAGAGGTCCATTTATTCTTATAAGAATACTTTAACTGCTCATGTTGTAATATACGACGGAAGTTCCCGAATATTCCACTCAAAAAAACAAATTGCTAGATGAAACGTGGCGATATGTCTGGATATTGGGTGAGATTATAAATAAACAAAGAGATTGCCAAATAATGAAAACAAAATCTACTGAAGTGGTTCTTTCATTATGTGCCTTGATAGAGAGATTGCTTCGATATTTTAAAATAAAATTCACACCCACGGGGATATCGCTATTTATACTTAGCTCAAGAATAGCGCCAAAATCTTCAATAGTTATATACTTTTTTTTATATACCTTATATACACATAGCAATAACTCATTTAATACCTAGTTTAGTAGATAAAATACATACAAACTACTGCCATAAAACTAAAGTGAATTTAAAAACACCATTTACCGCAATAACGCAGTAATATTGATATTTATTTTAAATAAGTATCTATTCTTATTTTTCTTTTATAATGGGTTAGTATTTAATTACACATTATCGAAAGAATAATATCAAAAAGGAGTTTAATTTTATATATAAATAGTATATTCCAATTAGCCTTAAACGTGTTGGATTACGCGGAATTTATTATTTTTGATTTTGATTTGAATAGGTGAATATTAAATATAGCTTAGAATTATCAAATAATGTAAAGCATCCCTCAACCAAGTTTCTTGCCAAATTTTTCCAGTAGTTTTTGTGAGATATATGAGCAACATGATAGATGGATAAGCGAATAACTGCCACGGTAGTTCATATGTTAATATAAAAAATCGTAACGGAGGAAGAAACAAATCTGCGTTGAGGAAATTGATAAAAGGATCGTAAAGTAAATCCAGCTTGTTTCTACGTTTGTTACGTCCTCAGTCATAGTGAAACGTACTTTTAAATATGATATTAAACGTTTTCTTAAATGTGAATACATCATGTGGAAATTTCAGAATATAAAAATAATTAGAAATTTTGCTTCCAACATGTTTAGCGATCTCGCCTTCTTTTTATTTTCAATTGTAGAGTGTGATTTAACCCGCTATTTATGGCGCAGAAAAAAGTAGTCCATGACTAATGATAAAATAAATTCATGCAAATTAACTCGCTCATCTGTTCTCGGAAAGAACTATACATTTTTATTAAAGCTTAATGGGGTGGTAAACTAAAAAGTTTTATTAATTTTCATTACAAAGACTAACTTTGTATATTTAATTTCTCTTATTAATAATCATTTATTCGGACGAACTATTACAAAAAAAATATATTAAAATATATTCAAAAAATATATAACTATTATCACAAAAAAATCAAGAGTTTGTTACTTAAAAAATAAATTATTATTAAACTTAGTTAAATAAAACAGAAGAACGCCTTAAGTTTTCTGTGTTCATTATATAATGAAATGAATTCTGGCCTTATAATATGTAAATTTCAGTCGCTAGATGGAGAATGGCAGCAGACGCATTTGATGTCTTTAGTACGCTTTAAATTACACTTAGTGTATCTGCTCGTAGCGTTAGATGTGCGAATTCGCCGTTATTTATCGTAATTTGATATTCAAAACTTACTATCAGTATACACGTATCAAAATTATTTATACATTTTGCTTTATTACATTTAACTGGAGTTTTAAGAAAAACTGTGGCATTTAAGTGGCTAAATTCTAACATCATGAAACAACAGTACTTAGACAGGCGTGGATGTAATGTATTCACTATTGCAAAAATTTAAACTCTTGTGTTCTCATATAGTTTAATAGTTAAAATGTTTCTGTTTCTCTGTAAAAATAAAAATTGTATAAAATCCCTATGTTGAATCCAAGTACATTTCGTTATCTTATGATCACTTAGCTATCTTTCGCTTCAAGTTACTAGAGCTGCAACACGCAAATTTTATATTTCTCTCTACTATTAATTCAAAAAGTTTTCTTTTACTAATAAATCTGTTTAGTTTTTTTTTAATATTATAAGAGAAATTCTGCATAGGATTCATGTAAACAAATGCATTTGACTTTTTTGTTTATATTTATTTTCATTATGTTCACCACCAAATGTAATAACATATATTAGGTAATTGTAAAGTTTGTGATATTTTGGTGAAACTTACTCTGATAACTGCAAGTTAACAAAACATCGCAAATCTTTAAATCAAAGAAATTAAGGACACAATTGAATTAATTTTGGGAAAACGATTACCGTATAAATCACGAAATCACGAACGACATCAAAAACAACTTTGGAAACCTTGCATCAGGTAGACAATTACCACGAAATACCATACGATTTTAGATATTATTTGCGTGTTACAGCTCTAGTAATTTGAAGCGAAAGGTCTCTCTACACAAGTGAATATGTAATCGTCTTTGCACACTATTTGGAATCAATATCAAATATTATAATTTAAATTGAGTAAACATTACAGGTTTTGGCCAGGCATTCAATCGATTTCATAATGTTTCCATGAATGGAAAATATGAATGAAGGTTGGAAGTCGGCCATAATTTTAGTCTAGGGCTGTAACATTATATTGAAGGCTTATAAATGTATTATGAATATTTTATTCCCCTATGTGCGTGTATAGCAAATGTAATTAGCGGTTTCCCGGAATCGTTTTTCCATATTTTTAGATCGTTTTTGAATATTTTGACACACGTCTATAGTAGATATTTGTTTTGATTTTATATCAGCTATATTTTTTTTATATTAGCATTTTATGAAGACTATTTGGCATTAAAATATAATCTAATCCTCCTTACTCAACAACAAGCTAATTTATGTTTTTATATTTATTTATCTGTTACATATTTTACTGCGGATTTTGGAGTTTAATTTATTTACTGATGTTAATTCCTGAATAGTTAATTGCTATTAAAGTTTAAAGTCGTTTTTTTTAATACATACATTTAATTTAACGTAAAACAGCAAAATGCCAAAGCATTTATCGTTGTAATTTTTAGTATTAACCAACATCCCACTGAAATATTAATAGGGAAGATAGTTGTTATATATATTAAAAACTTTTTTTTTAACTTTGCTATTTAGATTTCAAAAACATCAATAAAAATATTCTAACAAAAATTATTATTGGAATTGAATAAATTACTTTTTGGATTATTTATCACAAAAGGGTAGGCATGTGCTAACGCATTTGTTTGTAAAAGTTTATGAGATCTGTAACTGTGTAACAGACTTAACTACCGAGGATAAAAAAAATATTCACAGTGAGTCGAACTCGCGCTGTAAATATTCCGCACGGTGACTGATATTTGTTAGATATATGCTGCTGTTCTTTTTGGGAAATGTAAACGTATTCCCATATTTCTCTCATATTTTCAGATTTTATTGTCGTGTCGCTTTTGTGGTGAGACTACGATTTTTGTTGTTCGTGGGATAATTGTTTTAAATAAATAAAGTAAAGAATAATAAACGCGTATATTAACCATTTTATCGACTTTAATTTGATAGTTCGTAAGTGATTTGATAGATAGTAGTATAGTGGAAAACAAAAAAATGGTAATATTTAGCTTCCTTAGACCCCCTCACATAGGAAATTATTCTTTTCATATTTTACGTCTATGTTTGTGTCGTATTCAAGTCAATATACATCTCTAATTGTCATTTTCTTTTTAAAAATGAGCTTTAAAGGATGATCACCACGGAATTGATTGCATAAGTGTATCGTTATTGTAATTTTCGTACAGAATATAAAGAACAGGTAAAGCTTTATTGTATTAATATTTCTCTTCCTCAATGATAAACCGTGCAGGTAGGGCATATTTAACAATAAAATCAATTACTATATTTATCACCGACCCTTTTGTATTTAAAGGGTTGATAATTAAAGGAGATAAAATAAGATATAGAGCACCGTTCGTGTGTTTGAATATAACAAACGGTAAAGTTTTGCCCGACTACGCGCCACTCTAGATATTACAACGGTGTTATTTGTTTCTCCAGTAATTTGTCTGTCGTGCTCGTCCGTTTCAGGGCTGGCAGCTATTATATAATATGATGGGGATTGATTTCGACTGTTTCAGCTATTATGTAATATGATGGGAAAAATTCGTCGACCCATTATGATTCTGTTATTAAAAGTAGATCATTTTTTTTAATACAATAGGTATTAGCGTGAATCTGAAAACAGAATAATTATTTTGTAAATGGAATCATCGAAATAACTATCGCGAGAAATCACAGAGTAAAAAAAGAAAACAATATAAATAAATTTTCCACAACTAAATGAAACGACATGATGTAGTATTACTTCTACTTGATTTAAATTCTTTACCATAACCTAAATTTCGTTGTATGGCAACATCTTTCAGGCTTTGTTAAAATTTACTCTTAGAAATTTCCAACAACATTTAAATATTACGCAAAACAATAGCGGAAGCGGAGTAATTTTTATTAAGTATCTAAGTGAGGATAATAAATTAAATTTATGTTATTCCATGGGGTTATGCAAAATTACTTGCTAATGTTGTTAATTAACGAAGAAAGTTTTACGCAACGTAATAAACAAAATCAGATTAATAAAGATAAATTATCCTAGACCAAAGAGAATATATAAATAAAGCGTACGATTTACTTCACCAGAAGACTTCATGAATCTATCAAAGGAGCCCACCACAACATTTGCAAACAACGTAAAACAAATAATCAAAATTTATAATATCATATTACCTAACGAATTTTCTAAATGTAAAGTTACATAAATGAACCCTAGATCCCCGATACTCTATGAACAACCTAAAATTCATAAACATAATATGCCCATACGATCCCTAGTATAATACATAGATGCTCCCTCAAAAAAAAAATTGCCATTTATTTTGTTACGATGTTTTGAAACAAAACCGAACTTTCGCCTAAATATACCATTAAAAACTACCTTGATCTCTGTAATAAAATCCAAAATATACACCTAACACCCAATTGCAAATTAGTATCACTCGACGTGATGAATTTATTTTCTAATATACCACCAAAACATTACCAAAATATTATTTCAGATATTTAGAAAAAAAACGGCTAATCCCCAGTGAAGTATCGGAAATTATAGACCTGTTTAAATTATGCATGAACTAAAATTATTTCTTATTTGATAACAAATTTTTCCAGCAAGTCAATGGCCTTGCAATGGGCTCATTCCTCTATCCTCCGTTAGCCGAGCTATTCATAAACGATCCAGAAACCAGCCTCTTAAATAATAAATAAGCGGCCAATGTAGTATACTATTACAGATACGTAGATGACATTCTTTCTGCTGGAAAGTTCAACGACAATTAGATTAGTTTGTCAACTTTGCTTACTCCCTATACAATAATATAAAATTCACTTTAGAAGTAGAATCTGATCATAAACTAAACTTTTTAGATACCACATTAGAACACAAAATCAATAAACCTAAATTTAGTACATTTAAAAAAAACAGATTTGCCAACTCCATAATTAATAGTCATTCTCAATACCCTTGGCCCCATAAGTTAGTACCCTTCAATTCGATTATTCACAGAACTTTAACCATCCCACTAGAAAAACGTAATTTACGTAAAGAAATAGAAGCTATAAAACAAACCGCAAAAAATAATAATTGTAACTTATCAATTGTCACAAAGTTGTATCAAAATAAATTCCAAAAAATACTAATCCCAGAAATATACCCGGTCTTACCAAATAATAATATAATTTACTACAAATTCGTACCTATCAATTAAACTGGAGAAACTCTTAAATAATAATAAAAAATTAAATAATACCACATGTGCCTATGGTACTTTAAATAACTCGGGTAAAACCCTTATTAATAATAAAGAAAAAATAGATAAATATGAAAAGAGTGGTATCTATATAATTAAATGCAACTACTGTAATAGCATGAATGTAGATAAAAGAGGAAGAAATTTTATTACCAGATATAAAAAACATATTACCAGCTAGCGAAATAAGAAACCAAACACATCTCACTTTGCAAAATATCTCTTTGAAAATTACCATCACCTTCATACCGACAATGATCCCTATATATTATAAATAAATAAAAAAGCAATAAACTCAACATCCCAGAAAAATTTGAAATAAAGAAATATAAGAGAGATACCGACATGAATATATTAAATGAACAACTCAATGCCCATACTTAATATATTTTAAACATAATATAGTTAAATAACATTGATACTGCGGTACACTTTAAATCGTTTCAGCCTGGAGAAATATCACAAAAGAAAATAAAAAAATGGAAAATATGTATAAATAGTTGTATAACCTTGTTCTAACCATCAAATACCCTTACTATTGTATAAATATATTACCGAGAATAACAACAATTTAATTTAATACCGTCACTAAAATATTTGTATATCATATAACTTTTGAAAATATAATAAAAACTACTTCTCTCCCTTAACATAACCTCACCAACTTGAGAAAACCCGCGCAAACCCCGCTTCCGCTATTGTTTTGTAAAATGTTTAAATGCTGTTAGAAGTTTCTAAGAATCAATCTTTACAAATTGTCCACCTGAAGATATTTTCATACAACGAAACCTAGGTGGGGGTAAAGAATTTAAATAAAGTAGAAATAATACCACAAGTAGTTTAATCTAGTTCAGAAAACTTTAGTTATAATGAATATCTCCAAATTTGACTCCAAATATTAATATATTAAATATAATAAAGACGTTATTGAAAACTACCTTTTGGATACTTTTTGTGGTGTATCTGTCAAATGACATTTAAATGGTAACATCACTAACAACTCATGAATCATATTTTGCTCAAAGTTAATGAAGAGACAAAAACACTAATATGTAGAACTAACCTCCTTGTACAGAAAAGCGAATAATTATTGCAATTTTAAAACAATATTGTTGAATTAATTTTGTTCTCCTTTCGTGCAGAATATATGCTTTTATTGTATTTTCTTTCAAATGTTTTCAAAGAATGATGAGAAACTGAATATCAGGTTATGATCAGACTTGTTTACATGGATAGAATGAAATTACAAGTGTTTAGTAATAAACAAGAATTATAAAAAGAATCTCAAAAAGATATTTATATTGCTAAGTGAAATAGAAAACTTAACTTCCAGCAGTAACTGTCGAAGGATAGTGGCATTTCTTTCTCATGGCTAAGTAATTCCTTTGCATGACTGGTGAGTTCCGGTGTGCTTCGTTAGGCGGCGGGCGGTGATACAGTGGCTGAGGCGAGGGACAAAAACATGACCCGAGCTCAATTGTCGAACCGCAATGAGTTTGCCGATTGACTGCCGTCGTCGACGAAAAAGAGATAAATGGTTTAGGGCTAACAGACACCAAGCAAAGGGTAGTTCATAATTAAGTTCTTGTCATTTTTGAGAATGTATTTTCCCGTTTTGTTGAATCGACACGAGCGGTGAAACTTAGTTGCAAATTTTATATAATTGAAACATCGTTATATTTGATTATTGCTTTTGATTCTGCTAATAAGTATATTGGAGTTTTCGAAAGCTAGGAATAATGTTACTTTTGTATGTTTTAATTTTCCATTAACAGTAGTTTCAATACTTCTCTTTGACGGGGTATTTTAATCTAATCCAAAAGGTTGTATGTAACCTATGCGTATTTAACTTCTAATTTTTGTTTCGTCTTCAATTTATCATAATTATAAAATTACATTTACTTAACTATTTAAAAGTTATAAATATGTTTCTTAAAATGCGGTATACTGTATTTCTTGTGACACCGGTACGTTGAGAAATTCGACGAACACTAGTTAGGAGTTTTTCCTACTTCGGCCAGCATTTGATGCTCATCGACATTTTTAGGTCTTCCTTCATGAAGTACATTTCCAGGAATTAGACCCTCAAAATGTGCGTTATTTATAAGAAGTAAAACTCTATGATCGGGATAGCGTTCGCGATTTGGATAGCGCTCGAGATACCTACGTGCGGCTTATCTAGCATTCCCATTACATAACTCGTAAATGAAATACATTTATACATATCCTCAAGCAGTGTAGGTTTGAGGCATTTCAGTCAGTCAAACAATATCCAAATCACAAGCACAAACAAGGTCCAATTCAAGCGTACGTCAACAAATAAAAACAGTGGCAGGGAAAAAACAGAAAAAAACACGTTGTTAGCTCCAAGCGATAAAGAGCAAGTCACTAAAGAAACGAAGTTATTGAGGGAATGAGTAGAGGAGGTTGCTTGATGGCCGAATGTGGAAAAGAGATAGCGAAACAATTTTCATAAGCGAATGTTTTGTCGTAAGCATTTCTGCAAATGCAGATTATTTCAATAAAGCAGGTATTTTTGAATTGTAACGTTTTATTATTAATGTATTAATTTATTATAATTGTATTATTAATTTTTATTATAATTGTAATATTAATTAAAAAATGGTAACATTGTTACCTTTTTGAAATCTGTGTAAAATGTAGATGTAAAGTTCCATAAAGTTGCTATACATTTTTTACTCACTAGCATTGTTCAAAAATCACTTCCCATGTTTTGTAATTGAAAAAATGCACAAGTTTCAGCGTTTAAATTGTAAATCGCCAAAAATAACAAATGAGTAACATTTTAATTAGGAAGATGAATGTTCTCGTAAATACGTTGGATAATTAAAGAACGCAAATAATAACAATACTTAATATGTTTTTCTTTTTTCATGCGTAATAATTTATTTGTACTAGATTTTATTTGTAGTTTTACATTCTCATTGTATCCACTTACATAAATTCAATTTGTAATGTCAACTCAGTCAACGGTGAAATTAATACATTTTCTAGTTACGTATAGTTTTTATTGGATATACTTTATTTGAAACGTCCGTCTCTTCAAAAATTCGTTTCAAAGTCCTTTCTAAGAACAAGAGTCGGATGATAGGAAAATATTTAGTAAAGGGTATTAGTACTGGGGATATGGCAGTGTTAATAAATAAAATACGTTTCATAAGTGATGACATAGTAATTATCTCAACTGCATTACTTTATTAACTATATTTTATTGAAAATTAAATAAATTAGAAACAGGTAAAAGTAAACTTAAGTTTTTAACAAGTTTTATCATAACTCATTAAGTTATTCACTTGCTAGACGCCAGAAATCGTTTCACTTAATATGAAACGATTCAATTTAAAATTACTAACATTTAAATAAAGCAAATCTTTAATATCTAACGTGAAAATAGAAAAAAATTACTACCATAAAAAAGGGATTTCATTATTTTTTTGGCCGTTTTATCTTAATATCAAAGGTTAAATGCTGACTCATTAATAAAATATGAGTTCAAATTTTATTGAAACTAGAAAATATATTTGATATTCTATTATTTTCTAAGGCAATGAAATTTTAATATTAATTATACAATTGTAAATTAAACATCTGACATTTATCGTAGAGAAAAAATGCTGCACGAAAACTGCTGCTTTCTCTCTATACACGAATAAGATTATATAGTTTTATTAAATGTTTTTCAGGGTAAAGTTCCGAGTAATTTGCCAAGTTGGCGCAGTCTAAATAATAAATCTATCAGTTTAGCTAGAACTTTACATCTGAATATCTCACGAATAGTTAATATTTTGACAATCATAAATAGATCATGTTTTAGTATTAAATTTATACTGATTTCTTTAAAAGAGTCGTACAACGTACTGCTTACTAGTCATAGTGCCTTAAAGTTTCAAGTTGTTTCTCAAAGCCGATTCAAATATTAAAATAAAGAAGAATTCATTTTGCAGAGCACTTTATTTTTTACATTTTTGTTACGAATATTATTTTGTAAAATTAGTAGTTTACGAAACATCAGCGTGTCAAAAATTTGAAAAAAAAATTTCCCCAAATATCGCATTAAATTATTTATCAGACAGAAAGATACGAACGTTTAATATTATTGAGTACGAAATTGTGTACATTTTTTACTTAAAATGTTTAACTGAATATTAATAGTTTATGGAAAAGAGTCAATATCATAAAAATAGTTTTTTTTCCAAATAAGGCATATTTAAAAAAAAAATATACAAAATATCTTATTAAGCCTTCATAGTAGTTGAAAAACATAACAGAAATAAATGTAAATGTAATGTGTGATCTTTCATGAGTCGTTACTCGATTTATCAACTTTTTACCGCTCGCTATAGTAAAGATATGGTAAGCCTTTAAAGCAAGTGACCTTTCATGAGTCGTTACACGCTTTATCAACTTTGTACAGATTGCTAATGTAAAGATATGGTAAGCCTTTAAAGCGAGTGATCTTTCATGAGTCGTTACTCGCTTTATCAACCATGTACCCCTTGCTAAAGCAAAGATATGAGAAGCCTTTAAAGCGACACTCCTCAGTAAGTGTCCGCGACGTTACAAACCTCGGGCCTTAAATATTATTAAGTTGCTATTTGCAACTTAATAATATCTGCCCGTTGATTTATGCGGTCAGCTTATCGGATTCTTAAGGGCTTAGGACCGCTTGTTAGTGGACATTATTTTCAAAATGTCGAGAATGAAGGAAGGCTGGCATAAAGGGTTGTGTCGCTGTCCCTTATCAATTTATTTCACAAGTAGTTGGTGGTGAGCTACCATTTTTTCTCAAATATTTTTTTCTTTCTGGAAAATCTGTGGATATTGTAATCAAATAAAACTTCTTAATGTATCAATTGTAAATATATCATCTTATACATAAATACTTTTATCTAACTATAATTGAATCTACTTTAAAAAAAAAATCACAAATCAAAAAAAAGACACGCATTTTGTCAATACGCGGCAACAAGAAACAACTAAATAACATAAAGTTCTAGATGCATATAATAATAATAAATATGTAAAAGACAAATAACCGACTGCATGACTAAAATGAGAAAATGCACTCCACGCAACACGTTTCAAAACGACATCTTTTTAAAGAACCAGATTTATGTGGCTCTTAGAAATATCAGGTCACTGTCACGAAATATCAGATCAGTTTTCTCGACCTTCAAAAGTTGTTGAATCAACCACTTGATCTCCGTTCCCTAAATAAATTAAAAACCTCTACGAAACGTGATGTATCAAGATAAAAATAAAAAACTTTAATTTAAAAAAAAACCGACGTCCGTTTCGTTACGGTAACCACAAGAGTAAATTGTTGATAGCCAGTAATAAAAAAAACCCTCAATTGCGTATCGATACTATTGATCATACGTAAATTTTGCAGAGATCCAGAAGAAATATAATCCACCCTTTAACAATCGTATAGTTTCCAACTTTTGGTTCACGTACTAAAACTACAATCGATTTTTTTTTATTTTATTAATTTAGCTTTTATTTACCTTCTTTCATTCTCCTAAGTATTTTTTTTAAAACCCACATAAACCTTAACGACACTTAACCATTTTCTTCATTCAAAACGTTATATTCCGTGCATGGCACATAAGCATACAGATTATCAACCATCGTATAAAGCGGGAAGACTTTGGAGAAGTATAAATATCACTTTTCAGCAATATTTCAGTTTTATTTTCCTCCCTCAAGGAACGAATTTTCCCCATGGGGGTAATTCGCTCTAACACAAGTCCGCAGAGATAATGACGCCTCGAATCTAAAGCGCTTAATTTAAAGTAGGCCCATGTCCCTGCAAGTTGAACTTTATCATTTAGTAATATAATAAGCGCATAAGTCTTGTACTAGTCGAGCACGGTAATTTTTTTGATAAGTACACCTACCAGAATAATGCGTGTTACTATAATTAAAAAATATATAGCTCATATCTCCTTCCTGGTGCTAATTCAAAAATAATATATAGTTCAAAACGATTGTGTGGAAAAAAATATAAAATTTTTATTGGAACTTTCGAAAAAATTAATTTTAACTTAATGCCTAAGACTAATTTGATTTAAATTAGTATGTAATCATACGATGATGATTAACAATATATTTAAATTTTTAATGATTAACAATACATTTAAAATTTAAATTTTCTAATGTATCTAATTGAAATAGCGGACTTATTGCTACGAGAGCAATCTCTCACAACCAATCATAACACCAGTCCAATGCCGTTCGACGAACGGCTAGGAATTGAAACTGAACCCCAATGGTGATACCGTGCCGTCATAAGCCGCATGCCTTGTGATAAGCCGCATGCCAACACATCATGTGCAAGGTTTATGTTACTGACTTTTGCACGGCGCGCCATCGTAATCGAATCGAACAAAATTACGCATTCACAAATTAATTTGTTCGAATTCGCTATCTTTTAATTTATGAATACATATATCGATAAATTAGTAATAAATATATTGATAAATAAATTTCCTATGTTGGAATAAATAAATCGAAACGCGTTTCATGCTCTTATGACGTATGTATAAGAATTATTTTAGTATTTACCCGTAATTAAGAAATAAAATAGCTATTTGCCAAAGTGTCGATGTGGTAACGTACATTGGCCTAATGAATTCTTGATGAAAATACATCGTATTGAAAATTGTAACCCACTTAAAACTATTCTGGTGAATAAACTACTGAATTTTATTAAATGATTTTTGATATAGGTTGTGAAACACCATCTGGTATATGAAGTTTCATTTAATGTTGGACGGTTAAATCTACATTTTAAATGCGTGTGAACGCATAAGTTCATAGAAAAAATATTCATTTGAAATTGCTGTCGACCTGGACCTTCAACTTCTGTTTCTATTCTGGAAAATCTAAGTTTCGTGCAAATCGAAATTTAATGAAATCTACGTGACGAACACATCAGCGTAGATTTAAAAGCCAGCTCAATAAATATTTAAGGAAAAAACTAAAATTCCAATGAGCCATAAAAACCAGTTCGGTAAAGACTTAAGGAAAAAACTAAAATTCCAATGTTATAATTTGCAAATCGTTTAACAATTAAAAAGCCGTCAATATTTCCCGAAATTTATGTTATCGTTATTGTAGAGCTATTTTCCCGCGAATTTTGATAACATTTGTTTAGTTATGAGATGCATTTTTGAGACGCTTTATTACTCATATTTTTCTCAAATTACCTAATTCAGTAGTTTGCTTGTTTGTTGTGAAATGTCTCCATGTCAACGAGCAAAAATAAAAGAAAAAACAATCCAAAGTAATACTATTCACAACCCAACGAGCACTAAAGGAACGGTCGATTTTTTTCGCTAATCGCAAAACTGGTACGGCAATATAATAGTTAATTTGTTGTAGCAAAGTTGCAACGAGTTCATAGCTTTAAAAATAGAATCCATTCATCATTAATAAGATATAGACACTGTTTGGGAAAATAAAGAGCACTTTCCACGAAATGAGATCTCTACATGATTTCAAATCATATATATATATATATACATAAATATATATATATATATATATATATATAAATATATATATATATATATATATATATATATATATATATATATTTGAATTGAAATCACTAACATATAAAAACGAAATACGAAACATATTGGTAATAAATTAAAACTTAGCTAATATAAAATTAATTGTAAGTTCAGTATGTATTAAGTAAATAAGTAATTAAGAAAAACTAAAATGTCGAATTAAACATTGTATTATGTAATAAATTCACAATAACACAAGCAACCCATAAAATGTATTTGTAAATATTCTATTAATTTTGTGGACACATAACTAGAGTTATAGTCTAGTTTTATGCTCTGAAGATTTTGTTATGAGCTTACGTGACTGTAACTTGTTTTGTGAGCTTTTAAAGGCATAATAAATAAATACATTTTTCAGAAAGCAAAAAGTAATATGTTTCGTCACCGCTACGTTCAATTATACCAAAATGTATATAAGCATCGCATTATTAGCGAAACGATGCGAGATGCCATTCATCATTCCTGCTCAACTTTTCCTTCCAGCAAGCTTATAAATATTGACCTAGTTGCTGTAGGAAATTCTGCAATGAAACGTTTTCATTTCTTTCTCAAATTACTTTTGCTGTTTAGCTCGGGAATATTTATCTACCACATGAATGATAACTTTAATAACTGTAGTATGTGCATAATCTTGTGTGCCTATAAAACCAAATTAAATTTGGGAACTGAAGTTAGTGAGGTGAAAATGTTCGTACACAGAATCATATTTGTGAATTTCCACATTTTATATATATATATATATATATATATATATATATGTATATATATTTAAACGGAAAGTTTTTATGACACTAAATATTTTTAATTAGGGATACTAAAATTTTGGACAGATACAGTGAAATAAAATGATTTATATGAATTGAAGATTTACGGTAACAAGACAAAAAGGAATGGTTTCTTAACTGAGGACTCTTTAATTTTTAGATTTAATTTGGAAGTTCCAAACTTTTGAAGTGATTAAACCTTAAAAATAAGAAAATAACTCAATGGAATATTTCGGAAAGGAGTCCTTAGACGATATTTATCAAAGATAATTTGGTGCTATGCAGCTCTTGTCAGAAGTGGGCAAAGTACTACCAAATACAAAACACTAACACTACGGAGCTTCTTCTTGCGTATTTTGTTGCGCTTTTCGCCAGTTCTGTGCATGTTCTGTACGTTAGACTGTAACGTTGATGAACGATTTTATAAGCAGTTAGTTAACGGACTACAACGATTTTTGTTAGGGGAAGATCGGTCAAAGTGGACTAGAGTCGTTCCGATTTTTCGTAAAACCGATTTTTAATAGGACGTATTGTAATGCATAAGTAAAACTATTATTTGTTCCATTTTCTCCGATTATTGTCGTATAGATTATAATCTGTCCGACAAACCACAACGTGCGAACGTATCACAGTCGTACGAACTATTTGATGTTTTAAATTCTTTATTGAATAAAAGCGATCGGGGTTAGAGTGAAACAATAATTCTAAGAAAATATTTTTGAAGTTGAAAACGGTTATTCGCTCGTTAAATACAGTGATAACCGATCGGACGTTCAGTTGTCGCAAAATACCCTCAAATTTTAATCACTAATAACTACGAGATAATGCATTAACAATGGTTGCACCCACAATAGAACATATCTGCACGTATTTGTCGTGTAGTACTTGTTTTGACTGTGATGTCATTGGAGTAGTGTAGGGACATACGAGTGATTATTGCGAATTACTATTGTGAAAAGTTATAAATTAGTGTAGTGTAAATATACATTTAGCTAGCGTATCGAATTGTGAAGAGCTTGCAGAGCACTACTAGGTTTCAAAAGTGAGACAATAAAAATATTCGCCAGAATATAAGTGAAAATCTGTATGAAAGTAAAACATAAAGATTGAAACAACAAATTAAATAAAACACAAGTAAATAAATGAACTAATCTTTTAATTTCATACTGAATAATTAGGAAAATAATTGTTCTCTATTATTTTTTTTCTAAAAAATAATATGAAAATTAATTGTTATTGATATTGTAATGAGAAAATAATAATATATATGCCCATAATTAAATTACGTAAATATATACCTAGTTCTATACTGTATACATCGATCTACACCGACCTATGACAAAGTTTATTCCCGATTTTTATACTTACAACATAAATTTCTATGAATACAAAAAAACAGTATGAAATAAGTTCTACCCTTTATGACATAAGCAAACAAGCCACCAGAGGTGAGGGCATCGTATCAGTGCCCTGAGTTATGAAAGAGTAATTATATCTTATTATGCGACACGAGTAGTGGGTATAATCATAGAGTAGCTTCTAAAGTTTGAGGGAGTAATAAAACTTATAAATACGAGTGTTTTCTAAAGTAGGCTGAATAAATTCAGTTCTAAATAATAAGTTAAGAAATGAAAAGAAATAAGCCAATCCAATCGAGATTAAAATCTTTTAATCTATACGTATCAAACATCACTGACTAAATCACTCGGTTTTGGTTGTCCCAAAAGCTAACTGAAATTTTAATTCTAATATTAAATTTCTTTCTTTAGCTATTCTTTGATTCCCTCTTCAATATCTTCAAGTGATTCCTAATAAAACGTCGCTCAAAACTTTCAAATAGGAAAATAAAAATAAAGAAAAAATTACTGCAACTAAAATCACGTTTGATCATTTAAACTACTGAAGGTACTTTATAATATCAACATTTCCCTATGACTGTACATAGAACAATTACGCTTACTAAAAAAAATTAAGAAAATGTTTCCTGCCGCGATATTACATGAATAAATTTAATATTTTTATCGCGTTTGTGCTTGGAATCCACTATCACGATTAACGACCCTTCCACTAATTGTCATTCTGCTCTAATGCTTCTAATTTATCCCTGGACATCTTATAATTATTATTCGATAAACACTAATTAAAAATTTAAATACATTACATAGCGTCCCTAAAATCGTATTACTTAGGTATTTATTATTTTTTCAATTTAAGTGTCCGGAAATTGTAATTAGTACATATGTACCAAAATTCATTAATTTCTTCATTTCGTCATTTTTATAATTCAACGGATTTCAAAAGTCAGTATAGCTGCATTAGACTTATTTTTCCAAGTTCACATAACAAAATTTTCACTAGCGTTTCGTTTACGCTTTTCACGAGTTAGAGCAACAGCTAAATAACAGAAAGTTCTAGGTCCATATTATGTAAACAAATATGTAAAAACAAATACCTGACTGCATAACTAAATAGAGAAAATGAAGTCCAGTCAATGGGTTTGAACAAATTTCACAACGACATTTAACCGCGCAATCATCGATTTTAGCGGTCATCTTTTAGAATGGTCAGGTTTACGTCGATCTTAAAATCAGATCTGGAAATATCAGATCACTCTTTGATGTAACAATCATTTCTCTTGGCCTTCAAAAGTTATTATATCAACCACTTTATCTCTGTTCTCTAAACAAATTAAAACTTCTACGAAACATGATATATCAAGATAAAATTAAAAAATAAATTAGAAAAACTGCCTTTTTATTTCGGTAACCAAAGCAGTTTTTCACTTTTCTGCACTCAATAATATAATTCTTCCACTGCGTATCGATACTATTAATTACACGTAGATTTTAGAGAAAGCCAGAAGGAAATCTAATCCAAGCTTCAACTGTTTTAAAGTTTAACTTGTTTCCAAATTTTAGTTTACGTAATAAAAATACAGTCGATTCCTTTTTTACTACTTTAGTATTATATTTACCTTTTTACGTTATCCTAAGTAATTTTTTGTAAAGACCAATCTAAACTTTAACAACACTTAGTAATTTTCGTCATTATCATTTCGATAGAAAATTTAGCCAGATAAAACGTCGAAACAGCTTTAAATTCCGGGCATGGCCCATTATCATAAAATTCACCAGCCATCGTATAAAACGGGAAGACTGTATAAACATCACTTTTCAGCAGTATTTCAATTTTATTTTCCTCCCTCATGGAACGAATTTTTCCCACGAGAGTAACCCGCTTCAATGCACGTCCGTGGAGATAAAGAAAGCCCCGAATCTAAAGCGCTTAATTTTAAGAAGGGCCATATCCTCACAGGTCAAACTTTATTATTTAATAAAACAATAGGAGGACAAGTCTTGTTCTAGGCGGAACACGTTAGCCCGTTTGATAAGTACACTTAGCGAAATAATTGGTGTTAATACAATTTCTTGAAATCCCAAAAAAAGATCGTTAGTTACCTTTGTTTGGACGAATGGACTGACAATTTCCTATAATTCATTTTGAGAACGTTATAGGGAACTTAAGGATTTTTATACAAACAAAAAATGAATGAAGCGCATTTAAAATATATGAAACTGAATTTTCTTAGGCATGTACAATTGAAAATAAAGTATTTGATTAAGAAGATAGATATTGTTTATATTTCCTTCCTGGCGCTAATTAACAATTGTAATAGATATTTTAAAACTCTTGCATCAAAGAAATTAATGATTTTTTTCAAACTTCAGAAAAAATTATATTTGACCTAAACGTCTAACAGTAACGTGATTTAGATCAGAATTGAGACGATCATAAATGTACACTTACGGCAATAATCTGCCGGTGTTTTCATTTTACTTGTGTTTGTTGCTTAGTATTAGCTGAGACACATGCACTTTATTTGCGCTTTATGACAATTAATATTTATTGTTTTATTTAAACCGAGTATGGCTATATTAAATCCTGAAACAATAAAGTTTTGTTATTTTGTGTTGAGCTTGTTGGTGGGGAGTTTCTTGTTCTTATTTGCATAGTTGTTGACTTAATATTAGTAGTAATTATAAAATCCCTAATGAAATCCCTAATCAATGTCAAAAAATAAATACAATTCGTATTTCAAAATAACGCCGAAACCTGACTTGTATGCTGACTTGTGGGAAACAAAATTTTATGAAATACACGTGACAATTACGGCATGAATCGGCATAAAATACTATTTTAGTGAAAATTTTAAGGAAAAAAATTAAAATTCAATCGTTGTGTTTCAAATCGTTTAAAATGTTTAAAAAATATTATTATGTGCCGAAAACTACTTAAGAGCTATTGTGGAGCTGTTTTTCTGTGCATTTAGATTGTAATTTTAGTGGCAAGGCGCATTTTCACATTGGGAGTACGTCAACGAGCAGAATATTCACTGCAGTAGTGATTACAATCCAAAAGAATTTCATTAAAAGCGTCTTCACAATCCGACGACCATCATCCAATGTATAATTTCCACAAAGGCATTATAGTTCGACTTTTTTCATAATCATGAAACTTTTACAGCAAGATGATATTGCGGGATGTTAGCTCCATGTTTTATACCGAGGTCGCGCCGATTTCGTGGCTCTAACAACAATATACCTAGATCACTAGTAAAATATTTTTGGTAACTTGTAGGTATATGTAGACCTCGATACTGTTAATAAGGTGTTCTTTACCTTGAAAATAACTAGCTTTGAGTAGAATTATTTTAAAGGAAAATTGTTCCTTTTATTTAAATTTTTTACATTCGAAATTTTGATCAAGATATTTGATAATAAACAATAACATGAGTCGTCCTACTAGATAATTATAAATTTCCTAACATATCTGACGCGGGACTTACCATATTGTTTCAACTTACCGGTTGCCAACATATCACATTATTTCACTGGAGATACCGTCTAGAATTAAGATAAATATATAGTTATATCTTAGAAAAAATGACATGAAACCAATGAACTGATAGTGGCGCTGTCGACCGGTGCAAGTGATGTAATTCTCTCTTATTATTATTTTTTGATATTTTGCAAAATGTTTGTACGAATAGATCTTAAACGGGCAAATTTATAAATAAAAAAACTAAAGGTATTAATTTTTCAATACATAAAAAAATTGGAAATTTTCACTGGTAACCATAAAATGAGTATATATTCTTATTTCATGGTCATTTCCTTCGAAATCAAAAAGTTTTTGTAAATCATATCATCTCAACTTACAAAATTATAATTTGAATGATGGGGAACTTACAATGTTGAAGGGCTTCTTTTTAGAAAGCACGTGAAAATAATTAAATGAATATGACAAAAGATTCCTCACATAAGAAAGAGTCCTCGGATAAAAAGAGTTCATAAATCATTATATTATACTCTAACTGATGTATCACGTTAATAAATTTTACTATTATAATTTCACGATTCTGTTACATCCAATACCTAATATTTTCAGTTATTTACCAATCGGTAATATTTTTCGGTGATTCAATTTTTTAACTGGCGAATAATTTGATTCCCACTACAGAGGTGAAAATATATCAAAAGTTAGCCTACTCTTTTTAGTTTCCCTAAGAAGTTAATGAGTCAATCAGTTTGGGTGTCGAATCATGGTATACACAAGTCTGACTCGCCGAGGCATGACTATTGAGAAACGAATGACACCCGTCCGGGGTGTTTGCTGAGTAAAAAAAAATCTAATAAGTCTATCATCTTTTATTTGGAATCTAGAAGCTCATCATGACATATTTCTTAGATAATGTGGTTAAAGTAAGGCATTAGTTTTGATTTTGACATTTCAGTAGGTGAGTAGGTCTCAATGGTTAGCATCAAAACACTCCCGTTTAGAAGGCAGAGAGAACCTAACCTAAGAAAAGCAACCGTGAATTTGTATTCAAGAGACGTTAGTTGCTTTTCTTAGGTTATTACTTTTATAGGATATTCTTTCAAAGAGGTCTATTTATTGTTTGGGGAATGCGTTGATGGATCTGCTCACGTTGTTGATATACGACGATAGTTGTCAAGTATCAGACTCGCAGAACCAAATTGTTAAATAAGACATAACGGTGAATTTCGATATTAGGATGAGATTATAAAAAAACAAAGAGATCACCAAATGATGTAAATTAAATCTAATGAAGTAGCTCTTTAATTATATTTCTTGATAGAGAGAAGAACTCTTCATTTATATTCCTTGATAGAGAGATTGCTTCGATATTTTGAAATAAAATTCACATCAACAGAGATACCGCTATTTATACTTAGCTCAAGGATTGTACCAAAATCTTGAATAGTTATATTTATCTTGAATACTTTACCTTTATATACATAATGTATACATAGCAATAATCCGTTTAATACGTCATTTAATATATACGATACATATAAGCTACCGCCGTCCAAAGCACCATTTACCGCAAATCCGCAGAAAGATTAATATTTTTTTTAAATAGGTATCTACACTTAATCGCACATTATCGAAGGATCAATATTAAACAAAAAGAGAGTTTAATTTTATATATAAATATTACATTCCAATTAGCCACCTTAAACGTGTTGGATCGCGTGAACTTTTTGACAAATCCTACAGTAAGTGCGTGACGGATGGACACGTAATGTATGTTAAATGTTGGACTCCTCTCTAAACAAAATCCAAATACTAAGTTTCATTCAAATAATGCGTGCGCAACAGGAAACGTATTACTTTGCTGGAAATTATACTCTGTAAATCTTCTGCAGAGGGATATTAAATATAGCCTAAAGACTATAATTTAGCCAAAAGCATCCTTCAGAGGAGTTTCGTTTAAGATTGTTTCATTAGTTTTTGTGTAATGTATGAGCAAGATGATAGATAGACAAAACGAATAATTGGTACCGTAGATCATATGAAAAATAAAATAATATAAGATAATATAAAACATCTTAACGAATAAAAACAAATATGTGGTGGGGAGAGTGATCGATGGATATAGTCCCCCTTTCGCTATAAGGGTAAATCCAACATATTTCAGCGTCTGTTATGTCCTCAGTCATAGTGATGACTATTTTTATTTTTACTTATAAATGATATTGAGGTAATTATAGTAAACGTGTTCGTAAATGTCACTGCGTCATATGAACATTTTAAGATGAAAAAGTAATGAGAAATTTTTATTTCATCCTACTTTGCAGACTCGCCTTCTCTTTCTTTTCAACTGCAGAGCGTGATTTAACCGACTATTTATGGCAGAGAATAAAAGTAAAGTCTATCGTAAGTCTCTAGACAAATGAGCTTGCTCAACCGTTCTTAGAAAGAACTGAATATTCTTATTAACGCTCAATTTGGTGACAAGCTAAGAAATTTTATTGTAACTTTGTATATTTAATTTGTTTAATTAATATAATTTATTTGGACGAACAAATATTATTACAAAAACCCAAAAGTTATATACGTCAAAAGATAAATCATTATTAAATTCAGTTAAATAAAAAAGGAGAACACATTAAATTTTACGTATTTAGTACATTTTTGACCTTATAATATGTAAATTTCAGTCTGCTTAGTGAAGAAAGGCTTTAGATTACACTTAAGTGCAGCCAGTCATATTTAATTCGCGAAATCGTCATTCTTTTCTCTTCTGAAAACAGCCGAAACTTGGTATCCAAAACATACTGTCAGTATACACATCTGAAAATTATATGGTGCAATTATTCCTATATTTTGCTTTATTACAATCGACCAGAACTTGAAGAAAAGCCATGGAATTTAAGTCGCTTAATGTTAATCTCATTAAACAATAGCAACTAGAAAGAAGTGTACGTATTATTCGCCGTTACCAAAATACAAACTCTTGTGTTCACCCATAGTTCAGTAGCTAAATTTTTTCTATTTTTGGGTAAAAATAATAACCATATAAAACTCCTGTACTGAATCAGAGTATATTTTTTATCATAACATTGCTTGGTTTTTTCCGTGTAAAGTTACTAAAATTGTAACACACAAATTTTACATTTCTCTTCACTTCCTTAACCACGGATTCAAAAAGTATTCAGTTACTTACAAATCAATTTAGTATTATAAAATTTATAAAGAAAATTCAGTTATCAATTAATATGAAGAAATACATATGACTTGTCTATTTGTATTTATTTGTATTATGTTCACCGTCATATATAATAACATACATTAGGTAATCGTAAAGTTTATGATATTTTGATTGATATTTAATCTGATAACTGTAAATTAACAAAACTTCACAAATCTTTTAAAAAAAATAAAGGAAAACAAATGAATTGGTTTTGGGAAAATCATTACATCCAAACAATCCAAGACAAATACGCATCCGATACAAAATTACCGTAACATAATATTTTATGGATAAAAAAACTTACATTTAAAACTTAAACTGACATTTACCGATATCCTATTGAAGTATGATTTTGGAAAGATAGCTGTCAGAGATTGAGTTTGTGTATATTAAATACTTTTTAACTTTACTATTTACAGTTTAAAAATTTTAAGGACACGTGTATTCATTTTTGCACTCCATTTGAAATTAATATCAAATATTTTAATTTAAATTAAGAAAATGTTACAGCAGCGGTACGGAGTACATTATAAATAATTACATGTAGCTTGTCCGGAAAGTTTTACGAAAATTTAGATATATTTAAATTGTGCTACCAAGTTATACCTACGCTTCTATATATGATTTGTAGTTCGCGCACACAAAGCGAATGGGTTCGGTTGCTGGAATATTAGATAAAACATGTGAACTTCATGCCTATAACATACAAAATTACAAAAACTTCTCGAATCAGAATTAGTTCATACGAAATAAAAATTGATTACGATACTTTAAAACGTAAGTTCATAGTCTCAAGGCATGAAGATTGATTATCGGGTATATTCGAAAAACAATGTAGACTATCAAATGTTGCTGTTTTTTATGTAATTAAGGGAGGATTTTTAAATTTTTCTTTTAGTGAAAAATAGGGTATATCTGAGAATGGTAGATCGAAGTAAATTTTGAAATTATACGTTCGTGATAAATCACAGTATTTTTTAAGATTAGTATTAGTTGAACAAGTTCAATTTAGCAAAAATGTGAATTTCCTTTTTTTTTGTTTTAAATGAAAAAAACTGTTAAAAAACAAAGTAATAACCTCAGTCGAGTAAGACTCGGTCGTGATTATTTTATTTAAAAAAAGTCATTTGAAGACGTTCCCATAAAAAACTAGATTTGTCAAGGAAATTTTCGTTGTAAGTTTTTCGATTTATTTGCCATTTTAGTAACACTAGACAGAGAATTTGCAAACACAAAAAGAAATTGATATTAAAAAAAGAAATAAAGTACAAATATGAAATTGCGCAAAGTAGATCGCACAAAGTTAGGTTATAAAATTTATGTATGACAGTCAACTGAGAAACATTTCCTCAAAGAAAATCATTTTTGAAATCAATATTTTATAATGAAATAATCGTGTCTGAGCCCTAATTTTCATCAATAGGTCGCTTTTTATGTATATTCTTTAATTTAAGACAAAAAAACGTATTAGTGGCTGATCACAAGTTGCATTTCATATAAAATGTTTTCCTAGCCTTGTTTATTATTAGAAACTGAATATAGTAAATTACGTAAAGGTGGTTTTGACAATCTATGTAATTTGAGAAATTCTGGTAATAAATATGCTAATTCTGAAAAACATTTATCGTGCACAGTAAAACTACAAAATTTTAGCTCTTCTACTATACAAATTTGTGCTGAGGGAAAACAAGCTATTCGGAATCGGGAACAAAATGACATAAAAATACAAATCATTTAAAAAGGTTGATAGATGCTATTATATTTTTAGGTAAGCAAGAATTATCTTTTCATGGTCACGATTAAGGTCATAGTTCTACAAGTCCGGGGGTTAAGTCGATATTTTATTCACTTTGAGAGCCTACGGTTCAATTATTGAGGCACGTTTTCAACCTATCACACCTTCAATGTCGTTTCAATGCTATCGGCGGCGGTCGGCGGACGCTTGTACGCGTTCGTGTACATTTATATAATTTTTATACGTCTGTTCCTTCACAGCTTGCCCTTCCCAAAAAGCACTGCACGCCACTGCATTACAGGTTTCGGCCTCGCATTTAATCGGTATCTAAATGTTTCCCATTTTCTGAACCATGAATGGAAAAGACGGACGGAGAGACTTGATTTTATGTTTTAATTATATCGATGTAACATTACATTGAAGGCTCGTAAATGTATTATGAATATTTTACTCGACTAACTGGGTGTATATCAAATATAATTTTAGTATTATTAGATTCCAGGAATTACTTTTGAATATTTTTATTACGCTTAGGTTTTGACCTAAATCTAGAGAAAATATGTGTTTTGGTTTTGAATTAGTTACATCATGTTTTTAATAGTATTTTATGAAAACTAGTTTATATTTTTGTGTGTATATATATATATATATATATATATATATATATATATGTATGTATATAGAATATTTCATTCTTATTTCATAGTTATTTGAAGTTTCGTAAACTAAACTTCATCTTTCATAATCGAATTGCTGTAGCCAAACTGTAATCTAATTCTTCTAAACAACTAATTAACTTATGTTTTACTCAGTTATTTATTTGTTACACAATTATCAACACACTTACTTTTGTGTGTGGATCGTGGAGTTTAATTTATTTACTAATGTTAATACCTAAATGGTTAATTGTTGTTGAAGCTTAAATTCTTTTCTTTTGATACCGACATTTAACTTAACGTCCTCTGTACCGCAAAATTCCCATACATTTGTCGTTATAATTTTTGACATTTACCGACATACTATTGAAAGATTATTTTGGAAAGATCATCATTCAAAGTCAGAGATTGAGTTTATTTATATTAAATACTTTTTTAACTTTATTTTTTCAGTTCAAAAATATTCTAATGAACATTACCTTACTTTATTTTTAAAATTAAATAAAATACACTTATTTCGATTATATATGAATTCTCTACCTGTGTAATAATTCATTTTAATACGTAATACATTTTAATAATATAATAAGTGAATAAAAAGAAATCTATTAACATAATGAAAAACATTCAGTGTGCTATTATTTGAATACATTTTCATTTATTATAAATGGTTATCACGTTCAGTATTCCTGGAGAAAGATTCACAATTACTATACAGTGTAGTGAAATACCCCGGTTTAGATAAATTTTTATTTGTTTTTATGAAAATTGAACCCATGTCCCATTGATCGTGATCCAAATATATATACTACTGGATTGAAATAATTATTCGGAATAAAAAAAACTACACAATGCGAGTCGAACTCAGGCGGTAAATATTCTGCACGATGACTGAAATTCATTGGATATACGTGCTGGTAATCTTTTTAGAATAATAAACATATTTCAATATTTCCCTCATATTTTCAGAGATTTTATGATCGTGTTGTTTCGTGTGAGGCAACGATTTTTGTAGTTCTTTGGATAACTTTTTTAATTAATAAAACAAAAATGCTTATATTTTGCATTTTATCGAATTTAATTTTATAAGTTACACGATGAGGTGGAAAACATAAAAATGGTTATCTTTAGCTTCCTTAAAACCTCTCATATCGAAAATTAATATTTTTGTACTTTACGTCTATGTTTGGTCCGTTGCCAATTATATCTCGTCAGTATTAATTTCTAATTCGCGTTCTTTGCGGAAATAGGTTTTGAAAGACCCCCTGTATATCACGGAATTGATTGCATAAGTAATTCGTTATTAACATTTCCGTGCAGAACTTAAAGAACAGGTAAAACTTTATTATATTATCATTTCTCTACTTCAATGATCGACGGTGTAGGTGAGGCGTATTTTATAATAAAATAAATTATAATATTCATCACTGACCCTTTTGGATTTGAAGGGTTAATAATTAAAGGAAGACAGAGTAAGCTGGAGTCAACGTTCGTGTATTTGAGTATTACAAACTGTAAAATTTTGCCCAACTGTGGGTCACTCCATATATTACAACGATGTCGTCTGCTTCTCCAGTATTGTTTCTACCGTACTCATATATCTCAGGGTTGGCAGCTATTATATTATACCACGGAGATTAATTGCGACAAAATTGTCGGAATATTAATATTCAGTTATTAATCATACATAATTTTTGGCAGTTGGTGTTAGCGTGAGCCTGGATACAAAATGATAATTATGGAAATGGAAACACCGAAATATAAGTAAATTGCTTAATATTGTAAATTAAAAGAAGAAAACAGAGTGGCCATGAGAAATAACTATCGATATATATATATATATATATATATATATATATATATATATACACGTTGTCTGGGAAAAAATGTCGGACGCTTTTCGTTGGCTATAAAGGAATAAAATTGTCGTTGAAAAAAAACTTAAAACACGATTTTTTTCTAATTGAGTGCGAAAAAAATATTACATGTAACTATTTTTAACACCGTTAATGCACGCACACAAGCTCACTCTAGCCGTACGCAACCACTAAATATACTCTATTATCCAATATACAAAACCAGTGATAATATTATTTTGTTAATACCGCACCATTATGTACCTAAATATGGAATTGAATTTACTTGTTAAATGACACGAAACATCATTATTAAAAATATAATAAATTAATTATTAATGTATTCACTCATGTTGTGGTATGCGGAAACTACTTATCACATAACTTAAATAGTTCGTAACATATTGCACAGAAATACATTTTTCAATTAAAATGTATTCACTTAACATCAGCTTAAAAATTACTTTATTTTAATTTTTGAATAGTCTTAAATGTGTAATATTAACCGTCTTATTATAAATACAATAACACTCTCCTTATTATAGAGTTAATCACTTCGTCATTCATTTGAGTATTTAAATTAATCGTACTAAAATGTTGCTAATCCTATTCGACAGATACAATAAAATTAAAGTCTGAACTTTAAAATGAATAAAAATATTTACCTCCAATTAATTTCTCTTCTATTGAATATATTTGGCGTTAATTTTGTACAAATTCATTATTCACAATTAAATGAAACTACGTGATGTAGTATTATTTCTACTTTCTTTAGTTTCTTTACCACGACCTAGGTTTCATTGTATTACATCTTCAGGTGGGATATTAGCAAAGATAGAATTAGAAAGTAGAAATAATACTACATCACATTGTTTCGTTTAATTGTGAACTTCTCTTCTATAAATGATAAACTTTAACATCGATAAAACAATAATACAAATTCATTTAAATAGTGTAACACACGAAGGTATTCAATTTGTACATTTTAGTTCTGTAGTTTATTTTACTACTCAAAAGGTTTTCGTCAACATCAATGCTCCATCTTTACTGAGAGGTTACTTTGAAAAGTGACATAATAGAAAGGGGCAGGGCAAATTAGCTAATAGTTCACGTGGACTAGTTTAGATTGGCTAAGGTTTATCTTCCGATTATACCAACTAATTACAAATTATTCCTTGCCTCAAAAGAAAGCTGACGTATGAAACAAAAAATAGCCAAATATTCCAAAACTGCGTTATCTTACGATATCAATAAGTGTATCAGATTCCGAAGGAATCCTACGAAGAAAAGAAAATATAATTCTTTAATATGTTTTGTTATTACCCATACATAATGTAGCTTTAAACGTTATATAAAACTATTGTAAGAAGCTGTCTTCATACTGTGTAACATTTAGTACATAAAATTAGGAAAGTATCTATATATATATATATGCTAAAAAAACCTTATCCAAAAACCTATTTCCTAAAAATATTGATGTGTTAGATAATAGTAAAAAGTCTATTGTTAATAAAGCCTAAGATTTTAACGCTCGCATGGCTTCGTGTTGCCATGTGACTCGCCTCGTTACTCGCGACACTTGTATCGATAGCGGTTTTTTAATAAGATAAAAGAATTGGTGAAGTGAATGCCTAAATAGGGTATTATGTATGTATGAGTTTTGACAATTGCGTATGATTGTGTAAAGTATGTATGGGTTACGCTTGCAACTGTGATTTTGTAATTAAGGGCGCTTGGTGATTTTAAATGCCGCACTGTACATCACATTATATTTAATAGTAGCATTTTATAATATAATAGTATTAATCTATTTACAGCGATAATCTGCGTATAAATGCTCGCCACTTACAGGTATGTACATATTTTGTAATTACCTAAGATTAAAATCAATAATTACTCACATATGATTGCCACATTGCACACAAGTTAATAAAAAATAAAGAAAAAATTAAAATTATTTTTTTAATTGAGTGAAGACTCATTTAGGTCTTTAAAGCCAGATATTTCAGAGACATTATTTTAGAGAGGTGACAGTTTATCACTTAATTCAGCCATAGATTATAATTGTAATATTCAGTATGTTTATGAATATAAAGATAATGACAACAACCACGCTTAAAAAAGGGAAAAACAAGTTTATTACAAAAAAATAGTTACAACAATGGTTGCAACAAATGGGTGAACAGTTTTCATATCATACCTGAGAGAAAGTTAGTAAATAGATTTGAAATCAATGAGTTTATGATAGTATAATTAAAGTGTTGAGATAAAAGTCGACAATATCTTTTTGGGTTTTCTATCCATTCGGTTATTTTTTTACGAGAAGAAGTAAAATTAACTACATATTATCTCGTTACGATATAGATAAATCGATAAATAAAAAGCGAAATAAATGTTAGCCTTGAAATAAAACTTAATGGCCTTAAAAATTTATGAAAAACTATTTTGATTAATTTTGTTCATCAAATAGTATGAAACATTTGTTACTTTTAACAATAAAAATGTAATTGTATTGATGTTTTAATACAATTTTTTATTGGCAATGGGTGGCGCTACACAAGTAGCGTGTCTAGGACTTTCAAAAAATAACCCTCTGAATTTTGGAAGAGAGGGGAAGTGTTAGCATTTTAGAAATATTTTTAAGTCAATCAATTAGCGATAGTAACGAGACAGGTATGAGTGCAAGTTGTTGTTCTCCGTTTGTTTCTTTACTAAAAATTGCTACTCTTGAAACTTTTCACAAATCATATTATTTGGAACCGGTAAATTTTCAACGATTCGATAATGTACTTGCCAAAACGTATCGCATATTTTTCACTCACTAAGTTAAACTTGGTTAAAATTTCGTAGAAATATACCTATGCAGAGACCTCGATGTTACAGCTTCAAGAAATTTCAAATCTTTTCCAAAAGCAATGATTTTGTTTTTTTTTCTTTCAGATACAGAAATTTTCTCAAAGGAAAAATAGGTAAAAAAGCGCCATACATTAATTCATTTATATTAATCCTTCTGTACCCGGTTTATAACTGCCTACGGGCAACCGCATTGGCGACATGCGAGGAGGGGCTGTGGGTAGTGTGGCAGCAGACAATGGCTAAGGTGTAGTGCACCCGTGGTGCGCGTCTGGCTTCCACACTTCGGTAGATACACCTTTATGGCCAAGCGCATCATGCCACCCTTCCATCTGAAAATCTATCCCTCGGGTAATTTCTTAACACTTTTACATGTCAATGATTTGTAATTAAATTTAATTTAATTTTCATAGTTTTATTTATTAGGTCATTCGCTTCGAACATGTTGCTGTTTTGACAAGTTGCACGAAATATTTATGATTCTGTTAAGTAATTCGTTGGTGAACTTCAGTGCGTCTATCTGGATGGATCAAAATAAATTAATTAGTTGTACTTCTGCATGATAACGCTAGATCTCACAGAGCTCCTACAATTTTGGAGTTTTTTTCCGAGAACCAGGTATTGACTTGGGACCAACCTCCGTACTCTCCTGATATATACACCAGGATTATAATTGCTTTCACTGTTTAAAACGTTCACTAAGCGGCCGTCACTTCGATGAATGATCAGACTTGTGCAGGGTGATAGAAGTGGAAATTCATCAAGGAAACGAAAGAGGCATATTCCAAGGGCTTTGAAGGCTACAAGAGAAGTAAGGCTACAAGAGAAGGTCAACTATAATTGAAAGACATGGACAATACTTAAAATTTTATTTATATTAAAAGAAAATGTTAATAACATTTAAAAATATTATTGATAACAAATATACAAGTTTTTAATAAAATGACCTAATAATTCCTTTACATGACTGCTGAGTTCCAGTGCGCCTCGTTAAGCGGTGGGCGGCGATACAGTGGCTAAGGCGAGGGACAAAAACATGACCCGAGTTCAATGGTCAAACCGCAATGAGTTTGCCGATTGACTGCTGTCGCCGACGAAAGGGAGATAAATGCTGTTGGGTTTATAGATACAAGCAAAGGGTAGTTTTCAATGAAGCTTTTGTCGTTTTAATGAATGTTTTTCCCGTTTTATTGAATCGATGCAGGCAATGAAGCGCAGTTGCGGATTTTATAAAATTGAAATATTGTGATAATTGATTGTTGATTCTAATACAGTGAATAAATGTAACGGAATTTTTAAAAGCTGGAAGTGATATTAATTTTGTTTATTTTAATTTTTCGTTAATATTACTTTAAATACTTCAGTTCAATCGGATATAATTTTAAACTATTTTAAAAGGGTTGTGTACAACTTGTGTATTTTACTTTTATTTTTTATTAAAACACTGAACACTGTTATATGCTTAAATTATTCATTAATATGCTAATAGGTATACATATTATTCAAACGAGTAAAATACGTTTACTAACTATATAAACATTTAAAATATATTTTTATCATACAAATTTATTTATAATTGTATAATCCCCTTGTGTTCAATTATGGAAATTGAATTTATAATGGATGAAAGCAAAAATTTATTCCGTTGAAACTGATATTGATATATTTTCTACTTGCATAATTCATATTTGAATTTCTGTATTTGAAACATCCATCTCTTCAAAATCTATCAAAAATGTAACAAGAAGTACGCCTCTCTAAAAAAAATGTTGCCGTAACTAATTTTTTTTGGTCGTTATATCTTTATATCAAGGTATAAATGCTAACTCAATAATAAAATATGAGATCAAATTTCATTGAAACTAGAAAATATATTTTAAATTTTTAGGAAATGAATTATACAATTAGAGGAATGAATTATTAGAAAATTAATTATGCAATTGCAAATTAAATTTCTGACCTTATCTTAGGTAAAAATGTTGCATGGAAAGGACCGCTTTTCTTCTATATACGAAAAGAATAATAATGGTACAGTATATAGGACAAAGTTATAGTGCATAATATAGGTATAGTACATAGCACATAAAACAAAATAAGAATTTGTTGCGCTCAGTTTTAAGGATAAAGTTGGTATTTAAGATTGTAAGGACAGAGTGATAGGACAGCTATCTCTTCTATGAACGAATTTTTTATGACTAAAGTAGTCGTGTGCACAGTTAGTGGAATATCATTATACAAAAATGTAAGTTCGTAATACGTACTTTAATTCGTTTTTTTATCAAATGTTTTTCAGGGTAACGTCCTGTATAATTTGCCAAGGCGCCGTCTAAGAGGCTATATTAAATTGATCATATTTTGGGAAAATTTTAAAGAAGATTATGTCATGAATTATTGATATTGTAGCAAAAATAAATAAATAATTTTTTGGAGTATTAAATTGACTATCATATTTTTTAAGACAGTCGTAGAATGTACTGTTTATTCGACTGTCTTAAAAAATATGATTTATTATGGTAATTTAAAGTTTCTAATGACATTATTTTTCAAGTTATTTCGCAAAGACGATTCAGACATTAAAATAAAGAACGACAATCTTTCAAACCACTTCATCTTTCACATTTTCTGACACTAATGTTTTTTTTGTAAAAGTGGTAGTTCACGAGAAACAGCGCGTCAAAAAGTGGAAAACAGAGTTTTGTCAAATATCACATTAAATTATTTATCGGAAAGGGCAAAATTTAATATTGTTGAGTACTAAATTGTCTACAATTTTTACTTAAAAAGTTTTTTTGTAATATCAATAGTTTTTGAGATACATTCAATATCATAAAAATACTTGTTTTCCAAATATCTCCCTAGATTTTCCATAATATCTCATTAAACCTTCATCACACTTCAAGAAAATAGCAGAAATAAATCTAAATGATGTATGTATGATTTTTTTACCTATTATTTACTTTGCCAACTTCATACTACTTCATAAAAAAAAGCAATTGTATACATTTAAAGAAACTATTCCAATAAGTGTCCCCGAAGTCACAACCCTGGGCCATTAAGCATTGTCTAGTCGTTTACGACTATTTATACTCGTCGTTTGTAATCTCCGCCCGTTGATTTATGCGGTCAGCTTGTTCGGTTCTTTGAGGACTTAGGGCCCCTTGTTCGTGGATATTATTTTCAAAGTGTCGAGATTGGAAGTGCAAGCTGATATAAAGGGATGTGTCGCTGTCCCTTCTCAATTTATTTCACAAGTAGCTGATGGTGAAGTGTGTTTTCTCAAATATTTTTTTATTTGTGGAAAATTTGTTGAGATGATTATCAAATGAAAATTCTTACGGATCAAGTTCAAATATATTAAAGTACATATAAATACTTGTATCTAACTATAATTGAATCATTCTTTAAAAAAAAAACTTATGAATATTGGTAAAGTTTTAAAAGTCATTTTTAATTATACATCACTTTTGATACAAAATTTATTTTTCACATATATTTTTAAAATTTTCATAGTCTATCTAGAAACTAAACCTAGAACTATACTCAAGTTTTCTTTGTACCGGTTTTCAGTTCTATCACATTTATTGCTTATCGTGCCTTCAAATTTCGTTACTTACGTATTTTAAGCTTTATTAGTTGAGTATCTAAGAGTCGTGATTAGCGCACATGTTTCAAAATCTCTTCGTTTTTAGAATTTAACGGATTTCATATTGTGATTCATCATGAGTGTTGCCATTCGTGAACACGCGATAATTTTATAGATTAGAGCAATAACTAAATAATAGAAAGTTTCAGGTGTGTATAATGTTATTAGGTTGACAACTTATAAACCCACCACTTTTTTCCATCGATTTCTAGAAAATTATAGAAGTTTCCAGAATATTTCTTGTATGGTATATAAACAGTGCGGCATTCGAACTTCCGTTCAGTTTGCAATTAAATAATCGACAAGTGAAGAAAAAATTAAATATGGGAGTATTTCGAAGTGAACTCAGAAGACTCTTTATTCATGAATATCGTTTAGGGCAAAAAACCAGCAAAGCATCACGCAATATATACACAACGATGGGTGAATACACGCCCTCTTATAACACAGCCAAGCACTGGTTACGAATAATTAATTTAATTTGTTGTCGGAGCATATTCAAGAAATAAAAATATGTGTTTTAGGAAAACTTAAACCTTTTTATTTGATGATGATTTATTAAAGACCGATTGAGGTCATAAAACAACAGAAATAAAATAACCCTATAATAGCTACCAGTCGGAAAGGTAAATTTCGTTTAGCATGATAGCCGTATATACTTGTATGTGCACATTATGGCGTTTTATTTTTATTTTGTATGTAAGAAAAAAAAATTTTTGAAGTGGTATGGAGTTTTCTAATAATCTTCAATCTTCCTAATAATTTATCCTTTGTGTTCTTTTGTTATGATTTTTTTTTCTTTGAAACTCAAACATCGATTTAGCCTAGCTACAAACTTAATTTAGATTTAGTCTAAAATTATTTTTGTACCGAGTTTTAGCTTGATCGTTTACGAGATGTAGCCTGTAGCGTAGCCACAATATACAAATAGAATTTGTAACTTTCGTAGAAATTTCAGCATCTCTAAATCGATCATAACCCCAACACTACTTATTCTTGTTCTGGGGATCATGATCGGTTTAGGCGTATCAAAATTACCAAGCAATCAAAATTATTTCGAAAACCGAAACTCGGTAATATGTGTATTTACAAAATTTGACTAAAATTTAAAAACTGTTAGATAAAGTAAGGTCTAAAAGATAAGTAATAATATCAAAAAGCTATAACTATTGAATACGAAATGGATGGGCTTCCGACATAATTTACAAAAACAAATTAGAGCAATATAAGTGCAATACATTTATATATTATATATATATATATATATATATATATATATATATATATATATATATATATATATATATATATATATATATATATATATATATATATATATATATATATATATATATATATATATATAAATAAAAGGCTCCCTAAATGACTGAACTATCAAGACAGAGCACAAACAACTGTAGGTATCGAGCTGAAATTTAGAATCTAGGTATTTCTGGTAATATGAGTAAGGATTATGGAAAAATGGGGGTTTGTGATATATGGGAAAAAGTCACAGGTTATTGGTATTATAAGTCACGGGTAATAAGCTGTTATTATTATAAATAGTGAACCCATGCCGGGCGAAACGCCTCTAAAATATTTTCATCTTTAATTTTTCATTTTGTTTCCATATGTGTTTTTTTCTTTTAACCGAAAGAAAATATTCGCTAAAGAATCGTTAAAGATTTCGGATGGCCAAATGATGATAAATTAACAATAAGCTTCAATTTATGAAACATATTTTGTATAGTCCAGTACCGAAAATTTAAATTGTCTAATTAGTTTGAAAAGTGACAATAAAGCACAGAATCATGGCATCATATATTTAGAGTATATTTCTCTTTACAGTGTTAATATGTATTAAAAATATGGTTATAAAAATAAAATCACAATATTATTGACTATTCAGTGATATGGCAACATTCTATTTCTGATACAAATTATTATTTCTTATCTGGTACAAATGGACATCCTATTATGCAACACGAATTTTAAAGCCGAAAATAATCTTTCCACACTTAACTGAGAGGTAGGTGTGGAAATTAGATCATAAGTATAACTGTGGATCTGTGAAGTTTTGTGCTCCGAAACTCCAAAATATTCGAACTGGAAGGAAACAAAGGCTAATTTTAGAAGGCAATCAAATTACTTTAAATTGAAATTGGGTCTCTGTTTCCAATTGGGCGGTTTTGCCCAAAATACGGTTGCAAGAAGGAGTCTATCTCTCTTGTGGTATTCGGTAATAGTACCTTTTAATTATCTTGCACCGTCGGAGTAATCGTGGCAGTTATAGTTGATTACAAAAGTCTCTTTAATGTCATACCGAAATGGTTACGTGCTATTATAAACTGATTTTCCGATAGAACGGCGTTTACTTGCGGATCGGGGTACATGGTGCTTAAGAAAAATTTATTCTTGAAAAGTGATTTTTGCCTTTGTTTCATACATGTCCCAAAAAATAATAAAAAGGGAATAATTTTTTTTTCGTCTCAAAAATGCACTGCATCTGAAAAAGAAAATTTCCAAACAGTTGTTCTCTCTGTAAAATTTTTGATAATGTCCTGCAAAGTGCGAACGTGTTTAAAGAATCTTTTATATCTAACTAAGAAGTTTCTGTCAAATGAAGTTGGACATCAGAATCGAACTGACAAAAATGTTTCAAACTCAATAACTGCTTTAAGATGGGTATCTTGTAGGATAATCTATCAAAGCTTGTAGTAAATTACGGTTTCTTAATTGTATTGCAATGCTTGAAGAACGCAACTCTCTTATAATTTGGCGAACCTCGTTAAATACTTCCTCTCGTACTCGACAACTATATCTAACTGCAAGTTGCAAGGTATGTGCAGCGCATCTAACAACAGTTACTTTTGGAACATATTCATTCAAACTGCTGCTTTATTATAATGTGTAATTGTATAATTGCTGATAATGTTGATATTCGTAATTCTCTGGTAAATTCTGATCATTTAAGCTATCATTAGTAGATTCCATATTATAGTATGATTCGCGAAGAGCATCGTTGCCTTGATGTGCTAAGCATGTTGGAACCGTTGTCGGTAGTGATCGAGTAAATTTGTTTAATATCAATCTCATATCGGCTTAAAATAAAGATTACAGATTCTTTAAGGAACTCTCCTGTATTGTTCTAATCCAGTTCAAGTACACCTAGATTTCTTAGAATAATTTTATCCTCAAAAATATATTGAATGTTAAGTCCAAGGAATCTTCATATTTTAATATTAGCCACGTCAACTTTTAATGCTAGAAGTTTATTTTTAATCTATTCATTTATGTTTGTTCGGATTTCATAGGCCTTATCTGTACAAATGTTTTAATCTTTTTTGCATTAATACAACTTTGTTCATTTTCTCGCATATTTGGTATCATTTTTATAAATTTTTTAAATGCCTTGTCGTCTATAAATGAGAACGGCCATCCGTGTATCGTTACTAAATTTAAACAATTGTTAATAACGGCAGCAAATTTTACCCTGTTGGGCTTTCTCTTTATTTGCCAAATTAAATATTATTATTTTGTCGTATTCGATGTTAACTATTAAAATGGCGCAATAAATTTGCACCATGCTTACCCTGCAAATGATTTTAAATTGATTATAAGCATTTATAGCGATCATAATTAAACTGACGGACGGATAGAGAAACTTACAATTATAAAAAAATGTTCACTTTATATCCGTCCATAACAGAATTAAAGCTATGTATAACAAACATAAACAAAATATAAACAAAATATAAAACATAAACAAAATATACAGTCATTCATTTAACAGGTATTACTAGAATTTTAGAATCGGCTAAACTAATAAGTGAAATACATCACACGTATGTATATGTTAGAAAAAGGGTACATACGTTTCGTTACGGATGAATTTACCTATAGACAGGCAACAAAGAATTTATAAGGGATAGGACAAAACAGAGGTTCCCTATTCGATTATGTGGTGGCTTTATGTGTGTAATTGTACTGGTAAATACTTTCGTAGCTTAGTATTGGCCGAGTGCAGATTATAGAGTGGCGGTAAGGAAATCGACAGCAACATTTGCTGTAGCAGAAATGGAAATATCTAAAGGGGCCTGTTAAATATTGTCATAGATAATATAATTTACATACATATATTGGCATGCTTACTTTTGGAACCAGCATAGTTTAACAAAATTTCACTGATTTTTTAGTAAAAGAAAATACATAAAAAACTCGATCTTTATTATTTTATTATGAAAATTGATTGGATAAACAAATTACAATTATATCTCCATTTTTCATTGTAAATTTTTTTTGCTATTTTCAGTTTAAATTAATACATAGATATTACATGTTTAATAAACATATAATTATGAATGACGATAATAAGAGAAACACTTAATAAAAATTTCTAAAAAAAGCTTGAAAAAATGACGTCTACCTCACTTATTAACAAAAAAAATCGTTTCTACCAACTTCAAAAATTTATTATTAAATCTTTAGTTTATAACTTTTTTTAATCATAAATCCATTTAAGCAACAATGAAAATTTTACTATTTGACAACTCAAAAAACGTGAAATGTAAATAAAGACGATCCATGAAATTATAATTTTTAAATTTATATGTATCAAACTAAATATTTAAACATCATAATTATTTACCTTTTGAATACCTTGCAAATTTCTATCTTTCTCTTGTTAAATATTGATTATTAATATTTCTGTCTAGCTGCTTGTTAAGTGTGTAATATGACATATAATCATAAACTTAAAGTAAAAATAGTGAAAAATACTTCAGCAATGAAAAAATAAGATATTCATTGTAATTAAAAGTTCTTAAAACCAATATTCATTATAAAATAATCACGATTTAGTCCAATTTTTTTAAATACGTAATTTTTTATGCATATTTTTTAACTTTAAAAATCACTAAATTAGCATTCCTGTATCGACTTCCTATCTAACTTTTATACATTAAAATCTAATTTTCAAAATATGACACGATAGTTATTGTGTTTTAAATTATTAAAATATTTCCAGAAATAAGTAGTGAATTCAAATTTTACAGATTTCCAGTGTCAAATTGGAAATTATAGAAAAAGAAAGCCGCTGTAAAATGTATTCCTTCTGATATTGTTTGTGGTTGATAGGTATAACATGAGAAATACATATTGCACTCAATTGGTTGACCTGCAAACCAAAGGATATTATACATTCTGTATACGGACAACTAAAATCTTGTTATTATGAATTAATAAAAGTATTTATTTGGAAATTTTTCTCTACTTTACAAGAAATAACAAAACGAACAATCTTAGATAACGTTATTTTATCGAAAACACTAATAATATTTTTCTTCGACAAAAATAAAAAAAGTTAAAATTGATACGTAATTAGGACAACAATTTAAAGAAAAAAATGCATGTAATGTAAGTCACAGGTGATGACTTTGGTTACTTTTTTATTATTGACATAAACTTTTACCAGAGCCGTTAATTTGAAGCGTACAAATAAAATTGATTTACCTTTAAAGTTGCGGACGCCAGTTGCCGCTCATGTCATGCACCCAGCAATATGCAGTAATGGATTTTTTATTGATTGTGATACCATAATACCGATCGTATTGACTTATGAAACGATTTTATAATAGACCTAAAATTATATGAAATGAAATATACAATCAATCAAATTGTTCCTGAATAGTTTTATTATTATGTAGATCCTTATATTCTACTAAGGGTGTTTATACATTGCTGCTTACCTTACCTGGTTGGGAAATATGGTGAAGGTGTTGATAGAAATATAAGGATCTACACAAAAATGAGAGCGGGGTATATTTATTTATATGTGGTCGAAATGGAACTTCTTTACACATTTAAACTGTTCATGAAACTTCTCAAGAAGTTAAATAAAATAAGCCAACAGACCAATCATGACAGGTCTACAGCTGCACACCGAGTAATTCCGCACCCACCTTAAGACACAATAAGTCGTTATCATTCATGTTGAACTCTTTACTTGCTTAAATTTATCGAGTTACGTTACTGTTAAAACGCAAAGTGCCGATAAAGGATTTTCGCTTTAAAACTACCAATTATGTCTAGATTATAAATTTATGTTTAACCGTGAAATCTGGTTACGTTTTTGGTATAATGGACCTTCTAAATAAACTAAATTACTCTACTGTGAAACCGTAATGTACCACTAAACAAATAAAAAATTTCCTAACAATGCAAAGAAGGTTAGATAAATATATAGGCTTACCTTCAAAATTTTGCCAGCACCTTCCATAACACATCACAAAGTTTTGTTCACTTCATAAAAGCCGAAATATGGATATATATTATTTTCCTTCTTCCTTCCCATAGTGCGCAAGAAATCACCACTCGCACGCACTGTAAACTAATAAATTGTATAGCTGGAAAGTCGCGACGAGAAGCAGCAGGGGTGGAGGGAGTGGAGCGCGGATTGCCGGAGAAAACGTCACTGCAAGTTCGGCGCCCGGGATTAACCGGTTAATAACGCTCTTGGAAATGGCTCGCGTATAGGTTTCGTTCAGAACGCAATCATTATTTTAAACCGGTATTAACCTTTATTAACCGGTATTTTCAAACCGGTTCCAAGCCCTGTTTTATAAGTTGCGACCTTATAATAAATATGTAAAAAAACAAATACCCGACTGAAAAGGTATAATGAACTCCAATCGATATGTTTGAATAAATTACACAACGATATCAAATCACGCCATTATCGATGTTAGCAGTCATCTTTTTGCAAAGATCAGATTTTTGTGGCTCTTGGAAATATCAGATCACTCTTTGGTCTAACAATCAGATCTCTTGACCTTCAAAAGTTATTAAATCAACCACTTGATATCACTTTTCTAAAAAAAATAATATCTATACGAAACATGATATATCTATGTGAAACTAAAAAATTAAAATAAAAAACAAAGACCCGACTGCATTTTAATTACAGTAACCAAGGTAGTAGATTACTTTTGCAGTCAGTAATATAAACCCTCGACTGCATTCAATGCATGCGACTACATAGATTTTACAGAAGAATAGAAGACATCTGACCCAATTCTTAATAATCTTTAAGTTTGACCTGTTTCCAACTTTTGGTTCACATAATAAAAATGCGGTCTAATTTTTTGTTTTTAGTTAATGGTTTAGTATTTCTTTATCTTTTTACATTATCTTAAGTAATTTTTTTTAAAACCCACAAATACCTTAACAACACTTAATCATTTTCGTTATTTATATGATGCAATCACTAAATACACTTCCTGCTTATTGAAAGAAAATTTGGCCAGATAAAACGTTTAAAGAACTTAAAATGCCGGACATAGTACATTATAATAAAGGTTACTAGCTATTGTATAAAACGAGAAAACCTTGGAGATGTACAAATATCACTTTTCAGCAATATTACAATTTTATTTTCCTCCTTCATAGGACAAATTTTCTCCTTGAGTGTAATCCGTTCTAACGTACGTCCGTGGAGATAATGAAAGACCCCGAGTCTAAAGCGCTTAATTTAAAGTAAGCCCGTGTCACCCCAGGTCGAAATTTATTATTTAACAATATAATAGGCGGACAAGTCTTGTACCAGACGAGACCCGATTGCCTGTATCATGAGTACACCTACCGTAATAAGTGTATTACTATAATATGCGTATTACTATAATTTCTTAGAATACTAAAAAAATATCACTAATTACCCTTATCTGGGAGATTAATCTAACAATTTTCTATTATTTATTTTGAAAATATGGTAGAAAACTTAAGATCTTTTAAAAACAATTGAAAAAAGCACAGTTTAAGTATATGTTTAAAAATGAATTTTCTTTAACTAGGCATGTGTAATTAATATGTTACCCAGTATGACCTTATTTGATCCTAGAACACTTACGTTTTGCTGTTTTATGTTGAGCTTGTTGGTGGGAAGTTTCTCGTTAATTTAAAGTTAAAACTGAATTGTTGACTTAAATTAAAATCAAAATAAAATAATTCGAGTAATTCCGAAATTTACTTGTAAGTTATAAAACATGTACTTATGTAAACAAGTACGTATTTTTATTTAGAATTAAAATATTATATTAAAATTTTATTTTAGAACGTTTTAAATTACTTCTTGAAAAAGTGAAATAGTGGTTCTAACAGCTAGTGATTATGGCAACAAATTTATTTTATGTGAACTTCTAAAACAAGCCGAAATTAACTTCAAAAAAATAGTTCAAAGCCCTGGACAATACATAACAAGACTTATGAGGAAACTCTAAAGTGATGGGAGGAGCTGCACTCATACTCGCAGGAGATTTTTTAACCAATACTTTTTATTCTATTCCAGTTATACCCAAGTCACCAGCAGACGAAATCAATGCAAGCTTGAAAAAAATCACATCTCTGGCCACACATACAAATATTGCGACTAACAAAAAATATGAGAGTTGAACTATCGAAAGACGAAACAACAGCACATTTTGCTCAAAAACTTTTACAAATAGGTAAAGGCACATATCCTACTGACCAGACAACCGGTCTCGTCGAACTCAACAGTGATTTCTGCAACATAGCCACTAACGAGACCGAACACATTGACCAAATGTATACAAACATTATTCACAACTATATAATGGGAGTGGCTATTTCACAGGGTAATTCCGAGAACTAAAAATAACATTTATTATAAATAAAACTCGTAAATACAGAACGCTCAGTACAAGTTTGCACAAAGCAGTCAATATGAAATGCAAATACTTACCTCTTACAAAGAAAATGATAGGCACGAGAAACGATAACAGCCAAGGGATGGACCCAAACAACTTCAAGATCAGAAGTCAAAAAAAATAAAGTTCAATAGTCGGAGCATGGAATTCGTCAAAAATGTTCAGGCAAAGGTGAGCACTCAGATGCCCACCAAACAAGATATGATAATTTCCCTTTCAAGCTGCTGCGCGCTATTTTACCTCTTTACAGTCTATTAATATCTCAATTGTTTTACCATAATTACAATATAAAATTGCTTCATTGACCTACATCTTGAGATTTTCCATTAGATATTTTCCATTAGGTTCATGAAAGGGTTTTGCTGCAAATTATGTGGATAGGGTGGCACTTATACTATGGGAAACTGAAATGTATGTATAAAAAGTAGCACGAGTCTGTAGGAAAAATATTTTTTTTGAAACTTAAATTACTTATTTTTGCTACTTCGTACTTTGCACTCACATGCATGCGTGCACACATTAGAAAATATTTATTAAAAAGAAAATTGATGCCGCCATTTAGTGGATAATTATAAAACTCCGTTCTATTGTATCAAAATAATACATTTTCACTTGTTCCTGATGGTTACTTCTAAAGTAAACGTATGTAGTTGCCGTTTAATTTACTATTAATCTGTTAATTAATTAGAAGTATTTTATGTAATAATCTGAACAGTGGGTGAAAACTTGGACACGATTAATCTTTGTGTTCAATTTTATATAAATCTGTCCATTACCAGAGAAGAAGTTATAGAAACATTTATATAATCAGTTAAGAGTATATTCACTGCTTATTTTTAATTTCTTACCTACTTTCCGGGTACAAATATAATGTACAAAAAGGTCGTAATATTGTTTTGTGGTATAAATCTCTTTAATTTTCGAGCCAACATTATTAGATTTTCCTTCATTGTTCATCTTCACGACACCCTGCGAACTTATAAGCTGCCTGACGAAGTACCTTTCTTTTACGACTCTTGATTACTAGTAAAATATTTTTTGGTATATCTTCGATGCTGTTAATAAGGTGCTTCTTACAGCTTTACATTGAATTATTTTGAAGGAAACATAGTTCCTTTTATTGACATTTTTTGCATTCGAAATGTTGTCCAGAACATTTGATAATAAACAATAATATAAGTCATCTTACTAGGTACATTATACATTTTCTAACATATCTCACGAGCAATTTTCCGTAATATTTCAACCTAACGATTTCCAATTTACCACACCATTTTAGCGGAAATACAGTATAGAATTAAAATACGTATATAGTTTTATTTTCGAGAAAAAACGCGGAACTGGTAGTAGCGGTAGGTGCAAATGATGTAATTTTTAATTCTGGTCTATTATTATGTATAATTCCTAGCAAAATCGAAAAACATACAATTATCACACACATTACTCGGTTATCACGTAACAAGCAAGTCAATTCATATATCCAAAAACCAATCAGATTGACTTTAAAAGACAAGTCGACCAATTGCGGTTAAGTTATAAATATATTACAAAACTGTGTTAATAGCGCTATTTCTGTAGATTTTGACGACAAAATTTCAACAAACCAAAGAAAGCAGAAACACACAGATGGCACATCTGCAACAATATGGGCAAGAAAATGATCATTAAAATAAGACAATAAAAACAAACAAATTATTATATACCTTACCATGCTCGCCGTCTTAAAAGTTTGTACAAACATTTTAACAATGTAAGTGTATGTATTTTGCACTTACACAGACATAAATATTCATAAAACTATATCATGATTAATCTTGAATGAATAAATTAAAGAAAGTACTTTATTTTCTTTAGCTTAGCCATTAAAAATATGATTGCCGTAGATTTGGATACACAACTTTACAACTAGACGCCCAAAAGCCCCACATTTTATTTTCGCCGTCAAATTTGTCAGAAACTTTATGGATTGCAGTGATTACAAACATAGGCCAACTCAATGGGGGCACATCATCTTGTTCCAAGAGGACAGTCCCAACATCAATGACACGATCAGGAGCCATCCACTTTGGTTTAACTTGCAGCGTATGGAGATATTCTAACCGCCTCTTCTTCCAGAAGGTTTGTACCATATGGTCGACTAGTTTTTTCCGCCGAGTGAGATTTAAATGCACTTTAGACCGATCCTATGTATGTAGTATTGACATGAGGAAACGCGAGTGTAAAAACTTTCGGATCGGGATCCACAAATAAGACAATCACTGGGCGAGAGTTCGGAATGTACTCAATCTGCACCAACACAGTTTGCAACTCCTCGTAGCTGGGTCTCAATTACCCGATAAAGGTGAGTTTCAGACTCTTTATATTTGGCTACCATACCCTACCAAAATGAGGTGAACGTGGTGGTTTATGCCTCAAAGCAAGCTGAAATTCTTATAGAGATTTTAAAGGATTAAAAGAGATCGTCTAGTTAAGCCTTGGTACCTACAAAATTAAGCAAGAAATTGGACGTTGCCGTCAAATAAAACAGTTCTAGGCTACAAAAAGTGCAATTGAAGTTAAATCAGAGGACAACTCAATATAAACTGTTATAAGGCAAACAATTAAACAAATGTACACTTTTTGCAATTGTTGTTCTCTTCGACGAGCAAATATAATTTTGAGGTGTCATAATCCACACCAATATAGTCCTTACCAGTATATATGCCTTTGTTTCTGTGGCGCGATAATAAGGATGATGCCAATTTTTGGCGCAGGATGATACGGGTTCACGCGAAAACAAATATCACATTTTTTTTATTTTAGTCCTAACAGCCTTGGTATCTAATATCCAATACCGTTGTCGTAGGATAAGCATAAGATATCCTAAGCCTGTATGAAAGTTTGTGGTATAATAGTTAGCTGTGATGAGATCCATCACACAACCTTGTTTAGTTAGCAAGATAGGATGTTTTACCTCAAATGGTGAGTCAGGCTTGAAAAGTAATACTTCAATCCCTAAAAGCTTGTCTTTATCAAGCAACTCAAATAAATTATGCAGCATTTTTGAAGGATATTTACCGTTTGTTAGGGTAGCAATATCATTTATGGAATTAATGCTCTAAACCGAACAAAAGATTGCTTTCCTAGCGGTCATAAGATTATTAACCATACCTAAAGTACGTAGGGTTTTTCTTATGAAATATAAAATTTACACACTTCAATGCGAAAAACTTACCCCAAGTATAAATTCGCTGCGGAATTTTGTAGAAGTTTGACTGTTCCTATTGAATAACATCCACTGACATATTAGCTTGGTGTACGGATAAATCGATATAATTCATGGGAGAAAATAGAATCACCATAAATCCTCTGAAACGAGCTGTGAAGGCAATATACTAAGAGAAAGACAGTCGGTAAGTTTCTCGATACTTGCAACGTAGTAAAAGGTTTTAGAAGGCAAGTTCTCATGGCAGTGTGCCACGCGGTTACTCACAAAAACCGAGCAATGATGCATTGGTGAGTGTATCCAGGAGAGCACGATTGTAGAGTCAGAGAAAGTATATGTCTCTGTAAGAGAGATGTATGAATCATAACAGTCCTGGTATTTACCACAAACAGTCCGTACTAATTTAGACATCAGCTCCGCAACATATAACTCCTAGCGGGTAAGGGTGGACACTTTGGTGGGGGGGAGCTTTTGCGCACAGCAACCGTACTGAAATGTTTCCATTGAAGTCAATTTTGCGTAAATAAATGACGCATCCACAACTATTCATACTAGCGTCACAAAAAACTAGAATCCAAACGTTGCAGTCTTTAATTACATCAACATGACGTGAGATTCTCAAAGTTGAGAGCAAAAGTAATTCCTGCTTCAGTGCTGAGAAATGTTTAATGATAGTATTAGGTATAAAATCGCGTAGACACAATTCTTTTATAAGCTATTTGGCATGTATAATTACAGGAGAAATGAATAAGAAAAATGGACAACTGTTGAAAGTTCACACCGTTTTGTGCGGTATTCTAGTATAAATGAAGACGTAAGAAAGAAATCGTAACTAGCTAGCTCCTACAAAAAGCCTAACAATTTTGATATGCGGTTAACGGTTAGAACCATCTGAGACATCCATTGGGTTGCGATGTGAATCAAAAAGTCTCGCAAGTTACTTGAGAGAGTCACTGGTTTATTTAACAACTGATACGCAGGAATATTATTTCATATTTGCTGACTTTACTAAGGAAAAATTGCCTTCTTTAACTTTTATCCAAGTCACAATAAAAAGATAAAATGTTAGAAGTAAAAAACAAAGTTGTAGATTATCCCAAACATGTAATGCTTTTACAAAAAACCTTAGCCAATCTGGTTTGAATTTCCCAGGAACCAACCTCTGACGCAATTACATAATAAAGTCAAACATTACCGATAAACTCAAACATGTCGCATTACATAATAAACTCAAACATGTCGCTTACGCAAGCTAATCCACCGCCATATTGCCACCGCATAAATGTCCTTCGCTTACGAAATATCCTTCCGACAAACGTCGACTATTTTATTTTATTCACCGTTTAAGTTAAGGATTCGAGGGTTATTCAAAATTTAGACAAATTCAAGTCAAAATTCTCCCTATCGCTTGGTTAACGAAACGCCTAATATGCATAACAAGGTCATAACTCCAATTTGAATGAGGGACTGAGACTTCTGATGCTTTAACTTGACATGGCGGATATTTATTTCCGCTAATGTGCGGCGTTGTCAAAATTTGTCCAAAATGTATCTATTTTTGAAATTTACGACCATATCATAAATAGTTTTTATCAAAACGGGCAGTTTTTGCCTGTCGACACCATCGAAACCAATACTATGTGACATTTTAAAATTCACACAGTTATTTGAAATTTTATGAACACTACTATGTGACCTTTTCAAAATGTTTAGGCAAATATTTTTACAAATTTCATATTATTTTTCATTGTTCTGTTTTATTTTGTTACATTGAGCACGTAGGAGTTAAGACAACATTTTAAAACAAATTATACATTTACTTACATTTAATTTTTTTAAGGATTTTATGATAAAAATATATCATTAAACTTCCAACATTACATTTGTAAATGAATTGATATCGATAAAACTTCATGTGTCATCTCAGAGGAGACATGTTTTATAGTGAATACAATATTACAATATTAATTATTATATAACTTTCATACATGTTTTATAGTGAATATAATATAAAAACTATGGAAAATTGCCTATCAAATAAAAACAATAAAATGAAGAATGTAAATACCGATATTGTAGAGTAATTCAGCAATTGTATTTATAAAATAATGTAAAACAAATTACTATGGTAATACATTTGATATTATTCAGTAATTCATCTTTTTACTTTGAAAAATGAAAAGAGATGAATTAATGAATAACATCGAATTTATTACCATAGTAAATTGCTTCATATTATTTTACAATTTCACCGTATTTTTAAGATAAATCTAGGAAAAGTCATAATTCAAATCAATTATTCTGTTTGTCAGCGAAATTCCACTTAATTGTTATGAACAGTAAAAACGCAATGAGATTTTTTCCATAAACTCAATACTTTCCTAGAAAGTGGTTATTATGCTATCTGTAGTGACGAGTTTGTTCTGTTTGACAGTGCTATCACATAGCTTGGTCTTTTGGCCACTATTATCTTACTGTGGACAGGAGATCAATTCTGGAGCAAAAATATTTTCAGTTGTCAGCAATTTATAATATAATTTTATTAATTAAATTATTAGAATTAATATAATTTATTAGAATTTATAATATATAGTAAAATCTATGTAAAAGTAGCTCAAACCGAAACAAATTTCATGTCGAATTGACTGAGACTCTAAAACACAGTTTTGGTTCACGCATCAACAAGATATGTAGCTTCAAAACATTTTTTTATTCATTCAATAATCTTACTTGCTAACCATTAAAGTCTAGAGATCCCTTCCGTTTGGCCTACAGTCTTGAAGTCACCACGACGGAAGGTCTACAAGTAAAGGGAACAATTTTAAAAAATGATTAATTTCTAATTCTATGTCGAATTATACATTTTTAAAATTAGTTTCCTTTTACGCCTGTAAAACACATGTTAGGGCAATATATTTACGTTGCGAAAAAATAATATTCTACCTACATATTGGCGAGTTTATGGAAGACGCTCGTTGTTTCACAAAGATGTTCGTTATTTCATTATTTTTGCTTACCTTGCCTAACTGGAAAACAGAATAAATATATGTGTATATAAAGATAGAATACGACCATTAATCGTATATTAAATTTATCTTAAGTTCATATTTCTAAGTACAATAAGTTTCATGCGTCGATAAAATATTATAATAACCGCTTCACAGAATTCCCCAGCGTCATCATTGAAGTTGAGGTTCACTAAAAACGCTGTCTCAACACTGAGACCGAAACCTATTTACTCTAAACCTAAGTGATGCCACGCAGTCGTTATTAGTTGGATATAAGTCATTATTTACTCCAAAGCCCATCATATAAATCTCACGAGCTTCCCTCGGCGATACGTATTGTTAAAGAAGCTATATTTCAATTTAATTACTCCTATCTGTTAGGACAGATAAATTGGAAGAAAATAAAAGAAATATTTTGTTTATATAAGTAATTTTGCACTCCTGTGAAATATTGTGTTTGAATTATATTTGAGAGCTCCGTAACGGGCGAATATTTGTCAGGGAGTCGCTGTCGGGACGAGTCGTTTTATAAATTGGCTAAATTGCATTCCTGAAATATCAGAGAACTTCGTAAACTGTGGTCAGTTTCCTGGTTTGCAGTATCCGTACTACAATTGGTTTGTTAAGGTATATAGGTAAAATGTAAATCATTTTCGTTAACAGATTCGAACAAAAAATTTCTTCTTGTATAATATGAATAAAAACTAAATCTTAAGGTAATAATATATTAAATATAACATTTAAAGCAAAGGACATTATTTATTAATTGTTTTTTAAATTATTTTTTGTGTGAAATGAAAAGACAAAATATTAAAAAAGCATTATTTAATTTTTTATAAACCTTTTCTTCGTTTAAAAGTTCTTTAGCTCAGAAAGGATAAAATAACTCTCATAAGACCACTCACGTGGCCATTTTTTTTAGAAAAAATTGACGTAGAAACTTGAAATTTAATGAAACAAATATTCCTCTATACCAAAATATATTTATTATAATAATTAATTGGCAAAAATATTTACAGGAACAATTCAGATAAGACAAATATAGGACCAAAATTAGAAATAGAAGAAGTTTAATTTTATTTATTGTTTTATTTATCGTCCAAAACTACTGCTTTAGAATATTAAGTAGACTTGTCGAAAGTATCCACAAAAAATATAATATTCCATTTAGTTACCGTTTGAGCTAACACCCTGTCAACTTCTGAGGAGAGCTAATGTATGCCTGGAGCCACTAAGTTCCCATGCTACAAAAATGATGCTAAAGTATCTACTATGATGCTAAAGTAGTTACAGTACACGCCACGTAAATGTTAGTAGCTAAGCTGGAGAAAAGGAGAAAAGAGCTGGAGAAAAAGTGTACCTAGACCAAAATATAATATTGGACATAAGATACTTTTGAGTGTATGTTGGGGTATAAATGGAATTATTCATTGAGTGATTCATTGCGAACTCTTTCAAGCTAACAGCACAATTACAGCTAAGATTTGTTATGAACAATTGATCAAAGTCGCCATTAAACTTCTTTCAAATCAAAACAAAATTATATTTTCTACATGACAATACTCGACGTCAAGTAGCAAAAGTAACGTGTGAAAAACTACTTTCACTTGGAGGGACTATGCTTATTCACCGAGGGTACTCTCCAGATCTTTTGCCATCTACTTACCATATGTTTTGTTCTTTGCCTAATAATTTACGGGATAACAAATTTAAAGACCACAATCATATCAAAATCGAACTTCACCGGTTCTTCAGTCAAAGGCCCAAAAAATTCTACAAGGACGGAACTTTAGCTCTACCTACATGTTGGCAATAAATGTTAGATGTCGACGGTGCTTATGTAATTAACGATTGTTTTTACTGACTGCGTCTAAAATATTGTAAAATATGTATACAGGGATGACAGGTTTATAAGTTGCCAACCTAATACTTTTTTTCTATATTAGTCAAAATTGATCATTATGTAATCTCTTCCCACTAAAATTAAATAAAAGCTTATTTTAGTATTTTCACTGCGTTCGCCCAACAAAAAGGAATACCAACGGCACTAAGGAATACAGTATCAAAAGTGGTTGTACCTCAACGAGACTAAATTTATTTTGTTGTGCTTCATCACAATATTAAGATAAAAGGAAAAAAGAAACGAAAGGCACAGTTCGAGTCAACACCATGGATTTTCCGTGAAAACGTCGAAATAAAATCGTGCCAAATATTTCGTATTAATTACCAATCTAATTACCAATCTTTTTAGTACAATGGTTACACAGAGTTGTATAACGAGGACTGTTGCTGGACACTGTATACGTGATGGGTCAGTACTTAATCGCTTTTCATCTTTTTTTAAATTTTTTTTTCTGAACGCTGTCATAGTTCTCGCAATTGCTTGGACTTTTTCAGTTTTCTTTGGTTCCTTTTGACGTGAGCTTCCCTCTGATTTACGTTTTCTATAATTCTGAGCATGTTTTTCATACGTATAAGACGACATCTTTAATGTTTTTGTAATATGTAAGTTAATTACCAATCTTTTTAGTACAATGGATACACAGAGTAGTATAACGAGGACTGTTGCTGGATGATGTATACCTGATGGGTCAGTTATTTAATCGCTTTTCATCTTTTTTTAAAATTTTTTTTCTGAACGCTGTCATAGTTCTCGCAATTGCTTGGACTTTTTTAGTTTTCTTTGGTTCCTTTTGACGTGAGCGTCCTTCTGGTTTGCGTTTTCTATAAGTCTGAGCATATGTTTCATACATATAAGACGACTTCTTTAATATTTTTGTAATTTTTCATTTAACACCAGCTTTAACTTACGCAAATATTTTTATTATCTTACTTTGAATCCTACTAGTGCTCAACAAGCTCTTCACAATGCCATCAAAATTGACAAAATAACTAAACATATTTCTACCTTCACTAATTTATAACTTTGCGCAACACTAATTCGCAACAATCACGTGCCTACACCTGCACTTGTCTGATCCTATCATAGGCAAAACAAATACTCTCTTTTATGGGCTCAACATTGTTATCACATTATTAGTCTCGTAGTTATTAGCGATTGAAATCTGACGGTATTTTTTTAAACAAGAAAGTTAACCGGCTATTATTGTATTCGCGAATAGACGTTTTCACATCAAAAATATTTTTCTAGAATTGATCTTTTTCACTAATTCCGATCGCTGTATTTTCAATAGCTTTTCAGATACCGTGTAGTGTGATCAATAAAATCTCTAACTATCAACATTATGGAACACGCTAACCTCACTGATTAATAACAGCAAGGCATTTAAAACACTCATACGACTGTGATACGTTGATACAATTTGGAATAAGCTTTTGTGAGGAATATTGTGACTTGTGTGAGGAACACTAATACTAGAATTAAAAATAAATGCATGCTATAGCTACCATAACCATACTTTATTTAATAGTTAAATAAATAATAAGACATATTTTTAGACATACTATATTTTAGACTAACTTTTTTTGGGGAGGGGATTATTTTTGACGACATTATTGTTCCTTTCAGCAGACTGTACTGTTAGGGAAGTCGTAGAAGACTGATACGATAACGTCTACCTTTTTTGAAAATGATATTAAGAAGAATGCATTGAACCAAATTTAAAAAAAAAACAATAAAAAATACAAAAGCTATATTGGCAATGTGAATTGTCATGACATATATTTGCATTGCACTGTAACCACCTCGTAGCGCACTGCTTATATATCGCGAGACCATTCACTTGACGACTTTTTTGTCATTAATTTCTATGGTAGTTTAATCCACATAATGTGGGCAATTTTTTATAAAAAAAATGTAATTTTTGACTATTTTTAAGACACATAAGCATGAATAAAAAGTGGCAACTTTAAAAAAAGCTAATTTCAGGTAATTTGACGTCATAATATTTAATCTCTGAAAATAGTAAATTGCACAGGGTACTTTTTCTGTTATTAAATTCTGCCAAAAAGTTTCACCTACATAATTTGAATAAAGGTATAATTAATAAAAACCTCATAGTCATTTACTTCATGGATACAAAAATTAGAAATAACTCTTGCTACTGGTAGGCATTCCACCTTATCTCTCTTATTTAGTTTAGATATCATATCGCTAATCGATCTTAAATTTCTTTAGGTTTAATTTGTTTACTTTAACTATTTTACCAAATGTTTACCAAAAACACTAGTAGATGGCGTTGGCAATATCAATATCATAATATTCACATGTTTTTTTCTTAATTTCCAATATTCAGATAAAAATCCTGTAATATCCTATATGTTCCCCGAAGGTATAAGATATTACCTTGATAAATTTCATCAAAATCCTTTCAGTATATTTGGAGTGATTGAAGAACAAATTAACAAACAGTCAAAAATCCTAAAAAAAAGTTTTCTAGCTTCCATTATTATTTTGTATGCTATATCAATCACTCTTTTTGAAAATTTTCCGTGCACAAAATTCACTCAGTTACACTTTTATTATGTTATAGATTCGATTTTACTAGGTATTAAAGGAAATCAGTGAAACATAATTCAATAAACAAAAATTTTGTTTTTATATTTAAAATTTAGTTACAATATCTAAAAAAATCAAAGGCGAATGTAATGAATCAAAAAATATGACAATCTCAATAAATAATAAGATTGAATCCGCAGATTAAATTCATGTTACGGAATCGAATTCGCCGAACAGATATTCTATTAGGCGAGTTTGATTTTCAGTTTGTCGCAGAAATTGAATAAATTGTTATATTTTTTTAAGCTAATTTATCTCATTTTACATGAAATTTTTGTACCATAGAAATCATTTCACAGTTTTTTTTACCATTTGTTTCAATAAATTTCATTTAAATTTCAATAGTACCTTGTTATCATGTATTACTCCTATATCGTACCTAGTTATAGTATATTACCCTTATATCACACCAAAAATACTCAGGTGCAAGTTATGTAGATTTAAGATATTTTATGTAAAACATCTGGCTACAAATATTTGTAGATCCTGTTATATAATATGATAATGACTTTATCATTAAATACCCACATATTGACTATTCAGATTTTGATGAAAATTTATTTATGTAATTTTATTTTGTCGCAGAAATTGAAAAAATTGTTATGTTTTTTTAAGCTAATTTCTCTCATTTTACGTGAAATGTATGTACCATAGAAATAATTTCACAGTTTTCCCTGCCATTTGTTTCAATAAATTTCATTTAAATTTCAATAGTACCTTCTTATCATGTATTACTCCTATATCGTACCTAATTATAGTATATTATCCTTATATAACACCAAAAAATACTCATGATGCAATTTATGTAAATTTAAGATATTTTAGGTAAAATATCTGGCTACAAGTATTTGTAGATCCTGTTATATAATTTGATAATGGCTTTATCATTAAATACCCACATATTGACTATTCAGATTTTGATGAAAATTTATTTATGTCCGTATTAATTTATCAACAATACAATTTGGCTTCCGCAACAGAAAAAAAGATTCATACAACATTTTTGTAAGCATAGTGCCATGATAAAGTTAATCAATAAGATAAAAAAGTGAGATATTTGCTTATACGGAAACCTTTAGCGTTGAATTCCAATGATGCTTTAAAATTTATTTGAATTAAAGTGGCTCACATACGTCACAGCATTCACTCGGAGCCGTTATCTACTTTCAAAATATAAAACCATAAGTCTTGTCGGAATTATTTGAAGATAAATTAATGCGAAAAAATAAACATAATAAAACCTAAGCATGTAAAAATCGACTTTAATGTGAGCCTATAAAATTAAAATATTCGATGCACACAAAGGACAATGCTCCGTTTTGACGTGAAAATTTGTATTCTCATGGTTAAAGTATTAATATTGAATACAAAGAGTCGTAATGCAACAGGTAATATACCTTAGTTTTATTAGCTTTTGTTTTCTAAAAAAATATTCAAAAAACCCGGATTGCACAAGAGTTACTTCGACAATGAGGTAAGTATCCATTGTTAATCACATGTCCGATGTATAATCAAAGCAATTAAGTTTTCAAACAGTCACCTGTCAATAATGATGGCACTATTTCCAGGTGATAGCATGAACCTACACATAGGTAATAAGACAAATGTGTCATATATATTATAAAAGTAACTATACAGTTTGCTTGCCGTTAAAACTCAGAAACGAGTCCCTGTACGATCAAGGAAGTTATATAGTGTGGTAGTCCTATATTCGCTATCTATGAAGAATATTCCAATTTTTATGTCAAAGGCGTGCTTAAGGGCTGGAAGTTTCGGCCTCTAGAAATTTCTGGAACAGTCCAGAACATTCGAGAGTATTCGACAGTATTCCACAATATTCCACAACATCCCGAAACATTCTGGAATGGTGTGGAATATTTAGGGAAAAGTCTGTAGCGTTTGGGAACATCCCAAAATATCCAAAATGATTGTGGAACATTCCAGAACCCTGTCGAATGTTGTGGGATGTTCTGAAACATTATGGACAATTCGAAGCCTTTTCTATATGAGTGGGGCTACCCATTGGTAGGGGTACATAAAACAAGATCCGCCGTACGTCAGTTTCTTATAAGTGAAGGGCAGTAAATGAATAAAAACAAACAGTGAAGTGTGAATAATCAAAGTAATACAGTGACTGAATATAAATCGAAATAAATTGTGAAAAGTGTTTAAAGTGTACTTAGTGTATTTCTTAATAAAAGTTGATTTGGTTTATATTTTACAAACCCAAAACGTAAAAGAGGAAGAGATCTTGCCAGTTCTGAAGCAAAACAGCGAACAAAAAACGAATAGCGAAAAATGGAAACAATCGAAGAGCGCGAGGCATGTTTACGTTCCCAACGAACAAGAATGAGCACCGTGAGAAGCAGAGAAACCGAAGAACAATGAAATAAACGAATTGAAGAAACAAGAATTGCAACACAATCTTATAATAAAAGACTGCGAACGCAAGCTACCCATAAAAATATCACCCTGCGAAAAGTGCAGACGAGGACAAGTAAACAGTATAACCTAACACTGACGACATTGGAACAATGATAATCTTACCCTCATCTTATATAGAAAGTCCAAGACACATGCACGAATGCACTCAAGATTCCATGGTCCACGGAATAAAATATGGATGACTTGATCTCTTCATAATATTCACATACAGTTCATTGTGACCAGAAATCAAGGAACACCTAAGATACGGACAAGCTCCCATGGATTTAAATGACATAATAGCCTGAGTTTTGCAACAAAAACAAATGAGATTTATTGAAGTCATCACAAAATAGCACATCTTTGGAACCGTTAAATGCCGTGTACACAATCGAATAGCAAAAACGAGAATTGTCTCACTCACGCAACCTAATATAGCTATATGACAGTATTCATCCCACGGTATCGAGAAAATCATCCAAGCTGAATTTCCTAATCCACAAAAAAATCCGGAGCCATATGACATAGTTGTGAAAAACATGATTAGCGGACCACGCGGGCTATTAAATCGCAATTCGCCATGTACGAGTAATGGAAAAATGAACTATAAAATACCCAAAACCATACTTGGACAACACACAAACCGGAGATGATGGTTATCCCAAATACAGAAGACGATCACCCAAAAAAGGTGACTTCAAAATACAAATACGAATACGACGCAGATACGAACTGGAAATAGATAATCAATGAGTAGTACTATATAACCCACTATTTTCCAAAATGTTCCAAACACACGTAAATGTAAAATACTACAATTCAGTGAACTCCATTAAATATGTCTATAAGTATATGAGCAAAAGCAGTGACATGGCAGTATTTCAAATAGCCAAAGATAGCCAACTGTGACACATCTAGCAGTACGTTTGGAGAATGGACAGAGAGTTTACTTCACAAAAGACACCGCCAGAAAAAATTGCAAGCGAATCAACTAAGAATACGACATTAACAACATTTTCCAACTGTGCCAAACGGATACATTCGCGAAAACATTACTATATGTCGACGTTTCAATCTACTATACGTGGAACATGATAAGAAAAATCTTTCAACGACGAAAACCAAGACTTCCGATGAAAGATCATCCCGAATTCATGAAAACTGACGCACTAGACCGAGTATACACTGTAGATCCGAACAACGCCGAATGTTTCTATATCCGGAAGTTGCTGCACGAAATACAAACCAAGGAAATACCAAACAATTTGACAGATCTGAAGACTGTTGTCGGTTACCTGTGCCAGACGTAAAGAGAAGCACGCCAACGCTTAGGACTACTGGAAACCGACAACCACTGGGAATAAGCACTACAAGAAACCTAACTCAGAGACTTATTCACCTTAACACTAACAACATGTAACCCATCGAATCTAAAATAGCCATGGAACTCCCTCAAAGGGAATATGAGTGATTACATACTGTATCAAATCCGACAAGTTTATCATGAACTGGCCATCGAATTAAATGACGACATCTTCAATTAAATACTTACTCGCCTAGAAGATAAATGTTTAGCAATAAAAAACTAGACATCAGTACCACTTGTAATGCCAGCACTACAACAAGATGCTTTCAGTGTGATAAATTTCGAAATTACAAAATAAAAAAGCTAATACATCAATAACACATCGCACTTGCACTGCCATCATCGAGCATTGCCGCCACACTTATGAAAGGTGGACGAACCACCCATTCTGCCCTACAACTACCATTGAATACAGCCGAATAATAATTCCCAGTATGTAAAATCTCACGAGCATCTGAGCGGGATGAACTTCTAAAACTAGCAAAATTTATCTTCTGGAACGAATGTACAAAAAAAAAATCATTCGAAGCTATGGATAGAACGTTACAAAACTTGCGTGGAAACTCTGAAGTGATGGGAATAGTTATGCTCATACTCTTAGAACATTTTCGATAAAAATTTCCAGTTATCCCCAAGTCAACACCAACAGACGAAATCAATGCAATAAAAAAATCACATCTCTAGTCACTCATACAAATATTGTGACTATAAAAATAGAGAATTGAACTATCTAAAGACGAAACAACAGACTGACCTGATGACCAGCCTCATTGAACTCAATAGTGACGAACGAACTCATCGACCAAATTGATTCAAACGTTGTTCACAACTATACCAATCCGGAGTAGCTATTTCAGAGAGCAATTTTGACAACTAAAAATAATATTGTCGACGATATCAACCTTAATATTAAAAAGGAAATTCCTTTAGAAGGGAGAACATTGAAATCGATCGACACATAATAAACACTGAATGAAGTGTCAACTTCCCTACATAATTTTTTAACTTTTTGCAAGTACCAGGAATGTCATTACACTGCTTTTGACTGAAAATTGGATCTCTTATCACACTACTCAGAAATACTCAACACTACTCAACTCACCGAAACTATGTAATGGAACAAGGATGGTCGTCAAACCACTATCGAATAGCATCATCGAAGCCGAACTTATGACCGGAAAGGACAAAGGATACACAGTATTTATCCCCAGAATACCACTAATTTCGACTGAACTGTCATTCCAATTTAAAAGGCTGCAATTTCCAATCAAATTAGCCTATAGTTTTGCAATTAACAAAGCTCAAGGACAAACTTTAAGACATTGCGGCATCGACCTCAAAGAATCCTGCTTTTCTGACTGTCGTTTATACGTAGCTTGCTCTCGAGTAGGAAAATCGAAAAATTTATACATATATACCCGGATAACAAAATGAGAAATATTTTTTATGAATAAATATTGTAAATAATTAGAATACGTTTTCAATAAAAAATTTTTACCTATTATATTTTAAAGTTTATCATTTTATTTCAATTACCACACAATTTCATATCAACTCTCTGAGCAAAGCCGGGTACCCCAGCTAATCAAAAATAAATATAACTGGTAAACCAATATGTTCCCACATATTTAAAAAGAATTGAATTAGTTAAATACATTTTATTAGATACGTACCTATGAACGGATCCAAGGCGAATATGGAGTATGATAACGACGGGACTCGTAGCCCACCATATTGGTAAAAAAGCACTAAATATATTATTTTTTCAGACCTTCGAAATGAACACGACGTAGTTTTAAAGTTTCAAAAATTAAAATATTATTGTAAAAACTGTTATTGTATTTCATTGTTAAAGTTACGAACTCTGCCACATTGCACTTGTTACAGGAAATTTTACATGAAAAATTTAATCATCATAATAAAGAAAAGTTATACGTCTGTGTGAAAATGTAAAATTTCTCTCAGCACTTGTCCCCTTAAGATTTAAGACAGTTTTAACTCAAATCCGTTCACCCGTTCAATCCATTCCGTTTTCAATAGTTTTAGAATAGTAGAATAATTTTAGGATCTCTATTAAAACGTAGTATAATATTAAAGAAAAATTAATGGAAAAAATTATTGAAAACCTCACCCCTTGTTTGCATGGGTAAAAAGCGGGCAAAAGTAATTTTTCGAGCACCAGAATAGGAGAAGTTTTCTTGATATTTAAAAAAAACTGATTTTCTATTTACTATGTTACATTTCGAAACTACGGTTCTAACATATCAACCTTCAAATTTACGTTCAATGTGCTCCCAACTTCTATTTTTTAAATCATACATTCCAAAAATAAATAAAAGTTATACATTTGGATTAGAATTATTGATTCAAAAAAAATTTATCTTGAATTGCATCACAACGTTCAAAAGATATAGACAACTACGTAACTTATCTTTATATGTATTCTGACCATAGACCTAATATACCACGAATAGAAGAACAAGTGTGCGAGTGGGAACATATTCTTTTTGACATTACTGCGAGCGGAAAAGAGATGACAATAAGTGCACAGGTAAAAATATTTTGGCATATAAAAATCGCCCATAGTCTCCCGCTTCCTGAGCGTCTCGCCGTATGTTAATATTTTTGTATATTTTCAAGGAATATTTTAGAATAAGCAATGGTGCCTTGTTCAGTGTTGGATTGTGACGTAACAAGGATGCTTTTACCCTTTTAATACAAGCAATAAATGTGAGAGAATTCTCACATTTATACACACAAAAGCGATATCCACATATAAATGACCCAAATAAAGTAGTATTACAAAATCTTTTTTAATAATAAAAAACCAGTGTTCACATCAGAATACTATTAACATTTCTATTTGTTGATAAAACGTATTCTATAATATCACATACTTACGAGTCCACCGGATATAAGGGTATTAAAAACCAAGTAAAACCTTTGAACAAGAATAGTATACTTGGTAGCACCAACACACACACACACACACGCACACAGACACACAAACAAGAGCGCGCGCGCGCGCACACGTGCACGTACACGCGCACGCACGCGCTCACATATATATATATATATATATATATATATATATATATATATATATATATATATATATATATATATTTATATATATATATATATATACCTATATATATATATATATATATATATATATCAGCATTGCATTATTAGCGCGTTGCTGCAAGCTCCCGTTCATCTACTTGTTCAACTCTTCTCCGTCGAACGCGTATATAAATATCGATCGTATTGCCGTCAGAGATTAAACATTTAAATTTTATTATTTTTGTCAATATTTCTCCTATTTTATTCCGTAATAGTCATCTGTCACAAGAGAGATGACTTTGATATGTCGTAGTAGTACATATCTCGTAAGCCAATGTCATCGAAGTAAAATTTGCTGCGTTAATGGTTTAATATACCGTAAAGACATTTTGTAGGGAAATGCCTCTTTTTAATGTAAGTATTTCAGTACTATGATATAAAAAGCCTTTAAAATCGAGCGCGAGTGTACATACTTTAATTATTACATTAAAATCAGAAGCCACCAACTTTCAAAGCGAAACGTAATCCTCTCTCTCTCTTCATTGCGTCTTCATAATCATTAAATTTAAAAAATAACTCAATGATGACATTGGAAAAAAAAATCTGGAAATGGCAGTGAAAAAAAAACATTAATTCTGTGGCTAATATAAGGCGCAAACATAAGAACTGTTAAATAGTAGGTAAGAACTGCTTTAGTTGTTGAATGCCGAACATTTTAAGGGAGCTATATAAAGAGGAGGTGTTTCTTTTCCACCAGTTGTTGGTAAAAACAAAATTTAATTCTGTTTTTGGCTGGGAAAAAACTCTTGTTTAGAAGGTGGAATAATTACTGTATTATTTTTTTTCGAAAACAATAAAAATATGTTTACCTTTTATTTTAGAAAAAAACAATTCTATACGATATTGCTTTTGCTCAACCCACCAGATAAATAAAACATTTTTAAAGGGCTCTAAGGTAAAATGAATAAGTTACCCGCCATACAGTCCAGATGTTGCGTCCTTTTTTCTTAAGAATATTTTAATCTGTAAATGTTGTGACGGAGTAAACACAATTAAGGAACGTGGTGGACTGGAAGAGATTCATAGCAATGAACTAGTGTAGCAATAAGTCTGCCAAATATGTGTATCATATATGTCCATCAAAGGATTGGGGAATTAAATAAATAAATAATACAGTAGCAATTCCAGAAACATTTAACTATAAGAAAATATAAAGTGATCTTTACTATCTACATATCCGCGTAATTAAATATTAATTTCACACCCTTGTTTGGAAGCTGTTCCTCAAAAACTTCGTGCGTGAACGGTATCACATGTAGATTGCGTATTCGAGTCTTAACTCAGCTACGTACTTAGTTTTACTGGCCTCCTTGTTGAAGTACAAATATTTCAATGTAATAAATAATTCAGTTTTACAATATTTTTAAGTTTTATAATAATACTTGACCTACCTCAAAGTTTTATATATCCTCGCCTATATATAATTCATATTTAATTCCCCCTTCGTTTTTATCATATTCAGTACCTATTTTCGGAATACACTATTTGTCAAGGATGATATTTGAACCGAAAACCTCATTCGCCATATTCGTGAAATGAATATGTATGAAACAAAATGATTGTCAAGTTAGTAAAATAACCATGTCGAAATTAATTAAAAAATAACATTCTAAAGGTTGGCCACTCATTATTCAACTTTTCATAGATGACTTGGTCCCTTTGTTCCCGAGTGACTAAAATTGTGTTTCCGTCATATAATTTTTAAACAATTAAATAATTGAAAACTTTATAAACATGTTAAACAAAAACTGTGCTGGCCATGTTACGATAAATTGTTATTTAAATTAATATCTATAATTAAAACATAATATTACACGCATAAATGAAAGAAAATTGTATTGTGTTGCAAATTATTGTATCATATTACTCTAAAAGTGGCTATTTCCTTTTTAATTGTTTCGACATGCTCTTGACCAATTTTGTAGATCATTTTTGCCGTGTAATGATGTGGCTTAGTTTCCAGTTAATTGTTTCAAGATTAAGGAAGAAAGTAATTGTAACAAGAAAGGAATCTTAGTATAATTCCTTTTCAATTGATTGAAATGTAGAATTCGTTTATTTTATTTACTCATAACTATACTAATACAAATCGCCGTTTAAATAACTCCATCGTTTTGTTTTTAACATTTTAAAAAGAACTATTAATTTGCTGTGAATAATATTTTAGTACAAATCGTCCAACGATACTGTTGGTGAACGATTTATACTTTCAAACTTTTACCAAATAACATGTAGGTATGAAAGGGTCCGAGTCAAAAGTGACTTTAATCTCAGGAAAATTGCGCTAAGAGAAAATTTTTATTTTCACATAGATACATAACCTTTCCTCACATAATTTAATAAAATTTTCCATCCAGACGCGGCCAGGAACTAAACTGTAAACAAGTTCGTAACAATGGGATACGACGACAGTTTTGGGCAATAATATGATAATTTATAAACTCCCAAAGCTGCCCCGTGTTTATTTACTGGCCCTACGACGGGTCAATAATATATTGTGCTTGTTTACAATCCTTATGAGAATGGGTTCTCGTCTTTATGATGCTCTGCGTTCGAACTGTCTCCATTCTATTTAAAAGGAAGTATTTGGTCGTGTGAAATATGTTTTTTTATCATCAAAATCCTGCAGTTGAATCTAGCATATTAAATTATAAAACTACTTAGAATTGTGTAAAAGATCAAACATTATCTTTCGAAGTAACAGCAGATCACTACGTACATTACAGCTGGAACTCCCCATCAAAGAACCCATTTTATTTTAAATAGAAAATACGCAGTCATGCAGACATGCACTAACTTTCAAAGCTTGTTATCTATGTATGTACTACTTCCTGATTAGGTCCGTATTACATAAAGAAATACTAACGTGCCTTTAAGAGAGTTGGGGTACAATATTGACAACGGATTTGTCCTATATTTTATTTCTAAAATAACTTGAATTTAGTACTGTTTCGATTTAATATTTCTATGTTATATGTTAAAAAAAATAACAATGTAATTAGTAAAACCAAGGCACACAACTCGCTTTTTATTTGACGGTTGGTTTTTCTATAATATATTGGAAGATATTAAATGAAAATAAATATGTAATCATTTCGTTATGTTCAGATTTCTGGTCACAATGAACCAGAAAAACCACAAAAATACAACTTTTACAAAATAAATTGCCTCTTTTGGAAATAAATTACATTACAAACAAATAAAAAAGCATCATAATTTATTATTTATTACTTTTACCATATCACTTCGATGAATTATCCGAATGAATTAATCTGTTTACTGTATTCATTCATCATCCTGGATGATCACTATGGATGATTTGGTGTTTACACAGTTCACTCGCTATTCATTTTCATTCCGTTATAATCCAAAAATTGTGTTAAAATATTTAGTATTACTTTTAACTAGTTCCTGTAATATGTTTTATTAAAACCCGATTTAATAAATATTGCGTGTGAATTATCGCAGACCATTATTCGTCTGAAATAATGTTTACACGAAAAGATAAAATTTTAATGCAAATGATAGATATATACGATAGAATTTAAAAATACCTTTTTATGTAAAATAAAAGTAATTTGTTTTTCAAAAGCAATAGAACAGCTTCGAGAAAGAAAACAGAAAAGTGTGAATTAGGACGGTTTAATAAATGTTCTTCAACATAAATTTAATACACGAATTCAATCAATTTATGTATTTATTATACAAACTTTTATTTCATTACAGACGTCTTAGCTTGTTTTCACATTTTGATGTTTTTATGATGAAATATAAGCTGTAGAAAGCATTTAAATACGTTACATAATTTAAGCTTTGTCTAAGGGAGGCCTTATTTGCGTTTTTAATAAGAATTGAGATGTAACAGTATACAGTAGTTAATTTTACAATCTTCAAATGCCTCTCTCTCCTCCCAATCTGAGTCTTTACCTTTTGTATTATTTTTCTTGGTAATTTATCTTATTTTTATTTAATATTCGGTATTTATTTTTAAATACCATCATTTTAAAATCAGACATATTTTCAGATAATAGTTTTTCTTTGAAATATCCAAAATAGCGAATCGAGAAAGCAGTTTTTGGTTAAAAATTGATATGAGGAATAGCATAAACATGTTCTGTAAAATACTGTTAATTTTTACGGACGGTATCGTGTTAGAAACTCGCATACATAATGCCGATGTGTTGAACGAAATGTGTTGAACACGTTGAAGTATTTTTGAAACAGTGTTTATTTAAGGTCTAAGTTCTTAGCCTTGAATGCGCATAGTTTTGTACTTCGCTCTGAAAATCTCCTTACTTATTCCGAAACTTGATATCCTTTTATGGATATTCCTTCACTCCTCTGCTATCTGTGGAATAAATTAACCCGGAATACGCCATCAATTCACGCATTCAAAGGTCGTCCTAAAAATAAATTCCTTTCTTAACTCCTCGTCGTCTCTTCCTTGGTTTTTCCTCCTAAATCCTCAAAATAATAGTCCCACTACTATTATTGTCCTGATCCTTTACCCTAAAACTCGTATGTATATATATATATATATATATATATATATATATATATATATATACACACATATATATATATATATATATATATATATATATGTGTGTGTGTGTGTGTGTGTGTGTGTGTGTGTATATATGCAAATATTTTTGCTAAGCCAATAAGTTCTTAAATATTGAATATATTTGGCGTTAATTTTGTAGAAATTCATTATTCACAATTAAATGAAACTACGTGATGTAGTATTATTTCTACTTTCTTTAATTTCTTTACCACGACCTAGGTTTCGTTGTATTACAACATCTTCAGGTGGGATATTGACAAAGATCAGAAGGGATATTAGCAAAGAGGTGGGATATTATCCCACCTGAAGTTGTTGTAATACAACGAAACCTATTAGAAATTAATGAAAGTAGAAATAATACATCATGTAGTTTCATTTAATTGTGAATTGCCAATAAGTACTATAAAATATTTAATTTATTTGTAATTTAATTTAAATAATAATTTATACTTTAATTTAGAGTTATTGATTTAGAGTTTCCTTCAAACATTTTCGTTTTTTCCTAAAACTCGTATATGTTAAACCAAAAGCAAGTAAGTTGATTTTATTCAATTACCTTTTGCAAATTGATACTTACTTTTTTTAAGAAGTATACCTACCAAATGACAATAGTCATATTAATATAAATTTATGCTTAATATAGCGCCGAGGAAAATTCCAAGTAACAAAACGTAAGACAAATCCCCAATAGTAGGAATTGGAGACAGAGTCAGTACGCGGTAAAGACAGCTCCGCACATCACAACGCTTCGGTTCGAGCGCAGCATGACCGGTGGAAACATCACCCATTGCGGCGCGTGGAGAGCTGTTGACGCTCCGGCGATAGGCGGCGGAAAGGAAAAAGAGGGAGAGTGGGGCCTCTTCAATCAGCCTTCGGTACAGCACGCGGAGCTTGCGCTGTGTACGCTGTCTCACTCAGTGATCAGCCGTCTCTATTGTGGCGCGCTGTCTCAAGTTTTGTGTATTGTCGTGTCTAGTTTTGGCTACTCTTTTGGTGTATAAAAGGGCATGTCACGTAACAAAATCGTTCAGTATTCGCTATCTGGACACTTATCGTCTTGTATTGTATTCTACACCTGACTTTAAGATAAGTAATTGTATTCGCTTCATATTCTTAAGAAGCTGCGCCATTGATTTTTCTATATTTTCCTAATAAAACCTGGACAATAATGTATATTATAACCTTAACCTGTCCAGTACGATTATACCTTATGCAACGTACACACTTAGGCGTGTGTGAAAAGTTAAGCGTATATACCATTTACATTAAACTATTTTAACCATATAAATAAATTGTCTAGTATGTCTTAAATGGGTGTAAAATATAGTAAATTTCTTAAATGTTATAAAATTTAGAATCATAGTCATATTTTTTGGGCAAACGTTAAATAAATTCCTAGTAACAATGTACTATTAATAATATTCATTTTAGCAGTTTGATTCAAAAATGTTTTCAGATAAATTGTACAAAATTATTTATTTGATAATTTTATTTTGATAATTGTACATTGTCTGAAAAATTATAAATACTTTATAAGTTATTCTCTCAAATGATATACGAAATGAGAAAAAAAATTATCGATATTTTTTTATATAAATAAAAAAAATTGCTGTAAATATCGATTGTGTTTAGTTATAAGGAGTATAAAAAATTGACTATATTGTTAAAATAAATTTAATTCAATTAACCGATTAATTAATATCCAAGAATAGTCTCTACTAATCAAATTGATTTCTGGCGGTCTTGCTTCACTAAAGGTTTCAGTTCGATGAAATAGAAGCTGCGGGAAGCATTTCATGTTCACATTTCTCCTCTACCATATCGATATTTATCTCTCCTAATCTTTTTAGAATTCTTCTGCTAATTCTTTTTTTTTTAATTTTAGAGACTTACTCATGGCCTTATGAATTGGAGTGATGAAAATACACATCCTATTATTTTATGCATATCTACATGTTTATAATTTCGAAATTAAAGGATAAGAGAGGGTAAGAATAAGATTGTTCAAACAAAAATATTACTCAATAACTTAGTTTACTTTGGCTTTTGTTCCCTCACGTACCGGTCAACGATGTAAACAAAAATATTACTCAATAACTTAGTTTACTTTGGCTTTTGTTCCCTCACGTACCGGTCAACGATATCATTTGATGCAAACAAAAATATTGAAATTCGCTCGCGGCCCGCTTTCATAAGATATGTCAACGAACGAAATCGATGGTGTCGCTTTGGTACACGAACACTAAAAAAGATAATAGTCCACTCTCTTTTAACCTACTCACACAAAATCCAAACCAACCAACATTATAACTGACGCATTGTTGTGTACGTAAAAACACAATGCATACACTCACCATTTCATAACTTTCCAACACCATTTAGCAATAGTGAACTCAAAAAGTTTTAATTATCTTACTGATAGTTCGAAAATTTTAGATACTATTGGTATTAAACTCTTGCCTACTTTTGTACTTCGCATAGTATGTTAAAAAAAATAAATCTAGTTTCAATTTAATAACTGCAACATCCTTTATATTTTTATTGATGGCAACATTGGTCCATTGACATATGGGAAAAAATATTGAAGTCAAGTGTCACCTGTTACTTCCTTAAAATGGCGTCGCGAGATTCACGTGCAGCACGACGCAATAAAATAAGTAATCAAGCGTTATCTTATATAATTTGGACAAATTATAAAACCTTTTCACCTTAATTATTTATTAGAATATAAAATTCAATTTGCGGAGTTATATGTTTGCTTTTTGATTCATTGTATTAAAGACTCTGACATTTTTTTTCTACGTTCTTTCCAAAGTACAAAAGTAGCTACTTAATATTAACAGTGTTAAACTATATTCGTCCTATGTGATCTACATAAATATATTTTCAATGATTTATTTTTGTTTCAGTCCTATCAAAAAAATGATGTCAACAATGAACTAAATGACTCCAAAATAGACTTCTCATGAGATGACTTCTCATGACATAAAGATCTTGCAGACACAGTACCCGACCTCTTTCAAACAATATAACCATGAGTAAAATAGTAGTTCTGATGAGCACAGAAATGGATTAGAGGCCCCAGTACATATTCCGGCTATTCTTTTTATTCTGAAGTAGTTCCCAGCATTACAGCGTCACGTGTATAGACAAAAGGAGGTGTAAGATCTACAATTATTCGCGGACGTGGGCGTACACGCACGCAAGGCAGTACCAACCTACATTCTCAGTCGTCCCCTTCACTTCGCCTAAACAAAACTTTACAAGAGCAGGAAGAAGATAAACGGGCAGCAGAAAAATTGATCAGGTGGTATTCAATTTAACACTTCCGGCATACTGTCATACAGACACAACTAACTGGGAGTGGAATAACTATTACGATCAATATATTGATGATAAAATACTTTTGACGATTGTGGAGAGTACAAATAGAATGCATACTTTGGAGACTGGAAAACTACTTGGACTGACTCTAAAGGAACTGAAAACTTATTTAGGTATAACTATGATAATGTCTGCGCTTCAGTTTTCTTAAATTGATATGTATTGGTTACACAAATGGAAAATCCCTGCTATAGCTATGGCTATAGATCATAACAGATTTTTTTTCATTAGAAAACGTCTGAAATGCTTTTATGATCCTGACGTGAAAACCGAAGAAAGAAAAGACAAGATATGGAAAGTACAGCCGTCGTTGACCGTATTTTACAAGGATGTTATATGCAAAAACGACCAAGGAATCTATGAGTTGAGGAAATGATAATCCCTTTTACGGGTAAGATGCCCCATACGCCAGTACTGCCCGGGTAAACTAAAATCCTGTTAGGATCAAAGTTTTTGTCTTGGCTTCGCCTCAAGGTGTGGTATGCGATATGGGTATCTATCAGGGAGACGCTACTTTTCCCGATCAAAAAAGTCAAGGATTTGGCTTATGTGAAGGTGCCGTCTTTCTTTTAACTAGAACGTTGGTTCCTGGACACTCATCATTTTTCGATGGTTATTTTACTATAGTAAAATTATGCGACGAGTTACTTAGACTTGAATTTTATACAGCTGGCACACTGATGGAAAATAGAATTGCAACTGACTGTATTCTAAAGAAGAGAGACTGTTTAAAAAGGAACAAAGAGGATGGAAAACTAAAAATTAGAGAAGATGAAAAACTTGCTGTAACTCGGTGGCTTAATAACAAGCTCATTTTGATAATGTCTTCACGTTATTCCAATGAAAACCATGAAGAATGTAAACAATGGTCTGAGAAATATATCCAGTATGAAAAGGTAATGACCCTGAAGTAATAAAAATGTATAATCAAGGCATGGGTGGGGTCGACCTTACTGATCGAATACCCTCCGTTTGTCCTTCTCGCAATCGTAATAAAAATGGACCATTCGTGTAATTTCGCATCTGTTTGATCTATCTATTGTGAGTTCTTGGCTGTAACGCAGAGGTGTAGAATTACGAAAGGGAACATTGAAGAAAAATTTTGTGCAGCTATGTCAGTACAAGCTTGAGTTGGGTACCAAATTCATTACTGATATTGGATACCAAAGCAATGATAAGATCGATCACGTCTGCGAAGAGTACCAAAACATAAGAAGAGGAAAGCTGTCATGAAACCGATACCCACCCTTGAATGCCGCCATCAAGAAGCTGATCATTTGCCCGAATATAATACTGTAAAACAACACCGCTGTAGGAACTACTGAATTCTGTAAAAAATGCGACGATTTGACTGATTATTTTAAGCATTACTTTTAAGAAGCGTTAAGTTTTTGTTTTGAGAACATTGTTTATTTTTTTGAAGGTGTCACAATTTTAATTTGTTGATTGGTTTATTTTCTTATTACCTACATTTGTTAGTGCCTGCCTAGACATATTTCCGAATTGTTTACTACTATATAGTGGTAAAGGTCATTAAACTTTATTAATTTACCTACCAATATTATTATTTACATGCTCAAATAATTAATTTTACCTACATAAAATTACGAGTAATACTTATGTACTTTACAATGCACAATCTTATACTAATGTTCTTTCAGAAGTACATTGAGAAAATCATAATTTTCGGATTTTAGATTTTTTCCCCAATTTTTCCTAAATATCTTATATCCTTATAAATATATCCTGATAATTTCTAAATTTCATTTAAAAAAAGGTGCTCAGTCGGCACGAGGTTAAAACTTAACTGAAAATAATAGTTAAAATGTTAGCTGTATGCGTAATAGCGCGCACTATATAAAAAAGGTAGACAAAAACCTATTTTAGGTATACAAAAACATAACAATATAAGCGATAAATATAAGGTTAAAAGATAAAATGGGAAGAACAACTTAAATTTGTATTAGTAACATATATTTGTATTAGTATCATTTATAAATATATGTTTCCCGAAGCTGTTCATTTTGATTATAATTTATAGGACCGGTATAGAAATTAATATAAGTCGCAAATAAATATTACTCGTCGTCAGTATCATTCGACAATAATTAGTACTTTTTTTTTAAATAAATTATTAAACTTTAATTTTTATTTTGTATTAGTATCATTTATAAATATGTATTCGTATCATTTATAGATATTTGTATTAGTATCATTTATAAATATGTGTTTCCCGAAGCTGCTCATTTTGATTATAATTTATAGGAATCGTATTGAAATTAATATAAGTTGCAAATAAGTATTACTCGTCTTTAGTATGTACCATTCGACAACAACTCTTACGTTTTTTCGAAATAAATTATTAAACTTTGATTTTTTATTTTGTTTACGGCAAGAAGGTGTCTTTAATAATTTCAAACCACCTTACAAAAGAAAACTGGTATGTCATATTTAGTACGTTAGACATATATATCATAATTATGTTACATATATATATATATATATATATATATATATCTGTTCAGAATATATAAGAAAATCTTGCAATAATGTCTGAAACCGAAATAATTCTTTTCGTGTATTTGTTTTATAAATAATATAATACTAACGACGAGTAATATTTATTTGCGACTTATATTAATTTCTAAACAAATATAATTTCTAATTAATGATATCTTAATTAAAGTTAATAACTGACAAGATAACGGCGATAATGGACGACTCAGTCGACGTAGAATATTTTACGAAATCCATGACTTGGTGCATATGAAGATCAGCACCAAAAGTTGCTGATCTATGTGGTGGAAATATCTATATGTGCCAAATAAAGAAAAAAATAGGAACCTGTAATTATAAAAGTATAAAAAACTTTGTTATGTTTTGTTTAAAAACTTTGTTATGGCCTTATAAAAAGCTATTTTTTTTTTAAACCCACTTTTGACGATCTTTAAATTTGTTTAAATTAAATTACTAACCGAATCCAGAGCTGGACGCAAATTTAAATCAGGAACAGCATCCACTGGTAACCGTCATTTTTTTTCTTAGTAGGAAAATGTCGTCGTCAAAGGGCATCAAAATCAATTCAAAATCATCGAAATCAAAATCAAAGTGCACGGAAAAACCAGTCATATCTTCCAGCAACCAGTATCCATTGCTCTTTATACTCTTGTTGAGCAGGAATTTATCCTAAGGAATCCTGCTCAACGACAATAAGTGAAAGATTTTCAAACAAACGGATTACGTAAAGGTAATACATAAATTAAATTAATAAATATATAGCGATGAGTATATATCAATACTATCAACGTACTAATTTACATTTCTTATTAGAATTCACATACACTTGAAATAAAGTGAGTATCATATTTCCAAAAATAAAGTGAGACGGCGGTCCTTGCCAAGAAAAAATTAAGGTATCGAGAAAATTGCAGAATATAATGAAAATTTACAAAAGAACATTTTACATAAATTTAATAACTTTTAAAACTTACAAAATGATCGGGTTCGGTCGATATCAAGAAAAAATTAAACATATTTACATAATGTAAAAACGCCCAGCCGCTATAAGATTGTGAAACAGTTAAGTGAATGATATTAACATTTAATTCGCAAATAATTTAACAACGGTTCAGTATTATATTAAAATTAATTTAAAAAGTAGGAATTTATTTTCTTTATTCTGTTTGAAAAGAAAGATTCACGCGTAAAAGTCTCATGTTATGCTTATCAAAGGTGTCTGTCAGTGGTATGGCTATGTGAACAAACAAAATATGTATTTCTGGAACCCTCCTAAACCAATGGAATGCCAGCAAAGAATTTATATTATCCCAAAACGGTAGTTTGGCGCGCAATTTCTATTCAAAGAGTAATTGGTCCTAATTTTTTTAACCAGGGAGAAACTGTCATTTCTGAGGTTTTCTTTCGCGTGATTGATGACTTTCTTGTACTGGATTGCTAATGTTTCCCGGATACAACAACAGGATACAATTTTAACAAGATTGAGCTACTCCATACACTGCTAGGGTCTCGATGGCAAAATTGATGGAAATCTTTATAAGAAAAGTGATCAGCAAGTACGGAGATATATTCTGACCACCTCGATCGCTAGATTTAATGCTTTGTAATTTTTAAATCCAAAGTGTATTGCACATTATATTTTAAATCCAAAGTGTACTGCAGTGATATAGGGTATATTATAGTCCTACAAGAAAATATCAGGTGTGAAATAGTCGCCATTGATCCAGCTTTTTGTTCGTGTGTACTTCGCAATAGCTACTTTTCGTTCGCTTGCAGGAGTGAAGTCAATCAAGAAGTGGATGTAAATTAGAGGAAAAATTTTTTGAAAAGCAAAATCCACAGATTCCTGCTGCATTTAAAAATATAATAAATGTACAGAACTTACTTGTTTGCTTCGAATAAAAATTCGAATTTGAAAAATTCCTCTAGACATCTTTATTTAACTAATAATTTATTATATTTAAATTATTTATGATTATTATCATATACAATGCAGAATGTGACACTTATGTGTCATATTCTGTACCGTGTATTATCGCTATAATACCATCTTACTTCTGTGATGATATATGAATAAATAACCAATGAAAAAAGTCAACCTAACGGGAAAACGTCTTGAAAATATAATTAAAAGATGCCTTTTTGAAAAACTGTACTTTCCTTTCTCTTCCGTTAAAACTGCTTTAAAAATAATTTTAATACCTTAAATTCTATTTTCATTACATTAGATATAAACTTTAAGATGTTACTTTTTCCATTTGTTATACGAGAACGATTTTCTTGTTTGCATCTGCAAAGGAAAGGAACCTATATTTTCTTCCAAATATTCCTTGAATGCAACCGACCACCCCAATAAATTGCCGCCAATAAAACCAATCACAGTGGGTGAGGTGCTTCGATACGAATCCACGCACGCAATTCAGCCAATTTATAAGGCGAAACGTCTCAGCGACCACTCCCTGACAAATGTCCGCCCCGTTACGGAAGTGCCAAAACAAGTGTGAATTATTTCACGAGAGAGGAAAATGATTTGCATAAATAAAATATTTGTTTAACTTTTTCCAAACTTATCTGCCCTTATAGATAGGAGTAATGATATTGACAAATGACGTCGTTAATAACCTTTATCGCCGAGGGAAGCTCGTGAGATTTATACGATGGAGTCTGGAGTAAATAATAAATTTCAATCCGCTAACAAGGGCTGACCAGGGCCCAATCCAGTTTAGACTAAATTAGGCTTCGGCCTCGGCGCTGAGGCAGCCTCAACTTTGACTAATGAGACTAAACGCTTATTAGAAGGACGATGTAATAAATTTAAACTGTGAACTGTTAAAGATTGTAATTTCCCCTTATGCATACGTATATTCACTTCATTTTGCAGCTTGGCAGGATAAGCAGAATTTAAAAAAAAAATGTCGAGCATGCATACAAATGATTATATTCATTAGTTTATTAGATCTAAACACGCTTAATACAATGTAAAGAAAATGTTTACATTAATAATTTTCATGTACTTTTTTTCCAAATACTAATCGAGTAAATATCCACGATAAAATGCATCACTCTAATTTTACTACTTTTTGGGCGCTTATAGGACTTTTTCATTTTTTTAATCATCAAACTATTTCAGCATTTCTTTATTACCTATACTACCTTCCTCGATTCTATATAGCAACCTCGATTGCTATATTTAGTTTAGCTAAAAATAAAATCCACATTTCATCCTGGTATTTAGTAATTTTGCAAGGTAGAGATGTTTACCTAGTCTGAGAAATTGCTGCCTAGCCTCAGTTCTTATTGTGTTGGGGTGGAAATACAGACCCACAACATTACGCTATCTATTTTAACCAAAAATTTATAAATCTTTCCTTCAATAGACAACATCAGGTAATGTTGCAATAAATTATAATAAGTTAAATGTGTTTTATGTATTGATTCTTAACTATCATTTGCGACCATCATTTAATTAAATTCGTTTTATTTTGTAAATTTTAAATTTAATGTGTAAAATATTTACATTTGTTTTTATTGTCATATTAACCAGTATGTTAGAAGTAAAAAAATTGAGAAAATATTAAATGCTTTTACGGTTTTTGAGTTAATAGGATCGTATTTTTCAAATATGCTTGATATTTAAAATTGATTTTGTTAATTTCACGATATTCTAAAATATTTTAGGAAGACCAATTGGGTGATTTTGCTATATTTTTATTTGTTATAATGAATTTTGATAAATTTATAAATACTTGACCAAGTTCAAATTTCCAAATGGAATAATCCAAAAACGATGACGTGAAACACTTCCTCGATAATTAGACATTTGCAAAACATATAACAAATATTTTTCAAACTAAATGTAGTTACTTTGGATAAATTTAATTTTATCTATTATCTATGAACGATCCAGACGTAAATGTAAACGACACTTGTTTATATTAGAGTTCCTTTTTTATTCAAGTAAATCGCATTATTATGATATTCATCGGAAAAATTTACTCTTTAATAGGCTTGGCCGCGGTTTTTCTCTCGCACAGGCTCGGTGTAAATGCAGACTTAAAATTATGCCTAAAACCTAAATGACATAAGCTTGGCCAAACGCAACCTTAATAATATACCTAAAACTCAAAATACGTCATTAATTTTGAAAATTAGTTTACTATTATATATAACAAATATAATGTTATTCGTTAATTCACAGTTCATGAGAAAGATGGCTCTTGAATTGATGTACCTGCACATTCTTATTTTTGACAAACATAAAAATACTGAGTCTGAAAACTAATCCAAGTTTAAATAAGTTCAAGGTTTAGAAGATACGTGCTCCAAATAAAACAAATTCAGGTTATGTAAATATTGGAACGTTTTCCAAACTTTTCATAAATTTCCACTCATTTGCGGGTGACTCAATAAAATATGAGCATTTAAATTAATTTTTCATTTAACTTAGTTTTAATTGCTTTCAAAATCGTGCGTTATTTTTGATGTTAAGGTTTCTTTAAAATGTCACTTTCTCATCTCCATTGTTCATAATTACTACACTCACATTCACACTGACATGTAAAAAGTTTAAATTTTATAATATTATGTAAGTTCAAACCCTGAACAAGACATGGATAACATAATGAAAAGTGCCCATTAAGGTTATATCGTCATCTCATAATGCTTCGTGAGACAAGACATGAAGTAATACCAGCCTCTCCCCATTCACATATGTCATTTTAGAAGTATTATATCTATTTTTTTTAATCGTAGATTTTATGGAAACTTAACAATTAATGTAACACTAGTAAAAGTACAAGAATCAAATGTAAAAAATTCTTCTAAATCACAAAATATTCTCATTTTCAAATCGTATTTAATATTCTACTCCGTGTCTTGGCTTACTCGAAATTCAACATAACACGAGTTTAGACCCAGCAAGTTTTACAGGATAACCAATGCCATACAGTGATATATATATATATATATATATATATATATATATATATGTATGTATATATATGTATATATATAAATAATTTTGAATTTTTGAAATAATAAAAATAATTTTTTTTCGGGGCACTACAATATCATTGTGGAATAAGGTTTGCTTTTCTTTATCACACTAGCAGTAAACATTAGTATCACTGAAATTTTTCCGACGAAAATGGATAATAATTAAGAAAGAAAATTTTGACGTTCAGTAGTAGTTTACTGTTTAAAATATATTTAACGTAGTTAAAAAAGAGCTTTAGTTCACTATCAGGATATACTTCCCAGCACCGAATGTCGATGATAAGCATAGAAACAAGCTACATGTTTCTGACTTTAATAAAACCTTTAGGGAAGAAAATATTCTTCTTGAACATTGATGAAACTCATAATAAAAATGTATAATCTTAGAAGCAATATCACATAAACACGTATAATATTCATAATATGTACATGTTTAAGAGAAAAAGCTTTGCCAATCTGCTTTGAGCTACCCACAAACCGACCCCCAACGCAGATATATAATAAACTCAAATATTACCTGCCGCATACACGAGCAAATCAACCGCCAATCATCCCCTCTAACTATAAAATACTCTGCTGAAACGTGGACTATTTTATTTATCAATTAGGTCCAGTGATTCAAGGATCATACAAAAGGTAGAGAAATTCTAGGGAACGTTCTACCCGTGGTCCAGCTAACGACGACTAAACGAGGGACTGGGAGTTCATGTGTGGCGGTGTGATGTGGATTATTTCCTCCTGATAATTTTTGCTTCCTAGGCTCAGAGAGCGGTGGAAAATCGATAAAACTTGAACATTTCAAACAATTTGGTGTTGAATTGGATGGGCGGCGCTATGAGTACTGTGTGACGTTTAAAAAATATTGAAGCAAATATTATAAATAAAGATATTAGATTTAATAAAGAAAGTAAATAAACTTAATACTATTTTCCATCACTGTATTAATTTTTAAACTAGCTGTTCGCCCCGACTTTGTACGGGTGTAATTATGCAAGTTATTTGATAAAAGTTTTTAATACGCATTTTTGATCAATTAGATCTTACACAAAACCTGTATAAAAAATTAAATCAGAAACTAATTGGGTTTTTTGTACATTGTGATAATTTTCATGCAATGCATATTTCAATTTAATTTCCGAATATTACAATAAATAATTTTTCTAGGTTACCACAACGTAAAGATGTAACGTTTAGTTGCCCATACAAAAATCATCTCTGTGTAAATCTACACGGTCCAAGTAAAGCCTTGAGATCAAATCAACAAAAAATCTGTCTCCACAAATGAATGAAATTTCAATAAATTAATATGAAAACGCGTGTGCTAAACAACTACAATCGCCAAAATACTTTACCTACGCACGATTGTCAAAATAATATGTATATATACACAATTTTATATCCACTACCTACTTTTATCAATCATAAACTCTATTACACCAACAAAATAATAAAAAATTCATCAATACAGAATAAATATGTAAACTTTCAGAAAGCCTTAAATATAAAGAACTAAAGTAGCATGCTAACAATCCAATTATTTAATTGGGTTTGATTAAGGACTAACGTAAAATATACACCCATAATTATTTCGAAATACAGAAAATAATTTATTAAATATTTAAACAGTTCCGTGGACAGTTAACCGCGTTTAGCTTCGCTCTGCAACATGACACGTTTGACATTCCCACACCAAGCGTTACTTTTTTGTCCTCTTGTGAGATGGGAAGAAGAGGTGAGATGTAATCCCACTAGTGGGATTACATCTCACCGAACTTCATCACAATGCATATTATTGATTTTGCTTACTTTCAATAACATTTTAATTTCTCATAAATTCTTGATCCAAATTATTAAGTGTAAAAGACAATTTTTATCTATATATAAAACCTCAAAATGTATGTAATATTTATTTTGATAGAACATAAGAAATTGTCCGACACCCTATATCTAATTTTTTTCCGATCTGTGAAATATAATTATCGTATTTACTGTGGTTTACCCTTAAAAGATGGACATTATGCTGTTACAGTCATTTCTATAGACTTATTTAAGACCTCATGTTTAAGGTCTCCCCACGCACAGTGTAAGTGTATCTATAATATTTTCGCCAGTGTTCGTCATGAAAACGGAAGCATTTTTAGCGGAAACATTTTTTTTGTCAAGTTAATAAATCCCTTTGATTTAATAAAAAAACAACATGATGATAATTTAAAAAAAAAAAATTTTACATTACTTTGAATTTTATTTTTTTGTTAAAGTTGAAAAATTATTATAAACAGATTATTTAATTTTTTTAAACTTTTATGACGTGATCTTGTTAAGTATGTATATAAGAAGGGCTGCACGAAGCGAAAGAACTTTCAGCCAATTATTAAATAATTTTTTTAACCTGCAATAAAAACGCAATTTCGAGAAAATTTTGTTAATTAACAATTTTCCAGCGCGCACGAATTCTTCGACGAATTGTGAATACACCGTAATTTTTTCAAATTTTTAAATAAATAATTAATACCTTAAAAAATATTTTCTGTTGCCCTCTCTGTACAGCGGCGCGCTAGCCCGCGAAGCCCAATTTTCAGCGTTAAATTAAAATATTTAATATAAAATATTTAATACAAAAATGATAATTATAAATAATGGAGGTAGAATTCCGAGAGTTTTTTTTTCGGAAATTTCCTACTCTTTAAGGATCTTTTAAAATTTCTTAAATATTAATAACTTTTGAGATATGGGCGAAAAACGAAATATCTTGTTTTTTCCATCTTTAATTGTATATAACTTTTGCAATTTTTTATGAACCAATCCACTTTTCTAGCACAATCCTCTCCTAATCCTCTTTTCTAGACATTATCCCGGATCGACTGAGCTATCGCACGTATTTCTAGGACGCTTATGTCTATTTAGTCACTTTTTTAACTTATTGACTAAACTAAAATGGACGATAAGCAATTAGTTTGCTAATATCAATCCAATAAAAATTTCAAGTATTTTTCAATTTTATTCTTAGAATTAATTTACTATTAGTTACTTTAACATTGATACTCGTTATATGGAATTAAGAAACAAATTCCATATGCTTTTTAGGATTAACAACAATTAATAAAACCTCTTTTATATCAAAGTCATTAAAAATTATTTACATGTAAAGTAATTGTGAAATGTTAGGCCGACGAAGAATAAGTTAACTCGCTATTTCGTTAATATCGTGTGTAAAGGGATCTAATTTTATTTTACGACTATATGCATTGGTTTAAGATGTAATTATCGAACGTATTTATCACATACTTGTAAATTTTAAGCACGATAATTGATAATGTGAAGCAAAAATTTTAAGCAAAACAATTGAATGTCAGTAAACATCCGAACAAGTAACCATTTAAATATTAAGGTTGCTGTTCATTGTCCTTCAATCGATATAAAGCGTATTATAAAATAAAATAAAATAGTTTACAAATTTTTACATATTTCATTTTATTAATATCACAAACTATACGTACAATAAAATTGTAACAGGGTAAATTCGGTAGGTAGAAATTTTTTAAAAAGGATGTTTGATTTAGCGTATACAATGACAACAGAAATCAAAACATTATTTCTAGATGTTTTTCTGTCCGTCTGTATGTTATTTTTGCGTTAATCACAAAATCTACTGGATGGATTTTGACGAAATTTGGTATAGTAATATTTTCTAACCACGCGAAAGAAAACAATAATTTTCACGCTGGTAAAACCGTGGGGCAGACTTAGTATAAGTACAACATATACTTATATTAACTGATAATGTAATATTCATAATGTATTTCAAAACTTTCTTTTGAATTTATTTTCGTATGCAGTAATTAATCGTACTAAAAGTGAAGTATTAACATTTCTCTCCTTGTACACCTAAGAGAGCAGGCGATAACAGCTCAGTCGGATATTCACTGCTCACGATCATCAGAAGTTTACCGATGAAGGCGAATATTTGGTTTGATCATGATCAATTATTTTAGTTTTATATGAAAATGACTCGTCTGTCTGCGGTAAAGAGTGCGATGAGTTTAATTATGTCTCCATCTAGGAGAGAGTAAAATATTCATATAAAAGTTACATTCACATACACATACAGGTACGTTAATCGTAAGAAAAGGGTCTCACAGACTTTAAGCTTTAGAAAAGGAGAAGAGACGGAATATATTTTTATTTTCTCTTTAAACCTTCTATATTTATTGTTTGTTAAAAAATGATCGCTCTATTAAGTTCAGTTCATTTTTGTGAAAGGAAATGTTCAAAATTGTTATTATTTGGTTGAACCTAGCACAATTATAATAATATTTATAACCTAAATACAAAGTTATTCAAAAGCAGTTTAATTTCATTATCTCATGCATCTCATGGTTAAGATTAACCGTTGGATAAATTTGCTTTCGGTTCATTGATGTTTAAATTATTAACGTCAGTTGTAAATTATGATTTATTCTACAAAAAATAAGTAGAGAATGGTAGTTAACGAACGGTTGATCTGATGGATATTTTTTGTATGTTTAACTCATAAGTCCTAAAGCAACTAGAGTATACCAATTACATATAATAGGTTTGGAAATGAGTAAACATAGCAGTTTTATACGATACCTCGTTTGGCCTGTTTACCACAGTTAAAAATCTCAGTCAGTTTTTTGGATCCCATTTACTAAAAAATTTAAAAAATATATATATATATTTCCATTTTTTACTAATGAATAGGCGAGAACTAGTAAATTTCACAAATTTGCTAAAAATTTAAGTCGATACCAATGTAATTGCTAAGAAATAATATGTGATATATAAACAGATGGACATCGAAGCTTCACTGTAAGAATTCCGTTTTCGACTTTCAGGTACGAAATGAATATCGAAATACTGAACAAGTTTGTTTACTTTTACTTTTGTTCCCTTACGTACCGATGAACGATATTATTTAATGTTTAGAAAAAATTATAGTCATTATTAACGAAAGGTATTAGCACGAAAAATTCGTGAATTTATATTCCACGGACACTACAGATATGTTTTCGACATTTTCTTACAGTTCGTAAATAAAATATGTAATTGATAGTCAAAAAATAATATCTACCCATTGCTAAAGTGTAATATATAAAGCTGTTCAAATTCCATATTAATTATGTCCCTCAAAATCATATTTAAAGATTTATAATGAGCTTAAAAGTCAACGAACTAAGTCGACATGTCAGTGTTTATTTGCTTGTATAGTAAAACGTGGTTAAATTTTATGAGAATACATAAAAAAGAGTTTGGGTCAGTCATAAATTAACACCAATAATAATTAATGTAAAGTGATCATAATTATGATATACACAATGCAACAAAAATAAGTGAAACGTTTTCAAATAAATATTAAAAATACTAGCGTAGGATCGGATTGAGAAAATGTCATAAATAAATTAAATAAACAAATATGAAGCGAAGGGCACTATTGTTAGTACTTTTAAAAATATTTTGCTTCATAATTAATATACACTTGAAATAATTTTAATTAGATCACACGAATTTATATGAGAGAATGTAGCAGTTGACCGGAAATAATTGAGGTATGGAGGAAAATCTAGAATACGTTATCGAGGGAATATAGAACAGCTGTGCTGGATCCTGTGTCTTAGGTGCAATAAGACATTATTTCAAAGCCAAGGAAATCTGCAAGGAAGATTGCAGCCTCTGCCGGCATTTAAAGGTTAAACCTAAACTTCATGTTTATAAAAAGCAATTCTTTAAGATTGATGTAGGGCAGAAAGATGTTGGAATGTTTCGGATTCCGAATACTTGGAAACAATTTAGTGACTAGACACATTTTTGTATCGAGGTGCTATTGTTGCATTGTGTATATCATAATTATAAATAAATGAAATATGCATTACTGGAATCCTTGCAATCCAAGATAACGTCATCAAAAAAGTTTACATTGCCTAAAATTATAGTTTGTAGCATAATTTATCTTCAAGGTTATTTTTTTGAGTAGTGAGAAAATGTCATTTTTGAGGTTACTGTCGCATGATTAATGAGTTTCTTGTACCAGAATCGCAAATTTTTTCCGAAATAACAGTATACAAAATAAAATGGAGCAACTTTACACACTGCTAGAGTCTCGATGGCAAAAGTGAGGAATATATTTACCAGAAAATTAATCACCAAGTATGGAGACATGCCCTGGCCACCTCGATCGCCAGATTTAATGCCTTGGAGATACCTGTGGAGATGCCTTAAATCTAAAGTGTGTTACAATAACCCTTGTGCCACACAAGTCCTACAAGAAAATATCCTGTGTAAAATTGCCTTCATCAAACCAGCGCGTTTCTTATGTGCACGTCGCAATATGAAAGTTCACTTGCAGGAGGAGAAGTTGGTATCATATAGAGGACATTATTTAAAAAAAAATAAAATCCGTACATTTCTATTGCATTTTAGGAATATTATAAACGTGCAAAATTTATTCGTTTGTTTCGAATTCAGTTTCAAATTTTCACCAAATTGATATCTTCATTTAACCAATAACTTGTTTGATTCTTCATGATTATTTTAACATATAATATAGAATGTGACACATAGCGTGATAATTACATTTTACTTCTGTAATTGTATCTAAATAAATAACCAATGAAAAATATCAACTTAATTGGTGAAAGTCTTGAAAAAATTATTAAATGGTACCTGTTTTGAAAACTGTTCCTTTTCCGAAAAAAAAGTTATAAAAATCATTTTAATGCCATAAATCCTATTTTTATTTAGTTAAATATTCACTTTAAGATTTTACTTTTTCATATTTTGTACAATAACGATTATCTTGTTCGAATCTGCAAAGGAACTTACATTTTCTTTCAAATACTCGTTGAATGCAATCGACTACTGTAAGCCGCGTGTGACCTGAGAAACCGATCATAACGGGCGAGGTGTGTCGATACGACATCATCCACGCAATTTGGCCAGTTTATAAGGCGAAACGTCTCGATGGCCACACCCTGACAAATATCCGCCCCGTTACGGAAGTGCCAAAAACAAGCGTGAAATATATCACGAGCGAGGAAAATGATTTGCATAAAAATAAAATATTTGTTTAATTTTTTCCAAAGTTATCCGCCCTTGTAGATAGGAGTAATGAAATTGACAAATGGCGTCGTTAATAACCTTTATCGCCGAGGGAAGCTCGTGAGATTTATATGATGGAGTCTGGAGTAAATAATAAATTTCCATACGCTAACAAGGGCTGCCCAGGGCCCAGTTCAATTTAGACTAAATTAGGCTTCGGCCTCGGCGCTGAAGCAGCCTTTTAGCGAAACTCAACTTTGACTAATGACACTGAATGTTTATTAGAAAGCCGGTACAATAAATTTAAGCTGTGATTAAAGATCGTAATTTCCCCTTATGCATACATTTACTTCATTTTCTAGCTTGGCAGGATAAGCAGAAATAAAGATAAAACGTCAAGCATCCATAGAAATTATTACCTTTATTAGATTTAAACACGCATAATAAAAAGTAAAGAAAATGTTCATACTAATGGTTTTCACTTATTATTTTTACAAATACTAATCGATTAAACATTCGTGACAAAATGCCTCACTCTAATTTTATTACTTTTTGGACACTGATAGTTCTTTACATCTATTTACCGACTCTCAAATATTCATTATTTTACAATCATTAAACCCTTTCAGAATTCCTTTATTACTTATACTGCCCTCCTTAATGCTTAGTAGATCGCAATCTCGATTCTTATATTTAGTTCAGCGAAAAATAAAAATCCACATCTCATCCTGGTATTTGGTAATTTTCCAAGTTAAAGATGTTTACCTAGTCTGAAAAATTGCTGTCTAACCTCAGTTGTTATTGTTTTGGGGTGGAAATACATATTCATCCACCATTACGCTATTTTAAGCAAAAATTTAAAAATATTTTCTTTAATAGACATCAGGTAATGTTGCAATAAATTATAATAAATTAAGTATATAATAGTTAAATATGTTTTATATATTGAGAAGCACTTGCGACCATAATTTAATTAAGTTTCTTTTCATTTTGTAGCTTTTGAATTCAGTGTCTAAATTTTTATCGTTTTAATAATTAATAAAATTTGATTTCGTTAATTTCACGATATTCTAAGATGTTTTAGGAATACTAATCGGGTGGTTTGGCTAATCTTTTATTTGTCATGATTAATTTTGATAAATTTGTAATTACTTTAACAAGTTCAAATTTTCAAATCGAATAATTCAAAAAGAGATGACTTGGAACACTTCCTCGATAAGTAGATATTTGCATAGTGACAAATATTTTTCATATTAAATTTAGTTATTTTAGGTAAATTTAATTTTATACGTTAACAACGAGCGATACACACTTAAATGCAAATGACACTTGTTTATATTAAATTTCCTTTTTTATTCAGGTAAATCACCATATTATTATATTCATCGGAAAAGTTTATTCTTCATTAGGTTTCACCCTGGTTTCGATGAAAATTATTTCAGGATATGAAAAATTCGTTATGTCATACAATTTCTTCAAATGCAACCGACATAGAGCCACTTTTTTATTTAGTTAAATAGCATTTTTATGAAATTCATCGGAAGAATTTGTTCTTCATTAGCCTTGGCCGCGACTTCTTTCAAAATTATTTCAGGATGGGACAAATTTGTTACGCTTTCAGACTTTCTTTCCGACGTACGCAGATAAGTGAAAGTTTTGATTCTGTAATTCAACTATTTTGTATGGTAACGTGGCAGTTCATACCGCCTACGTTATCTAGGATTGTAAGAAAAATACATAAAATTCAATTTCTTTGGATTAACAACAATTTAAAAACCCTCTTTTTATATCAAAGTTATTAAAAAATACTTACATATAAAGTAATTGTGAAATATTGGGTCGACGAAGAATAAGTTAACTAGCTATTTCGTTAATATCGTGTACAAAGGTGACTAATCTTATTTTACGAATAGATATATGCATTGGTTTAAGATGTAATCATCATATCAAATATAGTTATCATATACTTGTAAATTTTAAGCAAAACAATTGAATGTCAGTAAACATCTGAACGAGTAACCATTTAAATATTAACGTTGCGATTCATTGTCCTTCAACCGATACAAAGCATGTTATAAAATGAAATAAAACATTTACGAATGACAAATTTTTAGATACTTATTTACATTAATATTACAAACTATACATAAAATAACATTGTAACAGGGCAAATTCTGTACACAGAAAATATTTTAAACAGGATGTCACAGACATCGATACATTTTTTTTTAGAATTCTTTTTGTCCGTCTGTATGTTATTTTGTGCGTCAATCATTCTGCATCTATTGGATGAATTTTTTTGAATTTTGGTGTGGTAGTATTTTATAACCCTATGAGAGAAAAACAATTTTTCTTATTTCAAATTTCACGCTCGTAAAACCGTGGGCCACAGCTAGTATAAGTATATTGTTAATATGCAGTAATTAATCGTACTAAAAGTGAAGTATTAACATTTCTCTCCTTGCACACGTAAGAGAGCATGCGATACCAGCTCAGTAGAATATTCACTGCTCACGCCTATTAGAAGTTTGCCGGTGAAAGTGAATATTTTGCTTAGTCATGATCAATTATTTTAGTTTTATATTGAAATGACTCGTCCATCTACGGTAAAGAGTGCGATGAGTTTAATTGTGACTCCATCTAGGAGAGAGTAAAATATTCATATAAAAGTTACATTCACACACACACGTACAGGTATGTTAACCGTAAGAAAAATGTCACACAGACTTTAAGCTTTAGAAAAGAAGCAGAGACGAAATAAATGTGTATTTTCTCTTTAAAACCTTCTATATTTATTGTCTGTTTTCCGTCTTTATTGTCTGTTTGTTAAAAAAATATTGCTCCTTTAAATTTAAATCATTTTTGCGATGGGAAATTTGTTCAAAATTCTTATTATTTATTTTAACCTAGCACAATTATAGTAATATTGATACGCTAAATACAAAGTCTTTCAAAAGTAGTTTACTTTAATTATCTCATAGATATTGAATATATTTGGCGTTAATTTTGTAAAATTTTATTATTCACACTTAAATGTACTACGTGATGTAGTATTATTTCTACTTTCTTTAATTGTTTTACCACGACCTAGGTTTCGTTGTATTACAACATCTTCAGGTGGGATATTAGCAAAGATATTAGCAATCTTTGCTAATATCCCACCTGAAGATGTTGTAATACAACGAAACCTAGGTCTTGGTAAAGAAATTAAAGAAATTAGAAATAATACTACATCACGTAGTTTCGTTTAAGTGTGTATCTCATAGATCTCATGGTTAAGATTAACCCTTTGACAAATTTACTTTCGGTTCATTGACGTATCAATTTTTAATATCATTTGTAAATTATGACCTATTCTATAAAAATTAAGCAGACAATGGTAGTAGACGAGCGGTTGGCTTCATGGATACGTTTTACATTTTTTGTCCCTGAATAGATGAGGACAAGCAAATTTCACAACTGTGCTGAAAACTTAAGTCGATACCAATAGTAATTGCAAACGGAATAATCTGCGATATATAGACAGACAGCCATCAAAGTTTTACCGTAAGAATATTCTTTTCCCTCTAAAAATAGAACTTTCCTCTGTTTAGAAATGTATGTCGAAATAGTGAATATGTTTGTTTACTTTTACTTGTGTTTCCTTACATACCGATTAGCGATATCATTTACATTTTAAAAAAAAAATATAGTCGTTATTAACGAAAGACATTAGCACTAACAATGCGTGCATTTATGTTCCACGGAAATTAAAGAAACGTTTTCTAAATGTTCTTACAGCTCGTAAATAAAATACATAATCGAAAGCCACAAAATAAAAGCTACCCACTGCTAAAGCGTGACCTCTGGAGCTGTTCAGATTCGATGTTAATTATGTCCCTCGAAATCATATTTAATTTGCCTCAAATTCGATGAACTAAGTTGACATGTCAGTATTTATTTGCTTGTATTAAATTAAGTCGTATCATTAAACGTGAAAAACAAACTTTTACGTCAGTCATAAATTAGCACCAATAATAATTAATGTAGTGATTATAATTATGATATACACAATGCAACAAAAATAAGTGAAACGTTTTCAAATAAACATTAATAATACTGGCGTAGGATCGGATTGAGAAAAGGTCATAAATAAATTAAATTAACAAATATGAAGCGATAAGCACTATTGTTAGTAGTATTGATAGTATTGATATTTTAATATACACTTGAAATAATTTCAATGATATTACCCAAATTTATATGAGAGAAAGTGATAGTTGACCGGAAAAAACTGAGATATCGAGGAAAATAGAGGACACAATGAAAATATTACATATTTTCATTCATTCATGTTAATTCAATGTGTTCAAAGCAAGAAAATTTTTCATAATTTTAGTAACTTTTAAAACTTACAAAATGGTCGTGTTCGGTCGATATAAAGAAAAAAGTAAACACATTTACAAAATGTAAAAGGGCTCAGTTGCGAGAATATTGTGAAATAGTAAAGTGAATGACATTCAATTTAATTCGCAAATAATTTTACAACTGTTTAGTATTGTTCAAAACATAATTTAAAAAATAGTAAAATTCTTGTGGGAATGCTTTAAATCTAAAGTATACTGCTATGACCTCCGCACCCTACAAGCCCTACAACAAAATATCCGGCGCAAAATCGCCTCCATCGATCCAGCGCTTCGTTCGTGCGTTATTTCCAATATGTAGGTTCGCTAGCTGCAATTAGAAAACGTTATTTTTTAAAAACAAAATTCGTAGGTTCCTGCTAATTTAAATTCAAATTTGAAAAATCCCCACTTGATAACCTTTACTAAACCGATCACTTATTACAGTTTAATTTCTTATGATTATTATTTTATATAACATAGAATGTGATAATAGGATAATTAAATCATACTTCTGTGATTATATCTAAATGAAAAACCAATGAAAAAAGTCATTAATGAGAAAAATTTGTGAAGAATATTGAAAATTGCATTCCCTTTCTTTAAAATTATTTTAATGCCTTACATCCTAATTAGGCTACATATTCACTTTAACATGGCATTTGTAACCCACGACGGAACGGTGGAGGTACATGTGTTTAGGGTGAGAGCTTGTTTGTTTGTTTGTATGTGTAATCCTATGTTCACATTTATCTCTGCAATAGTTTGATGTGCCCTGCCTGTGACTAAAAGTTTGCAGTTTTATCAGTTCGTGAGTAATTTAAATTCTCTTAGGTGCGCCATCACCTTTTGTATGCTGCTACAAAGTAATTGATATTGGGAACGGAAATGGCAATTGCCATCGTGGGTTTTTTCAAAAAGGACGATTCTTTCGAAAAACGATTTTCTTCTTCGAATCCTGCAAACAAAATTCATCTATATTTTCTTTCAAATACTCCTTGATGCAATTGACTACTGCGTAGCCAGTGTGACCTGAGAAACCGATCACGACGCGCGAGGTGTTTCGATACGACTCAACGCACGCAGTTTAGCCAATTTTCCATTACGGAAAGTGCCAAAAACAAACGTGAAATATTTTACGAGCTAGGAAAATGACCTGCATAAATATAATATTTGTTTAATTTTTTCCAAACTTATCCGCCTTTATAGATACGAATAATGAAATTGACAAATGGCGTCATTAATAACTTTTATCGCCAAGGAAAGCTCGTGATATTTTTATGATGGAGTCTGGAGTAAATAATAAATTCCGCTAATAAGGGCTGTCCACGGCCCAGTTAGGTATAGATTAAATTAGGTTTTGGTCTCAGCGCTAAGGAGCCCTTTTTCGAGCTTCAACTTCGACTGATTGTTTATTAGAAGGTAGTTTTCCTTTATGCATATATACATTTACTCCATTTTTCAGCTTGGCAGAATAAGCAGAAATGAAAATAAAACGTCGGGCTTCCGCAGAAATGTTTATTTTTGTTAGATTATTATTTAGATCTATCTAGGCACGATACAATGTAAAGAAAATGTTCATAATATTACTTTATATGCATTATGATTATTTTTTAATATTAATTGACGATCACGGCAAAATCCCTCACTCTAATTTTACTACTTTTTGGGCGCTCATATTCCTTTTACATCTATTTATCGACTTTTAAATGTTCAAAATTATATTATCATTAAACAATTTCAGCATACCTTCATTACTTATACTGTCCTCCTCAATCCTTAATAGATCGCAATCGATTCTTATATTCAGTTTAGCCAAAAATAACAATTCACATCTCATCCTGGTATTTGGTAACTTTGCAAGTTAGTGATGTTTATCTAGTCTGAGAAATTGCTGCCTAGCCTCAGTTTTTATTGTTAACTTTTCTTCAATAGAAAATATTAGGTTAAGTTGCAATAAATTCGCAACCATAATTAAATTAAGTTCGGTTCATTTTTAAACCCTTAAATTAAATTTCTGAAATGTATAATTTTCTTAATAACCAGTAGATCAAGAGTGAAAAAAAAGAAAATGTTAAATATTTTTACTTAGGTCCGCACGATTTTTGAATTAGTAGGATAGTATTCTTTGAATGTGCTTAATAATAATTTTATTTCATTAATTTCACGACGATATTCTAAGATGTTTTAAGAAGACGAAGTTCAAATTTTTAAATTGAATAATCCAAAAAGAGATGACATGAAATATTTTCCTATTATTTAATATTTAAGTAGAGTAAAAAAAAATTAATATTAAATCTAGTCATTTTGTAAATTTCATTTTATCCGTTACCTATGAACGATACACAGCGTAAAAGATATTTGTTTAGATAGAGCGAATCTTTTATTCAGGTAAATCGCATTATTGTGAAATTCAACCGAAGCGTTTACTCTTTATTAGTTTTGGCCGCAACTTTGTTCAAAATTTCAGGATGAGGCAAATTAGTTGCGCTAATACAATTACTTCAGACGTTAGCAGTTAAGTAAAAGTTTTGATTCTATAATTATGCTCTTTTGTATTGTAATGGTGGTAGTTCGTGCAGCCTACGTCATCTAAGATAATAAGCTGCTACGTAACAGTACGATCAAATTTCACAAAAAAATTCATAGTTTTGTGATGCGAACACAAACCACAAATAGATAAAAAGATGCATAAAGATAGAAAAAACATCTTAAAATCCATTGTTAAAATAAATTCTCCCACATTATGCAATGTATATACATAAGCCCATTTCAAATTCTATTGGTATAAAGTAGATGGAAGATCGTAATGGTATGAAAATATTGACGAAATATTGAGTACAACAGATCTCGCATAAGTTCGGCGTAAACGCAACTTTAAAAATGTACCTAAAACACAAAATACCTTAAGAATTTTGAAAATTATATTTGCATCTTTCGTACAAAAGTTCATGAAGAAGGTGGTTGCGGAGTTGATGTATATAAGAATGTATAGGGCTAATGTACAGAGCAATACAGACAGCATTTAAACCTTGCGCATTCTTATATTTAACAAACATAAAAATTCAAAGTCTGAAAACCGATCCAAATTTAAACACGTTCAAACTTAAGAATATACGTGATCCAAATAAAACAGATTCAGGTTATTTAAATATTGGAACGTTTTATGAAGTTTTCATAAATTTCTTCTCAGTTGCGGGTTGACGTAATAAAATATGAAGTTTTTAATTAATTTTTCTCTTAGTTTTAATTGCTTTCAAAACCGTACGTTATTTATGATGTTAAAGTTTCTTCAACATATTACTTTCTCATCTCCATTGTTCATAATCACTCATATTCATACGGACACGTAAAAAGTGTAAATTTTATGATATTATGTAAGTTTAAACTCTGAACTAGATATGGATAACATAATGACAAGTGCCAATTATGGTTATATCGTCATCTTATAATGCTTCGCGAGACAAGACATGAAGGAAAACTAGCCTCTCCCTATCCACATATAGTAGAAATGGAATGATATGTTTTTTAATCGCAGATTTTATGGAGTCTTAAAAATTATTAATGTAACACAAGTATAAGTATAAGGACGAAAATTAAAAAATCTATCAAATCACAAAGTATATTCATTTTCAAATCGTATTTTATATTCTACTCCGTACCTTGCCTTATCCGAAATAAAACACAATACGAGTTCAGGCACAGTTAGTCTCACTAATAAAATGAGGAGGAAACATTTGTTTGTGTCTTTATTAAAGATGAACGTAGAAATTATTAATCTGTTTGGCATGTAACTTTCGCTATATGATAATTTAAAGTATCTATATTCCTTTATGCTATACCTATATATATATATATATATATATATATATATATATATATATGTATATATATATGGATATATATATATATATATATATATATATATATATATATATATATGTATATATACATCATATAATTATTGAGATATAGTTAATAATGTCAAATCAGTCTAATTGTAAGAAAAAGTCACTAGTTTATGAGATTTCGTGACGTACATTGGTGAAGCTATTATGGATACACTAACAGAATGTGTGGTGAAATTATGGGTCTTAAAAAGTCTACAGAAATTACTGTAACAACATAATGTCTATGTTTCGTGGGCAAACGTGGTAAATATAAATTAAAAAAATAAAGGATTTATTCATTTCTATCAAAATAAATATTATAGCAATTTTGAGCTTTTTCTGTAGATAAAAATTGCTCTTTGCACTTAACAATTTGCATCAAGACTTAATGAGAAATTAAAACGTTTTTGAAATTAAACGAAAGTAATAATATGCATTGTGATGAAGTTCGGTGAAATGTAATCCCACAAGTGTGAGGAAAGGGGCCAAAAAATTTCGCTTGGTGCGGGAATATCAGAAGCGTGTCATATTGCAGAGGCATAACCATGTGAAGCGGGCAGTAGGGTACGGTGGGGTTTACCCGTAGGTTAGGGCGATCGGTTGTCCACGGGACTGTTTAAATGTTTGAGAAAAAATATTTTACTGTATTTCAGAATAGTTATTTAGGCACAAGCCTGAGTAATTATTCTGACTTACACGTATTTTACGTTCTTTGCACGTCGTTTATATTTAATATACGTCCTTTATATTTAATATTATTATATTATCTAAATATTTATCTAATAATTGGGTTGTTACCGTGGTATTTTAGTTCTTTTTATTTAGAGGTTTCTGAAAGTTTACATGTTTATTCTATATTGTTAATTTTTTTTATTACTTTGTTAGTGTGATAGTGTTTATGATCGATAAAAGTAGGTAGTGGAAATAACATTTTGTGTAAATACATATTTTATTACTTCGATACTCATAGGTAGGTCAAGTTTTTTCATGATTGTAGTTGTTTAATACATTTCTCATATCAATTTATTGAAATTTCTATAATTTCTGGGGACAGTTTTTTTGTTCATTTGATCTCGAGGCTTTGACGGTGTAGACTTACACAGATATGCTTTTCGTATGGCCAACTACACGTTACATCTTCACGTTACGGTAACCTACAAAAATATTTATTAGAATATCCGGAAATAAAATTGAAATAAGCATATCGTAATAAATATTTTCATGTAGAAGATATCTCAATTTCTTGGTGGTTTAATTTTTATACAGGATTAATTTTTATACTGGCTGATCTGGTTGATGACGTTTTTATTAGATTTTTCATTGGTATATTTTTCTTAATTAAAATGAAATAAAGAACAATGTTCGTGAAAGCAAATATTTATATTAAAAGATTCATTCATTATTTGTATCAAATAACTTAATTATACTTACAGGAAGGCGGGGTGAACTGCTAGTGTAAAAATAAAAATAGTGATGGAACTGTTTCAAGCTTATTCACTTTGTAACAAATATTTGCTTCGACGCTTTCTAAACGCCACAAAGCTTTTTGCAAAAAGTACTTTGCTTCAATTGCCCAATTTTTGTCGATTTTCGACGACTCTCTGAGCACAGGAAGCGGAAATGAGTACCCGCTATGTTTGGTGGCCACACCGGAAGTCGCAGTCCCTCGTTTAGTCGTCGTTAGCTGGACCACAGGTAGAATGTTACCTGGAATTTCTCAACCTTTTGTATGATTCTTGAACTATTGGCCGTAAATGACATGTCAAAGTTTCGAAAGGATATTTTGTAATCAAAAGGGAGGATTGGTGGTGGATTAGTTCGTGTAAGCGGCAGGTAATATTCGAGTTTATTACACATCCACTCTTTCGCTTAGGTATCTACATGTTTAGAATTTTCTATATGATTATGTGACATTGCTTCTAAGATATTACATTTTAATTATGAATTTCGTCAATGTTCAAAGAGAATTCTTTTCTCCCCCAAAGTTCTGTTAAAATCAGAAACATACACAGTGTTTCTAAGTGCATTATCGACAATCAGTGCTGCGAAGTAAGTCCTTTTATTTGAGCTAAAGCTGTTTTGAAACTATGTTGAATGGAATTTAAACAGTAATCTACCTCTGCATATCAATTAATAGGAGATTATTAGCGTTTGCTTTCTCTTTCATAATTATTAGCGATTTTATTCGGAGTTATTAGCCATTTTATTAATTATTGGCCATTTCATTCGAAATTACGGTTTACAGCAGTATAACAATGAAAAACAAACCTCATTATATGATGATATTGTAGTTCTTTCAATACTGTTTATTTTTGAGACGGAAAATTTGTTCAACATTCATTTAGTTAAATTATAGTAAAATTGATTAGCTCAATACCAATTTTTTTAAAAGTAGTTTAATTTCATTGTATCATGGATCTCATGCTTAAGAGTAATCGTAGAATAAGTTTGCAGTCGACACATTAATTTACTAATGCTCCTCGCTTGTTGGGCATATCGGCGTTTACTCCTCAATATATTTGGTTAAAGTAGATACTTTATGTTTTGTAATAAGTCTGTCAGCGTTACTCTGTTATATTGAAGTCGTCGAGCGGTTAGAGTTCAGCTTTCACTAACGAAGAGAATATTTATTCCTGACACCGAGAAATATTTATTTCTTGCAGTTGATGTAAAAGAGAAGATATAAATTTCCCTGATATATTGTTTCATATAAGTATTTGTGCTTTTCAAGAACGCGTAATCGGCATAATATAAAATCAAATAAATGAAAAGGGTGGCCCATAATAGAAACCATCGTACTTATTTGTTCCATATTGTACATTCACGATATATAACTTTGTAATGCTCGTCCCGTCAATCGATCACAGCCTCACAGTTTCCACAGTTTAGACCAGTGTATGACAAGTGAAAGGTTCAGACGAGGATCTCAATTATTATGTAACGAAATATTAAAAACAAATAAAAAATGCCTCCCATTAAACTAGTATAGAGTTGGGAAGGAAACACTTTTTTTCATGCATTCCACAAAAAGAGACATGTTTTTGGACGGGTCGTTTAAAATTAAACTGACGTTTTATTCATCGTTCTCCATTTTTATATATTATTCGTGAAATATTTAAAAATATAATGCTAAATATAACATACACACATTAATTTTTTAATTATGGGTTTGTAAAATCGGAAAAAAATCTAGTTGCTAGCATTTGATAAGAATTTTTGAACTATTGAAAATACGTAGGCTAACAATTTCAAGAGATGTAGTTTACTACAGAACATCAGTTTGTACGTATTTCAACAGGCAGTTCACGGATTTTGTTGTTGTTAAAGTCAATGAATATTTTTAAAAGTGGTCTTACAGGTTTCATACCTTCCTATTAAATTAAAAATAAATTTTGGAGTTAATGAAAATATGGTAACCATTACGAAAATAGTAGTTACAAATTTAAGCAAAAGTTACGTGAATTAAGCGAATTTATGTTCAGACATACCGTTTTTCTAAATTAGGGCTGCTATATGTGTTACGACTTCTATCGGGCCATCTGAGTAAGACGAAAAGCAAGCCCTCTTTTTTCAGAGGGGCTCTCTTTTTTACACCGCGCCGTACATGTCAGCGTTTACTGGTTAATAGACTTTGGGAATATTTCGAAATGTTGTGTACGACGAGTACGAGTATTATAAAATAACGATGACAGGTATTGGTGACAAAATACTCTACGGGTATGGGCGGCGTAATTCCGCTGTGAGAGGACCATATTGCAAATGGCTATAAGTTACGGTGCAAGTGAAATAAATCTTAATTGCTACTTATTAAGAAGATCATATTCTTTATTTCTCACAGTTAAAATTGAAGGGAATTCTTATAGTTTCTAAATGAGATATTTTTAATAAAATATGATGTTTAATTTTTCCTTCGTATCATCGTAAATATTTATGGCTACAGACATAAGACTGGTAACTAAATTATTCATTTGGCATAATCATTTAGATGGCTTATTTAGAAAAATTAATCACGTTATTTACAATAATTATCTTTAATTAAAAAAAATATATATGACGTCATTAAAACGTTAATAAAAAATGTATGACGTTGTTAGTTTAATTTTTTTTTAAATAATGTAGTGAGATGTTCAGAACAACCAACCTGTTTCGTATTAATTATTGTTACAGTTGGATGTTTTCTATTCAAATGTTTCCTTAAATTGGATGTAGCTGCTTTGAATGACAATTTAGTTTTATAAATATTGCAAGAGGTAAAATAATCACTCAAATTTGTAAATACAATATTGAAATTTCTAGAGCACATAGGGGCAAAGTTAGAATTTAACCTAATTAACAGTTAGTTTTTGTATATACTATTTATTTACAATATTTACACTACAAAGTAATAACGCTCAATTGTTCCAATATATGAGAATCCTTAGACGAAAAGAACCCAGTACTTAAAACTCTTATATTTACCTTGTGCGGAGAAAGGTTATATGGTGCTGGAAGGTTGTATACCGCGTTTACAAAGATAAGGGTATCTAAACAATTGAGTGCCTTATCATTCTACAATATTAGCAACTAATCAAAGACTATCAGATTATGGGCAATTAACCATTCCTTCATACGCTGGTAGTCGAGAAGGTAATACTAATGTCAAAATTGAAGATGTAGAGCTTCAGTTTTTTAAACGTGATCCTCATGCTAGCGCGATACTGCTCAACGTTTCAGTGTGAGTCAGTATTGTATATGGAAACTGTTGAATTTTTCCGGGTTACATCTGTATAATTTTCAACTCGTGTAAACCTTTATGCTGTTAGCGAGTACAATTTTTCAGTTGGTTAGTACAAAATATTAACAGCAATATCTCATGACACCATCAAGTGAGATTTAGGGAAAATGTGTGTGTGGGAAAACGGGAAATCTGATTATTGGTCCTTATTTTATCGAAGTTCGCCTAACAGGCAATTCAAAATTTGAACATGTTACGATATTCGATTAAAAACGACGATGCGCGATCAGTATTTATAAGGAATTTGATGTATCAGCATAACGCCTTCACACAGTACTAGGTCTGTGCGCGATTTTCTGAACAGTCACTATGGAAATAGATGGATTGGGCGTGGAAGTCGTGTTCCATGACTTGCCAGGTCACCAGATCCCACGCTATTAGAGACTAGCATATATATATATATATATATATATATATATATATATATATATATATACACATATATATATATATATATATATATATATATATATATATATATATATATTTTATGTATATATAAACTATAGTGTTTCAAATTTCAGTGATTTTAGTATATTTGAAATTTTATAACATTCATCAAGTTATAGTTGTTACCCATGAATTCGCTAGCAACAACTTATAAACTTATAGACGTTTGCTGAATAACTCAAAGCTAAATATTTATATTGGTTCATGTTTAATTTTGCATGAAAAAGAAACCAATCTTGTGACTCGATTATTAGCACAGAGACTGATCTTTGAAAATAGGACGATTTAATCCAACTTACAGTTCTGTCCGTTAAAATGAAACACCATGTATCCTTATTTTGAATGGTTGATTTTATTAAATTTTGACACTTATCTAACTACTATATAACAAAACCAGCCAAACGAGAGTTTGGCTCACACATTAAGGGGTCCGTAACTCGTTTAAAAAGGAAATAATTTGTAATTAGTCATCACTAATATAATTAAGAACGGCAGACATAAATATTGTCGTACAAAATTAAAAAATTATTACATTGAGAATCACTAATATAATTTCCGAAAACCCTATTGTTTTATAACTGTAGGTCTAGTTGTTTCGGAAAAAATGGTGAATATATTTTCTGTACATTTCTCAGTAGATCTTTGAGAATATAGGTGATGCCTAAAATTATTATAATTAGCCTTTTCAAACTATACGTATAACAAATTTTTGGCTATTGAAATATATGCGGTTTGGCATGCTTTATTACGATATAAAATTTCTAGTTTTTACTTTAAGCAGTTTTTGAGAAAAAGGGCCGTAACAGACAAAAAGGCGACACGTGAGCGATATTATATCTCAATTAATAATTTAAGAACTTGCAACTGAATAAAACTGAAACAACTTTTTTGTTTTGGTAAATGTGCAAAGTTAGATTTTTAACATTTTAATTTATTATACTGTGCATGAGACAATTCAACTGGTGCTTGTTTTTGCTCATTAATTGCGGAAAATAATAGTTTTTCGAGAGATAATTATATTAAAATAATCATTGATATCAGTGTAAAGCTCCGTGACTTCAAATAACATTATTTTTTGGTTTTATAATAATTTTATGGCTAAAAAGTGCAAAATTAAACAATATGAGGGTAGATGCTGGGGTCACTGTTTTGCCGGAAAATAATAACCATTTTGAAACCAAATCCTATCGCATGTTAATGGTGTGAGTTTTAATTTTTTTTTATTAAGACTTTATACTTAATAGACATAGACATTTATTTTATTTTACCTAAATATAGTTTATATATTGCTTATACTTTACATTGTAAAATAGGGGCGGAGGAAGAGGTTACGGTCCGAAAGCTTAATAAGCTAGCGTAAAAATGCCGCGATCGGTCAAGAGGCTATTAGTACCCAATTTAAACGGGACGTGATGAATAGATTCCGTGAGGAGGCTCCATGAACCTCGACCTGTTTGGAGATCTCGACATGTTTGTGGCTATGCAAAATATATTAGTGAAGATTAGGACGGGCATGATAAGGGGAACATCGGTGAAAACGACTCCACTGATCATAAGTTCTCCCCAGACCCATCTAAACGTTAAGAAAAAACTAAAATAAGAAGAGCTCATTGGAAATAATAGAGAAAAAGTTGAGATTGGTATCATTAGTGCTAGCCTTGAATCCCTGAAGGCGTTGAAGGAAAAAAATCCTAGGCCACAGCCAACATTATCGCATTGGTCGCTCGAATAGTCGAAAGGCAAAAAAGTCTTAAAGGCGAGCTAAAAGCTATGTCTCTAAAGAGACATACCGCCAAAACGGCGACGATAACTATACTTTCAGCACCAGTGCCGGTTTTGTATAATACTGCTCTACATGGAGGAGGTCCGTCTACCCCTTTAGTACGAGAACAGATCCCGGAGGTTAAGAAGGAATCGAGATAGGTGCTGAAGCCAGTGTTTATATTTTTCGCCGAAAAGGAAAAACCAGAAACGAGCCAGGGGATAGAAACAACCTTTAAGAGATCAATTAAGATAAAAAATCAGAGAATTCAAGTCATGAGAGCTTCAGCAATGAATAATGGTAGTTGTGGAGACACGTGACACCGAAAGTGTCAAAAAATTTCAAAAGGACACATCTACCATAGAGGGTCTGAAAGCTGAGGAAAAGAGGACAAAACTCCCTCATTAACCATATAGGACATTCCGAAAAAGCTTTGAGCAGAGGAAATTGTCAAGACCATCAAAGAAGAAAACCTTCAGTGCGCTGAGCCGGAGCACTTAAAACTTCTGAGAGTAAATCTTCGGACATCAAGAACGGGGCGAAAAATTTACGCGTTAGAGCTGCTTCAGCCCCTAAAGGAACGACTCCTAAAGTAATGACATGCTTTCTTCAAGTGAACCTCCTGTAAGGTGGCTGACTTTATTCAGGCGATGCGGTATTTCCGGTGACACCTATGTGGGCATGTCGTGATGAGCAATTCTGTAACCTCTGAACCCAGAAGAGACATGATGGCAAAGACTATACAAAAGCCTCTGATGGGGACATCCGTGCCACCTGTACGCGGTTTCAAGAAGAATGCAGATCATAAGGTAGGGTGGAACACCCAGCCTACAGAGTGGCTCTCGAGTGTACGGTTAAGCAAACCGAGTATGCCTAACCGTTTAAATTCAATTTTCTTCCACTTAATGCGGAGCGCGGCTCAAAGGTCATGAGCTCTTGAAGTTCCTTAATGCTGGCAGACATTGTATCGCGCATACACAGGAATAGTACGCCTTAAAGGCCGCAGCTTGTGACTGTACCTTTATCGTTCTGGAGAAGGAGTCTGAATCCAAAGCTGCCATTGTCTTCGAAGCGAAAGGGATTGGTTTTCTTTTCCTGGAACACTTATCTAATGAACATTGCATTCTATCGGCTCATTACATTTTGTTGTTATTAGTATTAATTTTCAGTACTCCTTGGTCACCGAATATTTTTGCAGAATCTTAACAACCTTATGCATTCTATCGGATGAAAACTGGTAATTATTTGTGCTGATACGAACGCGCAGTCATACCTGTGGTACTCGAGACGCCTTAATCTGCATGTCTCCAAAATGCGCATTACATTCTTGGGACTCTCTCTCGAGAGAGAGATATTAATATAATTTTGATCTAGAGTGGATATGCGCGGAGTGTGCGCAGTTGAAGAGTCGAACCGGATGTTTTTCGAGCGATCACAGAGAAATTCTATTCTCTATCGAGATCCAGGCTTTCCCCATACCAGAACATGGGGCGCGAACCAGCAATCTATTCAGAACTAAGTGTCAAAACTGGAGTCGATTTTTCGAAATTTTCGATCGAGAGCTCGATAGTAACAGTAGAATTAAGAAAAAATTATTTTGCCATAATGACATGGCCGTTGAGTTTCAAATCAGGGTGGTTTTCAGTGCTGAGGAGTGGAGAGGTGTTGGGAACGTCTCTGATGAGTCCACCGGAGAAGAACTCCGGTCTCCAGGAAAAAAAGGCGTATCTACCAACGCGCAAAGAATCTCGGTACATCTCAGGAGATAGTAGAGATTCACTGGGTGGCCAAGAAATCAACTTGTGCCAAATCTATTGACTTTAAATTTAGAAAGTAGATAATCTAATCTTTCCAATAAGTTATAAACCTAAGTGTTATAAAGGAATACATTTGTTGAGATTTTTGAGGGTAAGTTAGAAACTTATTTATATGGCTTAACTAACATAAAAAATAGGTAACAGTATTTTAATAATACATTTCTTTGTTATTAATATGTATTTTTTCTGAAAAATCTAATACCTACTGTAAAATAATTATTTCCCACGAGCGTGTAAAATGCAAATGCGTTTTTGAATATAACACCAAATATATATACTAACTTTCTTGAGTCATTTATATTATGATTAGGACATAGGTGATTAGTAAGTACTTTTTGGGGTAAATGATTGGTCTAAATTAAGTGGCGATAATGTATTTAGAAATTTCTAGAACAGACTTTCGCGCGTCTAAATTACTGGAACGATCCGTTGTACGTCATCGGATGCGATTGCAATTGCCGAGAGCGTTGACGAACAGGCTAGCGTTATCGAAACACATATTATATTCCGGGTATACCAAAGATGCGAACCGACGTCTTTAAAATCACTTTAAAGTAGACTAAATTCAATTATTTTGTTTAAAATAAAATAAGGGTAAAAAACCTTTTTAAACTATTGGTTTTATCGTACAATTGACGATGTAATAAAAGCTCGAAAATAATTATGGGTCACAAATTGAGACTTTGATTAGACTAAAATAAGATTGTGGGCAGGGAGAAATGTTGTACTGTTACATTATATGATCGTCTGTTATGTTGTAACAAACGATTCCCAAGTTACAACAAAGGAATGTTTTCTATTAAATGCGTCTCACAATTTTATTTTCGTCTGATTAAAACGTCATATTGGTAATCTATAATGACTTTTGGGCTCTTAGTACACCATCGATTGTATATTAACACTGTTCATTTTAAAAATGTATTTTAAACATGTTTTAATTTTATGTATTTTAATTTATACCTCCGGCACTAATCAACCAATTTCGTTGATTACTTTTTATATGTATGGGCCTAGTGTAGCATCATAATTTTTTTTTAAAATTGCCATGAAAATTGAGGGCACGTCATAAAATTATTCAATAATAAATAGCAAAAGTATCGAATGTATTTAGTTTGATTAAATACCTTAAACGCCTGTTTAATAAATAATATGTTATTGATATTGAATTCATTCGAAGTTCATGATATTTTGGGTAATATGTGATATCATATCATTGAGAGTGGAAAAATGAACGTATGTTTACAAAATGAAAATACGAGTAATTAGTCGAAACTCTTGGGGTAAAACATTTTTCTGAATATAAATAAATTTACAAAATACTGCTATTTCCAGATATATTTGTAGTCGATGCCAAGTAATTTGTATGTGTACGGGTGTACATGAACACAAGCATGAGAAAAGCCTCGACTTGGCACCGATTACAACAATCTCTAGCGATAGTAGTATTCTGAAATTTATTTATGTTTGAAAAGGTATTCTACCACAAAAGTTCCTACTAAGCACTCGTATTTTCATTATGTTATTTACACTTTTCAGTAATTTGTCTATTTGGTGGATGTAAAAGTTAGTTAATTTTTTTGTAAAAACATTTTATTATGTCTTGACAACAGATACTAAAATTAAGTCAACAACAAAGCGAATACGAACGAGAAACTTTTCACTAATGGGCTCAATACGGAATGCCAAAGTGTCAGTTTTTTTTTTAATTTAATAAAATCATTGTGGGTTTAAACAGATAGTTTAGAATTTTTCAAATGTCATCAGGCTCAAATAAGATATAAGTATTCGTTATCAATACTAATGAACAAACACATGTAAAGTGAAAAATATCGACAGCCTGTTGCCAGAACAATACCTTTAAGGAGGATTTACGTCTAATTTAAATCATATTATGAATATGCCTTCTGGTTAAAAATATTTTTTATTGTTTCTGAAACTCGGAAAAATAATTTTGTTATTTTTTGGCCCAAAATTTTTGAACTATGTTATTTGAAAACTAGGGGTCGACATAACCGTTATGTTTCCCTATTAACGGAATTCTTTATTTTCAGTTACGTGTGTCTAGTTAGACAATTTTTTTAATATAAAATTAAGCTGCAGAAGTGCTTCTTTAAATTTTTTTGTAGGAACCAGTATATATTTTTAAATATTCTAAAAGTTAAGAATACCTAATTTTTATTCTATTTGCCGAAATACGGTGAGTAAAGAAATTCACGATAACTAATATTCAACATTAGCAGTATAGTGAGTACAGTGACAGTATAGTGAGATCGATAAATATTTTTTTTAGCATTTGAAGCAATCATAACAACACGCATTATTCAGAGAGGAAAAGAGTCACCACATTCCGCTCAGTACTATGTATACTTGTTCTCTGTATTAGTATTAAATAATACCGTTCGATGTGCGGGATATGGACTCATTTAAATTAAGCATATTAGGATAGTGGGGCCTTTCTTATAACTTCGCGGTGGTGCGTTTAAGCGGATTACCCTCATGAGTATTCTTTCTATCAGGGAATTATAACTGTAATATTGTTGAAGTGATTATTATAAGTCTACGTGGTCTCCTAGTTATGCGTAATGGCTGGATCGGACTGGAATGGAAACATTATCATAAATATTTTTTTCATTTCCGGAATTTAAAGCGCTTTCTAAGTTTTGTCTGGCCTAATTTTCTTTCGGTAAACAGGACGCTTATTTACAAACATTGTCTCTCGAAAATAGTTAAGTGTTGTTGGGATATATCCTGGTTTTTTAGAAAATTATACTTATGGCCTTTCTCTAAAGAGGTAAATAAAAAATTAAACTAAAAAAAATTCCTTACTAAAAGCATTGTTCTTTTTTGCTCTTTTACACTGCAATTTTATTAATATTATTGTCCCATACTCAGTTAAGTGTTTAATGCATTTTTAATTGTGTCTTAACGTCTTAGAATCTGCTTGTTCATTGATATTTACAAGTGAACATGATTACCTATGACTGTTCGCTGGACGCTGGACTCCCTTGTGTTAGTTATATGTCGATTGCAAAACGAGTTAATACATACATATATATATATATATATATATATATATATATATATATATATGTATAAATATATATACATATATGTATATATGTATATAATATATATATATATATATATATATATATACATATATATATACATACATAAAATGTTCAAAATCGATGTAGAAATATATATATATGTAAAAATATATTTCAAATTTTCTAGTATTTTGTTGGAAGCAATTCCAACAAACACAATAAAAGACTTCAAGGCAATTCTTTTAAAAAATATCTAATTTCCTAACAACATGAGTTAATTGGATAACATTTTTTATTAAGTTATTTATGATAAACAATACCGAAAGTAAAAACTAATATTTAAGCAAACCAATTGTTAACTAACACTTTCTTCAGTTTAAATATCTAACTATCTGCTAGGTAAGTTGATATGTAAAACGGCCTATTTTGCGCCTATCCTAGTATAAACACTACATGCATCTTGGAACGAAATCATATTTCATTTGGAATGTTTCTTGAAGTAAGTATTACAAATTAAATGTCCATGCGTTTAGTACATACACGCTGAATGTAAGTATGAATAAATAATTCATGCGTTTAGGTTCCATTGTTAGCAAAAGTTTATTTTTAAGACTTACCCATAAGGTAAAAAAGCAAAAAAAAGTATTTTTAAAATTATTTTCCATAAATTTATTTTTTGGTCGTATATGATAACATAAAAACATGTAAACGTTTTTTTTTTGCGGAATATTCATTGATTATCACGTATAAAGTTTCGGGATAAAATGTAGTTTAAATTATGAAGCTCCGGTAATAAAAGTCTAAGTGTTTCAAATTCAGTAAATCTTTTCCTAGCATATTTCACCTTATTCGTCATTATGCAGTAAAAGACACGAGTATAATTTCCCAGACAGAATAATCGATTATATTGGCCATACGGGGGCCATACATTGCCTTCTGGGAGTTCTATTTATGATACTAAAAAGTTGAAGTGTAATTATTATTGAGAAAATGTTAAAAATTGAAAAAAAGATCTCAGTGAAACATTAATTAATTGTTTGTAATAAATTCGATGCCAAAATATTATACTTCATTTTTATCCCATATTTTCGAAAGGTATCCGAAGAAAAACTCTCGCAATTCTATTTAAAAAAACTCTATGTATCTACTTATGCTAGGTTATTTATCATTTCACTAAACTGGTATGGTGGAATCGTAAGACATACACAAATTTATCAAATAACCTGTTATATTTGATAAGACCGAATAAAAAGAAAGCAATATTTCATATTATATTTATAAAACAAAAGAATGGAAACTTTGTCACCAACTGACAGCAACTAAAATTAAAAGCAATTTAAAACAGTGTTAAACACGTCCATTTTTTATATTTCTGTGACATTTATTTTTATCAATGGTTTGCTACTAATTTATTTTGAATTATTTGTATGAATCTTTCTTTATTTTGTAGTTCACGTTTTATTCCATTTTTCATAAGCTTTAGCCATTTTTATTTAGCACCCGTTGCGTTTTATGTAATTTATACTAGAGTATTAATTGATTTGGTACATAAATTCGGTTGTTCGATAAATTTTCACGCAAATCACTTTTAACATATAAATGAAAACGGAATGAAATTCCGTTTCCAACAAATCCAATATACAAAAGGTTTATTGCACTAGCGAGTTTCGTCCATCGATTTAAAAACACGTCTTTTCTTTGCTCTTTCATATTACATGCAATATATCAAAAACATTTAAATAGCTTATATAAGAAAAGTCTTTTGACTAAATTGAGTCCTTTGCGATATTCGAGAGCCTGGAAAATACAAGTTAGTTTCTGAATTAATTGATATTATAGATATTTATTACAATACATTAGGCAAACATCTATAACGGCTTCTATTGAGGGTATTTTAGTCATGTTATTATTATATAATATTCTCTGGTCTATTATACTCACGGTGTGTGTAACGTATCATACTGAAACGTTTGATCTGGAAACGTGTTTTGATTGGCTGTGGTGCGAGTATGTTATCTAGTTAATTTAAAAATCATTCCGATCTCTTATTGAATTTAAGAGAAATAGTATTGATATCGTTTCTCGCTAAAGGCTAATTTACACTTTGTGTAGTAAAAAACGTAGGTGTGAAGGGATTAGTTAACTTAATTGTATGGTGTTAAATGTTAAGAGCAAAGTAAATGTTCCCACCGTGATTAATGATTCTTGCATGTTCAAAGTGCACAGTGACTAGTCTGCATCGTGGCTTGTCAGTTCTGTACAAAACAGGGGACGAACAGAGATTAGAATTACAAAACATTTTAAAAAAGATAGTCGTAGTCATCGCATCTGAAGAGGAACATGAATTGTTAGTTGAAATCGAAAGCTCGAATAGCAGAAAATAAATTTAACGAGTCATTGACTGTTATTGGAAAAAATATAACTAAATCGAATAGTTTTATGAGACCTGCACTATCTGCCAAAATGAAACTACAAATATTCTGTACTTGATTAACGTGGGTACAGCTTACGCACTCTTTTACATATATTCTGTGTTACCAAGGCAGCTATATCGTTAATGTTTCCTAAAATCTGTGATGATATATATAGTTCTCTAAAGGATTATGTTAAGATCAGTAAACTAATAAGATTTATTTAATTAAGATGAATATATTGTTACGAAAAGTATGTTTACATCGCTATCGCCATACATTCATTAATTCTCGGTAGACTACCAAGCTTGAGATAGTAAATCCACATAGTGTTTGCAGCACTTTCAGGGTTTTGATACAACAATGTGACATCATTATTGCTGCTCATCTCCGTTGATTGTTCTGAGTGGTGTAAATGTGGAGTAGGTGTAGGTTCAGATATTATATGAGGTGAAGGTAAAGTCTAACCCAAATAGTTAGAATGTGACGGAAATGAGCTTTGAGGTCGGTATGTAGTACGTTGGATAGTCCTTAAACGCATTTCCGATAAATAATTTTGCATAAATCTTCGAGCTTCAATTGTCATATTCAAAGGCATTATCTTTAATTGAGGTGCAATACTTTTTCCGAAAATATCGAATTCATTTTCCGATTGTTCAATTTACAACATTTTGTTCTTTTATTAACAAATTATCGTACTCTTTTAACATCTTTTTTTGGATTTATTTTACATTTACATTTATTGTTGTCGATTGTATGTAAAGCCCTTTCGCTATTTGATCTGGCATCAGCATTATCGATTATTCACTATTGGATTTCAGGTGGAGAATCCGTTTCCTGCAATTAATAATGTAAGTTATTTTTGTTACAAGTGCCAAGTCAAGAAGAATGAGAAGATATTGAAAATGGATTTGCAACAACATGGAACATTCCTCGTTGCTGTTGTGCTATAGACGGGAAGCACACTTTAATTAAAGCACCCTATAATTCGGGAAGTTATTGCCATATTTACATACATCAGAACAGTATCTTTCTTATGGCCTTGGTAGATCACGATTACTGTTTCACATAGATCGATGTGGGATGCAATGTCAGTGATGGTGGAGCGTTCAGCAATTGTAGCCTGAGCCATGGCCTAGAAAATAATATTTTACCTGACGATCACGTTATTGTTGATGATAATGCTTTTCCATTCAAAATATACCTTTTAAAACCATACGCAGGTAATAATTTAACGTCCAAAGCGGGGAATTCGCAGGTGTGCGGGGGAGGCTTCTTAACAGCAATAGCAGACTGTGGTTTAAATCACTTTACTTGCACTCGCACTTCACACTTGGCAGCGTGATCGTTTATACGTTGGTTTTTCTAATCACTTAACACTTGCACTTCTCACCTGCACTGTTAACTTATCAAAATGTTGGCACATTGAGGCTAATATATGCCTAAATGTGCAGAAACTGAAAGGTTGTGAAAATTATACATATATATGGGGAATTTATTTGTACTCGCGAACACATCACACTGTATCAAACAGGAAAGTTTTAATCAAAAAAGATATAAAAGCGAACACAGGTAATTTTAATAGATCATAGATTAACCGAAACAGGTATTAATGTAAATGACTAGTAGATTGTGACTGTTAGGTGAGGTAGAAGGGCTGTCTTAAAGTACAATTGAATAATTACGTCCATTGAATATTCAGGTATCGCCATAACTGTTAACCTAATAAATAAAAAATGAGAGACATGTACCAAAATGACACAAACCTTGCAATATATTTAAAATGTCTACCGTTACCTGTCGAATAGAAAACCTGTTTTAACAATTGCATTAAGGATAAATTTGAACATATTTTTACATTGTATTTCAATACCACTTTATTTCTACTAGCCGCTAGACCGTAGGCTGCTTGTGATTAAAAGCTGTAGTTCAAATTTATTTAAAATATGCCTATATATTTATATATTGGGATATATATTTTATGCCTAGAAATTATTTCTCTAAATACGCCTCAATTGCCATTATTCACCTACATTGAGCATTGAAAATCTAAAATTTTAACTCGGAAATATCTAGTTATAACTTTATGTTTTCGGATTTTTAAAGTGCAATCATGACTTTTTGAGAACGCTTTATTGTCAAATATCAAGGTAATTTCCCGGTATTAAGATATATTACATTTTAAATGTATTCAGCTTACACATATTTACCTCTGATTATTGACAGATTAATAAACCATCATTCTAATTATACGGCCTAATTGCATAATCATTGGTTAAATTTATACTGAGCGCTAATTGATATGATTCATAATTACATCCGCTGTTCTCGATCACAGAATGCAAACTGTATACTTGGTGTACTCCAATGAATGCAATATGCAACATACTTGATGGGTGTAAAGTAAGGACGTGTCTAATGCAGGATTTAGGTACTTTAGCCGTTATCATTTTGTGTGAACCTCGCGTTACATTGATAGTCCAAGGTGTTTGCTTCCGTGCTGGTGTTTGTTTCCTATGCTGAAACAGTTCCAGCATAGGAAACAAACGCAAGAGGTGTTTGTTTCCTATGCTAGAAAAATTTATAGATCAAGTCGGTTTCGTAAATTAATTGTAATGTAGAAATTATTCGGTAATAGATATAACTTTATGGTAATAGATATACTTTATGTGTAGGGAGTCTTGAAAGTATTGAGATGTTATAACTTATTACGTGCTTACGGCAAAATACATGAATTTAGGATTTGTTTAACATTCATATCGTATTTAGAATTCTAAAACGAAATTCGTATTTGCTAAGTTCACTTGTTTTTATTGTCATGGCTATCAAACAAATTATTGCGGCAAGATTAATTTTCAAAAGTGAGTTATAACCTATCCAATGATCATGTGATGAAATAATGTAGAAAATTCTTGACTAAGTAATCATTTCTTTCACACTCTTTACTTATTTCTTTATTCATTATAATATTAATATTATATTAATATTTTATATAAGAAAATCTTTAACGAGACAACAAACAACTAACGAAAAGGCGACGTTTGGATGAAACATCTACGACAAATAAACAAAGCAGTCTCAAAATTAAGGACGGGAAAGCCTAAAACGTTCCAGCTTCGTTTACATAGTGTTCAATAGTCGTTACGGATTCAAATCACGGGCAGCCGCTACTTATTCACAGATTGTTTTGTGGACTGATACAGGCTCACCGCTTGAATATTAAAATATCCACTAATGATGCTTTGTAGACAATCACTTTTTTTCACTGGGAAATTAGTAAAGTAACGTTATTTTTAAACATGTCTGATACTTTTCGCCATTTTAATGAGAACCGCAACTGTACTAGTTGTACACATCTCTTTACATCCAAGTAATGATAATTATTCGCATCATATAAAATAATGTGATTCTGTCAGTGTTCAGAAGAATTTGTGATACGATTAAGAGTCAAAATGTCTACGAGAGTCTCTGGTATTTTCCTTTTGTAAGTTTGTTTATCATTAATTTTTAATGCGTGTAATTCTCAAGTGTAATAAGCCCTGGGATGAAGTTCGGTAATTTATAAATCTCTCAAAAGCAATTTAAAAGTAAAGTTAATATACTTTTTGATTTATGAAAAATGGTAATAGTGTTTTAATTGACTCAGTGGTATTTTTGTCCAATCACCACAATTTAAAAGTCAAGGATTATGATCAGCATTTGAACTAGTTATTGCATGAAAAAGACCCTTGAGGTTGAGTCCCTTTTAAATTTAAATTCCCGTTACCATTATTTGTATTTACAATTTCTTTTTTTTTTAATGTTCTTATCAGATACTATTTATACGATGTATTGACGGGTGTCATTTAATAAAAACAATGGAAACTCCTCGGGCCGAACAGTGGAATCATCACCCAGCGCGGGGGGAGGAGAACTCCTTCACTGCACCTATGACGATCGGCGGCGACGGGCGAACTATGAAGCGCGCCAGAGCATATACGCCCCGTTTGATGCCCAAAAGGCATAAATTTGATAACACCGTATTAAGTTTCAAGTAATGTTAAAAATAAGCTTATTACTTTTGTAGTAAAGAACCATAATTTTTTTTGCAAATAGTTCGTTACAGCGCATCCAAGTAGGTATGAATTTAACGTTTATTCCGACCGATCTGTTGTCTCGCTATCGGCTTGCAGTCGATGCTAAACTGAGGGGCTGTTTACACGTGCATTTTAACACCTATGTAGTTGCGAACTATAGCAAGCTTAGCTTCTGTTATGTGTATGTATTCAATATAATTACATTTTAAATTTTTCTAAATTTGGTAATAGAAAATTAAAATTCACGTCCCTTTTTCAAAAATTTAAGGCTGACAAAGGCAAAGGCCCCAAAAATCTATTAACAATTCACCATATACATAACAGATTATTCATTTGCAAAGTTATTTATGTATAAATTGTAACCAACTTTTTTTTGTTGATATTTACCGTCAGAGGGCGGCGTAATGATAAAAGAATTATTTAACGCTTGGCGGAATGAAGTTGGCACGTCAATAAGAGTGAATTGTGTATATAATTATATTATTGATAAATTTTTTCTGCATAACTGGGACGAACATTTAACAAAATAAGTGCAATTTAGTTTATGAAAAAAAAATTAAAATTACCGTGGACCAAGTGTCGTTATATTTTGAATCGATTCTTATCTAAAAATAAGGAGTGGTTAAAAAAAATATTGGTGTTTAACATTGATTATATCTCCATGCCTCATTCACAGATTTCAAAGAAGTAGCTCTACCAGTAGTTGATCTCCCAAATTGTTTGAGGACAGCAGCAAAAAGTGTCCAAAACGAAAAGCGAAGCATTTGTTAAATATTAGTTGTGTTGGTGAAATTATTGTTGCAGCTCAAACGGGTCTGCAAGCAGCAGGAAAGTGCGATATTGCGCAGATCATGAAGCAAGTGTCAAACTATTCGCCAAAAGGGCCACCAAAATAAAAAAAGGACATTCGGTCCTGAAAAATCTGCCCATTTTGTCCAAGTTTTTTTGTAGATAAAAAAATTTCAAAGGACTAGTATATATCAACGCATCATATAAGTAAAGCAAACAAACCTGAAAATTTTCCAAATTAACACAAGCCTTTGAGTGCAAAAAACAGTGTTACCAATATGAACATTGACAATACAGAATATTTCGCGGAAATCAAACTGCGGTCAATGGTCGATCACACAATCAAACGACTGATCATAGTATAGTAGGAGTGTTAAAAGAAGAAAACATAGGTGTAACATAGGAGTAACGTAACATTCTTCTAACTCTTCTTTTGGTTCTCAAATGGGGCTGCGATGGAGCATAGGGTCAGAGTCGGTACAAGCTGTGTTTCTCCTCTGTAGTAAAAGATGAATGTGAAGATTCCTACGTTTTTGTAATTTCACCAGTGTCACTGAAAATGACGACTATTTCTGTAGTTGAAAAAATTGAAACTGTAAAATTTCAAATCCAAAAATCATCTCCCATAATTTCAAAAGCAGAAGGACGCGAAATATCATTAAAACAAAATTTTGTTCTAACCATGATTAACAGAAAAGTGTCTATCTTATCAAATCAAGCGTCACAGAGCTTTCATATTTGCGGAATATCTTTAATGGAAATGGATAATTTAATCCTTGTTGGTGAAAAAGTTTGCAACAAAACCGTAATGATCTTGGGACTATCGAGACTTCATGCCTAGATTAAATGTTTTGAATATATTTTACATGTATCCTACAGGTCAGAGATCAAGTTGTGTTAAATAAAAACAATGTCAAAGGAGCTGTCTATATTAGAAGAAGGTACGTCCAAAGTCGATTCCATGATAAATGAGGCTTTTGGGCGATATGCCAAAACTTAGATTCGGCATGAGTAATCATGGTAACACAGCACGTAGGTTTTTAAAAAATCTGTCTTTGGCTTCAAGCATCACTGTTATGAATGAATCACTAATAAGAGGTTTAGGACTTATTTTAAAAACTGTATATAGTGGATTTGAAATGAACAGTGCGGGCGCGGTGCTTCCGATACGTGCACTGTCTCGCTCGGCGATCTGCCATCTCTATCCTGATACATTGTCTGAAGTTCTGTGTATTACCGTCTCTAGTTTGTACCCTATTTTGGCGTATAAAAGGGCGTGTCAAAATCACCAAAATTCATTTAGTTTTAGCTACGGGATTTCTATTATCTTATAGCGCATTTTACATCTGATAATAAGTACTTGCTTTAGTACTCGCTTCAGCTCCATAACATAGTGTGGTTATCATGAAAGCATGAGTAGGTTAATTAATTAATGTTATTTTACAAAGCTTTCAGCATATTTTTGGTCAATAAATTTACATAAATATTTATCTAGATTCTCTTGAAACACTAATTTAAAAATTTATTGCCTATTACAGCAAGAAATAGTAACATACACGTGCTCTGGTTTTCTTTAATCTAAAATAATATGTAGTACGGGTAAGAAACAATTATATTTATGTACCTTAATTTAATTCTTCTTGAAATATGAAATTGAGCGGATTTGCAATAATCGATTCATATTCGAAACACATAGAGTAAATAACTAAAGAATGACACTTTCTGAAGTAAACTAGAATGGTAAGTAAATTTTCGGCAATCCAAAACAATAGATGCCATAAATGTGTTTTTATATGTGAATATAATTGGACCAAACCTTTTTTGGAATCTTATATTTAAAAATAATGACTAAAGTTCGCATCCGCTATATAAAGCTATATAAATAATGCGTTTCTGAGTCAAATGACAGGTATAGAGATGAACTTTTAGAGAGGTATAGTCTTGAAAAGCATATATGCTTTTCAAGAAAAGTGGGACTATGAAATTAATTAGCGTGGGTAAATGTTCTTCCGATACGATTACCTCTTAAAAAAAAAGTGAGATTTCTTATTAATTTTGTAGATAAATTCCTAAAATTTAAAATTCGACCTATTCTAACACATTTTTTAAACTATTACTCAGTGGCATCCCCTAAGAAAAACAATGCTTAATCTGTGCATTCTATTCTCGTCAAGATTTATGACATTTAATAACCTTCAAATATTCTGTATAACAGTTTTCTATCGCTCTTTTCCATTTAAGTGAAAAGTAAACAAAATCTTACTTGATGTAAAGGAAAGGCTAATATTCCATGTGGTCCTTTTTATCAATTCAACTTAGCTTAGCGAACAACGTTTTACATTATGGGAATAAAGGAATATAATTCTCAAAAAGCTATTTTCTTGTAAGATGTATTCAACGGATAATAGGAAATACGATTTTTTAAATGTCTTCTCTATATCGTCAAGGCTCATAACATTAATTGGAAACAAGTCACAATAAGCATGAATTTATCATTTATTTCGATCACTCTTTTGCCTCACTATCGACTTGCAGTCGCTGCTAAACTTAGGGGCTGTTTACATTTAAACTTTAACACCTATGTAGCTCCCACTATGCATATGTATTCAATATAATTACATTTTTACTTATGCGAAACCTTAATTTAAAATAATTTTTTAGATTTAGTAACATTAAAAGACTAATAATCGACGAGATTGGTTTTACCAATTCAAATTAGCTAAGTGGACAACGTTTACAATACGAGAATAAAGGAATATCATTTTCAAAAAGCAACTTTCTTGTAAGATGTATTCAACAGATAAAATTCATTTTTCAACAAGATTTTTTTAACCTGTATCCTAGATGTCCTCCTTATTTTATTAAGGCTCGTTACATCAATCGGAAATGGGTCGCAATAAGCTAATAGTATTCTTTAGTTTGTCTTGACATATGTTTTACAAAAAATAAAAATGTGCATCTTTTAATGATAAAATATGGATAGTGAAGATGGTTTTTTTATATTTTGAGGTTGAATTTATAAGGTTTGTAGGTTAAAAACCCAATTCTCATTATTATTCGTTTAAAAATAACTTTGCGTAGCTTACGTGTTTGAATTACATTATTTATTAGATATGCCTAAAATTGTTAATCATAACATTTTAAAAATTGTTGCTCCACTTAAGGGAAATTTGAAAGGAATCGAAAAGGAATAACAATTAAGCATGACACGACACGATCCTACATATGCGGATATCGTAAGAATATTTGGATCTCCTATTAAATATATAGTTGTGTCTACCACTTCATAGCTCGTTTAGTTTATTGTACAACTGAATAAATAAACATAATTCGCGTCATGCAATCAATGGCAATTTGCCAGTGTGCGTATCATTTCTTTTCCAAATTTCAAATGCATATTACCTTTTCAAAGTAGTTAATTATTTTACTATTGGTAATACCTGATTTTGAAACTTAGGGAATTATTTTATATCTAATTGGCTATCTTAATTATACTGCTAACAATCGAATATAAACTTCATAAAAACAACATCCCATTCTAGTCGCAGAGTCGCAGAGAGAACGATGGTTGTTTTTTCCTTGCTAAAAAACAAGAATCGTTTTTATCCATTTGTCGATAATATTTCGAATATTTTTTTTTAAAATTAATGGAGTACTTTAGACGTGTGAACTTTAGAAGTGGAATTCAAGAAACTTGAACTTAAACTAATATAGACCTATACGATAAAGATATTTAGTGCCCATATTTAGAAGATTTTTTTTAAGATAAATAGAAAGAGAATTTATAGTTTTATATGTTAGAATTTTTATTGTAACCGTTGTATATTCTTTGTTGCAAACATTTGTACAATAATATTTTTGCTAACCGTAAATAAAGCACTTAATATAGAAGCATTGCACTTAAATATTGACCAGTTTGGTAATGTGTAAAAGTATACTCTTAAATGAATTCGATTTCAAAAATTGTATAGAAATGTTAGTTACAGGGACACAGGTAGTTGCCAAGTTTTTGGAAGTAGTATATATAAGAAGTAGTATGGTAGCCTGCTTTGGAAAATAAAACAAAACATTCTTCTTTCGTAATAAAAAAAAACAATTTAATAAGAGCATCGCTCTTTGTTTCAAGATTTAATGTGTACAAAAAGAAATTTAGTTACATTTACTGGAGATGATTTTTCAAGATTATATTTTTCAAAGTTTTTAATGAATTTATCCTGTAAAAGAAATTAAAACTTAACTACTGTAAAACTGAAAAATATTGACGTGATACAGTTAAATAAAAGGAAAGGAAAATAAATTTACGGAGACGACAGGAGATAGGATTATCGGACGATTCTTCTGAACTTTTATAGAGAACCAGTGTTGGTATCAGGGTCAAGTTGATGCAGATATTTTGCATTTAGGAGAGAAAGAGACTTTTTATTGAAATTTACTGCGAGTTTCGAAAAGAGGAAATTTTAGAGAGTCCTATACTCTGGGGATACAAGTAATGGAATCTGCTTCTAAGATAGGTTGTACAATTTGGATTGTTGAAAATACAGGTGGCATCAATGACGGACTTCTCTTCACTTAGAGCGAAACCTAAATGGTTTCGCTCTAAGTGAGTATAATATATAAAAGAATGTTCCCAATAAACTGTGTAGCATACGACTTCATAACCAAACAAAGAGTAAAAATCTTTGATAGAAATATGATTTGGTTTCAAAAGTTTCAAACTTTGAAGGGGCTTGAGGGATTCTGCTAAATATATGACAACTGAAGGCTTCCAGCTATAATTTGATCGATCAGTGTACCCTAATCTTTACCTATTGGCGTAAATAACATCAGTATGTTATTTAACATTAAATGAAGCAAATCATAATTTTAGGAAGTGTCTGTTTCTTCTTATAAAGAGTGGAAGATATGTGGAGTAGAAATTCAGCAACAAACGAGAAATTAATTAACTATGCAATTTCATTTATTGCATATTGTACAAATATCTTTTACATTTGTCACTCAATTAATAGTAATTAGCTTCGTATATATTTCAGACTGTGAAGCCAAATTCTAACTCAATATATACTAAGGACAAGTACAGCCAACAGATTGACAACGTGATTGACATTGCATTACGGAATACGAAACTAAACTTTTAAAGCGATTTCTAAGTTTCCTTATATCTAAAAGAGAAACGGAATATTTACAAAACCACTCAGATGTCTGTCCGTTTATCACCGCCGTTTCTCTGTTAAAGTTCTTGACGTAGAAAGTTGAAATTTGTCATAGTATTAGAGTATACATCTCGGAAGCTAAACTTATTCATATCGAAACTAGGTTTTACCCAAAGCTCTGCTTGCATGGTCCTAGTTACAAAATTTCACACACACATTTCTACAGATTAATCCAGAATGATTAGGGAAACTATTTTTTTGGGCACAATTTTTATTTTCGTGACTTTATATTAAAAATGGTAAGAAAACAAAAATATTTTCCTTTAAATTGGGAACTACATACTGCGCATGTAGCATTTCAAAAAATTACGTCGAGCCGCGGCAGCGTTGTGACCTTATTTATTATTTCGTTTCTGTATTTTTTTCATTTTTAAGTAAAGATTTTCCCAAAAAAAGAACGTTTCTCAAAATAAATAATACTTATGGTAATAGTACTTCCCGGTCTATTAGATATTTTCGAAAAATCACCTTTACTCATTACTTGGCTGCGACGTGAAAGAAGGAACAAATTTTTACGTTTAAAATATTGACAATTAAATGAAACTACGTGATGTAGTATTATTTCTACCCTGGATTTCATTGTATTACAACATCTTCAGGTTGTAATACAATGAAATCCAAAGATCTTTAGCAAAGATCTTTGCTTCTTGAATTTCTTGACTTTTAGTCGACAATTTGTATAATTTTAAATGGAGGAGGAGCAAATTAAATTCTAGAATTTTTTTTTAATTCCATGTATGAGGGATATTATAGAATATTGAATGTTTTTTTTAATTATTGAAGAGGGATTAATACAGGATTTAATTATTAGGTATTAATAAATATTTATTGCGCTTAAAAGTCCATATTGGTATCTATGCGTAAGCGAGAATCGCTTTAAGCTGGTCATTCGTTGTTGTTAGCAGCATCCCTCGTATGGCGTGACGAGTTATCCGTTACCTTACTAATCACAAGAGATGTATGATATGCTTTTATTGAATAAAATTTTCAATTCATTAAAAAAATATTGAATGAAAGGCAATTTATTCTACTCTGTTGCTATGAACAAGATAAAACTAATACTGTATTAGTTAACATTTCGAGAAAAAAAAATTTAAAAAATAGGGTAAGAAAATATTTAGTTTCTTATAACGTTTTCCAACGCAAAAACGAATTTATGATCAATGTATGATGAGTTTCAATTCGATATTTTCGTAGTTGACGAACACAATTTTATCTTCGACTTTTATTCTGAATACATTTGTATAAAGCACTATCGGAAAGGTAACCAAACCTATGTCTAAATAATTTTTTTTCTATTCTGAATGCGCAAAAGTTTTACAAAGCATAAAATATTATTGGAGTATATTGTTTTGCATAAGCATTATGCAGCTTTTATAGAATTACACAAACTAATATTAACATTTAGTTTATGACAGATTTAGTAGTAAGTAATAAAATATACAGTTCCTCAACAGGATGAAAATATTTAATGCAAATAGTCAGAAAAATAAAATATTTTAGTAAATCCTAATATGAATATTCATTCGATAATCTGTTGAAATACAGCACATAACCCGTTATATATATTAAGGTCGAATTAGGTTCTACCATAATATCAAAGCGTATATTAATTACAAAATTGATTTGGAAATCCTATAACTGCGGCAATATTATGAGCCGGCAAATAGTTTCCATGAGCAGAAAACGGCCCATTTGTGCCGTGAACGTGTCCTAATTTGCATATTATTTAGTAGCTTCGCTGAGAGCGCTAATATTTTGATTTGATAATTTCTCTGGGTTTACTAGGTAAAAATTATTATGGCCATTTAAATAATTATATTTCTTTTCATATAAAATTAGTAATTAAATGGTTATACAAACCTTCTAATTTCCAGTTACTAAGTTTCAATTAAACGCTCATGGTAAACTCAAAACTAAATTTTCTACCCGCTTGGAAGTTTGGTCTTGTTGTTTCAGCGTCATCAAAAATTAGATTAACTCAATTTTCACGGTTTAATTTCTATTAGTTAACATAAGATAATGATTTTGTCTTTCAACGACATAATATATTTCCTGAAACTAAACACAATGTTTCCTACAAAAAACTGATAGTTTTGCATATTGTTTAATAAATATATTTATGTACATAGGAAACACTAACTTTTATTTCACCAGTGATTAATTAGTTAATGTTTTTTTTTTTGCTTGGCGTTAGGTAGGTAAGCCATATAAACTAGTGCAGAGATAATGTTATAGCACTAAATTAATCACAGACCAAGTGTTACTACGTATGTTTAATACTAGAAAATAGCGTTGGTTTATTTAAAATATTAAGTTTTGATTTTACCAAATAAGAGCTATTAGAAGTCAACTAGACGACGCTTTTTCGCGTAATGATTTTCATAAATTTTTCACGCAAATCGGAGTAACAATTTAAAAGTGTATTTTCAGATAATTGCAATGCATTTTTTTATATTTGTCACATATAGCTAATAAGAAAATCTACCAAATTCACATTTCCGAATAGCGATTTCCATCAGCGTTATTTACTAAACATAGGCAGAATCAAAACAACATTAGAGGCAGTCTGATACGTTAACATTAGTTACAGAAGCGCAATTCCAATCTCGCTTAGATCAGAAAATATCCTTGGAGCATAATTTCCCTGTTACACCAATTCTACTTCTATCCTTTAGTAGATTGCAGCTGATTCAGACATTAGCACCTGCTTAATACGTTTTGTTAAATTGCTTTTGTCGCGATAAGTTTGTGAAATATGTCTACAAAATATTACACCAAATGTTCCATGTTCTCAACCGTATACTTCTGTTGGTTATAATAAGTCAAAAGGCCACCTTTAAGAAGACCTACTATTTAAGACAGTTTTGTATCAATTTGGAACGGTGGCCAAAAATAAATTTATTATCTGGCGGTTGCATCGAATCAGAGAAATACATGAAATACTTTAAGTAACAAAATGCCAACCAGTACTCATTACAGATCTTTATTGAATATCAAATATTTTCTATGCGTAATGTAATTATTCTCAAGATACTTCATTTTTACTGTATTTTATTCTCTTTCATTTATACTTTTCGCTACGTAGAAAGGCACGTATTCTAAACATTCAACACTAAATAAGAGTACGTTATTCTATCGACATACAAATGTCTAGTTAAATCTAGAATAATTTTAAAAAATCCTAGATTTAACTAGGCATTTTGCAGGCTTTGTGTTTGCTTTTGCAGATTTTGTGTTTGCTATTAGTTGTCATCGCTCGCAAATATAATTTCATTCCTCCAGTTTTACCAGGCCAGCCAGCGAATTTTTCACCCGTTTTAAAAGGTAAACTTTTATTCCAATATCAAATTCATTAATATTACATAAAGGAATTTGTTTATTGTTTCAATGAGGTGACATTTTTTTGATTTAGTATAAACTAGAAAGGCAAAAAGCAATCCAAATTTAAAATACTATTTACCAAAATATTAAGTTGATCAAACAATAACACTATACAAACGAAATTAATAAAGTGAGTATTTAGGACATAGATTGTACTAAAAAAAATCCTTTATTACCTAATAATTTCTTGTCTAAATCTTTCGTATCTAATAAAGTTGAAATCTACTCATCGTTGTAATTTGTGCCCACCATGACTTTGAGTTAAAAAAGCGAAAAATAGAGTAAAGGTCTTAAATAAAAAAAAACTAAGAAAATTGGAAAAATTATATTACTGAAAATATTTGTATATTTCTCCTATTTTGAATACCCATTTCACCTTATTTTATTTTACAAGTAAATAGCAAGTTACATATTTGTGAAATATTTTGTTTTCTTTAATTGATGCTAAATTCTATATATTTTCAATTCGGTTTAATAGAATAGCCATTTTACTTTCTTTGATTTCACAAGTAAATAGCAAGTTACATATTTGTGAAATATTTTGTTTTCTTTAATTGATGCTAAATTCTATATATTTTCAATTCGGTTTAATAGAGTAGCCATTTCACTTTCTTTCATTTCACAAGTAAATAACAAGTTACATATTTGTGTTTTCTTTAATTGATGCTAAACTCTACTATTTTCGATCTTAGTTTTACCAAAGCCATTTTTCGAAATTTATAAATACTTGATGGGGAAACTACTTACCAAATTTTAAGATTTAAGTTCTTAAATAGTCATCACTATTTATTGTAATAATTATTAAATTCGTTAAGTATGAGAAGATCGCACGGCAATGGTTCCACATACGTTTAGGCATACAAAGGTTGCATTTTGCCTTACGCAAAATGCAACCTGTATATGCCTAAGTGCATGTGGTTATACCCCAGTCGCCGTTGATTCGGTCATTCTAGCTTCGAAAGCTATCATGAACACTTCATATTCAAGAAGAAATATCGTAGGAAAAAATACAGTCTGTATAAACATTTCATGATATATAGTATGTCTAAGCAATAGTATTCTTTTTCACTGTGTCAATATATCGTCTATTAGCTCTTTTATAGGCGTAAAAATATTGTGAATGTCTCAAATACCATAGATTGTGGCTAATATAGAATTTAGATCATCGCTAATATTTTACTAAACTTCAGATACACTTTTAATAAAGCTACCTGCACTTTCATTTGTACATTCACGCATTTTATATTACGTTGGCATTAATGTAAGAAGGGTATTTTTAAAAGAAATGTCAGTAGATAAGTACATATCATATATGAGCCCATGTGTATGTACGTACGTACGTACGTGCGCTTTCAATGCATTATAAAATTTGAAGATAGGATCCAACTGACTAAGCACTTTTTAATTTTATAGTGATCACTGGAACAAAGGAGACCGTAAGTCTCTGAGCTCGTAAATCCATCCTGCCTTGAGTTATACCACTAAAAAGTTTATGTTTATGTCCTACAAAATTAAATAAGACTAAGTGGATTGGAATTTAAAAAGTAGTTCTGGTCTAAGGATGGTACTTTTTCAGTTCCTTTTCGCTAAATTTTCGCCATACAGTTCGCTTTCATAATGATGACTTTCATAATGTCGCTTCGGAGATATGGTGGCGTAATATATTTTTCGTGGACTTTTTAAATAATTTAAAAAAAAATAGTTTTGAGATTCATACAACTTACTTTTTCGTTTTATGCTCCACATAATAGATAAAGCAAAAAAAATTAAGCCTTTTATTTGTCCTCTCAAACATTTTTCAACGTTTATTTTTAGGAATTAACTTCTATCATAAATTGTAAATTCTACATGTATAAATGTTATCATAAATATTTTGGAATTCTTGTAACTTGATGTCTCACACAATATAATAAAATAAATAAAAAATCAGATATCTTTTACCCCCTCTAAAATCTGCACAAAAATATTTTTTAGTTTCAAAGTGATAAATGTGGGATAAACTTCTTTATCAGTATGCTAAATGTTGGAAGTTATACGTCAGTTTCTGAGAGAAACGGCGATGTCATACGGATGGACACGTGAGTTATCTTATAAGAGTTCCTTTATTTTGAGGTGCAGAAACCTAACCCATTAACTTATAAATTCTATTTAAATCCTGTTGTTTCAAATTGCAATCTTCAAACGTACATCGTTCTTTAGCTTCTAGTATTCCATCGTTCTCATTGGCACTTTAGGCCCAGCAAACTTGGTATATTTATGAAAAAAAATATTAATTTGGTTATCGCATTTGTCTTTATTTAATGAAAACTAAAACTATTAATAGTTTAAACTGTCATATTTTAATGTTAATTCTCGCCCGACAGAGATGAATAATCAAAATTACTGAAAATTGTTTCACTACATTATATTTTTGGATCTCTTAACACCCGTAAGGTACTTTCTTCGACCGCTAAATTTTCAACTTAAAATTAATCTCACTTTGATAATTAATCAGCATTCTAATTGTCTTTCCGTGACGCTATGACACATAAGCATATTAAAAAGATTTTATTACAAATGTTTACATTACTTCAGCTAGGTATAGGAAAGTAATCAATTCGACATATTTTTTTGGTTTACTTATGGACTGAAAATTAATTTCATAGCTTATCGCAAAACTTGAGATTATAGATATTGTTTCATTTATAGAAAGAAAATGAAATTAATAGTGATATTAAAACTAAATTTTTACTTCGACCAGAGTAATAGTAATAGAGTTTTACCGCAACTTAACATATGTTTTAGGTTTATTAGGTGGACAAAATTGTTTTCTTTCTTACTCGCAATAACCACTAATAATAGATTCAACAAAACATGGATATAATACAGAATTTTTTTTACACGAAATTAGTTTGAAAAAGCTCCAACAGATTATTAATTATGAGACAAACATCAGATAAAAAAACCTCATTTTTTAAATATTTAGTTTCAAATTAGTATGTGATTTGTCTCCTGTTTGTTTGAAATTTTTAACCTGATGCAAAAGAAAAAATAGTAAACACAGTCAGATAAATTTGCAGTTTCAAATGATATCGTACCGTTGATAAATTCGTGTTGTGGAATGACTAGTTTTGTAGATACAATGATCATTTGGTATTTTTTTTATAATATTAGGTAAATCGATTATCTTAACCTTGTTTTTTTTTTATTTTATCAATGAATATGAAATAGTACGGCTATTTCGTATCAGAACATATTTAATTTGTTTGCGGAACACTTTGCATGAAACGACATTTTGCATTTACACCGTATTAAATATTTGAAACAATATATTTCTAATCATTTAAATTTAATTAGCATTATTCATGAGATTTCATCGAAGATTTAATTCGACCTATGCTCGTACCTATGACACTATTCAAGATTATGATATTATCTCTTTCGTTTTAATCCAGTCAAATTATGCATGAAATATTTGAAATTAAATGTGTATTTTTATCAGAGCTAAATAATATACAATTAACCTCAAATTCAAGTATATTATGCATGATTTCGTACTTTAATAGATAAACATTGTTCCCTATTGTAAACTGATAACAAATTTCATGCTTTAAAGTAAAGTAGCAGAAATATTCTGTTTACCACATGGAACATCAATACTCAGAAGCGTCAGTTATATTAGTTATTAACATAATATTTTTCTTCAAACAAAAGAAAAACTGGTAGGAGAAAACAAAGTTATAACATAATAAAAGAGTTGTTTTTTTAATTTTGGAATCAAATTTTTAACAAATAGTAATACTGAATATAGCTTTTCACTACACAGCAATTCGATTTAATTTATTAATAAGCTCGCTGTACTGTGACTTCCTTTGCATAGAATTCATTGATGATTATCGTTTAGAATAACAATCATACGTAAAATGTTGACCACAGATGAAAGATAGATGAACAAATATCGATACAATATAGATTTGTTATGAAAACTTCATTTTACATGAGAGTAAAACTTACAAATACTGCTAATAGGTGGCGTTAGCTATACATTTATTTCGATAATATTATAAGTCAAAAACCACGTTAAAAAATGTGTAATATTTAAAAATAACGTCACTGTTATAAATCATGCAAAAAAAGTCGATCGGTCAGTGGAAATTATACCCACGTCTTCGGTGTATCGTGTCAACGCGTTAATCATTACACCGCGATTGATCCAATCGAACTGTCGAAACCTTGCTAGAAACGATAATAGGCGGCGATAACAGTACCAATATCGTAATATTCACTAAGTCACTTTTTTTCAATCTGTTATATTTGTGGCTAAAACGTTGCCCGTAACTATAAGATTACCATTCAAATTTCATCAAAATCCGATCAGTAGATTTCACAGATTAAAAAACAAATTAACACACAGACAAAAAATATTTTAAAACAAATTTTCCTGCTTCAATAGTCATATAGTCATCCTATACGCTAAATCAATCACTCTTTTAAAATATTTTTCATGTACAGAATTCATTTTGTTAGAATTTTATTATATCTACAGATTAATAAACAATTCAAAATATTGCATTCAATGTTGCATTTTAGGTTGGAAAATATTTTTAGTTGCGCAGAGGAACAGTATTCATTTTAAAATATAAATACATCGTATATATTTCGTATTCACGTAATCAAAATAGGGTGTAAATCGTTTTCATGATCAATTTCCTAAAATGTTCTATTTAGATTTTTTTTGCATAAAGTAAATATTAATTAAAAATAACTTTTAGATGCCATAATATTTTTCCCAATTTAAAAAAAAGTATTACTTGTTCTTTTGATAATTTCATAAGGAATAACTTTCACGAAGTTTTTAAATTTTTTTATAGGTTCCACAACACTGGGAAGCGATCAAAATAAGCGATAACCTTTGAATATTTAAAACAATTAACATATGTGCATAGTTTTATTGCCTCAATTTTTTATATTTTTCATCATTACATGTCTGTTTTATTATTATTTCATTATTTTGTATTATTACTTAATAAATTATCTTCACTACACTTATTAGGTGAAGTTAATATGTGATATGCATTATTATTAGTGGCATAAGATTATTTGAAAGAAAATTCTATGATTTAAAATTAAATAAATTTGCTCTTTTCCCTTTCCGAAAATAATTTATACTGTACTTTAGAATTTGATACCCTGCTAACTCGAACCAACAATGATTCGACGAATGGTGAGGAAACCCCCCTTTTTTATAAATATTACTATAAATTCCTAGTAGTGAAGGCACTCTTTTAACACTTTTTTTTATTTCACTGTCATTTGCGGTAAATATCTAGAAGCATACGGGCCTATTGATTTTACAACAAGCCATTTCAAGTTCTTAAACGTGCATGTATTACAACTTCGTTATGCGTGACTGTATGATAAGTAATAACCCCTTACAGAAACTAATTCGGTATATGTAAAACCAAGAAGAGTAAAGTCTTCAGTTGATCGAGCAATGCGATGGTTCCGAGTCAGGAGGTGAACTTACATACATATTGTTCATGACGATGATGGTGACAGTTTTTCCTCTTCTGTACTGGAAGCTCCATGGGTTGATTTCTATTTTATCGCCGATTGTTTCGCTTGCTCTGAAGCCATAATTAAGCAATCAAAAGTGTCCAAATACAATTTTGAATCTATCAAGTAAACGTTCGGATGACTGGAATTCAAATTTCAAATGATGTTATATATATAGAAGCTAAATACCATTACGATAGCAGTAAATGATTTTACATAAAAAGATTTTAAATATTAAAAACTTTCGAAAAATAGCGTACACAAAAAAAAGAAATATAGCAACGAAATTTGTTCTTTTTTTACTTGAGCGAAAATAGGAGTGATAACTTCATATGACAGAGTCAACAAAAGCATTTCTGTTGCTACAGATTATGTTTCCGACAAACATACAATTAAATAATGATTACAGATGAATATTTATGATACAATTGTCTGTTCCAGCCGTTTTTTCTGAGGAACCATTTGATATGAAAACTTGAAATTTGGCATGACAGTGAAATACATTAATCCTCACACACTTCAATATCTTGCACTAAAAATATTCATATGGGAATTTTCGTAAGGGGGGGGGGAAGAAGAACCAGAATTTTTTGATTCCACATATAGCATGAGGTATTGTTTGAAAGGTTTAATAAGGGTACTTTTTTTTATTAATAATTTTAGTTATCATGTTTTCAGATATATTCTGAAAAATATGCAAAAAATTAACTAGAAACCATGCATCCTAATTTTGAAACTACTGAACCTAAAATTAAGGCAAAAAGGGGTTTTTAAAGACCAAGCAAAGGAAGAAGAAAAACTATGGTGATGATTCTAGATGTCACAATTTTTTAAATATACACCATGTTTTCACGTCAATGAAAGATATAGTAGGCAATATATTTACATTTTTCTATATTCACAACCGATTGTCTCAGAAATCATGTCCCACAGAAGCTTGAAATTGGCTAAATGAAAATGAAAAGCGGAGTAAATAAAGCACTTAATTTTTTTCTAATTTTCTGTATCTTATGAATATCATTTGCTTATCAGGCATACTCAACTATTTTTTATTATTTTAAATTGTGTTTTTAAAAAAATATACGAAAATTTAACATATTTCCGAAATTGTTGACTAAATTTACATTATGAAAAATTCATATTTGCAGATAGTTTAATAAAAAATACTATGTACCCTTAAATGTTCATAACTACCTAAATGTGTATGGAATCTTCGCAGCGCAGGTTCTATTCGAGCCTGGCAGTTTTTTTATGTGTTTTATCTAAATTCGCGTAAATGTTATAATTTTTAATGTCTCTACCATATTCAGTCAAGCGTCATATTGATACTCAATCTCAATCTAATTGTAACTTGTTTCGATTATATTCCATTTATTCGACTATTTAAGGCATTTTAATTTTTCATTCCTGTAAATTATTTTAGAAAATCAAATAACTCGTCCATTATTTCATCCATTCTTTTTATTACATCGATTTTAATTTCTAATATGTGCAAACGAATGAAATGCCACAACGAATCTTGCTTTTCTTATTAAACTTCAAACCAAGTTAATACTCCAGAATAATAATAATTTCTTCAAAATTTTTATACAAAATGTCTAAAAGAAGAATTCGTTTTATTAGAAAATAATTGGTAATTATAGTAATACAAATTATCCTTTAGTTTATAATCAAACGAAAAATCCAGAAGAAAGCTATAATTCTCGCATTTTCAGATATATAGGAAGAGAGTTAAGTTTTCTGGCCGAGTTTCTTATAGTGTACACTTGCAATAGCATCTCTTAATACAGGTTGTTTGTAATCTTTTGTGCATAAATTTATTTTCAAAAGAGACGCTAAAACTAAAATAAAGAAATTGGAATCATTAAAAATTGTAATGACGCTAGAAATTCACAAGGAATAAAAAAATGACGAAGTGAGTGTCAAAAGAATCTTATTGTGTTGAGAGCTATCAAAAACCAGATATTATTAACGCAGTACATAAATAAGCAAAAAAAGAGTTTCTGAAAGAAATGACATTGACCCCTGTCATTCCTTTCAGAAACTCTCAGTCAGCGGAATGATCTGGAGCGCAATACAGTTCAACAAAGTGCTACTCTGCTTTTATTAGAGCGTAGGCGGAAGTTATTAACAACTTCTTAATTTGCCAAGTGTGTAAGATATTTTAAATAGAATTGTCCTTCATTATTTAAACAAATACAAGGGAATGGTGTAAACCACGTACCATCAATAAAATATAGAAAAAACAATGAATATGTCGCAATCAGAAGTGGCAATACTTTTACATATCAACGTTGGGGAATGTGGTTTATTATTTGATAATGAATTTTCTCTTCTAAGAGCCACATCATACGGTCAGCATACAGATGAAATTGTAGAAATTTAGTGTCAATAACCTAAATTTAATTTTTCACACAGATGAAGTTTGAGTTTTGGAAATACGATTATGTTGAATCAATCAATTTGGAAAATCGTTCATCCATATTCCATAAGTACGTGGATCTTATCTTTAGTAATTAGTACCTCTTTTGATTTTTTAGCCACGACAGAATGGAGGAGTTATGTGCGTTTAGGGTGAGAGGTCGTTTGAGTGTACAAAAATGTTACATTTATCTCCAAAATAGTTAGACTGATTTAGATACGGTTTTCTGTAAAATGTTTGCGATTCACTTGCATTGATATTTAGAAAGTTGTTGCGGTGATTACTCACCAGGGGGCGTTGAAATAAACATTTTGTTGCAAACGAATGTTTCCTTTTATCTCCCAAATTGTTTGACCGATTTAGGTATGGTTTTCTGCAAAATATCTGGGACTAATGAGCGAAGGTTTTTAGATAGGTGTTAGCTTACAAGGGGATGCTGCGATTTTTTTTTTGAACAAATGTTTCCATTTGTCTTCAAAATGGTTTAACCGAAGTATACACGGTTTTCTGCAAAATATTTGGGACTAATCGGTAATGGTTCTCAAATAGGTGTCATGGTGTTAGCTCACCAGGGTGCGTTGCAACATTTTTTTGCAGAAGAATGTTCTCATTTATCTCCAAAATGGTTTGACCGATTCAGACGCGGTTTTCTGCAAAATATTTGTGACTAATCGACAATGGTTTTTAGATAGGTGTAATAGTGTCAGCTCAACAAAAGGCGGTGCATCATTTTGTTGTAAACGAATGTTCCCTTTGCCCTGCTTATGCCTAAATTTTTCAAAAAAAAACAAATAGTTTTTCTATGCTGCTACAATGTAATCAATATTGGGAAGGAAAATGGCAGTGGCAGTATTAATTTTAGTAGGTAATTATATTAAAAGGTTCTTACTTTTTTTAGTCAGGGGTTTTCCAAAAAATATTTAGTCGTCAAAATGTTTAATTTTATTTTTATAATAAAGAGCAATCTTATATTTTTATTTATAATGCCTCTGTGGTTTTTTAAAGTGTTTTTACAGGGGTCACGAGAAGGCAGGTTTCAATCAGTTGTTTCCTTAGGGCTCATGGTGTGAAAATGTTAATAGACCTTAAAAATATTTCAACTGCAATTACATCATTCTTTCCTCTTTTATGTTGTTGGCAGCTGAAGATGATCAACGCCGCCATTTTAAAACTTGTAGAATATTAATTATCGTTGTATCGACATTATTTTACTAATAAAAAATAAATAAAACTGGTAACCAAATAAATATGAAACATATGTTTTCATTCCAGTTGCGATCAAGGTAATATGCAAATATGAAACATATGTTTTCATTTCAGTTGCGATCAAGGCAATATAAATTTTTGATAGATAACAACAGCGATGTTACTATGCGTTTATTAGTTATTTTATGACTCGTAAATGTACTTTTTTGAGCGGCGGAATTTAGTAAATACGCCTAGAAACTGTGCTCCGATTTAATAGTTATTTCCCACCACTCGTTTTGACCGTGTAAGTGGTACCTATAACCAATATTTCATTACGGCGCTGTTTCTGGCAAATACTTTTCTTTACTATTGATGGATGCTGGACTGGAAAAGCTGCTTCGATATATAATCTACTCCATAAAACCGTTACTTGGTTTGTGTCTTTGTATTGACTTATAATTTTACGAGTTCTCAAACTTGGGTACTTAAAACGTCATCATCGTCACCGTGGTATGTTGGTTTAATCACGAGGCATACGGCCTTTGAGGACACGGCGTATCGCGGGGATCCGGATTGGATTTGCGCCTACTCAACGAGCGAGGTTGGACTGGTATTCTGGTTGACTGTAAGAGATTGCTCCCGTAGCAAGAAGTCCCTCATATATATCAACTGTGTACGTTAAAGGATAGAAATAAATAAATAAAACGAACCTAATTTTCCATGGAATCATTGCAAAAAAATATTCTAATTGGATTCAATAACTGAAGAAGAAAATGTATCTTTAATAGTTCTATTCACGAGTTTCAAAATACCCACGCGTATCCAGACAGCGTGGAGATCCCACAAACTATTATATTTTAATTTATAGGAATAGAAAAAAAAATCAACAGATGTAATATAGCCAACTTGCCTCGGATTTAGCTGTCCTAAGGAGAATATTCTTAAAGATCTAAATAATTAAATATTAATTTCAAACTATTCTTGGTAAATATACTCTCAAATGCCTTGCACATTAATAAGATATCGATTGTGTATTCGAGACTTTGCTCAGTTTAGTACGTTCTCTCCCATTTTTTAAATTTAAGATCTTTTAATAGTTAAATGTCTTTTAAAATTATATTTGAATAAATATGAAAATAAAACGAACCCTATCGTTTTATTTATTTACTTATGTTCTTTAATGTGTGTACATTAAGTTAATGACAGTTGACACATATCAAAGATTTTTGCTACGAGAGTAATCTCTTACAGTTGACTAGAACACCAGTCCAGCTCCGCTCGGTGAGCAGATGGAAATTCAATCCGGATCCCTGCGATTCGACGTTCCCTTAAAGGTTGTATGCCTTGTGATCGATCCAACACACCACGGTGACGACCATGACGTTTTAAGTGCTCAAATTTGAGAACTTGTAAAATTATAAATCAATTTAAAGACACAAACCAAGTAACAGTTTTGTGAAGTAGACTTCAGATTAATGTAGCTTTCCCAGTCCAGCATCCATCGATCGTAAACAAAATTATTCATCAAAAACAGCGCCGTAATGAAATATCGGCTACAGGCACCACCTATAAGGTCGAAAAGAATGGTACGAATTAACTTTTAAATCGGAGCACGTCTGTAGAAAGTTCGAGAAAGTACATTTACTAGTTGTTAAGTGACTCATAAATGCATAGCGATATCGCTGTTGGTGTGCGTCAAATTTATCTGTCAACCAGGACAATCAGAATGGCTGTGGACAACGGTTTTATCTTCCACAAGCGGCTTTACCGAGGAAGCAGTAGTTTATTGGCAGCGTTGATCGTCTTCAGCTGCCAACAACATAAAAGAGAAAAGAATGATGTAATCGTGATGGAAATATTTTTAGACTCTATTAAATTTGTCTTACCCTAAGGAAGAAAAAATCCCTAAAAGCCCTAAGGAAGAAAACGACCAAAACCTGTCTTCTCGTGACCCCTGTAAAAACACGTCTTCATCATACGCGAGGCAAATTAAAAAGCAAGAGAGGCATTGGGAATGCATAAATAAATATGAAATTGCTGCTTATTTAAAATCATGAGAGATTATAATTGCTAAAGATAAGATCCAAGTGACTCTTTTCATTTTATGTCATTACGTGGGCTATGTCATATTCAATTCCCAGTTGAGAGAATTTGCATCAAGTCAACTCATTAAAGGAGCATCATAAGAGCAAGGATATCTAATTAAAGTTAAATTTACCAGCAGAAACATTATTACCTTCAAAGAGCTTTATTTTATACTTGGGTTTTTTCGATACAAAAATATTTTTCATTTGGTACTCACTTTAGTTAACGAAGCAACCATTAATAGTTAATTTTTTCATTTTGTAAATATAAATTATAAAAAGAAATAGCTATAAACTTTGGAATTGTCAACGACTGGACGCGATATTTATTTCGATCAGCTTTAATTTCTTGCTTTCAAAATTTTAACACTTATGGAATATAATGAATAATATCTTAATTTTATTGATCTCGTTTGCCGAGGATCCATCAATTCTGGAAAACTACAGTTTTGATGAAAATTCACTAAATATAATTTTATGCGATTTTTCTAGAATTGTTCATCATTTGCAATTAATTCATATTTTAATTTATTGGTACCCGTCATATACAGCACATGGGTAAAGGTAGTGGCCAGGGATGTGAAGCTGACCTTCTATTTGATAAAACCGTGGATGTTTTTGATTGATATAAATTTCAACATAATCGTATTTCCAAAACTCAAACTTGATCTATGTGCAAAATTAAAGTTAGGTCATTGACACTTAATTTCTACAATTTCATCCATATACTGACCGTATGGTGTGGCTTCTAGAAGATAAAATTAATTATCAAATAATAAATCACACTCCCCAATGTTGATGTGTATAAGTGTTTGAAACTTCTGATTCCGATATATTCATTGTTTTTTTTATGTTTTATTGATGGAACGTGATTCATTATAATATATGTTTAAATAATGAAGCGCAGTTCTATTTAAAATATCTTACACGCTTTGGCAAACTAAGAAGTTGTTAATAATTTCCGCCTACACTCTAATAAAAGCAAAGGAGCAATTTGTTTAACTGTATTGCGCGTCAGACTATTTCGTTGATCAGGGGTCAGTGTTAATACTTTCAGAACCTTTTTTTTTGCTTCTTCGTATATTCCGTTAAACATTTTAAATTAAAACTTTCTTAAGAAGTCATCTAATTTTTAAACGGCCTCCTTAGTTTAAGATACTTACATAACTACCAAAATTTAAACCTTAAAAATATTTATATATAGATTTAGATTGTAATCTATTTTATTCGCATTTATTATTGTACTACTTATTTAGTTTCGAATATGTAAATACTCAAGGTGGGATATATTTCCTTGAGTCGTTACCTGAAAATGACTATGTCTAATTCCTCATTAAAATTAGTTTCAAACATAAAATTTTATCGACTCATTCTCATTCATAATTCTACACTAGTTATAAAATCTGAATCCAGTATCAATAAAATATACGGTACCTGTAAACTTGCATATATATATATATATATATATATATATATATATATAAATATATATATGTATATATATATATATATATATATATATTCATAAATGTAAGTTTAGCAAAAAATTTAAATAAAAATGAATCCTCCTCCATATTTGTATTTAGGTTCCTAATTGTCTTTCGGAAAACGTTAACAGGCGAAAAAATGTACTCTTCTTATTTTTAAAAGTAAATGTGAAAATAATGAACAAGAAAAGTTTTTCTTTTTTTATTTCTTGAATATTTATTAATATGTTGTTGTATCAATTACTTCAAAAAAGAACGTAATTACTTCAACCCAATGGTATTAGCGCTCAAAACACGATTTGACTTAATGGTATTGATATCAGAAACAGGATAAAATGCATAATTTAAGTTTTCCAAACAAGAAATAATATTTTCTATATTTTCTTGCAATTCATAAATAGTATATAACATTAAAAACCAGAAATACAAATGCTCTTATAGTCATGCTAGTACCTACACCATTAAGGTATAATTTCGATACCTATTCTGATTCAATGTAAACTGAGACCATTAAATTCAAATTCAAAAACTTGGAATGGCTTTAAAACTCATTGAATTATCATTAATTAGACTTGCATAAATCTTATGTAAATAATTTAGAAAGTCTTGCAGTCGACTATAAATCGATAAAAATTATTTTTCTTTAACTGATTAAAATTAGTTTAAAGCATGAGTGCCAAAATATTTCATACAATGGTAAAAACTTTTATACAACATTATTGAATATATTTGGCGTTAATTTTGTAGAAATTCATTATTCACAACTAAATGAAACTACGTGATGTAGTATTATTTCTACTTTCTTTAATTTCTTTAAGAAAGTAGAAATAATACTACAACATTATTATTAAAAAAATTATTAAAAATAATAATTCCTATTCATTGCGCGAGTTTAAATAATTTAATAACACTAGTATTTTTTAATATCCCAACACGAATTTGAAAAATAATATTAAGAGTATTATTTTCCATTAATGATTGTTATACAAAATAATATTCTTAACAATATTTTAAACTTTTTTTATTTATGTCTATTATTTCATATTTTTATTCATGTATGCACACATGTACATTTTAGCTAAGCGAAATCACGTGAAAAAGTGAGAGTATTGGTTTGAAATTTCCTCGTTCCAATCCCCTCTGTATCGATTTTATTCAAATTGCGATCCAATTTATTTATTAAAATCTTCATACAAATGTAAAGAATATTAACGCTATATTAGTTATAAAAGGTAAAGGGATAAATACTTTTAATTGACGTTATTAATATGGTATTAATTAGGAAATAAAGCATAATAATAAATGAAAAAAGCAGGAGTATATAAATATAATTACTAGCTGGTTTCGCTCACGTAATTATTTTATTTTTAGGGCGAAGCTTCCTACGGCTAACGATGATTTTATCTCAAATGTTTTCAGCGGAATAAAATTAACTTATATCTTAACCTGATTAAGTTTTATTTTTGTTTTACTTTAAAAAAAATACCCTAGTACGGGATAAAGTATATTATATCCCATCTTGATCTTAAGTTGAATAGTTGTAATAGATTCGACCACTTGTACTTATAGGCTCCAGCCTGCGTGCTTGATCTAACTGCCTCAACGCTAATAATTGAATTTCAGTTCTTCGGAAAAAATTTGATAAAAAGATTTACATTTTAATCTATACCGATGTTACATACGTTTTTCATGCGTTAACTTATTTTTACAAATATTCCATTCTTAAAGCCACACTTGAATTACTTAAGTGTCGAATTCAATATCTATTTAGATAAATATAAAAAATATTAATCGGATATGATATCTGAAATGGGTTGTCGAGATTCCGGTAAAAAAATATTGAATTTGTTAAAAAAATGGTCACCAACTTGATAAAAAGAAAAACGGTTACGCTTGTCTAGTGGAAAGAAGTTAATTGAAGTTTATAAAATAGAATTCAAATGAATGTAAATATCATTTCAATGATAAAAATTGTTACTATAATTTTTTTACTAAATCATAATAAAGGTCAAAAAAAATTCATATATATATATATATATATATATATATATATATATATATACACGCACGTGCACAAGCGTCCACGACTGGCTCTGATAGCACTGAAAGCGGCACTGTAGGTGTAATAGATTGAAAATGTATATCAATAATTGAATCGTAGGCACTCAAAAACAATAAACCTTCGACATAATTACCCTGACTTATCGAACTATAATCTGAATCATGACCACAGTATCTACCAACTTACTAAATTATTTGTATTTCCATGTCACTCTGTTCCCGATTCGCAATAGCTAGTTGCCCCTCGATACAAATTTCTGTACGCGAAGTACAAAAATTTTATAGTTTTAATCTGCAACGGTAAACATTTAGCATATTCTTTACTGGAATTTGTCAAATTACCTAGATTATCATAATCACCTTTATTCTATTTACTGTATTCAATACCGAATAATAAACAAGGGCAGAAAACATATCATTTAAAATGCAACTTCTGATTAGCCACCAATACTAATCATAAAAATTGCTGTGCAAATGCAGTACACTAGATTTATTACGAAGGAATAATTTCAAAATTGTCTTATATCTACCATTCACAAATATACTAATTTTTTCACTAAGAGACAAATTTAAAAATTATACCTTAATAAAAGCAACATTTGATAGTCGCTATAGTTTATTTACTTTCACCATGAAAATGCAAGTCAAAAATAAACTAATAAAGTATTAATTTTAAAGAGCAAAGAAAACTTCACTGTCAAAATATATTTCACTGACAAAATATAATACGTATATTTAAAAACCGGACAACTATTAAAATTATTTATAAAATTATTTTCGAAAGAGTGCGATAAACTAATAGTGAGTTCGTTATAACAACTCGATGATTCGTTGCTAGTATGCAAATGTCATAATTATGGCATTGTTTTAGTCTGAATATATCCGATTATCAAACAAGCTTTTGCATGCTTTGAGACTATGAAGTGACGTTTTGAAATGAGGTAATCAATTTTAATTTCCTATGGGCCATTTCTTATTTGAGAAGTTTTTGTGATTTCATACAACATAACAATGAAGTTTGTACGTTGTTTCTAAAATTCCAGCAACCGTAAACGTTCACTTGTGTGTGAAAAACAAATCGTATATCAAAGTATGGGTTTTGCTCAAATAGCACAATTGAAATAAGTTTAAATTTTCGTAAATATGTCATGTATATTTGCCTAATTAGTCAGGGCAAGCCCTGTCTAATTGCTTATAAGGCACTACGCGCTACTGGCCCATAGAGACTTTAATAATATTACTGTCAGTGCTTATATTATTTCAGATATATTTATGAAAAATTTAATTTTATTACAGAAAAAAAGTAATGCAAGAAAGAATAAATATGTTTCAACTTTTGCATGGTGTTCACGAGGAGCGCTTAAAATTTTATTAGATCTATCTGTCATAGATTCGTGACAATCAAAATTTGACATTTTTATTCTAATATCTCATCCTCAGTTAACAAATTTCAAAATTATTTGCAATTTAACCTTATAATTTCTAATAATCTCTTTTTGTTTCAAATAACCTAACTCTCTCATCATATAACGCGACAGCTAGTATTGATTTACTTTACATTAAATTCAATCAACTTTGAAATTTTATGTAGGAACAATTAATTTGCTGAGTACCATTTATAAATTATATTCAAATCAACGGAAATTAACGTAACTTGAACGAATTGAAGGAATCATATCTAAGGTTTTAAAAATTCTACCAGTTTGAAGCAGCAATGCATTCTAACCATTAAAAACAAACTATATCCCTGGTAAATATATATATGTATATATATATATATATATATATATATATATATATATATTCATACAGTATGCAAATTAAGTACACAACGTGATTTCAAACACTTGTCCCTTACACTAAATGTTAGTTTGGCAACTGTCAAGTGTCAAAATGAAAAGTCACTTATCCGTTTCAAAAAAAATTGTTTTCTAAACACGCGTAGATAGTTATTGAAATAAAGATTATTTTGTTTCAACCTTACCTAAATTTTATGTTCCGTTTCCGTATTAATTGCCTTGTCCAAACTTACCGCACTTTCGCAACTGACGACAATAATTTTGACTCAAATTATCTACTCTGTGCATCTGGTATTCGAATTTTTTCCCCTTCTAAAATTAGTAAGCACATTTTATTCCATATGTGGAGAAGTATCACTGAAATGATGGCCTTATTTATTCTATATATTACATTGATAATAACTAGACTTTGGTGTCGGATAACGTTCGGCGTACATTTTTAGGGCTATTATAATGGCATTCAGCATATACTAATATCATGTTCCACCAGCACTAAAAAAACCAAATTCCATTCTCTTGATTTTACAAATTACAAATCATTTCACAGAAACCAGCGAGGCTTACGTTAATGCGTAAACAAATCAAATGTTGTCAAAACTAAACTTTCATAACTAACCGGAAGAAATATGTGAGGGTTGATATATTAAATGATAAATAATCCATTAAGATTAAATTTGAAATTAAAATTAATATTATATTATTAAATAAAAAGCGAATAATAATTTAACTAAACCACAAATGAAAAAAATACAGTATTAATATTTATTCCGTCAAGTTTGTTTTAGAAATCGTTAACAATATTTTTTACAATCTTTAATTTTTGAGAGAATAATGAACGGAAATACGGCAATAATTTTGATTTACGAAATGTAAACCAAGTTAGCCTTGAAATTAATTTTGATATTCTTTTTTTATCCTTTTTATGTAAAATTATGCAAATGAAATGGATAGTCAGACAAATAAAATTCACTATCGATCGCTAAGAATTGTAATCATGCAATATTGTCACATTTCTTACGTTTATCAAAAAATAAGATACAGGTGATACATTTTCATGTTAATGATTTATGTCAATTTTTAAATATAAAAAAGGGGTACGATTTAAAAAAATAAGTTTATTGCAATCTACCCACGATGCACTATTACGGATTAAAGTCCTAAAGTTTCTTTACTTTACATACTGTATACATAATATTTATTTCAATATCTGCTTAAAATGTAAAAGTTCGCTAACGATTATGAATCCGATAACGATCATAATAAATTAACTATAATTATAAAATTGTTTAAAATAATAAATATTTTTGTAGTATTACTTTATTTTATACAAGGTTACTATTATAAAAGTGAATAATTGAAAATAGAAAAGACGGTACCTTATACGTCAACCAGTACTGAAAACTTGAAAGCATGAGATTTAACTCAAAGTATCTCATATAGGGACCGATCCCATATAGGGATTAAATTTCTTGTATAACCCTTTTTACTCAGCAAAACCTTTAAGTACACATAAATTAAGTTAACGCAGAATCAGGTTAACGAGAGATAATAAACAGAGGTAAAGCGATAAACATTAGCAACTGACGATATTAAATAAAACCTTTCAAAGTATTAAATACCAAAAGGATACCACAAAAGTAGACGTTTCTAAATTTAATTGCTTACATAAATGTTTGCAATTTATATTAATAATATGTAAGTACAATCGTTAATAAATATTTATCTGAGAAAATGCGATGGTCGATCGAAAATAAGAGCTGAAGAAAAATATGGCTGACTTGTAAGTGAATGCAACGAAGGTATTTAAAATATATTTTAGGCGATTTTTATGACTAGAACGTCACTCGGTCGTCACCGTGTTCTTTAATAGAAAAATTAATAAGATTGTCATTCAATTTCGGGTAATTAAAAAACTGAAAAATGTTTTTGCCAGCCCAGTAATAGAGTATTGAGTGAAATATATTTTAAAGCTATGTCCTTTTTCCAGCCATGAAATATATTAAATATCGCTTCAATTATAACTACAAGATCCCTTTGCTATCATTCAACATTTGAATTTGATTTCACCACAAAAGTGTCTCTTTAAATTTATTATTTAACTAAATAAAAATTTCAGCTATAATCTTGGGGACGTAAACAACAGAGTTTATTACAGTTTTAAGTTCCTTAATGGCCACCTTTGAATTATTATTATTTTGTTAATTGTTACCACAAATGTCACTAAAGTTATTGAAGTCTTAAATACAAATTAATTAAGTCATGTATTCAATTTAAATGTCACTGCCACATGAAAACAAAAAAGATTTTCACTCAAAAAAGATATTTATATTCGAACTGACTAAAAATATGACTTAAATTTTTTCCCCTAATTCCTTGAATACGATCGACTTCTGTGCGGTAATGACTTGTAGACTTGATCATAGCAAGCAAAGTGTGCCAATACGATTCCGCCTGTGCAATTCAGTCAATTTACAAAGCGATTTGTCCTAGCGGCCACAACCAGACAAATGTCTGCCCCGTTACGGAAATGTCAAAAGCGAGGAAATACTGCACACACAAAGAAAACGATTTTGCACAAATAAAATATTGATTTAATTTTTACCGACTTATCCACCCTAATAGAAAGGAATAATGAAAATGACAAATAGAGTCGTAACAACCTTTTTTCGCTGAAGAAAACTCGTGAGATTTACATAAAGGTGTTTGGAATAAATAATAAATTTCTTTCCCCTAATAAAAACGCAGTACCCGATTCAGTTTAGACTAAATTAGATTTCTTAGAACTTCGACTGATGATATTGGCAATCCATGAGACGACCAATATAATATTTCGGATACGTAAAAATTTATTTCATATAAGGAGGAAACGTAAATTTATTCTATGATTTATTGTTGCTATATATTTTTCCCTATTTATATAAATTTGTAATTGGAACTTTTGTGATGAAATATTGTTTTCAAATATTAAAAGGGATACTTAGATAATATTTTCAGGTAGATTAATATTATACAGATCCTTAAATCTCAAATTTTTGCTAACAACTTTTCTTTAGCAATCAATTAGGTATTATAAATTAAATCATCTTTGTTCTTTCGTATAAGAGTGAAAGTAAAATACGAAAGTTGAATTTCTGGACAACATTTCTCTTATCACACTTTACATTGTATTTTATAACCAAAAAAATCTATACTTTAAAAAATTAAGCTATAATATGTTCGCGTTTTACTAAACTGACTTGACTAAATTCACTTATGTAAAGTGTTCCGAACATTGGAACACTTTACATAAGAGAGCGGCTGCGCGTAGGAAAATTGTTGATAGCCTTCATATATCGTGTAATGTTTACATCATCACTTCGAGCATTTATTGACACTATTCTAACTCAAGACTTAATCGATATCATTATCACCATCAGCCTCTCTTATACAGCCAGTCTAACCACCACTGGACAGAAGACATTGGTAAGGCTCATCACAACACATGGTCCTCAGTTTTCCGCTTGTCGATTATCGGTCGTCGGTTCATTTGAGGTGAGAGGGGACTCACTGGCTTCAAAATTCGTGGTGTGTATTCAAAAACTCATCTACCCGATGGATTATGAATGCATTTGATGAACGAGATTAAAATTGCATTTGGTCTAATAATCTATTTCATTAAGGGGTTTAAAATTTTACATACATGGAAAGATGATAAACATCATATTTAATTTCAAATTTTATAAATATCGCTATTACAGTTCCAGATATTTTGACTCTTAAAAATGATCAATATTGCACCGAATCTGGCAATTCATTGAAAACTATGATCTGCTTCCAGTGAATTTCGTAACTTTAAATTCTATACTAAAAACTACTTAACTTGGTGGTTACATGGATTATAGATTTTATATATGTATATATATATATATATGTATATATATATATATATACATATATATATATATATATATATATATATATATATATATATATATATATGTATATATATATATATATATATATATTATCTGTTACTAACTTAAAGGAATTTATCAGTTATTAGTTTATTCTTTTAATTAGTTCCATATCGTAACATATTATTAAATAAATTTGAATATTTCGAATTCTAATCCCGATTCTTCATAATTATTACTATCATGCTCATAAAAACACATTTTGTAGAAAGTGTATTTTTTGTGATGTTACATATTTACTATATTCTTTTATAATAGTTTTATATGTGGCATTTAAAGGTTCATAAAACATATCATCTTATAAAACCTCGTAAGATGAATCATGATGAATTACCAACAACAATTCATTCACATATGCAAAATTAGAAGTGAAATTGAAATTGTTCATTACACGTATTATGAAATCTTCAAAAAAATATAAACCGAGTAAAAGTCTAAATATCAAAAAATTCTTAGTAGATCACAAACATTTCCCATTTTAAATTGTAACTTACATTCTACTCATGGCCTTTTCACAAACAAAATACAAATCTCCCTACATCCAATATGTAATAACACAAGATACAACAAGGGAAAATACTTTCAAAATATCAGACAGTACCCATAAAGCCATACCAACTCGACTCAACACCAAATTACGTCAAACGCTCATTTTGATGAATCTATTTCATAGATATGGTCGTAAATTACAAAGATCGATATATTTTCATAGACTTTTGATTACCGCACGTGCGTAGAAATCCAAAGTGAGTATTCGTTACGTCAGCTAGGCGTACCGGAAGTCTCAGGCCCTGTCAGGCTGGAGTCAAGTCCTTGTCGTGTATTAGGTGGATCGTTAGCCGGACCATAGGTAGAAATTCGACTCGAGTTCGTTAACCTTTTGAACGGCTATCGTATCCTTGACCGTAAATAAAAAATAAAATGTCGAACTTACTCGATGGGGTATTTTGCAGGTACAGAGGCGGCATGGGCAGGTAGTATTTGTGATTATTATGTTACACTAGAGATTGGTTCGAAAGTAGCTCAAAGGAGATTGATTAATGTTTGATATAACCTATATTTATATACAAAATAGTATATAAATATAGGCTAATAGAAATGATAGAGCAAATTTATAGTTTTGGAGGTATCCAGTCTAAAATAAAAATAGACACGGATTTGAACTCTGCTTCAAAAAGTGTTTTCAACGACAGGTTACATACCTATGAAAATAAATTAATTTCTCCCTCTACACGTTCAAGATTCCTCTTGAAATATAATTTGAACTCACTTTAAATACTATTTCTAGGCAAAATGCGATTATAAATTTCAAATCTCAGCCATTTTTAGTATAAATTTAGAAGCCTCTGATAGGTAGACAGAAGGACGGACAGACAGATGACGTAGTCAATAACAATAGGTCCGTCCGGACCATACAGGTACAAAAGTATAAAAGATTAAATAATATCTGTATTACATCGACCTTAAAATAAATTATATTATTGACACAGATACTTTAACATACTTTTTCAGGTATAATTTCTTCTTGTTAGTTATTTTCATGTAATAATTTACTAAAATCATGTGCACATACTGGCAATACGGAATAGAGGAAATCTTCCTTCCATTTCAAACTTGTAAAAGAGTTAATCTCATAATATTCGAATTATGGGGATATCCGTGTACTGAGTATATTCTATAAAATACTAAAATGATAATAAAAGACTTTGCTCATACGCCAGTAAACAAGTAGCCAGATAATTAATGTGGATTTTGATTTCAAAAATCAAGTTTCAATCTTATACTCTTTTTACGTTTGATTCTTGAAAAGACCTTTGAACTCGGAATAGACACTCATTATATTCTTATTGATTTTAAAACTGGGTTTGGTATTTGCAAACACAGAACGTATTTCAGACGATAACGAAATTTATAGTTCCACCATAATAATATGATAATATTTCAAAGCCGCCTGTCGGTTTGTTTTTACGTTACAAAAGGAAACTGGACAAGTTCGTACTCGGTCGAGCCTCATGTTGTGCCTAAATAAACAATAGAAACTGGTATATTGGCACAGGTGGGCATATGTCCTTGAAAGCTAAACGACTATGGATATACGCAGATTATATTGAGATTTTTGTGAAAACGTTTCCAATATTGAAAGAAGTATGTACTGTCCTCGAAAAAGCCGCAGTACATTCTGAAAAACCAGCTTCACATTCAGCCAGAACAATAGCATAACGATTAGTGATACTTTAGTAGAATACAATATAATGTACACTTAGAATGTACAATTTTTGTTAAAGTGTTCACGCTTCATCTTACTTTAATGTTGTAAATTAAAATAAGTTACATTTGCTGACTTAGACTTTCATAAATAACATTTGCTGACATAGATACTTTTCCAGGTATAATTTCTTCTTGTCCATTATTGTGTACATACTGACAAACTTAGAATATTTTTTTATTTTAATTTATAAATTAGAAGTGTAAATTCGAACTTTTGTAAAGCCAATACGATAGCTATCATTAAATAAGTGCTATTTACATTGTTCATATCTTAGTAACGGTAAGTCAATAATAATAATTAAAATAACAGAAAATCACTAACCATTAACTGCAACTTTTTTGAATAACATTTTTACGTAGGTTAACATACAAATTTGACGAGCCGCAGAAGAAAATAAATGGGTAACAATTTTATGGAGCTATAACTAATTTATTTTCAATTTCATGTAAGAATACATATATGCTCTTAGAGAGCATTCTTGAGAAATATTTTGACATAAATATTTTTTTATTCATAATTTTCTCTATTTTTATGGTTTATAGAGTGTTCCAAAGAACGGAAATCCAAAAATAAGTAATATACACTTGTTGTAAAAGGTTCTTTATACCTCGTCTTGTTTTCATTATTTTTTTTATTTTGTTTTATAAATTAGAAGTGTGAAACCGAACTTTTTCGGCGCCAATACCTCCACCCCCTATTTGGCTATCATCAAAAAAGAGGATATTTAGGTTTTCCTATTTTTCGGTAACCGTAAATGTGACAAACATTTGTATGATACTATAAAAATAGCGAAATACAATTTTATTAACAAATTTTGTGAGTTGGAGAAGACAAAAAACTGGTGAAATATATTTTAAGAAAACACATCTTTTTCACACACACTTTTTTAAAAACACATCAGCACCTTTTTGTAAAGGATTTTGGGAAAAAAATATTGGCTTGTATGTATTTTTTTAATTTACGGTTTTATGGCGCTTTAAATATGGGAAAATCAAAAGTTTTGAGTAATCAAAAGTTTTGAGTGGCCAAGTTAAATTGCAATTTTATTGTAATTTTTATTTGCAGTGATTTCTTTTCAACACACGATTATGAGTTTTCGGGGTGCCAAACCTTTTAGTCACTTGAGTTCATTAGGTTGTCATCTAGCTTTTTGTGTTTCACATTGAATTGACCGAGATTCTTAATAATTCTCGACGGTTAAAAGCAATGATGATTACTATATCTATTGATTTAGTCATCCATAAACAAATTGCTTGAAAATACATATTAATGTACCATCAATGAATTAAAAATACATACTAATATACCCTCTTTGGCAAAGGGCAACTAGAAGCATATTGGCAGCCAATTCAGTACCGTCGGCAAAACGTAGATAATTAAGCCAATTTAATTCAACCTTCCATCACCAAAAGCATTAATATGATTACCCTACGTCAGCCGATGACATTAGCCGGCGTATTATGAACCTAAGACTAGAAACTATAAATAAAGCTGATGCTTTCATTTTAGCCCATTACATCCAGCACTTTCAATAAATTCCAGTCGATTCAGTTAAATCGAGTGCATTACCTTTACTCTTCACCAGAACATCAACCAGTCAGATCGACTTTTACTTTACACTCTAAATAAGGTGCGCCAATGAATAAATACGGAGTAGGGTAGAGCGGGGCTAGTTGAGCATAAGGGCAAGTTGGGCAATCGAAATATCTCGAATACCATTCACTGCACAAGAAGGCATCACAAAGCGGAAAGAAGGGGTCACGGGAGGAGAACTAATTGCGCGTCCGCCAGTGGCGACTAGTCGATCGAGTGAAATACAGGCGCGCATTGCTTATTTTATGACCAAAAAGTAAAATAATTGTAAACCGGAATGTTTCGTCTGTAATAGTCAAATGTTATTTGTTTTCAATCAGGTTAGTGTTAAAACTTCCATAAATTTGTTATACTTTTGATATGTATAAAGGTTCTGGTGTTTTACAATTTTGGGTTTGGGTTAGTTGAGCTATAGTTGCAACTATTCAACTAAACCCACAACTTAGAACAATTCAACTAACCCCAACACAGAACAAAAGAAATACATGTTTTTTAAATTTTTTTTAGGACGCGGACTTATAAAAGAAAGGCCACAAGATGTTCTTACTCTAGTCAAGACTTAAATGATGCTGCAAAGGCTGTCAACGACAAGGGAAAAAGTGTGAATGCCTCCACCAAAGAATTCAATATTAAACGGATGACTTTGACAAGATTTTTAAAGAAATTAAATGAAGGTGGTGATTCATCCATGGATTATGCAACACCGAGGCAAATATTTTCTCCCACGCAAGAGGACTCTAAAAAAATACTTGTTACAAATGACATCAATCTTTTATGGGTATTCCCCAAAAGACGTTCGTCGCCTTGCCTACGAGTGTGCTGCTAAATTTGGCATTAATATGCCATCCTCCTGGACTGCAAATAAGATAGCCGGAAAAGAATGGCTTACGATGTTTTTAAAACGAAATCTGGAGTTATCCATTCGAAAGCCAGAACCCACCAGTCTTGGTGGAGCAACATAATTTAATGCACAGAATATCAAAGCTTTTTAGATAAATTAGTTGAAGTAATGGATAAACATGGATTTAGTGCATCATACATTTGGAATGTGGATGAAACAGGAGTGTCCACAGGGTTAAAGCCAAATCCAATTGTAGCTGCCAAAGGTAAGCGTAACGTCAGCGCCATGACTTCTGGGGAAAGAAGGACTAACGTTACAATAGTAACTGCTGTATCTGCTTATGGAAATAGAGTACCTTCTATGTTTGTGTTTCCCAGAAAACAATTTAAGAGCCACTTCCTTAATGGTGGTCCCCCTGAATGTATAGGAGCAGGCAATGCCAGTGAATGGGTTACAGACGAAGAATTCCATCATTTTATGCAACATTTTATAAAACATGTGAAACCATCCATGGAGCATCGTGTTTTGTTGGTATTAGACAATCACTCCTCCCATGTGTGACATTAAATTTGGCCAAAGAGAACGGAGTTGTAATGTTGTCCTTTCCACCGCATTGTAACCACAAACTAAAACCTTTGGATGTCTCAGTATTTGGACCATTCAAAAAGTATTGCGCTGCGGCTCAAGATATATGGCTACGAAACAACCCGGGAAATACCCTAACTATTTATGATATACCAAAAATTGTTGCCGTTTGCTCAAACAAGTATAAATATTGTCAACGGTTTCCGAAAGACTGGCATCTTTCCGTATAATGCAAATAGTTTTAGTGAGAATGAGTTTTCACCATCATTTGTGACTGACCATCCAGATCCAGAAACTGTCGAGCTGGAAAAGGATCATCCAGAGCACGCTAGAATGTCCAACACTGAACCTAATCCTACTACTTCTGCCGCCATCAGCCAAGCTGAACCCGAACCTGAAATAAGCAACAAAGAAAACGAGCTGGCCGATCTAATTCATATTTATTGCCCTGAAATTGTTCGACCATACCCAAAGGCAGGGCCTAGAAAAGTTACCAAAACTAACAGAAGAAAGAGGAAAGCTGCTACTCTAATAGACACCCCCGAAAAGAACGCATTACAAGAGCAACGAAATAAAGCCACTAAAAAAGTTAAAAAACCAAGAAAAAACATCAATAAAAAAAGAAAGAAGAGTTTTTCTAAAAAAGTACTCCAGTCGAGTGACTAAAGCAACGATGATGATTGTTCCTGTCTAATTTGTTGCGAAGGCTACTCTGAAAGTTTACCAGGAGAAACATGGATCCAGTGTCAAGTTTGCAGGAAAATGGGCAGGGAATGGGATCCAGTGTCAAGTTTGCAGGAAATGTTTTGCTACTAAAAGACTATAAATAAAAATTTGATTATGAAACAGAAATTGTAATGTAAGTCTAGTTAGCATTGAACCCAGGATTTGACTAGACTTTCCAAGTGCTCAATTTGCCCCATACCCTTGCTCAACTTACCTCACCTATGGGGTACGTTGAGCGTACTTGACTTCCTACATTTAAACTGCTGTAACTTTTAACTTGACTTGTTAGAAATAAATTACTATGCAAACTTTTGCAAATGCATAAGCTAGTAATCCATCAGCATGCATAACAAGCTATTGAGACTTATCGTTGAGGAGCTATAACCGCTCAAGTAAAAAATTGTTCAACTAGCCCCGCCCAAAATCAAATATATATGGGTCCCCAGATCTTTACCAAGTGAAAAGTTACAGAAAGAGAAACATCGGAGGTAAATGATACAAGATGTTTACCAAACTTCAATAAGATCCAGGTGAACGCAAGAAAAACACGGCCATTTTCACAATTTCGCATTTCATACTTTTTTAAAATGGATAAATATAATTTGATTAAGACGTTTGCAATAAATTGTGGAATAAATATAAACTATATAAACAATACTTTAATTTGGTATTTTGCCAATGAATTTAATATTACATCTATTAAATAGCTTCGATTGTCGAAAATTTCATAAATATACAAACAATTTAAAAAACTTATACGAAACACCACAGTAAAATCAGTTGTAAAAATTGCGGTCATTGGAAAATTACTCTTAAAGTTAAGAAAAATTAGATAACACCATAGAAACATGGAAATAAGTTTTGTTTTAAAATTAGGAAATAAGTTATATTATAGATTCCATAGAGTTTTCATCAGATTTCTTAAATCTTATTATCATTTATACTTTTTACAAATTTTAATTTTCTGTCGTTACTGCCATTTGTACCAAGTCATCGCAGTATTCTAATATTTTATGTTTAAATATATGTGATATTAAAGGATAAAGAAACACAGAGTGATGCTCCAATATTATATATGATAAATCACATGATAAACGATAACGTATTTTAAATAACGTATTAGCTCGTTGTACTTAGTTAAAAAATAAAAAAGGAAAACCCAGTAACGTTATAACGACCCATCGTCTCTTTCTGTGTGTCGTTTCAGAACATGAATCATCTTATCGCTATTAGTCGAATGATTGAATGATTGAGTTACGAACAATTTAAAGGAGTCCGGGTAATAATCGGACAAAAGAGAAATCTTGTATTTTTTTATGAAAAGTTAAGTTATTTTTCATAAGATTGTAAATGAAATTTCAATGGCATTCTTTGAACAAGCGAGATAAAAAAGTGCATATTATGTCTTGTGGTATCCTCCATCCACAGATGTATATTAATCCTCTATGCTCACAGGCTCGTCAAAAAAAGACTACCTAAACCTCAACATAAAGAAAAAAGCCATTCCTTTTGACAACAATAGTCTCATTATCAATGTTTGCTAACAGTTTATTTTTAATTAATTTAGGCAATGGCTAAAATTAAAGAAAGCAAGAAGCATTGGTTATTTTTTGTAATCGTTTCTAAAAAGTTATTACATATTCCATTCAATCTCTTCTTCTTATTTTTATTTCCAATTAACAATTCTTTAAATTTTAAAAATATAGTACATGCGCATTTATTAAGATATTTTTTTGTTTTATATTATGGTTACAAATTTTAATTCTATTTTTTCCTATTTTTAAAAAATTATGTTATATCTCTGTAACGTCTGGGCCCTTTTTTGTCGGTTCCTTTGTTTCATTATAAAGTATTGTCTTAATTTCTCTTCTCAATTTGAAACTGCTCTATAAAATTTAACTATTTTCAACAAAACTTAAGCCTACAAGCAGCCTCAAATCTTAAGTTTATTGATGATAAATTATACACAACAGTTAATTGTATAGTGTCAGTACAACAAATATAAAATATGTAATTAATGAACTTTATAATTTGCTAAAACAGCTTAATTTCAGGATCACAAAGCATATCGTATCCGGTGGCTTGATCATATGCTTATGAAGGATAAAGTGGATCCGACAAGAAAGCTGACCTTCGAAGGAACTCGAAACCGGTAAAGGCGTTATACTAGATGGTTTTATACTACAAAGAAAGATTTAAAAAAAGATCTGGGTGTTATAGCTACCAATCGTTAGAGAAAGATCTAAGCGTTATAGGTACCAATCGATAGAATTTCGCCGTATTGAATAGGACCCTATGCCAGAATGGTGGTAACTGGTAAAAATTTACTGAGACAGCCTTGGCGTGTAAGATGTTCTAGAACTTCCGAAAAAGAAGTAGAAAAAATATAATAGAATATTGAAACATTCCTTCGTTTAGTAATTAGTTATGAAACTCTACTAAAAATTATACAAATGGAATATTTGAATAAATGAAATATTTAAGTCATTATTGAATAATTATAATATATATAAATATATATATATATATATATATATATATATATATATATATATATATATATATATGTAAAGAACTGTGTAGTTCTTCAAACAAACTATGCTTTCATAAAATTAATTAAAAGTAATAAAAGTTCCAAGAGAAACTGATGAAAATTTACTTTTCAATTAATTATAATTTTATTTCAACTAATTTTCTCATTATAGTCACGAGGTTTTGCATCACTGGAACTTTGAAAGTCACCCAGGACTTGATAAACCGCTGTGTCGTGCAAAATAGAACTTAACTTGTCCAACAATAACTTATTGGCAATCGTGTGTGAGTTTAATTATAGAAAACAGACTTTTTGAAAGTTTTATGATAACATAAAACATCGGACGGTTTGGTAATTATTTAAATTGATCATTTGGGTCGCAAATAAGGTAACCAACTATATATGAATTACATATTTAGATGAGTACAGATTGAATTATAAAATCAATTCTTTTGAATTGGTTTTGTTACAGTAAATGAAAATTCCAACTGAAAAATAATTATTTCCTTTGATGCAATTGGTTTATCGTAGATTTATTATGAAATACATGAGAAAATACAGTTTGATAATCGGCTCTCCAAAAGAGATAAAATCAATTCGAAATTGAAAAGAAAACGTCCACATTTTCCTGAAAAACAAAGTTCCTTGCCTATATGAACATAACTTAAAATGATTGGGTTGGATTGTATTACTTTTACCATTGCGTCAACATCGAGCAAGAGTCCTAAATTAAGAAAGTAATATATTTTAGGGTCTGATGATAAAGGATAAGCACGAGCCCGATCGGAGTCTGTGACAATGTGTGTCTACTCGTACGTAGCTTCATGCGCTTTCACAGTGTTATTGACATTTAACGAAAATTCCAATTGCCCTTCAGCCTTCATTGTTTTACTTAATGACATATTTATAACGTTTTGTTTCACGATTCTTAGAATCGAACAGTTCTCAAAATGTTGCCAGTTATAATTACACATTTAATTTATTATTGTTATAATCAAAACTTTTACGAAAAAAGGTTGGAAAAAAACTCATCGCTAGTACTAATAACCAATTTCTGTTTTTGCGAAATAATTACTTATATCGCTTAATATTAGAAACCGATTAATAGTGCAGTCAATAAATAGTTTGACCCTGACAATAACTACTTCCGTGCAGAGTATGAAAGGGGGAGGTCTCTAATACTTTGCATAGTGGTAGTGTACCTTAGATATTTAAGAATTGTCAAATAATGCCATGTGTTTAGTACCTAATGGCCAAAACAGAACACTTATATAATCACATCGGTGTCTGTCCGTCCATGACAGGCGATTTTCTGGGAAACTATTCGAGGTAAACGTTTGATATTTTGCATAGAGGTTGAGTATAATGGCTCAATTATAGACGATAATGTATAAGATTTAAATTTTGATCGCTTAAAAATTACCACACTCCACTCTTGTCACAAAAAGAATCGTCCAGAAAAGTCGGAATGGAATCACGAACATTGAAAATTAGGTATAGATCCAAAATTACAAGGATTGAAAAATTTTAGCGTGATTATCTTTAATTAATAGTCCATTTGTTTATTTTAGTATAACAGATAAAAAATTGCTTTTCGAGAAAACGTTTTTCTGCAGAAAATGGTAACTTCTGTAATTTCTAGAGAAGGGACAATTTTGTCCTCCATACTTTTTAAAATTTTTAATTTTGCTCAGTCGAAATGCCTCCCATTCAGCTCCGCACATACGCGATGTGACAAGTCATTATTGCCGTTGGCGACGCGTAGCGGATAGCAGATGGGCGGAAATAAGGCGATCGATCGTTTTAATCAATTAAGTGGGAAGGCCGATGGTACTGCACGCTTACTGTACAAGTATAGATATAAGTTAGAGCACATGACCGTTTCATTATATATGGAAGTTAGTTAAAGTAAGACTTACTGGAATATTTCTCTATCGAAAATTCTTTCACTACATCTTGTTGATGGTCACCAATAGTTTGATGATAACGAAGAACAAATAACTTTTTTAAACGTCTAAGCAAGTATCCGGAAAAGAATTAGAATGTATTTTGAGTATAATTTCTATGGGGTAATTCTTCCGTAATTTTTTAATTTTTAAAATAACTATAATCCTATAAACAAAACAAAATTCAATAAAAAAACCTACTGCGTGAAATTTTGTATGCATCGTCCAATAATTACCTTTAGAAACATTCTTCACCTGATATTTTCTTTTATTGTTGGTAAATATTCTAAAAAATCCAACGGATTCTCCTTTAGAAAGCAAGTTATTTAGCATTACAAATAATTGACCTTGGATGACTGAGCACCCACCGCGAGATTGAGCGCCCATCGCGATGTTTCATTTTGTACTTATTTTAGTGACTATCAATTAATTAATTACATTGTCAAATACGTCTTTAGTTTTATTCTTTTAATTGGAAATAATAGTAACTTCATTCAGAAGAAGCAATAAAATATTTTTGGAGTTTACTCCTTAAGAATCGATTTTCATGTACACGGTGTCCGGGAATAAATGTTGGACAAAGAAAGATGTTATTCCTTTATTCCCGATTCCCGTACACATTTATTCCCGAACACTGTGTATAGCACCCGGTATGAAGTTTTATGAGGTGTAAAATCGGAAGTTCACAACGTTAAAAAAATGTACTCTTAGGTGGCCTAATTCTGCTCATCTTTAGAATACATTTCTTCTTAGAAGAACATTACTACGCATCTATAGAGTGAGATATCAATATGTTTATTTGGAATTTTCTGATTTCGTAATTAGAATGACGGAGTGTGACACACGTATTGGCATTTTCTTATGGCGTAATTCCAATGACGGAGTGTGACACACATAATACTATCGTTTGCTTATATCAAGATATAATCATAAATGCCATTATGTGTGAATATTTGGTGTCTTGTATTCTGCAAAATTAGAAAGTCTCTTTTCATTTTAACTTCTTAGTTTGACGTTTTTAAACAATTTTAACTTCTTATTCTGACTAAATGTTTTTAAATTTGTTGTATAAATTTGATCTTGTTCATTTGTGTTTTACTTGAAAATAGTTATATTGTCCGCACTTTTTTGTTAAAGAATTTTTCATTTTCGTTTAATGATATTGATATTTATATTTATACACAGTGTTACTTATTTCATACATTCCAAGACAATCGTACTCTCTACTCAAATCAAACAACTCCAGTGGCGCGTCGGAGCTGATACGCACAATTTTTTTTAATTAAACTTTTTCTTCTTAATTTAACTTCTAATATTCTATTTACAATTTTTTTTCACAGAGCTGTTTTCTGCTTTGATATTTAAACCAATTGTATTTTAATTTTTAACAGACTTCAGAAAAGGAGGAGGTTATACATTGACTCGTATTTTTTTGGATCTACACATGTACACCGATTTCTTCGAGATATACGAGCCGATTTGGTTCATTCTTTTTGAAGTGAAAACTTATGTAGGCTCACCTGCGTACTTTTCCTCAATGAACAATACTGAGCCATCACGCTCGGGTCGGCGACGAGTTACGCTGGGGTGGCGACGTTGAACTGGGATTAACATTTAATTTTTTTATCAAATGTAAAATTTTATATTTTAAACACGTCCTTTATGAAACTATATCATACTGTGAGTAGATTAGAAATTAAGGTTTTAGAATTAAATTCAAAATGAAGTAAAATTTATATGTGTTCAAGATGGTCGGCAATATTGGTATCGACTTCAAAAATAAGTAATTTAGTTATTTATATTGAATAAGTAGGTATCTGTTTTGAGTTAAATTTTTTTTTTCTTTTAGTACCTACTTTCCTTGAAGTAATTTTTTTTAATTTTTTTTTTGTAAATATCATATTTATTAAATAATTTAAATCACACAGTTTTTTATTTTTGATTACGCGATCCGTATCAAATAGATACCATTTTCATGCAAACAGAAACGAAACAAGTCACGACGAGGTCACACCTTGCAACATTAGGCAATTCAAATGAATGCCTAATAACTATTTATTGAATTTCATTATTATTTATGAGCTGCACAGACATTTCTATTTGACCAAAATCATATTTAAGATTGTACATTATACACGATATAATGTATTTAAATCGCAAAAGAGAGAATATTAAATACATTTGTTGAAAAATATGTTCGTAGATTAATGATAACCGCATTTGATAATGACACGTTGAGTTCAAATTTTGTTACAGTATTGCTTTTAATAATTCGATTTCACTAACTTCACAAAAAAAAAGAAAATTTAGCCAATTCGTCAAGAATTTCCTATGGACGGCCAATGAAAAAAAAAAAATATTGCAGAAGTCGTATCAAAAATAATTTTATCTTTTTATATTCCATAGCACTTTCTCCTAAATTATGAGCTATATGCTGGTTTCATCAGGATCAACTAGGCCCCAATGCACCGAACATTTTACAATGAACGAAAATTTTATTAGTGATCATTAATGCGCTTCGCCTTTATCGAGTTTGTTAGTTAATAGTCCTTTGCTTTCATAATAAATTTAAATAAATTTCTGCCTTTAGGCATATCAATGTATCACCATCTTTTTTCCCAGTAACATTTTGGAAGCCAATATTTTGGGAAAGTATATTTAATAAAACATTAAATATATAATAGAGTAGGAGTTTTCTCTTGATATTTTCTAGTTTTTAATTAATTTTGCGTAGACAAAATCAGAGAATACTTTTTTATTTTGTTATTTATTCTTCAATTTATATATCACGCAATAAATTCTAATATTTACATAGATCAAAAAGACAAAGGTAAAGTATAAAACTTGAGGTTATTTTGGACGTACCAAAGTAATGAGTAAACATTTTTTTTATTTGAAATCCGTTCTTATAAGAAATAAAATAACGACAATCCATTCGCAATCACTAGTTAAAACGCAGTTGTAAATAACCGCCAAATGATAATTTTACTCACGCAATAAGTTTTCCGTACGATCAGTCGTTTTTAAGAAAAATGTCGGAAGTAATTAGAATGTCACTTTTTGTGTAATGGTCTTGAATTTTTCAGAGGATTTGAGCGATAATTTTAGAGATAGCGTGGGTGAATAGCGATTTTGGAATCTTTTAGAAGCGTTTTTTTAATTGGCCTTTAAACGAGTTTTCGTTTAATACCCCGTTGATAGCCTTAAATTTTTTTAACCTCTCGTTTTATCCCCCTTAACCAAGTTCCACAATTCAAATAATTTTAAGAATTCGTTAAAGGCTAAACCATTATTTCTAAGGGGCGAAGAAAATGATTTGGGAAAGTTGTAATCGGGTTACCACTTCCTATAGTCAAGTCAAATTTCAACTTTCTTAGTCAAGTAGTCTATAAGAAAAATGTCTGGCAGACAGAAGGACAGATGAACGGCCGGACATAGAAAGGTCCTATAAATGATATAACTAAACAATAGCAACAAAGGTTACATTCATGTTTTCCTTTATTTTTAATATTTGAGATGTCACCTAAAATACATTTTTAGGAATACATTAAAAATGTATTTTAGGTAATACATTTTTCTTCAATAAACTGAATATATGTGTGAACCTCAGAAAGGAATGGGGAAATTAAAAATTATAAAACTATGTTTTTCTCAAAAATAATTTGGTGTATGAGCAAAGTAAATCGACAGGTGGCGGAATCAAACGACTTATATAATCATATTATATGTGAATCGATATACAAGCATGTCGGAGTTATTGCGTGTTACATATTTGTTTAAATAACTTGATATTACACCTGTACAAATAACATTTTAATTATTTAGGCGAGGAAAACATTTCCTGATTACGTGTAGTTAGGCAAAGTCCTATTTGCTTAAATAATAATGTTTTTCTATATCTGTAATTGCTAGTTATCCAAACAAATATGTTTCGCCTTTTAACATCGTCAACAATGCCTTTTGCATCGTGCAAAAGTATTTAGGATTAATATATTAGTGTTTGATAAGGCACTTGGGATGCCTAAATTGATGAAACATATACCCCGCAATATGTTGTCCATTAGTTTCGTATTTAAGTACGATTTAATATGTTCTTACTACATTATTACTAAAACAAAAAACAAATAAGCGATTAAATAAGCAAAAAATATGAAGAGTAGAAAATATAAACAAAATTTGCATATTTATTTTATAATTTTCCTATTTCACACCAAATGTAGAGTTAAATGAGTTAAATTTTCCTCCAACTCCAATTTAATAGAAAAAATCAAGTTTAAAAGTCAAAATCAACATTAGTAACAAACGATACTCCATGTTCTAAATGAGTGAATTAGTTCCATTATCGATCATCAATAAAATTTATTTTCATAACATTAGGTAATTTTCAGATAATAGATAATTTTCAGGTTAAAGGGTCAATATTAATAAAAATTTAAATATGAACCCTTTCATATAAAAATTATCTATTTGTAATACAACTATATTATGTATAAAGAGACATTTGCCTTATTGTATTACTTATCAATATCATAAAATTATATTCTAAAATTTTATGCACATTCTTGTCATCCAAACTTTACTAATGTTATTATATATTTTTCTGGAACTGATGAATATTAACATACCACCAAAAACACTAAAGTACAAAAGAAGCAAATTTTTCTGCTATATTCGTTTGCTTCGCCGATAACAGAAATGAAATCGCAGACGCAGTCAATGTCCCTGAGAAATATGGCATAAAATGTTTATTGTAAATAGGAACACAACGTGCATCTGCGTAAACTTGGTTAGAACGTCACCGTGTGCCTAGATATCAATATGAAGATACATATTGATAAAATTTATGAAAGATTGAAAGTGCACTTGACATAAAATTAATATTATGCCATTTATTTTGACATGAATATACACAATTTGTCGGTTATTATGTTATTTTAACAATTTCGATAATGTAATAGTGGCCAATATGGCGACGCTAAGGAATGAATTACTTATTATTTTTTGGGTATTTGTTAGCTTTCGAAGTTGAGATTTGAATAGTTAGTTGTACGCAGGCTGTTGGTGTTACTTAGTACTAAACATTAAGGCAATTCCATGTGATAAGCCATAGTAAACATTAGGGTAATTCCCCTGTAACTAGTGACTTTGGATTGTGCGGGGATTTATGAACTTAGATTTTCAGAAAAATACATCAAATTTCACTACTTATTCCACGACATGAAAACGAAAAGTAGGTTTCAATAACGCTTAAACTTATTATTCGATTTTTGATTATTGTAAAACGCAAATTATGTATAGTTTCCAAGTATCAATGTTCTTTTACAAAACACCACTTCTTATATTGTTTGGTCAGTTAAAACGATCCACTAATAATAATTGTGCACTAGTTAACATTTCAATACAGAATATTTCCATTTAACATATTTTCATCGTGAAATGCGAATAATCGATTAATTCGACGACATTCCATCATGGTTCCAGAAAATTATCAAAATGACCTTTCCAGCGAACATAGCTACTCTAAACATTTTAAGAAGGAGTGAAGCCCTTAACTTTCTATTGCATGAAATTTTGCTTGTTTTTTATAATCCGGCCAGAATTTTCACCATGGAGCTCCAACAACTTTTTATTTGGTAAACGAAGATATGTATCTGCAGTGGTTTGGGCAAACGCAGTTTTCAATTATTTTGACCTGAAATGTTTAAATGGTCGCAAAAAGCTTTGGTTATTTTTGCTGTTCTTGTAATTTTCACTATAAACCTGAGAAAATATTTGTTATTTATTTTATTCTAGCAACTTACACTAGATGCCATATCATTTTTTCTCATGGGCCAACGTTTAATTACTTCTGGGTAGGAAATAAGTATTTAGTATAATTCGTATAAACGGTGTCCATATTTAATAGATTTTTTCAGTATTTTACCTGTTGCTAGCTGAACTGTAGTTTCTTGATATTCAAAAAATCGAGTAAGTCTCATAGAGCGAGTATGGAATCGTTGATTGTAGTTACATTAATAATTCAATAATTTTGAATATTGGATTTTATTCGGTTAATATGGCCTGTCATAGGAATTAATATAGTAGCATTTGTTTTAATTGCTATTAACATACCAATACCGCAAGATTTATGGAACGCCCAACTAATTAAGAATAAAACTATGAAATACCAAATGTTTATGAAATATGAAAAAAGTACTTAATGTTTAATAAATAATATTTGCAAATCTGGAAGTTGTACAGAGCACTCGTTCATGACTTTGTTGTAAAAGCAGCATATGCGAATTGAGTACATGCGCCGTGGATTCTTTACCTACGAAGGGAAACATACGCGTTGAGAAGAAATCGAACATAGAGTAGTTTCAAAGGAGTACTATATGATCGGTAGACCACGAAAGAACTTAGCTTCAAAGTATGGCTTTTAATTTAAGTGATTTCATCAGATATAGTACATATAGATGACAAATAATTTCGATTCATTTCGTGTCGTGGAAACTTATTCCTGTACGTTTTTTTATTTATTGCGGGCACTGGTACTGCCCCACCATGGAAAGGATTTCGTACAGTAGACTAATATTAGTCAATATATATCAATACTAGTCAATATATATTTACAATTCTTTATCATATTAGGTATAACGATTTTGCAAAAAAATTTAATAATAATATTTATCATGCTAGAACAATTATGTTGTTTTACATGGTTGACTACTGAAAGTTTTCGAGCCTGAAACAGTTGTAATATTAATTTTTGGGGGTATTTTATAAACACAGTTTCAGAAAATTGTTCATATTTAGGGAAAATTTTGCCATCAACTAAAGCTGGTTTAGAAGGAAAGTGAACGTGGGACTTTTCAAAAAGAGAATGACTCCAAATAGAAAAACCGTACTAATTGTGATTCGAAAAAGGAAGACGATATCGACTTTATGGATTGGCCATCTCATTTTCCCAGAAATTCCAGTAGTTTATCGATAGCAATGCAGATTGCACACCATTTTATGTAAAGAGCAGATAAATTTCCATAGTAGCTCAAATTTGTTATTTAGGTTTTTTTTAAATATAAATTGTCGACAAAATTACCATAATGTATTTTTTAGGCATTACCAAAAAATTACCATAACGTATTCTTTTGTTTCCTTTTTTGAAAACAAGTATTTAAGGAGCTGAACACATATGGTCGCTGTCACTTCTGACAATTTTCCGTCATACTTGTATCGCTCTGTTCATTCATTTCAATTCTTCTTTTTCTCAATTTTACAGTGAGTTCAATTTTATTGTTTTTATAATTTCCACATTACCTTTTGTACTTATGGGTCTATCTGTGTATACACCACAAATGTGTACTATGTGAAAGGTCACTATTTAACTTTTATTTTTACTGCGGTGCTCAGTTCTTGAGATGCCGGAGAATTGAGGTATTTGCGTACTTGTACCATAAATATGCATTGACTTTTTATTGAATGGTTTCGTAGGAAATACAAATTAAAAAAAAGACTTCTATTCATAGCATTTATTTAAATTAAGTTTTATGGTGAACGATTATTCATTAGTTAAATTGAATAAACCATATAGGACACATATCCAATTAGAAAAAAATGCGAGACACCTTAGTTAATACCGTGCTTTAGGCGTATTATTTTCTTTTTCATTGGACGTATTTGAAATATTATGTTACTGTTTGATCATTCCTTTTAGATTAATTAGAACATCACTTTATAAAAAAAGTTCATCCAATGATAGCTATAAAGCTTAGCTCAGAGTAGCTATAAAGCTAAAAATTTATCATATGATAATAAGTAGATGCATATTGAAATACGGGTGACTCTCTCTATTAATTTTTCTGACTACCTTGGGGTTTCCTGGGTATATGGTCATGGTGGTATTCGTGCAAAGCTACATATAATTATTAAAAAGTACCTGTGAGTTTGCAGAATTGTTATCTATATTCATTTCTTTTTTATTTTTATTAGTCTCATTATACGTACGTATAGTGAAAGAAGTTTATTAAATAGAAAAATACATTATTTTAATTTTTTCTCGCACGCGCGATTGAATGATTACAAACTGAAAGATCCAACACTATTATATCTACTATCTCTGTTATTCAAAGTATTTGAATATAAAATATTTTCAGTGATTGCTTTGATCACGACGCGATTTCTCTTCATCAATTATATTTTCTAAATGTGGATGAAACGGTTCGTTTCGATTTAGCGCTGTATATCTTATAGTCGACAGGATATGTGCTCAGGCACCTGTAATTCGAATTCTGATCAGGCTTGCGCTGTAAAAATCTAATTGTGCATCTCTATCATTTTGATGGCAATCCAGCAGAAGGTATGGGCAATATGTAAATGGGTTTAAGCATCAAGATTGTACGCTTCCACGAAGTAAGCAGAAATGATTCAACACGTCCAGGAATATTTTTTTAATTCCTTTTTTTTAACATCACGTCTCCAAAATTTTCATATGTTATTTTAAATAAATGCAGTCATAATTTTCTACTTAATATACCTGACAAATAAGAATAAATTCATTTTTAAGGACTCTTAAGATAAAAATATCTCAATTGGGACTTAAAAAAACAATACCATCCTAATAAAACATGAAACTCATATGATTTTCAACGGAATTAATTAGGTTTTATGGTTTTTATACATTGGCATAACAATTTGATAACGATTTGATTCCTCTTGTTCCAAAAGCGGAAATTTGAGGTTGACGTGAAATAAAATTACAAACAAATAATGGCCATCAAAAATAGAACCTGTTTCCTCTTTCATTTAAATTTATGATTTCACTGACAAGCATATAAAAAAGTTTTAAAAACATAAATGTTTAGTATTCCGTGGCAAAATTGCCGAAACAAAACATTAATGAAATAACTTCGGTATCCGTCGATCCGTCCGTCCGTTAGTCGGTTTGTCAAGTACGATGGCCCAAATATGGAGGGACAGTATAGAAAATTAAATTTTGATTCTGGGGCTGTCACTTCGTACGCCAAACGATATCGGTCATAGGAGTCGGGTTTATATCGGCGAGAATACTTTAGTTATACGTTAGCATAATTCTAGTTTTGGTTTCGTGATTTCTGATAGTAAATTATATGAAAACATCATTGTCTTACACCTAGGAAATATATATTGGCTTTGCCTTTATCTTAGCAGGATTTTTTTAATTTCGAATAGTTGATGACTTAAAATTATTATTGTTTAAGTTCAAGGAATAAAATATTCTCTATGTCTTTACATTCAGAGGATTCCCGTGTTGCTTTCATGAATACGTATAATCGATTAAGTATAAAGTACAGAAACTCGAAGAGAATCAAATATGGATTCCACAAAGAAACAAAAAAACCTTATGATTATTTTAATCCATGTATATTACTAGTCCCTGGACAAGCTTTTTTGTAATTTCTGTATGTCAGTTATATATTGTGGCTAACAAGAAAATTGATCGCCTCAACTACAGGCGAAAATGTTAACGTAAGGTTTCTCTGCAATTAATAAGAAATATTAAAGTTGAATGTTGAGAGCAGCCGACTATTAAGTTTCCTAATCAGAGGTCTTTTGTAATCGTTAATTTTTTTTATTTTTGTTCAATTATTTTACATAGCCGTATTTTTATTATTTTAATTGTTTGTTTTTTTTTCAATAAGTTAAATTAATAGACGCGTGTTTATTTAATTTCAATTAATGATAATTATGGCTAATACAGATATTTGTCATTCTAAGATTATTGGATAATGGTCAATATATGAAGTAACTGGTCGTTTAAATAAATATCAAAGAGGTATTTTCAACTTTGATAAGTATTTTTCTATATACACATGGATTGTCGAATCGTTAAGAATAAAATTGATTAGCCTTTCTGGTTAAAGAATAAAATTTTTTGAGAAATTGAACTAGAATTTCTTCCATAACAAATTTTTCACACAGTTTACATTATATCTCGACATACATTTTATCTCCACTTGTAAGTTTCAAATTTATCTGAACATCTTTACTAAGAATATCATTTTCGATTTCAAAAATTATTTTTGTATCATACGTCGAGGAAGATTATAATCGATATGTGACTATATTTTATCAGATAAATTTTTTATCTATTATAATTATTCATAGGGGTATGACAATGACATTTTTATGCAATTGACTACTCAAAATCACACAAGGGAAGCAGGAATCTTGTTAACGTGAAGCCATAGTCATTATGATATTTCCCAGCAGCAATCTTGAACTGAAAAGTGCGCTCAGCATCATGCATGTGGTTCTATTATTTTTTTCCATTTCTCTCTATCTGTTCTATAATAAATACCTACATTATTACTAATTTTTGGAATTATCTAAACAAGCTCTTAACGTTTATTCCTCAATGAATTTTAATGCATAAATACTTTTTCCTGTAAAAAATTTAAATTTTACGGGGGCTTATTTCACTTTGTTTAAACGTCATATATGTAGGCATGAAAACCCGTCCGATATCTCCCCCGACCGAAAATCACTTCCAGTAATCCTAGCCTAATCCCTTACTTTCCGATTTATTTATCCAATTGAATAAATTGAAATCGTTATGAATCACTCTAAACGCTGCCCGCTACCTATTCAAACGTAAAAATTATAAATTTTTAGTCACGTTTATACAGCTGTTATTAGAAACACCATCGGCATGAGTCAGACGAGACGCTTACCTATTTCCAATGCGCGTAACTATCAACACGCTTTGAGCAGAGAACATATTCTATTATGAAATCCTACGTTACCAAAACCGACGGTTCCCAACTAATACAACTTTGAAAGCTTTAGTTTTACATCACAAGTAATGAGACGTCTTCATATTTAAATATTAATAATAATTTTTAAATACTTCGCATTATTTTCTCGTTTCGAGGCTTATGAAAATTTAGCTCTTTAAAAACACGTATCCTTGCTGTATGTGAAATAAAAACTAATCCTATTTTACCATCACCAGCCATCATCGTATATTCGATGATATGCATGTATGCAAATGATTTTTCATAAAACCAACTTTCAATATTCCAGTAAATGAAATATTAGCTACTATACTTCTTTTAGGTAATACAAATTTAATACATCCTCTTAATTTTAATTTAAGACTTTTTAGTAGCATAGCTATATTATTTGCACGCGAATTTATACGTTACTAGATAATTTATTACATTTTTTATATTATTATTAGTACTGACTTCTCTTGAACCTTGTATATAAATATTTCTTAATCAATTTGTTTAAGAAAAAATACGCAATATATATATATCGATCAATTTCATTTCGATTTGTAGATATTTCCTGACGTTATCAACCATTAATAACAAAGTTTTCCTATTAATATGCAGTAAAAAGTAGAATAAAAAATAAATTTGACATGTGTTCTGTATGACATTTGCATTAATTACAAGTGATGAGTTCCCTCAAGTTCACGTCAAACAAGGCATTCTTGAAGGAAAAACCTACGAGCTGGAAGGCGGTCGGACATACAGCGGTTTCAAAGGAGTGCCGTATGCTAAACCACCGGTGGAAGGATTGAGATTCAAAGTATGATTTTCTTTTTTCAGTTATTTATATATATATATATATATATATATATATATATTTATACATAAATATATATGTGTATATATATATATATATATATATATAACAGATTCGATAAGGTAACCATATTACAGGATATTTCTTAATAAATGCATAAAATTATTACACCAAGAAGGAAATTGCGCTTTTTGTTACTAAAACATATATCAATCATTTTGTTCATTCTTCAAAATTATTATAAATTCGTCGGTGAACTACTTGGATTTTCGTGGTAAAGAGGCTAAATAGTTCATCGTTACTTCAAATTACATAAATTATAAGCCACATTTGAGAATTTTATGTTGATTTCAATTCCTACTATATTTATTTTTGAAACGTATGTATTTTTTATCCATTTCAGGTTGCACAGCCTCCTCTACCATGGGAAGGTGTTCGTACAGCACACGAATACGGATCAATGTGCATTCAACATATATTAGATACAAAAATAGTAACTGGGGATGAAGATTGTCTATTTGTAAACATTTTCACACCAAATTTTTCAAAAAATAAACGAGACAACCGTTTGCTACCCGTTATGGTATTTATACACGGGGGTTCATATCTGTTTGGATCTAGTGACCTCTATGGACCGGAACCTCTTATGTATCAAGATGTTGTACTAGTAACTTTTAATTACCGAATGGCAGTTTTGGGGTTTCTCTGCTTAGACATACCAGAAGTTCCAGGTAACGCTGCTCTGAAGGACCACGTACTATGTTTAAAATGGGTTCGGGACAATATTGCCAAATTTAACGGAGATCCAGACAATGTTACAATCTTTGGGCAGAGTGCAGGCAGCCATGCAGTCAGTTTACATTGTATTTCGCCAATGTCAAAAGGACTGTTCCATAGAGCTATCACGCAAAGCGCTATGTTCACAAACGATTGGTCATTTACTATACATAATGTGAAACAAGCCTTTTTATTAGGCAAGGCATTGGGAAATAACACCAACAATCCCTATGAACTATTGGAGTTCCTTCAGAATCTTCCTGTGGACGAAATCCTTGGTATAAAGTTTCCACTGATAACAAGAGATATATTTAAAATTGATTTACTTCACCCGTACATTCCAGTAGTCGAAAACGTACCAACACAAGATACATTTCTGGGTGCACATCCGTTAGAAATATTAAAAAAGTCCGATGCCGTAACTGTACCGATAATAGCAGGATTCGCAAGTGCAGATGGTGATGTGTTATTGCGTGATGTGGATCAAACGATTGAAGATCATACTAAATTTCAGGAATTGAACGTGCCTACAAAAATAGCATGGGATGTTCCTCTTAAAATGGTTTATAATTTAGGATCCAAAGTACATGAATTTTATTTTGGTAAAGATGGTGTGACGGTGGAGAAATTTGTAGATCTTAAGACAGATCTTTTTACAGCTTATGATACTTACAAGCTCTCAAAAATTATCGCCTCAAGATTTCCAACGAAAGTTTACTTCTATATTTTTGATATGAGATCAGAACGCAATATCATTGAAGAATTCTTGGGCTTCCCAAGTGTTGAGACCGGTGTCGCTCACGGCACTGATGTATTTTATTTGTTTGGAAGTGATTTTTTGGATCCACTCGATACTTCAAGCAACACTTTTTTGCTTGTTAATAACTTTACCACTCTTTGGACGAATTTTGCTCGCACTGGGTATGTAAATTTAATCCTAATACTATCGATTTTGTTGCTTATTACCTTCTTATATCATTAAAAATCGTCATACGTCAGAACTGAAACAGTTACTATATTGGTAACATGTTATTTATGGTTTATTATAGCCTCTAGAATTTATTATTAAAAAGTATCATTGACTTGAAAATTATAATTTCTATAGAAAATGTACATGTAAAATATTTATATTGTCATTGTGTGTAGTAGTTAGCTCACTAGGCGAAAGTCAAAATTATTAAAGAAAATGAGGTTATGATAACTACGTATAGTGCTTGAGCTCGGTAGACAAAAGAGTCAGTACAAAATACTTCGCTAATATTTTTTCCGTTATCGAAATTTTGTTTAATATAATTGTGCACGTTAAGTAAATGTATCATTTTATTTTACAGAGATCCCACACCGACAGACGCGTTAGGAGTTCGATGGCTACCGTTCACTGCTGAAAAAGAGAATTACTTGTATATAGGTAATCAACTAATAAGTCGAACTTACCCAGAGAGGGAACGATTTGCTTTTTGGGACAGTATCGATGATGAAGTCAAGTCATATATACCGAATTGATATTGAACACATTTAATTAAAACAACAAGCGCAATGAAACAAAGCGCTGAAATGTATAATGAAAAATATACTGTTTTTTTTTTTTTATTTAGTTTTATTTGATATAGTATTTGTTTAGATCCTACAGGAAATTAAATGTATGTACTTTTTTGCAGTTCCCAATAGATATATGTAGAAGTACAATATAGATCGATGATACAGTAACTGAATTCTGTTCTAGTTCACAGTTAACACTAGAATCAGTCTTTTGCCTTTGAACGATTTGTTTTATCCGATTCTCCTTCGTTTATGTTTACTTTTTCACCAATTGTGCAATCCGCTCAGTAAGTAAGATTTGAGTCAGAATGTTATGTTATTAAATCAAGTAGTAATGTACCAAACACCTATTTATTTTTACGATCAAGAAAATAACCACTTTTTGCAAAACTGTCAAATGCAAACAGTTAATTTAAACAGTTAATTTTAAGGTAAACAATTATTCTGTTCGTTTTTCCGACCAGGTACGAATATGTATTAGCAGGTTCTAATCTCACGCCTTTTTCATTGTCTGGGAAATCAACTCGCTCATTTCACAGTCACGTTGCTTATATTTATCAGATTGCATTAAATGTAGTGACGTCAGTTTCGCGATTGGTAACGTTTTAGTACCAAAATATTACGAGTGAACCGGAAGACGCCCATTATTTCATAGATTGCCATATATGTCAAAACAATTGCCATATATGGCATAAGTGTCAAAATAGCCTAGTGATCCGTGATCATTCGCCTGCCCAATTTGCCTTATTTGGTATTAAAAACGCTATATGAAAATCACTTTTCTCCTTCTACTGTCGGTTTCACGAGTTCGGAATCAAGTATTTAAGTGTGAAGTTTGTTGAAACACAACAATTCTAAAGGGCAATAAAAAGGATACAAAGTCTATCGGCGTAAAATATTTTTTGAAATTAAACATGCATTATTATTTATTAGATTCTTTCATCATCTTGCACAAGAGATGGAGTTTAGTAATTAATGATGAAACAAACAAAATAATTGTGGAAAGAACAAAAGTAATATGACGTTGTCTACATAACAAAGTTAAATAGATATAAATAAATTAATATTACACGTAACATTTTAATTTCTGGTTTTGTTTACTTTGAACGTTATTAAATTATACTGGGGAATCAACTAATTAATTTAAATACAATATTTTTGATGCGTAGTATTTTTTAAAACTATTTGATAAGTAGTGCTTTCAATCGATTTTTTTCTTATTTGTTAAAGCATCCACAAATATGTGGATTTAGTTCCATCAGCTAATCGTTTTTCTTTCTACTCGCTTAAATAATTCCATAGTTTCGATGCTACTCTACGGAAGGGCAATAGTGCAGAATGGTGAAAGTAGTCGTTACGGAAAACATAAACTTTAGTCCATCTCATTTATTAATTTTGTATAAAAATATTTGATTTTTAAAAACATAAGATCTGGGACATATTGAGCTCACGTGGATAATTTCACCCTTGCTAATAAAAATAAAAAATACAATGACATCTCACTACTCGCGGTGGTTAGGTTCCATAAAATTATCGCAATTAAAAAAGCTGTGAATATTAATAAGACTCGACTGATAAAATATATAAGTTTAATGAAGTTTCAAATAATGGGATGTATAATTGAAATGCAATATAATTATTCTCATTGTATTTTGGTAAATAAATAAATTTGGTAATAATAAAATTATAATAAATTGAATATTTATAATTAAAAAACCTGAAAATAAATATAATACTTATTTACGTTAAATACTTTTATGAACTGGTTTCCACTAATAGGGAAGAAAATGTAATTTTTGGATCTCTTGATTATCTCAATTTCTTTTTGAATTTATTAGCGAAGTGATATCAGTCACTCAGGTCTTTTTAAAACTTCAAACTTTTTTACATTCTGGAAACAACCTTTTGGCCCATAATCTTCGTCAGAATCCATTCCTAATTCTTGACGGTTTATCATGGCGACGATTAATCCTTCAATGGCTTTTTTACTCTAACAAAAAGTATCACTGTGTATCGAAGTTCAAAATTCCTTTTTCAGCATCTTTCAAGGGGCTGCGCGCATGAACGCGCATGCGTGTATGCACGTGCTTGCGTGAGTATAATGTGCGCGTATACACACATTATTAGAGATGTAACGACTCGAATTCGTAATCGGTTTGAACCGACTTAAAGTTAAACCGAGTTTAACAGATTTACGACCATGACGCAAGCCGGGTTGCCCTGGCTTGTTCGATAGTTTGCTGCGCTCGGTCCGTGTATCGCTCGCATACTTGAACCGAATGTATCGCTCGCATCTTCGAATCAAACCGAACACATTCCCGAGTATAATTTAATAACTCGTTCGGACATATTTTATTGTTTTAGTCTACCGAGTACATTTCTTACTCGTAGAGTTTAATAAATTATATTATTCTAGTTAGTTTGTTCAAGTTGTGTTTTTGTGTTAAAAAACTATTATTTTAAGTCTGCTCATTAATTAATTAACATATTTTTAATTACAATGTTGGTCCTAAGAAGGAAATACTTATTTTGGGAAATTTTTGAAAATCTGATAGACGGAAAAATTGTGTTCAGAAAATGTTCTTTATCTTATGAATATCACGGGAATACGAGCACGATAATGATGCATAAAAACCATCCGGATCACGCTTATTTAAATGAGCCACGTAGTCCAGGCGAGTCTTTCAACTTAATGGAGATTGATGATGTTGATATATTCTTTGTAATTTTATTATTTAACTGGCTTTATTTTTCAATAAACCGATTGAATAACTCATAAATGAACTAGTTCTTAAATAATGGAAATTAATTTACGACACCATCCAATCATTGCTAAATCGACTTGATGAACTCGGTTTGCAACTGGGTTTACACTAATTTTCTTATCGACTAACTCGGTTTGATGAATTTCCGAGTTGGCCCATCACTACACACTATACGAGTATGCACACCCAGTGTTGCCAATTTAGCGACTTTGTCGTTAGAAATGACGACATTTGCTCAAGTCTTAGCGACAAAAAAAGTTTTGATGATGAAAATAATTTAGAGACTTATCTGATGACTTAGTGTTACCATGAGATTACCATGCAAAAACAGTTTTAGAGATAATCATTAAAAATATTCCAAAAGTTAACTAGTTTTATTGCTTAATTGGTAGAGTATAAAAATATAAATATTTTTCTATTTACAGCAAAATTACTTTTTTGTCAATAAATTTAAAAAAAAAATAAATTATTAATTAATTAGTAATTATAGAAGTGGAACAATTGAAAATAATGAAAGAGTTTTAAGAAGCAATTTATTGGCATATAATTTTATTTAAAAAAAAAATATTCGCCGCTCACTTATTTCTGGTGGAATCCACAGATTTTATTATGTTTTGCGTACACTGAACAATCTGATACTTATCGACCTATACATGAGACTCTTTACATTTAATTTTAATTTTTTTCGAAATTGACAAAAAGCGTGCGTAATATTAAGTAATAATGAAATATGCCCAATAATAGCACTTGTTTTCCGAAATTTTATCTCGTATTCATTTTATTCTTACCAGCTTTACTTACAGTTACCAATACAAGAGAAATACAGTTGGAAATCCCCTGATTTTATCATGTTTTGTGTACGATTTACTATCAGATTGATATCGATGTATTCGATTGTTTTGTATTCTAGTTTGATCGCTTTTAAATTAATTTTAAGCAATTATAAAATAATGGATTTGCCTCCGAAAAAGAAGCAGTACGTACAAAAATATCAAGATTCGAAAGAGTGGATGAAACCAGTCGTTGGAGATTCATCTAAGGCAAGATGTCATATATGTGTAACAGAGTTTTATGCTAAATTAAGTGATATTAAAAAAACTAATTAGCATAAAAAATGGATTTTAAAAAAGCACTGGCCATCTTACCTGTGAAAATTGTCCCAAAAACTACAGTTAGACTGTTAATTAGAGCGGAAGGTATGCTTTCTTTATTTATTGCTTAACATTGCTCTGTTTTAGCTGTAAATAATTTAGGCACAATGTGTAAAAAAGTTTTTTCCAGTGATGAGGGTCCTAAAAACATGCAATTACATCGTACAAATGGTACTGACATTATAACCAAAGTTTTAGCTCCTTATTTTGGTTGAATATACAGGTGATCAAAAATACATTGTATAGATGAATCTACAGATATTTCAGTTTCAAAAACACTAGGAAATATTATACGGTATTATAGTGTGAAAACCAAACCATTAGATCAACATTTCTCAAGTCGGCCTCGGTAGAAAATGCAGATGCAATAAATCTTATTGCCATGCTTGTAAATTCCTTGAAAGATCTCAAAATCCCAATCATTAATATGATCGGAATTGGCACAGATAATGCTTCCGTACAGGTCGAAGTTAATAGTGGTGTTTTTGAACTACGCAAAAGAGAATATTAAAAAATGTTGTATTGATCCATTGTGTATGTCATTCTTTACAACTAGTGGCTTCTCACGCCTCGGTTAATGCTATACCTAGAAACATAGAGTTTCTTGTACGCAAAACCTACAATTGGTTTTCGATTTCTCCCAAGATACAAGAAGAATATAAAAAGATTTATGAGACAATAAATTGTGGGAAAGAGCCACTAAAAATGTCGAAAGTTTGTGTAAACCGGTGGCTTTTAATTGAACAGGTTATATGCAGGATTCTGGAGCAACGAGAAGAACTAAAGCTATATTTTTCTGTTTAAATGGTTCAAAATAATTGCTACAGAGCTGATTTTTGTACAATGTGTATTATGATGATTCAAATCAACTTTACATATTTTACATCAAACATACTTTAAGGTGAAGACAATGACCCCATAAAATCATTAGTTACTGTTGATTTGTCGACAGCACCAGTTACGAATGAATGTGTATTTGCAAATCCACAACTTGGCTTTGTGTTTGAGAAGATATTGTTCGGGTCAAGTTTGTCTCGAGAAAATAAAGATTATTTGAAGAAGAGATGCATTGAATTTAGTCTGCAGCTTTTAAAAGAGATGTAACGAAGACTACCAAATAATGTCACTATTTTGAAATAAATATCAATATCAAATGTTGGAGAAATACCGCCCGAAGAAGTGCTGCAACTCAATGCAACAAGCAAGTTATTATTTTGCAACAAAAATCTTTGAATTGCAAGATCAGTTCTTGAACTACGCTCAAACTGCAGCTGTGTCGGCTGAGCATGAGACCGAAGATTTATTTGATTTATTAAGTGACGATTAAGAATAACTCACATACATTTTTAAATCTAATTTAGATTCTTGTTATCTTTTGTAATAAATGCACTTGCATATTTCTCGCGTTTTTTGCAATTGCGATTTATACAACAATATATGTGATTATTTGATTATAATTTAATTACTCAGTAATAAATTTATTTCAAATTGTAGCGTGAAATTTTTATGTTTATACAATAAAATTAGAATATCATCAGAGCATTTACTCGTAGACATAATATTGTAATACAATTTTCTTACGTAGATCTTAATTATGTAATATATCTACTTACTATAAGGCACTTAAATATATATATATATATATATATATATATCTATATATATATATATATATATATATACATATTTGAACAACATAATGCAATGCTGAGTACCGCAACAATGGCAACATTAACACCAAAACAAAAAGAGAAGATACGAAAGTTCAATAAAGTTGATCTTCAACTTTATGAATATGCCAAAGACCTTGTATTCAGCGGTTTCAACATCTTAGTGAGTTGCCATCGCGTCAAAGTACGACGGAATTCAATAGGGATTCAGTTACTGAAGATACAACTGATAACGATTGAATTATTTTAAAATGACGCTTGTTATGCTTTAAACATTATTATTTTAATATCAAAAGTTCAGATTCTCAGATATTTCAAGAAACTGCCCCTGACAGTTTGTAACGTGATAGGATTTTTCCTCATATCATTAACCAAAAGTTTTATCATTTTAACCATAGAAAATTGGCGATAATTAATTATTCGCAATTAGTTGCGCGTAACAAATTGCTTGGTTCATTGTTTTATTTATTAACTATTAAAACGATATAGGAGTCTACATTGAATTTATACATTGATATATAAAAATACTTTTAATGTAAAAAAAACGTTTAACAATTCATCCAAAATATAATATCATTCCAAAATATTATTATAGATAGTAATATAAAAATATTAATATTTTGGAGCATAAATATTTTATAGCCAGCTCTGACGTAGAAAACCTTATAACTGAATTTTTTATTTATCAATTATATCCAAAAATTGATCAGTCATGTCTCTGATATGAGAAATCAGGGTGAAAACATTTGATGATAATAGATGTCAACAAACAATATTTGATGAGAATAGATTTTTTTACGTTACATGTAATAAAGCCGCTTATAGATATAAAGGTAATCAAATTTAGCGTAGTGTTTTATATCTGCGGTGACAGTCATAAATAATTCACCATAGAATCCATCATAGAAAAATTAAAAAATAATTTTATAATTTTTATACTGAGTTGTTTATATATATATATATATATTTATATATATGTATATATATATATATATATATATATTTATGTATATATGTATATATACATATATATATATATATATATATATATATATATATATATGTATTCATTTCTCGCCCCCTAGCAGAAATTGGTAGAATTCGTAGAATCCGTTTTTAACCACTATCTTTATTTGTGACTTTTAATATTGAGCCTAGCGACTTGGATTTAATGGAGTTCGCAACACTGTGCACATCATACCTGTTCTCACACTTTATGCGTTAGTATTATTATCGTTACAACAGACTTCTAGAAAATAATTTTTTTTAAATTGCAAATTGAGATACCTGCGCTGTTCGCGGTTTATTTCACAAAGAGTGGGATATTACTGTAATTGGTCAACAACTTTATATTTTGAGCATATTTATATTTTTACCGTTCAACGCGTATCTAAGTTATATATTTATTTTTAATTTTTTTTTCAACTCACTTTACATTCCATTTCTATTTTCAGAACAGAATGTCACATTTTTATGTTCAGTCAAATTAAAAAAAGGTTCAAGCAATCAAGATTAAACGCACAATATTTAGTGAGACTTAATTTAATCGATTTGTTGAAATACACGCTTAACTATGTAAGATTTAGCCTGAAAGGCAGCCATATTTTCCCGAAATTGTTTACGCCTGACTGACGAATAATTCTAGTTTTAGAGATATTAATGATTGTTAATTCTTTTTTAGATGTTAACGAATGAATAATTCTTAAGTTTGACATTACAACATTCCTCAGTACGTGTCTATCCAAATATAAACATATTAAGTTACTATGCAAAATGTAAAAGAGTTATACCTATAGAATTTTTACATATAGTGTATTATACAATGCCTTGAGTTACATACCTAATAATTAAAGAAGACATTCTGTTTCATCACTGAATTTGAGAAGAAATTTTAAAATATTTCGAAGGATAACTAAAGTAAGACGAATGATTTAAGCAAAAGCATACACAAATGAATTCACGCTGTTTATTTTTTGCTTAATACAAGTATTTTACGTGCGACATTTATAACTGACGTGCATTGTGAAAGTAAATTAATACGTATGAAACACGGGAATTAAACATTTACAATGCAAAGCTGATAGCGCAATGAGTGTTGAGGAGATGAAAGTGTGTATATTCGATTCATATGTTAAGAATTTTAAAGGGGCATTTATCGAAACCGTATTTTCTCTACGGTTTGCATCTATTCAGCTTACTTGATCCGTAAACTTTTAAATATTTTTAAGGTACTTTCATAAACCTATCAAAGTGCTTTGTTCGTTAATTGCCAAAACATTTTTTCATATTTTTGCTTAAGAATTCATTAAGAAATCTATTTTTTCTAATCTAGTTTTTCATACCAGAATAATGTTATCAAGATCAAACTTACTTTTAAGTAAATTATACTAAGTTTTCTTCAAAGGAATGGAGAAAAAAACTACTTTTGGTCCTTTCAAAGCCTTCTTAAATTAGTATTTCAAGTTTTATCTGTTGAAAAAACTAAAGTATGAAGATCACAGCTGAAATATTTATGTAGATTTGAAATTGTTTAACCTCTTTTAGAACAACAAGCAGATTATCCTGATTATTCGTGTTTCATATGTTTTTGGGACAGCCGATACAAGAAGAACCATTGGACTCAAAAAGGGTAATGGCTTAATGGCCATTAAGGGAGTCACTAGTTGTTTATAAGCAAAATATTATAAGTCCACCTTTGGTGAATCGAGATCGAATTATGTTGCCACCGCTTCATATCAAACTCGGTATGATGAAACAATTTGTAAAGGTCCTTAACAGAGACTGAATGTTTTGCTTAGAAGTCGAAAAACATTCGTCAGCTCAGCACTGGAAAATTGAAAGCAGTTATTTTCCAGTGTACACTTGTCGGGTATAACAAATATTGAGTGTAGCAAATAATTATATGAATTAGCCGTGCACTGACATTAATTCAAATTGTCACTACGTAGGCACATATTGCTTAGTCCTCCACACATTTATATATGGCCTCTTCAATACAAATACGTCTATGTTCAATTACACATTTAATCAAAGATCTGTGTCTAATTTGGTTACACGCAACTTGGACTATAACTTGTGCGAATGACACTTTTGAACTCAAAACGATAGCTATATCCGTTTATTAGTTTCGGGTTTTTGTGGAACAGGCAGTTGTCCTCAAAACAACAAATAATGATTTAGTTTTTATCAAACATCTACATCCAATAGTGTAATATAAACTGAAACATTGCTATAACACTTTGAGTTATAGTGCTATTCTACATATGAACGGTATATATACGGTCCGATATACTTTCAATCCATATTAAATAACTTGCACGTAACACATTATGTCTCGCCTATAGCACTTGAAAAATGCATGCGTATTGTCACCAGTGATTGCGCTCTCGTATTGCCGCCGAGTCACCTTTGTTTTACATAATCACCATTTAGTCAATTATAGGCGTCCGTTAGCAATTAGGAAAATAAAACAAATCAACTTTTAATTTTTTTCGCCAGTTGTCTCGCAAAAGTGAGTAGCTAGAAAACATTCTTTATTTGATAAACTGAGGATTATTTTTCATGAAATGATGATTTTCAAAATTGCGACGAAAGTACGGTGTTAACAGAACATTACAAACCAAGTTAATAGTTATGATTTGATTTGAAATGTGAAAAAAGTGGTAAAATGGGTATTTCTTCTCCTTTAATTCGATTAGATTACACTGTTTCTGTAATTATATTTGTATTAACCATATTAAGCTGAAGGATGAGATATTATCTCAATTAAATTTTCATTTCCTATAGCTATTCTTAACAAATTAGTTCAATTGGTAATTAAAACTAATTCTTATTATTTAGTTTAGAGATCCCGTCAAATTTAAAATTCCATAAAACTTTGTGCACAGTCAGAAAAATGTACAATTGGAAAGATCGTAAGTGCCTTTTTATGTGTTTTATTTAAATATATATTTACAATTTTCAATTGTCTCTAGCGTCGTCATTCTAGTGTTATTCTAATACTCAAATTAATAATTTTTCAGTCGTTTTATAAACAGTTTCGATACCATTTCACTTATTCGAATAATGCAATTCATTTACTCGTTTTTGTAAGTCATTTCTCTAAATAAACTTTTGAATAGTATTCAACTTGGTTCCTCCATTAATTTTCTTAATTTGATTTGTATTTCGAATATATGCAAAAAAGTGAAACGCTACAACACTACGTTTCCTCTTTACCTTATCAAACATCAAAACATGATAACATTCCAGAGTAAAGCTAATTCCTTCAAAGTTAGCATATAAAAGGATTGAAAAAAAATATATTTTGTTGTAAAATGAATAATTATTCGTCTTTTTATTTGTAGATCCTTAAATTCAAAAGTCTCGACTCTTTCAATCACGCAGATCAATAAAGACAAAGAAATGTTCAAAATTTAATGCATATAAATATTTTATGGCAGAGAAGAATGTATGTAAAAATGTAATTAATCTAACCGATGATTGCATTTGACTATTTAAATATATTGAATATTGAATATATTTGGCGTTAATTTTGTAGAAATTCGTTGTTCATAAATAAATAAAACTAGGTGATGTAGTATTATTTCTACTTTCTTCTTAATTTTTAAACTACGACCTAGGCTTCGTTGTATTAGAAGAATGTACGTAAAAATTTAATTACCCTACCCGATGAATGTATTTGACTATTTAAATATCTTGAATATTGAATATATTTGGCGTTCATTTTGTAGAAATTCATTGTTCATAATTAAATGTAACTAGGTGATGTAGTATTATTTCTACTTTCTTCTTAATTTTTTAACCACCACCTACGTTTTGTTGTATTACAACATCTTCAGGTGGGTACCTCTGTACGTAATCAAGGCATATTCCGACATATTTATGAAATCACTTGCATTTAAAACAAAACGTTTACTTCTGGATTCTAAGAATGTTGGCAGATTTTCTGGGTGACACCCGTTTTTTAGTCTGGGTCTAGGTCCGATATAAAAACTTATAGGTCAGTGTCAATGTTATTTTTACTTGCTAAAGTATTCAACACTATTTTGCATCGCCCATCTATTTGCGAATCCAATTCCAGCTGACAGACTGCCGGTACGATTTCTGTTCAAAACATTCCAACGTCACTAATGTTACTAATTTTACAGCATATGAATGATAAATTAAGGTTTTCAAGCAGATGTAGGTTATTTTGATTTCAAAAACGCATGTTACCGAGTCGATAATGATATTCTACTAATAAAATTATTGTAGGCAGGTATCTCAATCTTTCTAGCAAAATTCTTTGGCAATTATTTCCAGGCTTGCAAACAATACGTCCTGTTTGTAAATTTTGAATCGTGTGTCGCTCAATCTCAATCTGCTAGGCAAGTTTTTTAGTCAATCTAGTGCCAGCCAAGTTAATAATTTAGGTCTACTTCTGAATCTCTTATGATAAATGACATAATTTTAAACCTTTCTTAACTTTCAACAAAAAAAACCTATCTAAAAAACCTATATGTACTAGAACTTCTTATACGGCATTCTAATGATTTTTATAATATTGAATATACCATTAGTTTATTAGTCATATACTCTCCGCATAAATATGCTTATATCCTCATGCTGGGTAATATATTAGACAAATTCATTTGCTTTTTTTATAAGAAAACATGTAGATATTATCTTTATTTATTCCCTTCAAAATTTGTAATGGGAGTTGTTAGATGTAATCCTCTTCAATTGTGATGGTAATTGTTTTTTATTATGTACTGATTTAAATGATTAAACCTCTGAGTCACCATCAAATTTTCATTTTAAAGTGGATTAAAAATAGCTTCTATGTATTAATTTGCCATAAAGTTCAAAAGGTGTTCTGTTTAATTTTACCAAAGAGTATTAGCAAAGACCTTTGCTAATAGCCAACCTGGAGATGTATTACAATGAAACCTAGGTCGTGGTAAAGAAATTAAAGAAAGTACAAATAATACTACATCACGTAGGTTCATTTAATATTTAAAGATAATTTCTTTAATATTTAAAGACATTTTCTAATATTCGATATTTGACAGCATTTTATTTGATCTATGGTTGGGTATAAGGCAACATCAATGAATGGCAGCTCCAAATTTTGTATTTACCACTCCTACAATGCCGGCTTGTTGAGAAACACTGTCACGATTCATTGGGACATATTTCATATTCTAGGATATATTAGTTTACATCAAGCTGACACCAAAATGACTGGTTCCTTAATTATCTTATTTGTTGTCGATACTCAAATAAATTATTAAGTTTAAGTATATATCCCAAATCGTTCACGTTCAAAGTGCGTATACATTAGGGAAATCAACAGAGGATACAAGCGTGTCAGCTAGCTGTAGAAAATGAAAAAGGAATTGATTTTTTGGTTTTTGTTAAATTGTTATTCACATTTTAGTCGTCACATATTTATGTACATATTTTCAATTTACGGGAGAAAACCAATGACACTAACGTGTAACACGTACGTGTTAAAAAGAAAAGACCAATAGACTGTAACATTGATTGCAAGAGATTTCAATTATTAGTAGTCTTTTTGATTGTGCCGTATTTCACATATACGATGCAAAATATGAAGATTGGGCTTATATTAAAAATTTACATTTATATGAAATATGTATGATTGAGAAGTTTGATTTAGAAGGAACATGGAAATGTCAGACGGAAGTGGGCATAAACCAAAAACTCTTGTTTAATATCGATTGGTAATGGCTTAACACAGTTAAATAATGGTTATTACATATCGATATTCGACCCATGTTTCTAAGATATAACTCTTGTCATAATACCGTCTAAAGATTTTCAGAGTAAAGGTTTTTCATGTTAGAGCCTTGATTCTTCCAAGGTTCATAGTCATTTCTTCTTTGAATTTATATGGCCAAATTAAAAAGAAGTATTAATGATTGCTTAAAGTGATTACTGACCAAACAAATTATTATTGCAAACGAACCTAAGTATAAGACAAATTTTTTGAAAATAGTATTTCCGTAGATCAATTTTAATTAAAGGTTTTCACATTTCGTCATACAAGTCTTTGTTAAGAATTTATGCAATTTCTACTTGTTTGGGAATTGAACGCGACATAAAATGTATGATGGCATAAAAATGAAGAAGAACGAATAAACCCAGTATTTCTATGATGTTTATATTCTCTTTAAAGTTTTATTGAAATATGAATGACATCAATTTTTACAGGGGTTTGGTGTTTCCTTAAGCTTCACGGTATGAAAGATTTAATTGAGTCTGAAAGTATTTTTTCTGCTATTATCTCATTCTTTCGTCTCCTACATTTTCTTTTTTTTTATTGATGGTTGAATAACATCAACGTTGTTATTAGCTACTGCTGCCTCGATAAAACTGCATGTAAAGATAACTTTTTTATGCAAAGCCGTTCAGTTTAATTGACTCGATGGATGGTTATAATCTGGAATAAAACTGAGAAAATACTAATATTTGTCGTTATTAAATCGACGTAATTTTAATAATACAGAGTAAATAAAACTGTTTTTCAAAAATATGACAATCTGTTTTCATTTTAGTTGTTCTTTTCAATACAAATACGTTTATGTTCAATTACTCATTTAATCTAAGATTATACGTAACTTGGGCTAAAACTTGCGCTAATAATACTTTTGAATTAAAAACGATATCTATATCCACTCATTAGTTTTGGAGTTTTGTGGAACAGGCAGTTGTCCTGAAAACAAAAAATATTGATTTAATTTTTATCAAACATATCTAATAGGTAATATAAATAGAAACATTGTTATAATGCTTTGACTTATAGAGCTATCTTATATATTAGGTTTTTTTTTCGCGGGCTCGGTCTGATTTACTTTTAATCTATATTAAACAAATTGAACATGTCTCGCTTATAATACACGAACAATACATGCGTATTGTCAATTTCATTACTCCTATTTATTAGGGTGGATAAGTTAGAAAAAAAATAAACAAATATTTTATAAATACAAACAATTTTCCTCGCTCCTGAAATATGTCCTGCTTTTTTTGACACTTCTGTAACGGAGCAGACATTTTTCATGGAGCTGTGGAGGGGTCGGTTCGCTTTATAAATTACCTAAATTGCATATCAGCGCACCTCGCCCGCCATAATCATTCCAGTTCAGAAATCGGTTCCATCTAAGGTATGTGTGGAAAATAATGTAGGTCGATTTCACATACACAAAACATATCTAAAATAATAAACGGTGTCTAACATAATATAAAAAGTTTAGAACTTGAGGCATGGTTTTTAATGTAGTTTTTAAAAGAAGAGAAACGACGGATTCCCATTAGTTAAGGAGTTCCAGATCATCATCATATTTATATGGGACCACCTCTAAAGCACTCTTTTTCAAATAAATAAAGAATCATCGATATCGGTCCACTCAATAAAGAATTATCGCTGAACATACAAAAAAAAATTGAGAAGAATTTTTTGGAATCGATTAAAACCTGATTACTAATGCCTGTTCCAAATTTGGTTATGAAATAATGATGCGCACACGTGAAAATAGCTATTTGAGGCATAAAACTAATTGTTTTTAACGATTTAATTGTATGACAAATTAAAGGACCTATGAACTGGCAGACGTAAATGTATTTTCAATAGGAGATTGAAATATGTCTACGATGTTCATGTGTGTCGGATTTTATTGCGTCATTTTTAGTTGTTGTTATCTTTTTATTGGTTCTATTCAAATTTCCTACCAGTGAAGCACTTTTGGAGCTTTGTCACTTTGACCCCATTTGTATAACTTTAATATCTTTATGGACACTAAACATTTTGTATTATATAAGATTGATAATCTCTTTCTCGGCTAATTCAAATAATATCTTATTCGATAAACCTCTTGATATAAATAACTGAAAAGTATATTTTTTAAAAGTTTGTTCTGTGTAAATCATCAGTTGTTTCGAGTAATATTGGATGAATACTAAGTGTATCACACGATTAAAAATTGTTTTTGATCATTTATTCTAAAAAGAGTCAATTATCAATGGATAAATTAGAAAATAATTTCTTTTTTTTTAAATATTAATGACGACCAGAACAAAAGGAAATATATTTGATACTTTTTGTGTTTTAGAAATTTAATAATTTAGAAACATTGAAAAAATTATAATATTAATTAGGTGCTCTACCCTCATGTTAGTTACGGAAAAGATGAAAATGTAGGGAGATATTAAATTTCAGTCCACATTTGGGATACAGTATTAATTTTAATAATATCAAAATTTGAGGCACACCGCTAAAGTTTTAATTCAAATTAACTTAATTTTTTAAGTTTTATTAAATACTTCAAACTATTTGCGTCTTTTACATTTCAATTGATAGTAAATCTTAATTATTGCAAAATCTTAATATTAATATACTACAATTGTTCTCCAGCAATTTCGGACCGATTATAATTGGGACCAATTTTCAAAGGAATAAGATCTTAAATATAATTGTTAAAATTGCAAAACACAAATGTTTAATAAAGTTAAAATAACAATAGTATATAACGTAATAGAAAACAGAAATATAAATAAATATTCATGTTATAGTGCGTAAAAAAATTAACAAACATTTTTAAAACATATAATTATATCTTGATTACTTTTTAGTGCTATTTTGTAACATGGTTATCTTGTATTTGTTTGGTAAAGCTATATTTTTGAAAATTGAACTAAATTGGTTATTTTATAGAGAAGGGCGGAAAAAGAGATGCAGTTATAAAATATGATTTCTGTTAAGGAATCCTAAACACGATACGAATATCGAGCTACTAAATTCATCTGTTTTTATCAAAGAATGTAATGGGTGAAAATATCTCAATAACTTGATCTGCCACGTACCTCAAAGTTACACTTTACAACCAATTAAATTGTTTATTATGTTATTTAGTTTGCGAAATTATTTATATCTATTAACTAATATTATCGGTTGTGACCAATGTACCACTTCTAAGGTTCTCATGAAATCATAAGACAATTTCCACAGAGTATAGGAAATTAAATTCTGCATTAAACATGCTTTTACTTGCACCCGCCTAGTTACAGTGTGTCCGTAGGATAGCATAGTGTGTTCGTTAGAGTACAGCAGGTGTGTATTTTACAGACGGTAACTGCATTCTCTTGTCTTGTACAGCGGGCGCGGGACTTAATTACGATTCATAGCGGAATGCAATTAGGGCTTAACACAAATTTAATGAATGATTATGCAGTTAGATCATGTTATTAAAATTCGTGTTTATTAGCGCTGTCAAGAATTTAATGTTAATTCTCGACAGCGCTGTATATCGTATGCGAGTAAAAGTGAAGCTTTATATTTTATTATCAAACAATTTCTCTATCAAAGAACAATAAAATTATGATATTCGAAACTCAAAAATACGAAGTTATTATTTTCTCCCTCACATGTCTTGGTCTTGTGTATGATTATGTTTCATCTGCTTTTCGTTTATATGAGAAAAGTAGTTTGTATGTGAATTTCCCTTGTAATTGAGATATACAAGTCCCATAAAGATGCGATGCCAACTATATAAATCGCAAAGGAATGATGAATAAAAATGGATACACTTGCGAATGGAATGGATTTACAATAAATAATATTTAACTAGTGGCAAAATATAAATGTCACATAAATATAAAAAAATGAATATTTTGATGAAATCTAATTAAAATTTGACCACCTTGCTAATAAACCTATAATGACAAAGTTATAACCTAGTAGTCACTTTAAATCGAAGAACAGATAATTTTGTTTTCAATAAACACAATTTAAGATCATTTTGGCTTGTCTATATTAAGTGTAATTACCATATGCTGAGCCATTGCTCCCTATAGTTTAAAGTGTGGTTAAAGTCAAAAATTTTGTGGAAGTTTGACGTTTAACATTTCCTAACGTAATACACGTTAGGAAGTCATTTTTAAAGAATTTTATTTTATTTTTGATTTTTTCAGATAGATGATATTTTGTTGGATAAGATAGAACGAATTTATCCTATGCGAAGAGTGAAGCTTTATACATTTAGAGAAAAATCATTGGAAACGTTACGAATTAAAATCTTCATCGAGGAAAGACGACAACTTTAAGTGAAAATACAGATTTCCGAAAAGGAACTTTTTAAAGCATTTTAAGTTTAAATGATGGAAATATTGCTTGCTATGTCAGAGGTGGTAGTATTCTAGCGCGCCTTAAGTTATTAACTGCATTTCGAACGTGACTTCAATGCGGTCGTGTTTACATTGTCTTCAATTTTGGAATATTTTAAGACATGTTCATCACTTTATTAAAAAGAAGTAAAGGATGGGAAAATCTAAAAAGTAACATAAATTTAAATTTTCAACTAACAAATAATATTTACCTCCTAACTTTTATAATAATTCATCTTTAAAAAACATCACGAACTGTATGTACCTTTACGTTAATATTTGCAGATTCAAGGTGACTGGTTAATTTGCACTATATAAGTTATTTAATAATTTTGATAGGGCACAAGAGAGTTGATAATGCTTTTGAAAGGAGTAGAGGTGAATTGGTCAAAATGTCTCTTGAGACTTTGCAACAAAATAAAAAATTCAGAGTTTTTATGAAATTTGGACCCATGATTGGCCAAATAGGCTGTTTAATAACGTCGACAATATCCCACAATTCGTGGTAATACGGAGTTTTTAACGTAAATAAACGTATTTCATTCCATTTTTGAAAGAAAAATGGAAAGAAATACGCTTTTTTAAAAACATAATGAAGTCACAATATTTGTTTACACCCTGTTGTTGATTGAAAGTCAGATGACGTCACAATTTTGTGGACAGACCGAATGCAGCCACCGTCTTTTATTTATGACCCTTTTTATTTTTTTAAAATTTGTTTCGTTTTGCATTTAGAACAATTTTTTTATAATATCAATTTATTACGTATTCTGTATTATATAAAGAGAAATATATTACAATTGACATATTCAACTAAAATAATTTTCGGTCGTAACTAATGTATTAAAAAAAATTATTTAATACCTATGCATTGTATTTAAAATACAATTAAAATTAAAAAATAAAAATATTATTATTTAATTTAACATTTTAACGTTGAAACTTTTGTAATTAATTAAATTAATCAAAATATTATATTATTATATGATTTCAAATATAACTAATAAAATCAACTGCAAAAATATATACCTCAATATATAAAAATTAGTAAGTAAAAATAATTTGTTATAGTTATTTAATATTTAACTAACTTAACACACCACACGACGCACGCAAACATATTAATGTACATATCTTTATCTTTGATTTTATAGCGTTCGTCCTCTCCAGAGAGAACCTTTGCCAATGTCTTAATGTACATATCTATACTATAATATTATTCGAAACGCAAATCATAGACTTTATTTTTACTGAATGTTGTTTACCATATGAACAAGATGTAATTGTTGGAATTGACAGGTTAAGTAAATATTCAAGTATGGATAATTAAAATTACTTATATTCCCATAATAAATACTTAATAGATTATAAGAATATTTCAAATTGTGTGATAAGTGCTTAATGATAAAGGGAAAAGTGAATGAATTGGCAAAAAAGGTTAAAACATATTCCCTTGCAACAAAATCATCAGATATGAAATTATTTAAATTGATTATTTTTTTAATAAATAATCGTCAAAGTCCTTTTTCTCAGAAACCGTTTATCGTAGAAAACTGATTAATTTTTTTATTATACTGTTATGGGCGTATAATAGATTACATTAAAATATCTATACTATATGTTGAAAGCAAATGAAATTAAACGGTTATTTGATAAATATATATATATATATATATATATATATATATATATATATATATATATATATATATACATATATACGTTATATATATAGACGTTTTGGGCAGTCATCCGTATATTCTAAGACCCACAACTAAATGCACCGTTAACAATAATAACACCAACACTGTAAAGAACCGAAATCTTGCATCAGACATGGCCTCATCTCATATTCGTTTAATTATAGCATGAAGGTATGAGAAAATATTACATTTATTAGAGTACATAAAGTATACCTTTTGCAGCCGCAGGGAAATGAACCGGCACTTGCACTGTGTTTTCCCGAACAGCAGACGCAAGACATAATTACAATCCATGGTGAAATGCAATTAGATCTCAATATAAATAAGGTTAGTGAATGAATATAACGTTATACTGGGTTATTAAGTTAAGTATTTAATAAGGTCGTCAAGAATTTCATGAAAATATTTATGTGCCGAATGTATTTACAATAAATTACACCTTGACGTAAGGAAGTTACTTTACTTACTTTACTTTTACTTTACGTTAGACACGTTAATGTTAGCCAAAAATAAAGAATTTTTGAAGATTGTGAATTTAAAATATCTTAAAAAAATATGGTATTTAGTCACAACTAGATATTTGTCAGTTAAGAATTTTGATCTTTAATATCCGTTATTAATAAAGACATCAAATAAGCCACATTCAGGGAATATATGCTGCTTAGAGAATGTAATCTGGTGTCATCTGGTGTCATACATCATGCAACGAGGCAGATAATCATCTCAATTGAATTTTTAGGAACGATTTTTCGGATAATTTGAAACCATTTTGAAATCCATAGTAACATTTCAAAGAGAGTGCGTGTTCGTGTTTTGCTTATTTTTATGTAAGAACTAAACTCAGGAAACTACATTATTTCATATAAACATAGGCTAATATTTTTTGAAAATTCATAGGTTGCGTCGGCTGAAGGGCACAAATGTAAAATGACATATCATACATATTCTGGGCGAATGAAAACGCCGAAAGGTACTAATGTTGATATTTATTTCGGTATAATTTAAGAAAGGTACTTCACAAAGGGAGAAAATAGCAAATATCTTTGGGTTTTTCACATGTATTTGTCGTCAAGAGTAGGCGAGAATCTGTTCAATAAGGACCGAATGTTTATTTATGTCGGTTTAGGGGTAAGGTTTTTCGATTTGTTTTTTTTAACTCGGCTGGTGATATAAGCTAAGACGCTAAGCGGTGTCTTTTGCCTTGTGTATGATTATCCGTTTACCTTCTTTAGATAGAAGGGATACAAGCGGTTTGTCAAAATTTTCTGGAATGGATGAATTGATGTGTGAGCATCGGTCTTAATTTCTATCAATTATAATAAATTATATGCAACTAAAATAGACGCTAAGTATGGATTGAACGAAATTAAGAAAATTCTATTCAAATAGTTTAGAGTAAATTAAAAGCAAACAATTAATACCACGAAAGATAAAGGTTACAAGAATGGGATGAAATTTATATTTTTACCACATCTCCATAAATTTCACTAAAGTATAAATTTGGTCACATATTTTACTAAATAAAATCATTCATTTTATTATTTTGTTCATTGTATATAAAGATTGTTTGTGTGAAACGTTTTGTCATTTCACCTGGACAGTTTATTAGGACGATGAATGAAAGTTTAATTTATAACAATAATTTTTGCAGATGGTCTTTATATGAAGAAAGATGGAATGAAATAAATTTTTTTGTCAGTTTGCAATGTTTTATTTTCGTTTCTGGCTTGACTGACATTGGCATGTTATTCTTGAAAAGAAAGTTACTTCCCGATTTGTATTTAAATGGATCACCTATTATGATGATGACGAATTCCTTCTTTATAAGTCTATTAGTAGTTGTAGTCATTTCATTGGTAGTAAAATTAAGAAAATATATTAAATGAAGAAAACGATTATAGGACATTATAGTGTCATTATAAGATATAGCCGGTTGTTAGATTTAAACAACTCTTAAAAAAATTGAAAAAATTGAGTTTAAAAACTGTCAGAGTAAGTGTAAAAACCCAAGGTAAAAACCTAAAGAATTGTGGAACGGTCTTTGTTCCAGAAATATATAAGTTGAGCCTGCTATACCAGTAAAAGCTTTCCATTGTCCAGTAGAGGTCCTGTCGATTCTTGTCTTCTTATAGACTTGTATTCGAAGGTAAAAGATTTTGATTGCGCTATTTGTCTTACGGCTTCGTTATCAATAGCCCTTTTAGCCTGTTATATCTCTCTTACCTGTATTGTTATGCCATTAGCACTAGCAGGGTCAATCGAGGTGTTGCTTGTAGTCATGTGTTCACTAACATAGTCAATGTCATTATTGTCAATGACCATGTCATCGTCACTATCAATCATTTGCCACTGTTATAAAGTGTCTCCAAAATACCGTTCTCGTAACCCGGGAAAAGTAAAATATCTATTTTTTGTAAAGACAGAATACGCTTTTCAGCTGGGGTAATCTTATTAACTCTTATTAATTCTTGGGGTAAATTTGTTATTTACCAATCAAAGATTTCTACCTCAGCAGCCGACTCTTATCCTATTTGACAGTAAAATTTAAAAGTTATCATTTCCACATGGAAATGATGCATGATGCACTATTTTCTAGTCGACAATTGACTTAAGTAACGCCCATTGAGCAAAGTGAATTTGGTACGGTGTCGGCTTCTAGCGTACCAGTATTAAAGCTGTCCAAGTCGTCACCTGCGTCTCCAGCACCTAACCTTATTTGTAATTAATTATTAGCCTTCTTTTCTTTTTACCTAAAATATAAAATCTGTAAGCCACAACATTTACAAAATTCAATTTCAATGTCATCCTCGGGTACAGATGTGCGAGGGGCCAGGCTGCGGTCCTGTGAAAGGACCAGTCCACAGCTCTGCGAAGGACCAGGTCCTTTGCAGGTGAAGGACCTAACCCTTCAAAGAGCCGTGAAGCAATGAAGCCGCAATCATCAGCGATAAAGACGCAGTCATCACGTTCTGAAACAGTATCCTAGAACAAGCGTAACATTGATATGAATTATGCTGATTATAGTTATTTCGATTACAATAAATTTTTACAGTATTGTAAAAAATTACATTCAATCTTATTACTCAGAGTATGTGTCATTTATGGTGTGGCGCGTCTTTTCGTTGCGCTGTTCGCATTTTTGCTTTTTCCTCACTGAGGTCGACATTTCGGCTTATCGTCGCTGAGTGATCTGCTGTCCGACCCTTATTTCACTCAGCAGATCACTGAAAAAGAAGAGCTTTAATACGGCATATTTTCAACACCAGTTTTTTTAATTGTGCTATTAGCATTTACATATATGGTTTTATATTTTTGGATTAGAAATCTGGTATCTAAAATTAAGAAAAAATTAGAAACCTGTAATTAGACAGTGCAATATCAGGTGAATAGATAAGCTGTTGTATTTTTTATCACTATCATGGAGAAAATGAACTTGGTCCTACGGGGTAATTAGTTCGTTAACTATTCGACCTTAATGCTTCAACACACAGTCATTCTCTTCATTTTCTATAGAATTTTCCACAAACGACTCTTAACTGCAAATACATATTCTGCCCGGAGTCCAGCAGTAACTTTCAGATGTTCAATTCAAGTTTGAGTCGAAACTCTTGTTGAAACTCTTGTTTGTTGAGCGAAAGCCATATTTTAATATTAATGACTATTGAAAAACCATAGAGGAGATCGTACTTGTAGTCAATTTAAATCTATTTTCTTTTATGCAATGCAATTGCCTTCAATTAGTGGTAACTGTAATTAACCAAACGCACTTTCTGTCTATTTGTATTCGTGTATATAACAAATGATTGCGGAACTTTCTCCTACTTTTCAGGAAAAATCCAATCTCGTTGGTTAAAACTAGTTGGTCTATCAATATATTTCAAAATTATAACATTATTTTCTTCATTTGTTTCCGAGTTGTTTTACCTATTGATGTTGATTCGAAATGTCTTCAGACGGTTATAAACGCTATAAAAAGAAACTTATGAACCACTTTATTAAGCATACAGAAATGTAAATTGTGAGAAAGTGTTTTTGCTTGAACTTTACTTGTTTAATTTTAATCTTTAATCAAAATGATATCGCATATATTAGACAGGTTTTTGTGTAAACTTAGTACCCATAAGAGTACATAACGAGTATTTGTATCGGACAGCAAACAAATAAAACACACTTTTTAAATTTTTTTTTGGAAAAAAATCGTGAACAAACTACATCAAACACAAAAAATGTCAACTTAGCATCCGGCAGATAATTAGCGTGAAACATTACACGATTTTATTGACATGCATGAGCGTGTATGTATTTGGCTTCGGGATAAATTTGCCGTTCATATCAAATGTTATAATTTAAACGGAATAAATATTGCAGATTTCGGCCTCACATTCGATCGATGTCAAAAAAAATTTGGCAAAGATTGATGGGGGAGGAAGTAGGGCTCTCGCTATTTTGGATCAAATATTTATGTTTTAATTATAGCCCCATTATAAATATTTTATATGGCAAAGTGGGCGCTCAGCCAATAGAATTAGCAAGGATCGGGGATCATTTTTGAATAATTCGAGGTTGTTTATGTTCTAACACGCGTGCAGAGGGGTGACCGGTTTTGATCTAAAAATATGTTTCGATTCGTATAGGATTTTGTGAAGAATAGTTGACAATATATATTCAGTTAATGTTAAGAATGTCATGATATTTGATTTTTCGTATAGTAAAATTTATTGTCACGCCACTGTTATTATGCTATTTATTAACAAATGATTAATTTAATTGTTTTTTATTTATTACATAAATAATAAAAAATTAGCTGCATTGTGTCTCTTCTCGTGCGGAAATTATGGGTTTCGGTTTTTATTGTATGGTGTTTTATTTATTTATTGATATTGATGTGTGAATATATTACAGTAAATATTTTCATATTTTTCATGTGTTAACTTTGCCGCCCACCGCGCTGAAAATACGATATATATTGTATGTTTTGTATTATTATCCATAACTTCTCGTTTTCAGTAAAAAAGAATTAATAAAAATATATTGATTACAACAGTTAGATTTGTTTGCCAAGCTATATAGAAGCTATAACTCTTTTGTATATAATTTAAATATTGTGCAAGCGTATGGGCATGATAAGTCAAAATAAGCCGCAATCTGCAGATATTTTATTACTTTACCTAACGAATATTGCTGTAGCTTGATAACAGTTTAAAATATAATAGTGTTATATTCACTAAACTATTCAAAATAAATCAGTTATTAAAAAAGAGTTCTAAACAGCAGATAAATTCATACAACAATTCTTGATTTATAAGGGACCAGCTAGATAAACGTTGCGTTGGAAAAATATAATACACAAACGCCGTTAAACGCGGAACCATAAAATGCAACTAACAATAAACAAAAATGAAATTTTAGACTGAAATATTAATATGTAACATTACTTAGATACTTTTTCGTTGACTGTATCACTTTCAGTATTCTTGAGAGGAAACAATCTACTAGTTTCAAAACGGGTAATAACCAATTTAAGTGCTCTGAGATAGCCATGTTTTTCCCTGTCTTAATGGAGTTGGAACTCATATCCGCTTGATGACAATTCGAATATTTATATTTCTAGTTTAAAGTGACTGCTAGTTTAACAAGTTATATGCGAGTTGAACTCGCGCGATAATTTTCCATAGCAAACCGAAATTATTTGAACGTACGTGCTGCTAATAATTTGCGGTAAATATAATCTCGAACATATATCTGCCAGAATTTTTCACATGGTTTGTAAATATTGATTAATAAGGGTAATGGAAGAGGAGGGAGGGATTGTTATTACACATTTAGCTTTCCCAAGTTATCAGTTTTAATTTGATAGGCAAACGTTACAATCTGTAAACTTTTCTTCGTCAGGTTACAATCCACAGAGAGGGGTAATTCGATAAATAATTGTTGACATTTTACTTTTACCTTCGGCCCTCGACCCTTACCTCGATATTGAAAATTAAGATTCGTGTACTGTACCCTTATGTTTGATTCATTACCAAGTATATCCATGTCAAAACTGAGTGGCGGCCTCTTCTGATACACTCATGTATTACAATAGATGAGATGGTATTAGATCGATTACTCGACACTGATTAGGTGAAGACGCACTTGTCTTCTATTCTTGTTAGTTTACTCCCTCTTATAGAGATCATCGCCATCCTTATTTAAAATAAGCGACAGTAAACACCCGCTCATGAAGTCGTATTGGTAGTAATAGTTTAGTCACTATTTCAGAGATGGCGTTGTACTCTATTTATGGATAATGTTCGTTGGTAAATGTAATTGGTTTGAGAATATAGGGTATAATTTCTTATTTGTATATTAATAACTTTTTTCTATTTCACAAGTAAAGTTTAATATTTCTTGTTTTGATTTTTAACATTGTTCAAGTTTTAAACTTTTGCACTTGTCTTCTAATAGCGTCGTTTTGGCAATAGTTTACTCACTGTACCAGAGATAGCGTAATCATTATTAAGTCGCGTTGATAGTAGTTTATTCACTGTTCGAGAGATGACAGAGTGCCTCATCTATGAAATTTGAATGGCAAGTACAATTGATTTGCAAAGGATTCTAGGTTATAATTTGTTACTAGTTTATTTACCCTAGATAACGTTTGTTATTATTTTCATCGCGGACTTTTCATGAGTCGATTCGACTAATATGGGTTATTATCCTTTTAAAATATGATTGAAATAGTTATATTTGACATATATTCACGTTCATATGTAACAATATTATGAATTGAGAGGAAAATAAATTACAAAAAAACATTATTATTGTTATTATTTTAAGTTAAATAATAAAAATTAAACCCATTTCAATTTCACCAAGATCTCAGTGTATAATCCCAAAAATCATTAAAAAAGAACGAAAAAAATCACTAAAATTACATATTATATTCTTTTATATGGTAGCTTATAAAATTTCTTGCTACAAAAATAAAAAAAAACAAGTTACAGTTTCTTTAAAAAAATAATACATATTTCAACTTTATGCTTACCGCATATATTTTTGAGGCGTTTTTCGCATCGTAACTTTGTTACACGATGTTTTCTATGGAAGCGATAGACACAAATCTTTTGTCTTTTTGGATGATGCATCTTTCGTTACCAGTTCTGTAACATATTTAGAATCTTCAGCTTCATCTTTTTCCGGATTATCTCTTAACATTCTTTTCCAGGTTGTTATAGCCAGACGTTTATCCAAAAAAGGAGAAACTAACTGCGTATCCAATTCTTACCAACATTTTTTCTGATCAGTGGCTTTTTTTTGACATTACATTATTATATAATTTATATAACTTCAAAATACACCGTGAATAAATTAGATAATTTCAAAATACACCGTGGAATTTAGGTCTTTTGACGTGACATGAAAGCAGTATTTATTGCTACATTTCTATTTGCCTTAGTTCGTTGAGTAAACCAAACATACTTATTTCTAACGCGGACAACTCTTTGAATTAATAGAATCATATTCATGCTTCCCAGTTCTTAAAAGCTGTTTTGCTGCAATGTAGAAATAATAGAAACACTCCAGTGTTGGTTGAATAATGAGAAGAGGATTCACCTGATTTTTCTAAAGGCGTGTCTTCGTCCGATTTAAGAATTAAAAAGATCCTTGAAAAAATGCATTTTTCCGAAATAAAATAAAAGAAGCAAAGGAGAAACAGTGAGTTTTGGCTTAAATTCGTCAATTCTCTTCAGGCTTAACAAAGAGATAAAACTCAGAACGTTTAGTGAAAACGAAACAAAAAAGAAAAACAATAACATCGCTTTATTTACGTTTAAGTAAACATTTGTTTAGTTTCAAGGTTACTTGAATTTGTGAAGGGACCAAACGGACAAAGAATTGAATGTCTAAAAAAAAATTAATAATAAAATGTAATATATAATAAAATACATAATCTTTATCAAAGTTATTTGTTTTGTAACGCAACCATAAAAAACATCTTCATGGCGGATGCTCCCGGTAAGTGTCAGCAACATCGTAGGGCTCGTTTGTCACGTATTATTTAGCGGTAAATAGTCATCATTAATAATCTCTAACCGTTGATTCGTCTAATTGATCTATCGAGACCTTAACGGCTTACGTTCTCTTGTTCGCAGACGTTATTTCCAAAATATCGAGATTGTAAATACAAGAGGAGCATAACGAGCTGTGTTGCCATCCCTTTTCAGTCCGTTTCACGTGTAGTGGATGGTGGAGAAACGTGACGAAATGACCCATCCTGATTAAGATGATTTCCTTTTCTGTTATATAATCTCTTCAAATATTGAGAGTTCAGTCAGTTGGTCGCGCAAAAGTTTGTAGGGAGTGAGACAACGACGTGTCGCATGCGCGGTGTTGTGGGAGGGCTAGTCAGCTAGTATATATTTCGCATGGACATACGTGTGAATTTCGTTGCGAGTGGACGTTCCTGAGATTTCTTTTCATTTCAAAATTGTGGATGTTAATATAAATGATAGAAAATATTGTAATGACTTCGGCTCTTACTTTAGTTTTGGTTTTGTTAATTTGAGAATTTGATTAGGTATCTATGGTCAATGGTAAATGTAGCTCTTTCAAAGAACACCATTTTCAAGTTCTGATTGGAATGTTCCAATCGCGTTATAAATAGATAATTATCGAATATAGTTTTATAATAGATTTTTATTCTGCAATTTTTTCTCACAGTTTAATATTCTCATTCAATAATGTTTTTAATTTTTTTAATTAAGATTTGTCATTTGTCTTCCTAAAGAATTAGAACATACCAATAAATAAACATACCAAAATATAAACGAGTTTTTCCCATTTGCCGTCAGCATTTCCCCCGTTCCAGTCAGCGATTTTTTTTATTCCGTGTGTTTTGCCCTGGAGATAATATTTACCTGTAACATATAAATTAAATTAAATTATTATATTAAATAAAGATAAATATTTAATAAGCACATTTTTACACGTAGTTTAAATGTAGCTCAAAAGAAGAGATATTTTAACAATCGAATCGTAAACTGAAAAATATGCTGTAGAATGCTATTAGAGCAAGCATGTTATTAGAGCAATATTTACGAAATCACCTTTATCATCAAATTGCTGAATTCTCTCGGGAGCAAAGTGAATAGATGTTTGAAAAGTAGGAAATGAAAATGAACTGAATTACGGTGGATCATCGCCAATGAATTCACCTTCGTGTTCTTTTATCGAATTGGGAATATTGCATTCTCGCTGTCAAAATCTATGGGTCCACAATAATAAGTCGATAAGAATTTAAGTTAACTATTGAATGGAACAAGTGTTCTTTGACTTTATTTACTGTTTTTCCTTATTTCATTGACAAATAACTTGTACTGAAAACTTGTATGGGAAGTTTTATTATTTATTTTTTAGTTTTATTATTTTTTTTGGGAAGTTTTATTATTTATTTATTTTTATTTTTTATTAGTTTTATCAATATTTTAATAATACACTTAGTATTATTAAAATATTTCCGATACAAAATACGTTTTTGCAATGTATCACATGTTAAAAATTTTCAAGTTAAATCGCATTCGTATGTGATTAAATATGTAATATATAAATAAATGTAGAAACTGATAAATATTAATCTTTAAAAAATGTATAAAACGAAAAAAATGAAAGAAATAAGCGGAGTTATTAAAATTTTAAAGTAAAAAATTATATTTGTAGACCTATAAAAAATATACCGGGCAATTTATTTATTTGGTAAAAAACGACATTTGTAGTTAAATGGAAATATTATATTCGTCGGGTGCACGACGATAATGACACCCAGCTTTCGCAAATTTGCAGACTCCGTCAACTTTATGCGTTATGAAAAATATAATTTTTAACCAAAAATATTTAAAAAATAAAGAATTTGACTATTTCTTAACTACTATCGTAACTAAATATTCCTCTTTTTCCATATTTAAATATAAAAGCAGCGTTTTCCCCGTTCCGTTGAAAAAAATAAGTATAATTTAATTGAACGTGCATTTGCTTTTAGTAAAATTATTTTGGTTTAAAAACAACTTATTTAACAAAAGTAATTTGCGTTAATAAAATAGATCCAAAACTTGCTTTTACTCCTGTCGAATCCCAAATTTCAAACGTCTCCTTAGAACTTAGTTCAGTTATTGCACTTTTTTATATATTGTTATTTTTTTTCGTTTAATTTATTTATTAATTTGTATTAATATTTCCATTTTTAGTATTTAGTATCAAATAAATAGTAATTAAGTGAAAAAATATAATGAATAATTCATCTTAAATACACAGTTTTTACTTAGAGGAAATATTATATTTTATGATTTTTTTATTAAGCAATGACTCATCAGTGTTCGTAACTACCAAAAAAATAACTGTACTTAGAGTACTAAATGTAACTTTCTTTCAAAATAATTAAAATGAATTAAGTATGTATCCATTTATTCATTCTGTGTTATTACCAACTACCCGCTAGAAACATAAAATATACAAATAGCATTTTTGTAAAGTTTTTAAACTTCACTAGTCAACAAATACGGTGATACATATTATTTGTTTGGTTTTTTTAATATTATTTTATTCCCGAATGAGAATACTTATTTCACAGAATAACCAATTTTGTCGCAGTACAGCCGCGACTTGACCTTACCTGCCACGGTCAAAAATTCACTTAGGATGCTTTTACTTTTTCCTCTTTTTATGATCAATTTAACATTTTTAGAGTATATTTGCAAGAGTTTAGTTTCAAAATATAAAGTAAATAATTAGGTTCCGTAATTAATTTTTAACCAAAAAGGTAACAAACGTATTTCATTATTAAGGAAAATAGTATTTTTGTAGTTTTATGAAAATACATTTCAAATATTCAGAACTATATGGACCAAGTTAAGCGATTGGATGCAAACTGTGGAGAAAATACGGTTTCGATAAATCTACCTCTAAAATTCTTGACGTGAGAGAATTCGATACATACTTTCATCTCTTCGACTCTCATCGATATAACGAATTTTTAAACAAAAACGAAACAAAAATATTTGGCAATTAGGGAAAATGGTATTTCTATAGATTTATGAATACACAAATCAAATGTTGAGAAGTTTATGGACCGAGTCAGGTGATTCGATGCAAACCGTGGTGAAAATACGGTTTTGATAAATCCGCCTCTAAAATCTTTAACGTAAGAATTGAATACACACTTTTATCTCCACAACTTGCATTGCTATTCCAGCTTTGCATTGTAAATGATGAATTTCCATATTTCATACGTAGTTAGTTTTACAATGTTCGTTAGCTTTGTATATTGCGTGTAAAAATTCCATTGAGCAAAGAAAGGAAATGGTGTAAATTATCTCGTCGTGTATGCATTTGCGTATATCATCCATTTTACTTTAATTAAGTTTCGAAATATTTTATATTTCTCAAGTTTAGCGATGAGATAGAATGTCTCCATTAATTTTTAGGATTTATAACATTATGAAATACTATATATATATATATATATATATATATATATAAAAGTTTTATAGTACAACACTTTCATATTTTTCAATTGCTATATTAAGTTAATGTATTTTTATTTGGATTACAATGTAATGGTTAATTTAAGCGATGTATCTTAATTAAATATCAAGCTCTTGATTAACATCAATATTCTAAAACTTAAGAATTATTCGTCATAGTGTCCGGTGTAAATAATTTCAGAAAAATGTGTTCAGGCTATATATTATATATGAAAACTATTCAGGCTATATATTATATATTGAGTGTGTGTTTCAACAAATCGATTGAAATTAAGTTGCGCTAAATACTATGCGTTTAATTTTGATGGTTTGATCATTTTTTAATTGGACTACAAATAAAAAATAAGGTATTCTCCTCTAAAATTAGAAATGAAATAATCGAATAAAATTAAGTCGAATAAAATTTAAAAAAATATATAAATTTGATATGCGCTGATTGGCAAAAATACACTTGAAAGCAAAATTAGAAAATCAAAATAGTTAATCAGTTACAGTCTTGAAAAGTAATCAGTTAGAGTAATAACCCGCTATTTGTGGAATAAACAGCGAATAACAGATTTTGGTCTCATAGTTTGCCATTTTAGAAATTTTATTTCCGAAACGTCTCTTATATAGTATAGTGTAACCATAAAGTGTGAGAACATGCGTGTGCATGTAGTGTGTCCATACGCGCACACACATGATCACACAAGACCGTACGTGCACGCACCCGCATTCATACACACATTCCCTTGAAAGAAGTAGAAGAAGGCTATTTTAAATTACAATGCACTGTTCCTTTTTCTTAAAGTAAAAAAGCCATTGAAGGATTAATCGTCAACATGATAAGCCGCCAAGAATTAGGAAGGGGTGTTGATTTATTTGAATACCAAAATACCATAAGACGAAATAATATAACACATTTCATGTATATGGCTCTTATTTGAAACTTCACTGAACTTACAGTTTTTACTGAACGAGTTCTCCCTAATCACGTCTTTTGTTATTTGTGATAATTTTATGGATTAAAAATCCGCGCGAATAGCGAGATGTTACTGTATTTTTTAATTCCATTACGAAGGGTGAATTTATTCACGCATTCTTAACTTTTTGCACGTTTCGTGTTTTTAAAAATTGAATATTCTTTATACAAATTGATTAAATTTTATATTTTTCCTTAACGATTACTTTAATGATTCAGCACTTTCGCTCTTCTGTAGAGTAGCGTCAAAACTATGGATTTATTTAAATGACTAGAAAGAGAAACGATCAACAGATGGAACTAAGAACATATATTTGTGAATGCTTTAACAGAAGAGAAAAGAATCTATTGAAAACACTTATCAAGTAGTTCTAATAAATATCACGCTTCATAAATATTTTATTTAAATTAACACGTTTAGAGTAAGCAAATGCAGAATTTCAAATATTACGTACACTATTAATTAATTAATTCTTGTTAATTGGACATCATTATGTAAACAATGTGATATTACTTTTGTTTTTTTGCACTATTATTTTGTTGGTTTAATCTTAATAAATTCCATTCGTATATTTAAAATGATGAAAAAATATTTGGTTTCAAAATTTATTTCACACCGATAAAATTTTTCTCCTTCTCATTGTGATTTATAATTGCTGTGTTTCAATTTTATGTTTTATAATGAAGCTCGCGCACGCATGTGTGTGGGTGTGCGTGGATGTGTTGTATATATACATATATATATATATATATATATATATATATATATATATATATATATATATATATATAGATATATACGATTTTACTGTAGACTACAAAATAGAGACTAAAACGTATTCTCAACGACCCGCTTTAAAGTGATGTAATTGGTTTGTGTGTCACTTGTGTAGAATTCAGTTACTGTATCATCGAATTATGCTGTTCTTCGATATATACCTATTAAGAATTTCAAATAAGTGGTTACAACTAATTTCATTTATGATTTAAACAAATACTACACCAAATAAAACCATACTTGTTTAAGAGAATAATAAAATATATTATTTCACTATACATTGGACTGTTTTGTTTCCTTGCGCTTATCTATTTAATTAAATTAGCGCGATATGTTGGATATATCCAATAATAACGTTATATTGTATTAATACCGCATATATGACTTGACTTCAGCTTCGATACTTTCCCAAAAAGCAAATCGGTTCTTCTCAGGGTAACGTCGACTTATTAGTTGATTGCCTATATACAAATAATTCTCTTCTTCAACAGTGAACGGTAGCCATCGAACTCCTAACGCGTCTGTCGGTGTGGGATTTCTGTAAAATAAAATGATACATTTACTTAATGTGTACAATTCTAGTAACTAAATTTGTATACAGAAAAAAACATTAAAGTATTTTGTACTGACACTTTTATCCGCCGAGATCGAGCAATATATGAATTTGTCATCAGCATTGCCAAGTGAGCTCAACTACAGACATGTTATACAAAGTAAAGATTTTTACAAGATATATATTTTTATAGAGATTTCAATTCAATATATTATTTTATAGTTGATAATACTTTTTGATAATCAACTCTAGCTACAATACATCATAAATAACATTTCAAAAATATAGTATTCATTTCGATTCTGATGTATTCTTTCGATTTTTAACGACATAAGAAGGTAGGTAATAAGTAACAAAATCGGCAGTACTAGGATAAAATTTACATACCCGGTGCGACCAAAATTCGTCCAAAGTGTGGTACAGTTATTAATAAGCCAAAAAGTATCGCTTGAAGTATCGAATGGCTCATTAAAAATGGTTTGAAACAAATAAAGTAATTCAGTGCCGTGAGGAACGCCCGTCTTAACCTTTGGGACGCCGAAGGTGTCTTCAATGACATTGCGTTCTGATCTCATATCAAATATAAAGAAGAACACTTTCGTTGCAAATCTTGAGGCGATTATTTTCGAGAGTTTATAAGTGTCGTAAGATATAAAGAGATCTGTGTTAAGGTCTATAAAACTCTCTACCGTCATACCATTTTTACCAAAATAAAATTCTTTTACTTTGGATCCTAGATGGTAAGACATTTTAAGGGGAATATCCCATGCTAACTTTTTAGGCACATTCAATTCATTAAATTTAATATAATCTTCAGTCGTTTTATCCAAATCACGCAATAATGCAGCACCATCTGCAGTTACGAATCCAGCCATTATCGGTACAGTTATGGCATCGGGTTTTTTTAATATTTCTAACGGATGTGCACCCAGAAATGTATTTTCTGTTGCTACTTTTTCGACTATTGGCATGTACGGGTGCTGCAAAACATTATTAACAATGGAAACTTTATACCAGCGATATCACACACAGGAAGATTTTGAAGGAACTCCAATAGTTCATAAGGATTGTTGGTATCATTTCCCAATGCCTTGCCTAATAAAAAGGCTTGTCTCACATTATCTATAGTAAATGATAAATCGCTTGTCATTACACTGCTTTGGATAATAGCTCTGTGGAAAAGACCTTTTGACATTGGGGAAATACAATGTAAGCTAACTGCATGGCTGCCTGCACTTTGTCCAAAGATCGTAACAGTATCTGGATCTCCATTAAATTTGGCAATATTGTCCCGAACCCATTTCAAACATAGTACTTGGTCCTTCATAGCAGCGTTACCTGGAACTTCTGGTATGTTTAAGCAGAGAAATCCTAAAACTGACATTCGATAATTAAAAGTTACTACTACAACATCGTGATACATAAGAGGTTCCGGTTCGTAGATGTCACTAGTTCCAAAAAGGTATCCACCTCCCTGTATAAATACCATAACGGGTAGCAACCGCTTGTCTCATTCATTTTTTGAAAAATTTGGTGTGAAAATGTTTACAAATAGACAATCTTCATCGCCTATTACTATTCTTGTTTCTATTCCACTTTGAATGCAAGCTGATCCATATTTTTGTGCTGTCCGAACACCTTCCCATGGTAGAGTAGGCTTTGGAGCCTAAAATAGATAAAAATAAGTACAATTGAAAAATAAATATAATACGAATTAAAATCAGAATGAAATTTTCTAATGTGACTTTAAATTTATGTAATTTGAAGTAACAGTGTCTTGTTTAGTCCCTTTACGAGGAAAATTCAAGAAGTGCAACAAGAAATTTATAATAATTAGTAAACGAAATTATTAGTAAATATTAAAACGCACTATTTCCTTCTTGATGTGATAATTTTATGCTTTTATCTTATAGCAGTTAATATATAAATATTACTATTTATAACTTCATACATATATTTATGTATATATATATATATATATATATATATATATATATATATTATATATATATATTACGTACATATATATTTCAACGCAGTCAAAAAAGCTAGTTGAAGAATAAAAAAAAATTCGCAATATTTTTTTTGGATAACTATTTTAATTGTTTCTGATGCAGATTTTTGTGTCTTCCCTTTTTCCTTCGAAAATTTGTATTTTCCCATCCAAACTACTAGTATTTTATTTACATATTTTTAGCGCGAATCTTATTTTTATTTTTCATGAATCCAGGATAATAAAGGTTTTCTTCTAGCAATGTGGTCTCTAAAGTTAGTTAGGGTCACGCACATGTAATTTAGTAGTAGTGGCAAAAGTCCCTTCTCTTTGTAATTGATTTTTAATTTCTTCCTCGACAATCAGCAGTCACCACTTCCTTTAATTTCTTAGGACTGGATTTGTCTTGTCGCCTTGTCATCCTTTTTTCAAAAATTTGATCTGATATCTTTAGAACGCTTTCAGGACTCTATTTCCTGCACAAGCATGGCTACAACTTGCAACATGGGTGCGGAAATTGATGCCACCACTAGTGTGAGTTAATTAGGCGTTTTAATATTTTTATCTCCCAGCAATTGTCATAATTTGATGTATAAACTAAAAGATTGAAAAAAAATTTAAAAACTTGTCTCTTTCTTTTCTACAGTTTATTTATAGAAATAATTTTTTCTTGAATATCTTTACGCACAGAATTTTTCACTTTTACTCTTTTATGTCTATAGACTTTAAAGGATAAATTCTTTTTTAGTAAAGCATTTCTTAAATAAAAGTAATAAATTGTCATTTTTATTTGTATGTAATGTTATATTTCTGTTTAAGATTCTGATACAAGAAACAATAGTCTTTTTTTAAGTTCACAGCTTGAAAAAAAATTTCTAGAATACAGTCAAATTGGTATAAATGTTATTTAAATAATTGTTACAACTTAGACACAAAAATTTTCACTATTGTAAATGTATATTAAATACATACTATTATACTAGTGGAATTTATTACAACCTTCTGTAAGTCTATTAAGTTTTAGATTACGATTTGCCAACAATACATAAAAATATTATTTGGTAAAATTAAATTTAGAATTTGATCAATCCATTGATAGAGAAATGTCTGTTTTTGAAATCATTAGTGGTCTACTCGTATGCTACTACAAAGATAATATGGATAACATTTATATAATACTTAAGGTTAACGATTAACAGGAATTCAATTTTCATTTTTAACTTAATTGATTTAGCTGGTTTTTGCTTTTAATTTGACACTTAAATTACATATGAGGTTATTTTAATATTAAAATATTTAGGAAAGGTGAATGATGAAATATTCTTTCTCAATTTCGACTGATACGAAATCTTCCTCACATAAATACTATAAATAAACTTTTTCGTGTAATTTATTACTGTATTTTTCCGAAATTTCTTTAACGGTGCAAAGTAATATTTGTGTACTTAAAATAGTAGTCAATGTTGAGTTACACGCATGCACGCACACACGCACGCTCACACACATGCATGCACACATACACGCACGCATACACACACACAAGCACGCGTGCGTACACACACGTGCCCGCACACACACACGCGCACACACGCAAACACGCACACACACACACGCGTGCACACATATATATGTAGACAGAACATGCAGATGTGTAAATTTTTATTTTATTGCCAATATTTTGTTGTCACCAACTCAAAAAATTTACAGTAGTATTTTGTTTGGAAATAATATTGTGTATTAATATTAAAATGCTTTACTAATCATTTTTGTGCAACTAATTTGTGCAACTTTTTGTGCAACTTATTGGGGAGGGACAGAACTCTTTACAAAACCAGAATGCTTTCAGCACTAATGTTTATCCATCTTTTACGTTAATTCACAACTCCGTTTTTTTTTCTTGTATTGCATTTTCGCCTTGGACCCGATGTTTTTTTTTGTTAACGGTGATTATGGTCTTGGTAAAAAGGTGTTTTAAAATGAAAAATGTTGATTTATTATTATTGTCAGGATTATAACCAAGATAAAGTCTTCATTTCAACTAATTTTTGGGGAAATTGTGTACATATGTATATATATTTATATTCGTGTGTGTGTATATATATATATATATGTATATATATACACATATGTATATTTATATATATATATATATATATATATAACTGAAAAAATAAAATCATACTTTGAATCTCAATTCTTTCACGGGTGGTCTAGCGTAAGGCACTCCTTTGAAACTGACGTCCGATCGCCTTCCAGTTCGCAGGTTTCTCCTTCAAGTATGCCTTCTTTGACGTGCACTTGAGGGAACTCATCACTTGCTATTAATGTGTCGATTCTACAGAAAACACATCAAATTTAGCTTTTAATCTACTTTTTCTGCATATCAGATCTACAAATTCAAACTAAATTGATTTTTTCTTAAATCAATGTACATTGAAGGGAGTCAATACTGATCATGAAATGAAAGAAATGTCCTGTGTGAAATCAGAGAAAAGACGGTTAAAACAGAGAGCATGTTAATATCTTATGTTTAATAATCTAAAATATATATTCATCAAAGCTCGTTTCTAATGAAAATAATATTTTGAACAAATTATCTAGTAACGTATAAATTCGTGGGCAAATTATGTAAATCTATATGCTATTCAAAACGTCTTTAATTAAAATTAAAAGAAAGTATTGAACTTGTATTATGAAAAATTGCAAATGAATATCTTAATTCTGGGAAATATCATGATGACTTTGGCTTTACTTTAACGAGATTCCTGCTTCCTTTTTGTGTTTTTGAATAGTTAATTACGTGAAAATTGAATTACCTCTATGAATAATAAATTGACTTTTCCTTTACGTTCCTAGGATTTTCCTTCTTATTTTTGTCATTTTGAATATTTCATGGTTTAATATTATTTTTCTTTCTATCCTAGGAATGATGTATTCACTTTGATCTTAGATTAACAGAACTCATTTTACTTTTTTTATTTTGGATAGTTTATTATATAAAAATGTCATTGCTTTGCCTATAGGAAATAAATATTGGCTTTACTTTACCTTAACGTAATTTTCTGTTCTAGTTTCGGAATTTTAAAGTGTCGATTGTATAAAATTTATATTATTTCGCTCCTAGGTATATATGCTTTTTCTTCACGATAACCGGACTCTCGTTTGAAGAATATTTATGAAAATATCGTTTTACATGTATTGATTTGTATTGATTTTGCCTTTAACTTGTAAGGATTTTCTTTTTTACTTTTGTAGGTTTGAATAGTTGATGGCTTACAATTAATATTGTTTCAATTCTACGAGTAAAATATTCCTATTATTTACGTTAAGAGGATTCTCATCTTGCTTTCATATATTCGCATAATCGATTAAGTATAAAATATAAAAGCTCAAGAAAATTAAAACAGAATCCCACAATGAAAAATTAACACTCACGGAATTGAATCGCTTAAGAAGAATTATAGATTTTAATTAATTATACACCATTATTATTATTTTTGTACTACATTTATTACTACTAACCGGATAAGCTTTGTTATAGAGCAAAGCCAACAAATATCCAAAACGAGGATACACAAAAAAAACAAATAATTAGGAAAACTAAAAATGCCCTGTTTGAATTAATTGAACTGATTGTCGTTTGTAAATGTGAATTTTATATCACAAGTAAGACAAAGGAATCAAAAAATAGATACGAATAAAATTTTTCCGAAAAAGTCATCTATACAATGAAATCTGAGTATATGGTCTCAGCATAATTATAATATGGACTGAGAATCAGTTTCTAAACTTAACAATTTTCAAGACGTTTTAATCGGGTATTTCGAAAAATCATAAATGTAAACCAGTAAATATGCTCCAGCACATTCTATGTAAGTTTGCATATTGTGTCCACTCTCATTATGGTTGTCTTGAGAATATTTTGGTTTGCAAAATGTTCGATTCGCATCAGTTTGATTTTACCTTCATGTGTCTGAACTTAATGCAGATTCAGACGCGTTTGACATACAAAAATTCTCTGAATCTGATATTTTTGGTTTATTAAACACTCTATTATCCCAAACAAATACATGCATCCCATTTCGTACTCTCTAACGGTGATCATGTCCATGTCCCCTTGTCATCAGATTATCAGAAGAAATCGTAAATATATACCTGTGATTTATTAAAATAATATTTTAATGGAGATTCAATAACCAAAGCAGCTTTCATTGTCTTCTGTCCCCTATTATTTTTTCTTAGTGTGATGAATTGTTACTAGTAGGAGACTAGTAATAATCGTGCTATAAGGAAATTTATAATCGTGCAATTCAATAGAAAAAAATTACAATAGAGAAAATATTTTTCGATAATGTCACAATATTGTCTGCAGCAACTCGTGCAACATCATTTTTTTAAATTAGTTTATTAGAAGTAGCAGTGGTCCTGATTTGGTTTAATATCGATTGCAATATCGATGGTTGAGAGTTTGCATGAGAATTGGCGTCATCATTATTGGAGTTAATGATGATAGATATGGCCCTATGACAAAGCTATTTACGATCGACATTAAACCAAATTTATTGCATTACTTGCTCTCTGATATTTTGCATAAACCTCTCCAAAACAAATCTAATACTCTTATTGGACGGGATGAATGTAAGGGCCACTACCTTATTGCTTTGCTACAATCCGTTTTAAATGCTTCCATAAATAACTTATCAAATGGTTGTAGCTTTTTGTAGTGTAGGGTGGTACACAAATGACTGAAGTATAGTTTTCCCGTAACTATTCAATAAAATCAATGATGAGCGTGAGGCTGCAATAATCGCCGATAGTAAAAAACATATTGAGGAGTCAGCGGTGTGATTAGTTTTGTTGAAAATAGATTGGTTTGAATTTACCCGGAAGTTTTTTTCTTTTGACCCGGAGAAGCTCCCCTCGGTAAAGTTGCTGCAAAATATTTCTTCGGAAAAACTAACACAATGGCGAATAAATGCGCTGCAGACAAATCTATGGCACCAACTTGTCGTTTTTCTCATACAGTCACAGCTGCATGGTATTTAGAATTGAATAATTTAGAATCCAGCTTTGCTCATATTATCTAATTTTTTCCTTGCCAATTGAAAATAAAGAAGTTCACAGTTTTGATGCCAAGGAATCCAGCGCCGAACGCTCGCAGCGATTCGACAGCCAAAATATGATAACATCCCAGGCTAGCGCTAGAGAATCCAGCAAAGAGCGCTCGCAGTGGCTCGCCAGCCGAAATATATGAACCTCGCGGTTTGAACGATCAGAGACAACAATTGTTCACATCTAAAATGAATAATCGAATTTTAACTCATATCAGTGAAAAAATGGAGACATACTGTAACATGTCACAGGAAAGGCCAGCACATGCCATAGCCCCACTTAAATATTAGTAGACGCACTCCGACTATGGGCTTAAAAGGCGCCCATCGGCCGAGACCCCACCGCCAACCGCACCAATGCCGTACTACACAGCACATGCACGGAGCTGAGAATGGAGCGTTTGGACTAAGCCAAATTAAACATTTTGAAACAAAAGTGTGGAGACAAAAGTTGTTCTTGACAATGTGAAAAATATTTTTGAAGTAAATTTTTAAAAAGCCAATGGTTCAGCAGTTATAAGGAAATAAACAATTAAATTTTGTTAACAGTTAAATTAAATGTTTATAACATTTAACAGCGCTAGAATTTTTCGATCTTATAGTTGTAGTTCAATCCATACTCGTTTCAACGGAAAATATTTAAACAAATTTTTAAAAAAATACATCATGTATGTTGTTGAAATTTGTCCTTCAACAAGTTTTTTTTTACTTTTACCTTGAAATAATTTTTTTCTCTTTTCCAATATATCTCCTGAAAGTAACCCGAGAATCAAAATTGAACTTTTTGTACGTCACATTCATAATTGGGCCACCTTACTCTATAATTATGTCAAATTTAAGGCTTGTTTATATATTTCTTAGTGAAAACATAAATTTAAATAATAAAGAGGCCAAGTTTCCATTTTTGATGGCCTTTATTTTCCGGTATAATTTTATTTCACGTCCATCTCAAATTTCCACTTTTACTGGATAAAGAATCAACATCGTGATCAAATGCCAATGTATATGAAACAAATCTTTACCTAGTTTGAAACACGGTAACATGAGTTTCATATTTTATTAGAATGGTTTTATATGTTTTAAGTCGCAGAGAAGTGATATATTTTTATTCTAAGAATGAATTTATTATTGTTGGTCACGTAAAAGAAAGTGGAAAATATTGACTGCATTTAGTTAAAATAATACATGAAAATTTCAGAGACATAGTTTTACATGAAGCAAAAAAACAATTAAAAAAACTATTCTTCTATGTGTTGAATCGTATCTGGTGGCATCGTGGATGCGTACAATCTTGATACTTAAGCGCACTTACATATTACCCACACGTTCTGCTGGATTACGACCAAAATGATAGAGATACACAATTAGATTTTCACAGCGCATGCCTGACCAGAAGTCGAAGTACAGGTACCTGAGTGCATATCCTCTCAATTATAAGATAGGTCGAAACGAACAGATTCATCCACCGGCACTATGTATAGAAAATATTTTTTTTCAAGAGAGATCGCATTGCGATTAAAGCAATCACCATATACAACCAATTAACCAAAATATTTTAATATTTTGAATGGCTGAGAGAAACGGCATTACGATGGATCTTTTCGCTTGTAATGATTCATTCACTGGTACGAGAAAAAATGAAAATAATATATTTTCCTCGTTAATAAAGTTTGTGTTCCCTAAAGGCACGGATAATAAAACTACAAACATTAAAAATAGACATAAATTATATGAAGCTCACAAGTACTTTTTGATAAATATAATTATTTTATTTATTTTTTATTTATTTACTTTAATGTATCTAATTGATGCATTTGGCGAACTTAGTGCTAAGAGAGCAATCTCTTCGATTCCGTTCGACGAAAGGCCACGATTCGAATCCCGCGGTGCGCCGCATCGTCAAAGGTACAGAAATTCTCCGGGACCTCAAAAACTAAGCGTAATAGTAAAAATAAAAGTTTAAATAGAGGCCTTTCAAATTGTATACATTTTGTGTTGTATACACAGGCAGAATAGTATCCATGATTATTTGTTCGTGTTTCGTAATATGGAAATTATTTAAAAAATGAAAATGGACTTACTGGAAAATTGTGTAGAGTAATATGTATGCCTTCCATAATTTGCAATTATACATTTTTATTGAAATGAACGGATAGAGCGACACAAGCACGACGGAAAATTGCGGGAAGTGGTAACGACCGTATGTGTTCAGCTCTTTAAATATATTTTTTCAAGAAAGTAAAGAAGAGATATACAGTCTGCCTAGAAAAAGCGTGAAGGTATTTTTTTGATAATTTATACTAAAAAAAGTAAAACTTAATGGATTTAAGCTATTATGGAAATTTATCTGGCCTTTACTTATAATTGAGTCAATCCGCATTGCTATCGACAAACGATTGATATCTCTACGATATTCCTTTATAGCTACGCCGGCAAAGCACCCTCAAAAATTGATTATTTCAGGTGTTTCAAGCTCGAAAACCTCTAGTAGTACCATGCACCACAACGTTATTGTCCCAGTCATGACATATATTATTTTTTTTGCAAAATTATTATACGCAAAATGATAAAGAATTATAAATGTAATACATTTAGTTTATTCTTTCCCCTTCATATATATTGACATGTGTCCATTTACTTTACGAAGTCCTTTCCGTGGTAAGGGTAGCCTACCTGGTGCCTGAACAAAGTAAAGAAAGTAAAAAACGTAAAGAAATGCGTTTTAAACATAACACTATACGTACTAAGGCAAAAATATTTCTCAACTACGTGTATTATATCTGATAAAATTACTTAAATTTAAAACCATACTTTGAATATTCGTAGGCGATCGACCGTAAGTACTCCTTTGAAACTAGTGTATGTTCGATTTCATTTCAATACGTATGGTTCTTTCCATAATCCACGGTGCATGTATTCAATTCTTATATGCTGCTTTTACAACAAAAACATGAACGAGTGCTATAACTGCCAGATTTGTAAAGAATATGCATTTAGGATTAAGTACCTTATTTCGAATTTCCTTACCAAAACATGTGTAGGGAACATGAAAATATTTTGTAGTTTGTACTTTTATTTTAACTTGGTTTGGCGCTCCATACATTTTGCGGTGTACGTTATGTCATTAAAACAAGTGCTACTTTCTTAATTCCTATAACAGACCATATTAACCGAATAAAATCAACATTAGTAATTATTGGATCATTAAAATTACCTCTATCGACTATTCGAAATTAACACTGTGCGTGATTCTTTGATATCAAGAAACTAGAGTTCAGCTAACAATGATAAAATACTGAAAATATTTGTGAAATATAGACAGCGTTCACATGAACTATATTCGTTAATTATTTCCCACCCAGAAGTAGCTGAGTAAATTTAAAAGGGTAAAGAAAGGTTTGACCGTAACTACCGCTCGGATGAGTTTTGTCGAAGCTATTAGTAAATTAAACGTTTGGCCACGCAGAAAGTTACCAGAAGAGCAGAAATAAGCAACATTTTCTTAGGATTATGGGAAAAATTACAAGATTAGCAAAAATAACTAACTCTTTTACGTCCATTTAAACATTTCAAGTCAAAATAATTTGAAAGCCGTGTTTGTCCAAACCACCGCAGACACATTTCTCCGTTTACCAATGTAAAAAGTTATTGGAGCTCCATAGCGAAAATTCCGGAGGGATTATAAAAAAAGCAAGAGTCGATAAAATAGCAAGTTCAGGGGGTGAACTATCTTAAAATGTTTAGTGTCTAAGATTGCTGGAAAAGTCATCAATATAATTTTCTGGAAACATGATGGAATATTACTAATCGATTATTCCCCTTTGATGATGAAAATAGGTTAAAAGAACGTGTTGAAATTTTGTGTAGTACACAACTATCCTATTATTAGAGGAGCGTTTTAATAAATCAAACGATACAAGAAGTAGAGTTTTGTAAAGAAAGAGCATTAATACTTTGGAAACGATTAATAAAATTTGCGCTTTACGATAACCAGAAATCTAAAAGTTAGTGTAAGTCTTTTTGAAACCTGCTTTTTCGTTTTCACGTCGTGGAATTAATAGTGAAATTTATTGTATTTTTCCATTATTTAATTTTATAAATCCCCGCACGATCCCAATTCATTAGTTACAGGGGAAAGTGAAATGCATTTCAGATAGTTTGTCACATGGAAATGTCCTATTGTTAAGTACTAACACCAACAGCCTGCGCATAACTAAATATTCGAATCTCATCTTCGTAAGCTAACAAATATCCAAAAAATAATAGGTAATTGATTCTTTCGCGTCGTTATATTGGCCACCATCATATTATTGAATTTGTTAAAATGACATAATAATCGACAAATTGAATACATTCATGTGAAAATAAATGGCGTACTCTTAATTTTAGGCAAAGTGTATTTTTTAACTTTTGATAAATATTATCAATATTGTCATACTGATATCTGGGCACACGGTGGCGTGCCAACAAAGGTTGTGCAGACGCACGTCGTGTTGCTATTTACATTAAACGTTTTATGCCATATTTCTCACATGTTTGTTACTCTGTCAAGCAAACCATTAGCATTAGAACAGAAATTGGTGATGTTTTCGATTTCATTTCTGTTGTCAACGAACAAACTAATGTAGCAAAGAAATTTGCTTCTTTTTTACATTAATGTATTAAGTGGAATGTTAATATTTATTAGTTCTATATAAATGCATATATGTATACACACACACACATACATATATATATATATATATATATATATATATATATATATATATATCTACGAGGTGGACGTTTTTAAGTTCGCGGAATAGAGGATATGGAATGAGAATAAGAATGCAAAATTAATTACTAGTACAGTTTTCAGATCTTTCAATTAGCTTATGTATACCTTCATAAACAAATGTTTCGTCTTTGTCCGAAAAATAAGCGAAACTGCGTCCTTCACTTCGTCATCGCTTGAAAACTTCTTTCCACGAAGTTCTTTTTTAAGGTTTTGGAACAAATAATAATCATTGGGAGCCAGGTCAGTACTGAAAGGTGGTTGTTCCAAAATATCGAAGCCCACCTTGTGCAAGGCGGCTCGTATGAACGGGCGCGTTGTCGTGCAGAAGCAGGACACCTTTGGTCAATTTTCCCCTTCTTTTTTCTTTAATTGCTTCTTTCAACTTCTTTATAATCGATATACATATATAGTATTCTCCAGTTATGGAAACACCAAACGTCATTTCCATCGACCGACCGGGGCGTGGGTCGTCTTCAAGTGAGTTTTTACCCTGTTTAAAGAGACTCTGCCACTTGTAAACCATGGTTTTATCCGGGCAAGGGTCCCAGTAAACGGATGCCACTTCTTTCAATGTGGTTTGAATCGACTTTCCTTGCTTGGTAAGGAACTTTATAACGGCGCGGTACTCGATTTTTTCCATAGTTCAGACTTTCTTCCAGATTGAGTTGTTTGTTCGACGATAGTTCAAAGACTAATGATTCGATGATGGTAAAACTTGGTATTTATAATAATAATGAGTTACTTAACTAGCTATCATTCCGTTAATCATCTTTACTAATGGCCTACCTTTCCATTCCGTGAACTTAAAAATGCCTCCTCGTATATATATAGGTATATATATATATATATATATATATATATACACATATTTGTATATATATATATATATATATACACACACACACATAATATCATTAGTATCTGTATGTATAATAACATTAGTAAAGTTTTAAAAATAAGAATGTGCATAAAATTATGGAATATAATTTTATATTTTTATAATTTTTATATAATGTTGCAAATATTTTTACACAATTTATTAAACATATTCTTTGCATTAAACGGGTCGTATTTAAGGACCTTTTAAAATATACTTCATTGGTAATCGACGGTCACACTTGTTTAATTATTTCAAACATATCTTTGTTACAAATCAAATTGTTGTAAAGTTAGATGCTGGATTATTTTAGTTAAACTCTGCAAGTACCAGAAATGCCATTATACTGTCTTCGATTGAAAATTTAATTTCCGATCATATTACTTAGAAATATTAACTCACCAAAACCATGTAATAGAACAAGGATGATCGGCGAATAGCTATGGAATAAAAACATCGACTAGAAAGGATAAATGACACACAGTATTTATCCCCGGAATACCACTTATCTCTACTGAACTTAAAAGACTGCAATTTCCAACTTAAAAGACTGCAATTTCCAACTTAAAAGACTGCAATTTCTAATTAAATCAACTCATAGCTTTGCAATTAACAAAGCGCAAGGATAAACTTTAAAACATTGCGGGAACAACCTCAAATAATACTGCTTTTCTCACGGTCGACTGTATGTAGCTTGCTCTCGAGTAGAAAATTCCAAAAATTTGTAATAAAATGAAAAATGTTGTTTAAAAACAAGTATTGTAAGTAGTTAGAATATGTTTTCAATAACAATTTTTTACCTCTTATATTTTAAAGCTTATCCTTTCATTCCAACTACCACACAATCTCAAATAAACTCCCTGAGGGAAGTCGGGTACCCCAGCTAGTAATAAATATATTAAACTATAATCCAGCAAAAATGTTCTTTTCATTCGTATCTCGTGTTTGATTTACTGTAAAAAATTAGAGTGATAAGACTTTTTACATTTCATATAAAATAAGAAAATTAAAATAAAATATACAAGTTTAGTTTATATTTGAATATGCAAATTGTATTATAGTTTCTACTCATTTTTTCACTCTGGAAGTTGACTGTGCTCTGTTATGTTTCAAATTAAGGAAATTGTTTTTTTAATAATTTAATGTTTTAGTGGGATATAAATATTTATTAATTGTTGGGAGATATATACATGGGCAACATTTTGAATATAAGAACGCGCATGAAGTTACGGAACATAATTTCATATTTCACAAATTTTAATCGAAACTTCTTTCGCTTGACGTATAAAATAATAATATTTATGTTTTGCTGCAATTGAGTTCGTAATATTAGTTATAATTGCTACCAATCTGTGAACATTTCAGTGAAAACCAAATTATGAATTTAGGAATTTACCAAGTTTACTATTGGTACTATTACAATAAGGTAAATGTCTTTTCACACAATATAGTAAATTTACAAACAAGTAATTTTTAGGTTAAAAGGTCGATTTTAAACTAATTTGATCATTTCGCCTCTTTGGCAAAATGGCATATCTTTGTTACAAACGTTAAGTACATTAGAGTACATTTATTTTTTTAAAATTAAATTGTAGTAATAAGAAATTTAATTATATATTTGATGTCAGAGGGAAAATTTAATAAAATATGCAAATTTCGTTTATATTTTCTACTTTTGATATTTTCTACTTATTAAATAATGACTAAGTAGTAATAATGTTGTAAGGTTAAGTGAAAACATACTTAAATACCGAACTAATGGACAATGTATTGTGGAATTTCATAAATTTGAGCATTTCAAGTGCTTATCAAAACAAAAATATACTAATCCTAAACAATTTCGCATGACGCGTATTGAAAAATAAAGCACTATTTGTTTGCGCAATTGCAGATGTGGAAAAAAATTAACGATTTAAGCAAAAAGGACTTTGTCCAATTAAACGTAATCAAGGAATGTTTTGTTTGCTAAAATAATTAAATTTTTATTCGGAATAGCGAGTATTTGTTTATCGGTTTCCATGTAATATGATTGTATAAGTAAATTAATGTTTGATTCCACCACCTGTGGATTTATTTTTCTTATGTACAAAATTATTTTTGAGACAAGAATAATTTTATAATTTTTAATTTCTCAATTCGTTTCTAAATTTCACGCATATATTCAGTTTATTGAAGAAAAATATATGCCTGAAAATGTGTTTCTAGGTTATATCTTATATGTTAAAAATAAAGGAAAACATGAATATAATTTTGTTTGTTAATGTTTTGTGTTTCGTAAACAATTAACGAAATATATTACTTGTTAAATCCCTTCGTTGTCCTGCCATCCGTGCATACTTCTGTCTGTAACTGTCCTATAGACCACTTGACGTAGAAAATAGGAAGGATATAGGAAGTGGTGACCGAATTACAATTTTCTCTGAACATTTTTTCACCTCTCAGCAAGAGTAGCGAAACAGGAAGTAGTGACTCAATTACAAATTTTTCCGAACATTTTTTCACCTCTTAGCAAAATTAGACCTTAATCAATTTTTAAAATTAAATTATTTTAATTTTGATTCTGGAAGTTGGTTAAGGGGGATAAAACAGGAGGGTAAAAAATTCATGCCGTCTTACGGTATATTATATGAATGCTCCTTAAAGCGCAAATTATAGACACACGCCATCTCTGAAATTATCGCTCAAAAAATCTGAAAAATTCACGACCATTAAACTGTAGAATGAACGAAAATTATAACTTTCTCATTACTTACATTTTCTTAAAATCGAGTGATCGTAAGGAAAACTTATTGCGAAGAAACATTTTTAATTGGCTGTTATTTACAAGCAATTGCGTTTTTACTAGTAATTGTGAATGGATTGTCGTTCGTTTTATTTCTTATAAGAACGGGTTCCAAATAAAATAAAAATGTTTAGTCACTAGTTTGGCATGTCCGAAATAACGTTAAGTTTTGTATTTTATCTCAATGTTTTTTATCTATGAAAATATTAGAATTTATTACGTGATATGTGACTTTGAGGTAAAGAATAGATTTCAAAATAAAAAAGGTGTCATTGATTTTGTCCATGTAAATGCTTTGTTATGTTTTTCAATCTACTTTCCTAAAATATTAGCTTTCTCCAAAATGTTACTGGTAAAAAAGATGGTGATGCATTGATATGCCTAAGGACAGAAATTTATTTAAATTTATAATGAAAGCAAAGGAATATTAAATGGCAAAATCGATAAAGACCAAGCGCAATAGTAATCACTAATAAAATTTTCATTCATCGTAAAGTGTTCGATGCGCTGGGGCCTAGTTGATCCTGATAAAATCAGCACATAGCTCATAATTTATGACGAATCTTGACGAATTGGGTAAATTTTTTTTTATTGTGAAGTCAATGGAACTGAATTGTTAGAAGTAATTATATATCAAAATTTGCACTCACATCCCCTTATCAAATTCGTTAATATTCGAATATGTTTTTCAACAAATACCTTTAATGTTTTCTCTTTTATAACCTAAATACATCACATCGTGTACACTATAATCTTGGATATGTTTGTGCAGCTTATAAATAATAATGAAATTCAATAAATGGTTACAATGCATTATTTTTTTTTCCTAATGTTGTAAAATATGACTTCTTTGTGAGTTGTTCCATTTCTGTTTGTACGAAAATGTTGTCTATTTGATGACGATCGTATTCCTACGTCCAACTTTGTTCTAGGTGAATATTGTGCATATTTTATATTATCGACTAATTTATATATTTAGAGATAAATATTTGAATCCCTAAGTGCAGATAAAAAAGTATATTTCTCCATGCAGAATCTTATATTATCCAAAGTTATAGAAACAACGAAGAGGTACCTTTTTCCATGGAAAGCAAAATAAATAAAAAAGTCCAGGTGGTGACGGAATCACAAATGATAATTTAAGCCTTTCGCGGGCAATACGATTTTCTCTTTGTAATTTATTGAAAATTTGCAACATACATAAGAAGGGGTTCTATTAGACATTCGAATACAACTGAAGTAAAAAAAATCATTTTCAGTAGGGTTTTTCATGATGGCAATATAATTGCCAATCACCTACTAAGCTCTTTCACGGTAGCAAAATAGTTGCCAGTACCCACTTAGTGACTTCCATTTTGACATTGCCAATGCCCTATAAAGTGAAAATTAGGTCAATGAAATGTGATGAAAAACAAGTTTATTCTAATTTTTTATTAAAGATAAATTACAAATGTTATCAAATTAAGGCACAAATCAGTCTTCTTTATGATTAGACTTATTTTTTTAGTTTGAAGATAGAAAAAATCTAAAATAATATTTGCAGCAAAAATCACATAAGCAAGTGTTTGCCAAAACAAAACATAAGTCTTAAAATAAAGTAAGTATTATCGCAAATTAAACAAAACTGGCATACAAATAAACAAATCATATAAACAAAACACAATCCTAAAAACAAATACAATAAACGAAATTGTCATATTTCCACATAAGCATGATACTAATTTGACATCAAAATTAACATTTAACAGATTATATCTATCTGTCATTTGTACTTACTAATAATCTCTAAATAATAGACTCATACTTGAGTCAAGTTTCTAGCTGCAGCATCAGACGAGGGTTTGTGAAATTTGGTAAAACAAATGGTAGCACACAAAGTGACTAAACGTTTCAAACATTTTATTCGAGATCTCTTGTTTCGGATTTTTGTATTTCACAAAAAGCATTTTCTGAATGTGGATAATTCTTCTGGCTAGTGCAAATCCAGTTGAGTGTTTTCAATTTCTGTAGGCAAACTTTGCTTCTGGCTTTCTGATTGTGATCTTCGTGTACACTTCCATTTCAAATCACTGTTGCTTTTCCATCTATGGAACTATAGGCAAGCCTTTCCCGGAATTTCATTTGACTAATCTTCTTATGTTGTTTGTGAACAGCTTTATATAAAATTAATACGTTTATAATTGCAGTCAGCTTGTAAGGAGACTTCAGCTGGTCAAAACGATCATCTTCACCCTTTCTTTTGATGTACTCTGCCAATGCTAGCGAACACTTTACTAGGACCTTTGAACCATTCTTTAGGGTGCGTTTTACTTCAACTTTTCCTTTGGATCTGTAAAAGTAGTGGTCACGACCGAGGCGATCTTAGGGTCCTTCCACAGAACACATGCAGTCTGATGTGAATCTCGCCATTTCATGTGATGTTTTGCAAGATGTTTTTTTATCATATTTGGAAGCCCCATACGGTCTTTTTAAACAATTCCGATACTATAAATACCGTGCAATAGTAACAGCTGCATAAAATGTGCCGACGAGAAATGGTTGTCAGATGTCACGTGGCAACCTTGTTCTCTCTTTTCAGTGAGACGCAACACTACCCTTTCTCCTAAGCATTTTTCGATCAAACCGTCGCCGGCCTTGCCTGTATAAATATCGAATTCATCCAAATAGCCCGAAAAAGAATCTGCACGTGCCCAGGCCTTATAACCACGTTTCACCGGTTTCATTGGCAAACATTGTTTGAGCGTGGACCTTCCCTTAAAATTTATCATGCATTTATCCACGGCATGAATCTTAGCGATTCTTGCAAAAATCTCTTATTCAAAAAATTATTGGTGGGCTCAGTTTAAATAGTTTGTCATAATCTGGATCATCTCTTTTTGGTGCCTTTGAATCATGGTTCAAGTGAAGGCATGTCATGAGTTTTTTGTATCTTTTCAAAGGCATTACATCAGCAATTATTGCGACATGATAAAATGAATTTGAAGACCAATACTGTGTCTCTGTGAAATTATGAAGTTCCATTAACAAGTGTAGTCTAAAAAGTGCTTTTATTTCAGAAGAATTAGTTTTAGTCCAATTTTTGGTTTTCTCTTGCAGTGCATATAAATTTATTTGGTCAGCAATTGTTTTGTACCAAGAGATACATTGTGATACTATTGAGAACATGTCGGATAAATACTACTATCAAAACCATTCTCCATTTTTATTCTTTTAATATCATCTTGCTGTTATAAATCTAATTTCTTCCAATCTGTTTCGTCTTCATCAGAGTTTACGTCAATTTCATCATCTACATTTATCGGCAATACCTCTTAACCATCAGAAACATCATTCTCAATGTCATTAATAATAATTTCATTATCCGAGTCAAGATTTTATTGACATCTGTGAGCATCATTTTCAACCTGATGACTGGTCGTTGTTCGATTTTGTCGTTTATAGCGATTTCTTGATAATAAATTACTGAGTGGTTTTTCTTCACTGGATGACCAGCAATCATCAACAGCTGTCATCAAGAAAAGTTGATCAATAGCCATAGAGTAAGAGGGGCCAGAGTTCGATATTACAGATGATTTGTTCGAGAAAGTGGTGCTATTTGTAGTGGAATTTTCATCTTCATCATTTTAGTCATAATTAGCTATATCATCCTCAGACTCTGAATAATCTGGTGCGGCAATCAGCTCCACAATCTCTCTCGTTGAAAAGTTTTTCGTATCACGATGTATCTGAAAACGAGTGTATTATCAGGCATTGGCAAATATTTTGCCACTTATTCCCTAGCAGGCAGTGGTAAGGTCAAATATCTACGCGTATATTTTTATTTCTAGGATATAAATATCAAAATTAAGTAATACATCGTTTAGAACAAAGCCTAATTATAATTAAAACATACAAATACTTACGTCTCTCACAGTGATTTTGGAATTTTTGGATGGTTTATAAAATAAAATACGGTACTCATCTGCTGCGATCACATGGCGGCGTTAAATGTCAAAACAAGTTTATGCAACGTACTTTAAATGAGTTTTAAGTACTTTTTCGATACTTAACATAGACGGTGCTAGGCCTCAATGATAAAACTTTTCAAATTTAGCTAGATATTTAAGCTGAAGAAAGCTCTAGCAGAATCTAGTGCTCCTACACTCATAAATATATTTAATAGACTCTTATTATAGGAAAACATTCCAAATGATTGGGAGACCTACATTATAAAATTATTATATAAGAAATATGACCCATTAGCATACTTCATACAACATACAAATTATCTAAAAAGATAATATTAAGAAGAATAGCACCTATATTAGCATTTAACCAACCAAGGGAACAAGCTTGCTTTCGTCCAAGGTTCTCTACGATCGATTATATATTTACTTTACCTCAAATTCTGCAAAATATTCCGAGTATGATAAATCGCTACATATCGCATTTGTTAATTACTCTAAGGCATTTGTTTCTATAACACATTCATCGTTATGAAAAACCTTAAATGATCAAGGAATACCAAAAAAGTAAATCAAAATTTTACAAGAAATATGTAACAAAAGTAAAGCAGTTGTAAAATTGGAGAGATAAGGCAAATGGTTCAAAATTGATCGGGATTTAAGACAGGGTGACCCAATATATATTAATTTATTTATAATCTTATTAGAAAATATTTTCCGTAGTTTGAGATGGAATCCCATCATATCGGGCATAAAAATAAACGGACGGTGCTTGAACCACTTACGCTTTGCTGATGATTTAGTACTATTATGTAAAAAAACTATGCGCATATGAGATGTATGTTACAATCACTTGACACGCAGAGTAGAAAATATGGTTTTGAAATGAACAAAGGGAAACCACGCGTGATGACGAATTTTGGCCTACGTCGAATACTATGTGCACCTAGGGCAGTAAATCTGATTTATGAATCAAACACTTACCAAAGTAAACAGAAAGATTAACATGGCACGGTCAAAATATTAGTCATTGAAATAGATATTCAAATCCAAATTACCTACTTCCCTAAAGAAAAAAACCATTTGATACTGTTGCTACACCTACTTTAATATATGATTGTCAAAGCTTGGTTCTGACAAGGAAATAATCCAAAAACTACAAAGATTCCAGAGAGCAACCAAGAGGAGCATAAAGGGACTCAGATTGAAGTACAGAGTAAGAAATATTGACTTAAGGAAACGTACTGATCTAACGGATGTAGTAGAAATAGTAAATAAAAATAAAAATAACGCTGGGCATGTGGCACGCGCCACAGACGGACGCTGGAGCAGTGCAGAGAGCGTGTACAGCATCGGTGGCTGTGCGGCGAACTTCGTCACCACGGTCGTCCCCATCGCGGATAGAGTAACACTATTGTGCTTGTCGCAGGCCTCACATGAACTAGGTTCGCGAAGGACAGAAAAGATCTGGCAAGACCTGGAGGAGCCCTTCAACCGACAATGGGTACAACAATGACTTGAGTATAAATATTATCATAACTGTCTCAAAATCTCTTGTACAAGAAAAATATCCGTTTGTTAGCCAGGTCTCTGAAAAAATTCAAGACAAAAATAATAGGTCTCGTCTACGTGACAAAAATAGAGTTTGAAATTTATCTGGTTCGAATCCAATAAGTTTCTCTCAAGTTTTTGTGGATTATTATCCATTCAAATTTTATCAGCCTATATTTTGAGAACAGCGTGGTTCTAAGAATAGTGAAATATAACGTTACAAATGTGCCTCAATAAGGCCTGAAGGGCTATCGGAATTTTCATTCAATTTCAATAAGACTGTAAAAGTGAACGAAGTTATATACACATATATGTGTATACACACATTCTCACAGACCGCGATCTGGTTCGTGCTTGTCCATTATCATTTTCCCTAAAATATATTCCTTTCTTGATTTAGGATCCTCGTTGAATGTTAACGATACACTCTCTTTTTGATAAAAGTAATATAATTCAATCTAATCCCTTAAGTTATGTTAATAAAGGTAAGAAATTGTTTGTTTTTCAGTAAAATGTGGAGGTTTTAATTTCAATTTCAAATTAATTTTATCTCTTTTCGAGACTTGATTATCAAATTGTATTTTCTCATGTATTCCATAACAAATTTACAAAAAATCGACGGCGTCGTGGAAAATGATTACTTTTCAATATGAATTTTTGTTTATTTGTAACGAAGGCAGTTCAAAAGAATTGGTTTCTTAATTTGATCTCTATTTCGCTAAATATAAAGTTTATATACAGTTGATCACTTGATTTGCAACCGAAGTCCAAATAAAAAATTCAAATAATTACCAAACCAACTAATGTTTTATATTATCAAAAAACTTAAATAGGCTCTGTATTCTATGAATAATACTCACGCAAGATTACCAATAAGTTATTTGTAGACAAGTCAAGTTCTATTTTGTCGCTACGAAAAACATAATAAATAAGATTTGGGTTCTTGGTTTTGCTGTACATTGGCTTCTTAACTTTTGGGTGACTTTCACAGTTTCAGTGGTGTAAACTCTCGTGGCTTTATTGAGAAGATATATTGAAATCAAATTATAATTAATTTAAAAGCTAATTTTCATCAAATTTTCGTGGACCTTTTATTATTTTCAATCAATTATGATTAAACATATTTCCTTTGAATCGGTGGTTTTATTTGATGTTAAAATAACTACATACCTTTTTCCTGGACATCATTTAAAATATAATTATTTAATAATGAATTAAATATTTAATTTCTTCAAACATTCCATTTCAATTATTTTGTGTGCAGTTTCGTCACTAATTACTGAATGAAGAAATATATAAACATTCAATTGCTTTCTGCTTCTTCTTGTAAAGTCGTACTGTATCTTAAATGCTAAGGCTGTCTCAGTAAGGTTCTGCTATTTGCCATCATTCGCCAGCTAGTCCTATTCAATGCGACAAATTTCCAACTATTGGTACCTAAAATACTTAGGTCTTTCTCTGCAAAAGCTAACCATTTAGTATCAAGCCTTAGTCGGTTTCGAGTTATTTCGAAGATCAGCTTTTTTGTTGGATCCGGTTTATTCTTCATAAGCATATGACCAAGCCACCTAATAGGTCATGTTTTGTAATCTCAATATCAAGCTATTTCAGCCACTGGTAAAGTTTATCAATAACGTATTTAATGCTTGTCATAGTAACACTGTTAAATTAAATATTGTACGGGGGGCGGCTGAAAAGTTTTAAGCTTTTAAGTATTATTAATGATTCGCGCAGCATAACACTAATCGCGGGTATCCTAAGAAATATAAATGTCAAGTTTCATGTCATTAGTATTATTACGCTTTTAGTAACGGAACCATAATCGTCACCATGTTCGAGACATCCCATCCGCACTTTGCAGGAATTTGGAGTTAGAGCTGTTATAAAATTCCTTGCAAAGAAGAACAAAACGCCCACGGAAATATTTGAAGAGATGTCAGCAGTTTATGGGAAGTTTGTACCTTCATTTGCGACCGTAAAACATTGGAGCCGAGGGTTCAAACACGGCAGGGAGTCACTCGAAGATGATCCCTGGTCGGGACGTCCCAACACCTCCGTTACCGAAAAAAACATTGAAAAGTGAAAAAAAACTTGTTCTCAAAGATCGGCGAATCAAGTTGTGGCAGATAGCTGAAGCCATGGAAATCAGCAAGAAATGAATCGTCAACATTTTGCATAAACATTTGCACATGAAAAAGGTGTGCACGCGATGGGTGCCAAAAATGCTCACGCCGCTGGACAACCAGCGTCGAGTCACAACTCGTAGGAGTTTTTGGACATCTGTGGCGATAATCCTGACAACGTTTTTTCTCGTCTTGTCACTGTTGGTGAAACATGGATTCGACAGTACGATCCGGAGTCAAAACAGGAGTCAATGCAGTGAATAGAAAAGGGAGAAAGCCGCCAAGCTCATAGCTTCTGTTTTTTGCGATTGTGAAGGTATTTTGTTCATCGACTACCTTCCTAAAATATTACAATGGATGGAGAATATTGCATTGTTGATAAAAGTGCATCAAGTGGTTGTCGAGAACCTTTTCTCGACAAACTGGCGAAAGGAGTCCTGTTTTTGCAAGAGAATGCGCAAATCCACAATGAGTGAGTTGCAAGGTGTGCCCTCGCTGAGACAGGATTTGAAGAAATCAACCACTCGCCCTACAGTCCAGTTCTAGCTCCTAGCGATTATTTACTCTTTAAAAATTTGAAAAAAGACCTCGGAGGAAGGAGATTTTTTAGTGACGAAGAAATGAAGACGGCCATTACGAACATTTCGAAGACAAAAATGGCGAATATTTTTGACCGGGTTAAAAGCCCTTTTTAAAAAGTGTAAGAAGTGTTTTGAAATAGAGGGAGATTGTATTGAAAAAGAAATTTTTTATATATTTCTATCAGCATTTTTAATACCTTAGGCTAAAGACTTTTCAACCGCCCCTCGTATATAATTTATCATCAAAAAACCTTAAGATCTGAGGTTGCTTGTCGGCTTAATGTTAATTTAAAATAGTTTATTTACATAAAACAGTTTCAAATTGAGAAGAATATTATTATTATTTCGTGTCCTTTTTTTTAATATGTTCACACTCCAACTTCTACAATAAAACCAATTTTTACAAAAGAACTAAAGTAATTGCAGCGATGAATATGGCAACATAACGATGTTTGGTAGGAATTTAGTAGGGATTATTTTCTTCAAAATTTCACTTTATGTTATTTCTTCAGAAGAGTGGAATCTATTAGCTTATCAGTCAAGGCTTGTTGCACGGCTTATATACACACACACATATATAATTTAACCTGTTTAAATTTTGGGAATTAATAAAACATTGTGTTGCAGTATATATTAATACAGAGGTAATGAGCCGGCACCCAACTGCATTTCAAAATTTAAATAATATTCTAACTATGCATTTTCTTACAATTTCTAATTATGCCTTCAAGATGGAGTGACATTTCGTCTTTCATCACGCGGCGGAAGTGGAGCTGACGCTTTATACTGAGTCAGTTTCGAAATAAATCATTTAAAATTAAACGATAATATCAATACAAATACTTTGTAATCAATTTTGTGCATACATGAATTTTAAATTTTAAAGATTATGAAGGTTATACTATTGTTATATACATATAGTATAGAACCTGGAAAACAAAACAGTTTTTTTATTTATTGTAGTTAGCAACGATTCCAGAAAACCAATTTTATCTTTTAAATGGGACATGGGTTAAGTTGCGCTAGATAGACAAACATCATGGTTTTTAGATAATGGCTGTTCGTAGCTTTTCCATTTTCCTTCGAAGAGGTCGTGTTTTTAATTATGTATATGTCGACAACATAACATTATTCATGTTTGCAAAGAAAAGATAACGAAATAAATTTAAATAGCTTATGTGTGAATCAATGGTTCGACTAATAACGATGAGATGGTTCGTGCTATGAAACAATACAGACAGGAGAGACGAGCGGCCGTTGTTACGTTATTGGGTCTTTTTTGTTTTATCAGCTGAGTATAAAGAGCTAATATTTTCATGTAAAATATGTCGTCGCTCATTATTTGCTCTATGGTGTATAATGTTGAATAATCGTTCTCTCCACCTTTAATATCACATGTATTTAAACATCATACCACATCCTTATTTAATAACACATATACTATAATTTTACATTTATTTAAATATAAATTATTAGAGTATTGCCATTATATGTCGAATTTTTGTATGGATGACTAAATCAATAGATATAGTAATAATCATAGTTTATAACCATCGAAGCGTTAAGAATTTTGATATATTTAATATAAAATGCATTAAGGTCGAACTGGATTTTCGCAATGAACTGAACTTTGGAAATCAGTAAAATTGAATTGGTGGAAACCCATTTATAGATAAGTTGTCGTAAGAAAAATAAAAGATATGAGACAAAAACGAATTGCACTCCATTTTTAAAATAGCGGCTAGAAGGATTGGCACACCGAAAACTGGCAATCGTGCGTTGAAAAAAAAAACACTGCCTACTAAAAAGCACAGTAAAATTTCCATTTAACTTGGCCACTTGTGTATAACTTCAGGGCAGTATCACCGTACTTTTTAAGAAGAGTCAACTATACTTTTAAGTGTTTTCCATGTCCTTGTAAATTGTTGCTGATATGTTTGTAAGTTAATCTGTTCTAAAATAAACTAATTTTTTAAGAACCGTCGACTATACTTTTACGTGTTATCCATGTCCTTATATATTGTTGTTGATAATATGTTTGTAAGTTTAATCAGTTCTAAAATGAACTAAATTTTTAAGAAGGGTCAACTATAATTTTACATGTTATCCACGTCCTTGTATTTTGTTCTTGACAATATGTTTGTAAGTTTAATCAGTTCTAAAATAAACTAAATTTTAAGGAAGGGTCAACCATACTTTTACGTGTTATCCATGTCCTTGTATATTGTTGATGATAATATGTTTGTAAGTTTATTTTGTTCTAAAATAAACTAAAATTGTGAACACTTCACGACAAAAGTGCATTATTTCCTTTTGTTTTTCCCGTCTTTAAAGCACTGTAAAACCCATAAAATAAAAAACGGGGATTAAAGATGCAGTCAATTTAAAAAAAAAAATTTTTTCTTTTTTCTAAAATGCTTTATAGAAAGATGCTGACGTGTTTTCAAAAAAATTAAAATGAACTTTAGAGCGTCTTGGAATATTCACTAGTTTTTTGTCTTATTCGACTCGTAACATTTGTTGTATTTCGCTGTTTTTAAGTGCTATACGAATATTTTGTTAGATTTACGTTTACTGAAAAGTAGGAAAAACTAATTACTTCCATTGTAGTGGTATTAAATTGAGGGCGGGAGGCACAGTCGCCGCAGAACTTTGGTTTTATACTTCCAATTTAATAAAAAAAAAAACATTAAAAAAGATGAAGTGCGAATACTTTTACGACAAGTGTGCAATACTTACATTTTGTTTTTCACTCTCTGAAACGCTCTACAAATCATCAAAACTGAAATCATTTAAAAATGAAATATTTCAAAATATTTGTAGCAAAATAGTCTCTAAAAGAGTTTTGATAGATTTTTACATATCTTGTGATCTTTTTTTGTTTTTTTTTTTAAATTATATTTATTTTTAGTTAATAACACAATCTATTGTAATATACTATAGTATCATTTATCGTTATACTAGTGTTCTGGCTAATGTAAGGGATTGCTCTCGTAGTAATAAGTCTACCATGTGTGTCGATTATTTATTTATATACAGAGTGTAATGTAGAAAATGAAACTCTGTAATTGAATAATGTAACACTTCTATGTATAAGACACATAATGTTCGTATTGAAGATGTGAGCGAAACCACGAATGTGATTGAAGTATTTATTTTTATTACGTCAAGTTCATAATTTATAATAGGTTTAATTAGTGTTATAATATTTTAGATACTTGGTTATTTTTGGTAAAATTGAGCTGTCGGAGACCTTAAAATATCGCAATGGCTTTCAAGATTGTCTTTTAAATTTAATTCTACATTTTATTATCGCAATTAATCAATATAACATGGCAAATAAAATTAGGGGATATTTCATAATTATTCACCTGATTTCTATATATTATAGACAATTTTGCCATAAATTGATTTTTGATCTCTTCTGCTAATACAACTAATGTCGCTTTTCCAAGGACGGCATATGCTTCTTTTAATATTGAAAACATTTTCACAAAAATGTCAATATTATCTGCATACATCAATAGCTGTGTAGCTTTCAAGAACACATGTCCACCTGTGCTAATATTCCGGTTTCTATTGATTATTTAGGCACAACACGGGGCTCGACAGAGTATGAGCTTGTCTAGTTTCCTTTTGTAACGCAAAGACAAACCAACAGGTGGCTTTGAAATATTACCATATTATTATGGTTGGACTATGGACTTGTTATCGTGCCTTTATATGTTATCTGTTTACATCATCAAACACATATTTAAATTCAATAAGAATATGATGACTGTCTATTCCGAGTTCAGTGGACATTTCAAGCATCTAACGTAAACTGAATATACGGTTTAACCTTGATTTTACAAATCAAAATCCACACTGATTAACTGCCTATTTGTTCAGTGGCATATGAGCAAATTATTATTATTATGTTAGAATTTTGTAGAATATACTTTGTATATCTATATCTCTATAATTAGAATATGTCAAGAGATTACCTCTTTCAAGAATCTGAAATAGAGAGAAGATTTCTAGTATCCATTTAGTAAATATATATGTAATTTTGATGAATTATTATATGAAAATAATAGACGAGAAGAAATTTTACTTGGAAAAATATCTTCAAAGTGTCTGTGCCAGTAGTGTAACTTTTGTTAATATCAATGTAGTACAGGTATCCATAGTTAGTCTATTATCGTCGTGAGTAGAACAAAAAAATATTCCTTTGGAATCACCATTCAAAAACGTATGAAATAGCAGAAATGGGCGTGTCGTCCACGTTTTTCATATATAAAGAGATAAAAAGAGGCCCCTTTTTATCTTCTTTCTGTAATAATTCAATTTTCTGCAACTACTGGGAAAGTAGGCAAAAATTCAAAGTACGGGACCAGACTTTCTTGCACATCGAGAATATCCATGTCTTTAGCTTCTGGTTTAGCATGAATTGTTTCGTGGCGATCGGTGGGTCGTATTCAGCCCCTGGTGGTTGGTATGTATTTAGAGGTGCACCTTATGAATCGAATGGTGCCTCTTGTTAAGAATGTAAAATGATATCCTGATGAAGCATAATCGTAAGGCCCTAGATCTGGGGAGATAGTTAGTTCTACGTTGTGGCTGTCGGTACAACTTTGGACCTAACTCCACGTTTCTAAATCCCACCTTGTTTCAGTGCTGACAGTAAAAAGTATAAACTAGCCATAAATAAACACTTTAATTGTTAGTTATGCCTTTTGAATTGAAGGCACTTTAATTATGTTTAGAATAGGACGACGGCTTTATTTGTAGTTACATTTGTTAAAGTTTCGATGTGCCGTAAGTTGTTGGGTGTAATTGTGTGGAAACCTTTTAAATGGTTTCGTTGATGGAATGTTGAATGCGATAAACTTTTAATCGTATGAGGAAATATTTACTCATATTTGAAGTATCGCTGTTGATGGCGCCTGGGACAAATTTCGGATCAATCAAATATAATATAATGTAAGTCATTATTTTGGTAGATTTTTTACGAAATATATCGATACGAGTAGTCAATTCTAATTTAATATATAATGTGAAAATACATGTTTATATGCATGTATATCACAAATTTATTATATTGTTTCGTGTAATTTTTTCGTCTCGTAAAAATTATTTCACTCATTTCCTCGACTCATAAATTTATATGTATATTATGTTTAACACTCGTATGTATTGACTCAGAAAATGTTGGAAGTTGAAAAATATGTAGGTATGAATTACAGATTTTTTTAAATGCTACATACTAGAAAAGCAATCATACTCGATAGTGAGCTCGTCCATATGCTTATAATAATCTTCTATCTTTCAAGTTGAATTACGTTAAAGTCCTGGTGTTTATACGACTAATGGCGGCTTAACTCAAATGTGTACATCTTATAAAGTTATAGAATTTTGAAGAAAATATGACCTTAATGTGAGGAAATGTGAGAAAATCCTTTATTAGAACTTAAGTGACATCAAATAAATCTAAGAAATACGTAACATTTACATGTATCTATCTAACAAGTCTTTTTAATTTTGTGCTACCATATTATTAAAATATTTTTAATCGCTGTTAGCTTCCAGACTTAAATGTATGAATGTTCACAATTACGTACGAGATGGATGACTGTATCACATTAACAGAGTACGTTGGTTAATATGTGGAATTTAATTAGTAAAAGTTCTTTATTTAAATTTTATTATTAAGGTTATATAGATAAAACATACATGCTAAATAAATATCAAACAATTGTTACACATCACGTTACATCAGCCCATATCCCCGGCTATACGTCTCCGTCTGTGACTTGTCCCATCATCAGAAGAGGTGCAATTCCATCAGTTTGACCTTTGAGTCTATAAGATTTACTGATTAGTAAAAGGAAACTTTTCCTCGAAGTTCTATTAAACCTTTTTCTGTTGATTTTAAGATGCAGTTGATTCTGATTTATAATAAAATTCAATTGCATAATTCTGTACAAAGGGTGATCATTGGCTCATTGTACGAATGCCGTGACAACAACGTATGACGACGTTATTATTTTCACGACGACTACAGAATTGAATAACCACCGAATTACTTAAAATTAGCCACCGAATTACCTAAAACTGACCTATATTCACCTATTAGTTGTACACCAGAGGGAAAATCATTCGATCCTTCGGTTAAGTTGGAAGTGTCCCAAAATCCAATTAAGCCTTATAATCAATTGGAACAGAAGCGACCGGCGTGGATTGCCAGAAAAAAACTTTGCGAGTATTTCTTGGTGCGTTCGTATGGTGAAAAGCAGAAAATACCATATCAAAAAAGCCACAGAATAACTCACATTCAGTTTTGGTGTTTTCCAACAAGTGAATTAGTAGTATTGCAAAAAAAAACAAGAAGGAAGTGAGGATAGAGGTTACTATAGTTTTTCAGTTTGTGTACGCATATTTCTTTTAAAATTAATTATGACATCTTTTTCATTACAAAACATTTGATATAGTGTATGGTATAATCATGATAAAGCAAGAGACGCGTATAAAATTTGAAGCCTGTAAATAAATGTTAGCAGCCATTAAAGCAAGTGCGTGTTTATCTAAAACTTTGGGGAGAGAATTAATACAATTTTAGAATAATTTACAAATATATATTATACATGTACTTTAACTGTTAATACAACTTAAAGTTATATTAATTAATCTTTTATATTCCCAATACATTTTAAGAAAATAAGAAGTCTGTTTTATTTGATTCCAAGACTAATTAAAATATTTGAACAGGGTTATAGATTCATTTATTTAGAAAAAATTAGCAGTGTCATTATCTTAATTAAAAACAAATAATATACTTAAGCAGTGATACAAGACAATGATCTGTAACATAAATAAAATAGTGTAATTAAACAAGACCAACCTCTAGTTAAGAACCTATATTATGGATTAAAATATATTGAATTTTTTTATAAAATCTTCATTTCCAATTTCCGTACATAATCCTGTAAATAATTACATAAAATCAGTATATTGACCGACATATGAAAAGTCATGATGCCTATGAATTTAAAGTTAGAACATGTACTTCCGCTTATAAAATTTTGCTGTCATAATAATATATCAAATACATAGATCACATAATAAGAACAAATAAATAGGAAAACAAATTTATTGCTACAAATTTTGTAGTCATGCTAATAGAGAAGTTTAGTAGTCCAAATATGACATTATATACACTTCATTAAATATTTCTTGACTTATTTCCTTATACCGACATAAAAGGCACGACTACAAGATATCGGGAGAATAATTTACCTTTAATTCAAATTAAAATATATAAAGATAAAAATTGTCAAAATCAATATTTTTATAGGAAGCGATATTTAAAAAAAATGACATATGTCTTAAAAGTATTACCGTGTGTTCCGTCAACAAACATAAAACCAGAAGAATGAGCGAAAGCTTGACACAAAACCATAAAAGCAATTTTACGATTACTACAACAACACATCTTTTGACCTTGTTTTTTCAAAAAACTTTTCAAATTTTATTTTCAGTGTTGAATATAACGTAAATTATATTTGAAGCTCTGAAATCAAGCAAACACGCAGTATTCCTTTTTTTATTTCCGCAGTAAATTTGTGTTAAATAAGTAAGACGATGCATGCTTTATTAACATAGATGTAGGAGAAGCTTATAGTGTAATTAATTGAAATTATACTTTTATGTCACCAATTGCATGTCATTTACCACTAAAATCTGTAGGTCGTCCGTCTCTTATTATATGCGCGAAGCTACGTAATTTTGTAATTTCTAAACCAACATAGTCTGGAAATTTGGATTAATAATAGAGCCAAAATTCAATCAACATTGAAACAGTTTTGCCAAAATCGAGCATTCAATCAAAATAAAATGCATCATTTGTAACTTCACGCCATTATAACTAACAACTTAGATTAATAATACAGTCAAATTGTTAGCGTGGAAATTTGTTTAAAATCAATATGAATTTTGAGATAAACTTTAATGGTTATCTTAAAATTCATATTAAGGATGTTAAAAATGTTTATTATGTACATACATAAATGATTAGATTTATATTCGCAAACAACTATTAATAACTGTAAATATATAGTGTTATTATATAATACTGTTATTTATATCGACTTATCATTTTCATTTCGATCTAAGAAAACTTATTTCATGTTCCAGTTTCGTTAGAAACACAGGAGTAATATTAGACTACATAAAAACGTAGCCAAAAATAGGTAAAGTTGGCTACAAGATGAATTGAGACTAGATTGGATTTGCTGCCTTTCTTTATTTCCAGTATAAATATATTAAATAATTAACATAAATGTTTTGGGAGCACGTGAGATACACAAGCGCTCAAAAAGACATCTTCCTGTGACTATGATGCACGGCGGGAGCTGCGGATGCGACTCGGATGTTTTTGAACAATGAACCGATACTCGATATTGCGGAAACGACGCGGGTTGTTAATGCAGGACGTGCATCTCACTTGCATTCGTAAGGGTAAACTATTATGAAGTTGAGCTCGCATTGAAGCAGCTCCAGCTAAAACGAGCCCCCGTGCTAATAGCCTGTACAGTACTTAACCAAGGCCTGCTCTGACATCTTAATCAAAACGATTATATTTATATTAAGTCTGTCCTTAAGTCCCGAAATTTGTCGATCTCTTTGGAATATTTCTCGGATAATACATGTTCCGAAATTGGATTCTAAGACTGATGTAAAAAAATATAGAAGTATTATCTACATTTACTAAAAGTATTTGAAATCGTTTTATATTGCCGCATATATGTCCAAATTCAGTGCCAAATAACGTACTGTCAGCATGGTCCTCGTCTTAAGCGGTTTACTGTCACTCTTTTTGATTTTGTAGATTATATTGTCAGGAGTTAGATAGTGGACGGTAGGTAAATATTCAGTTTGGAATTTTTCAATAAGGAATATTTTCAACAATTAAATTTGGAGTTAGCCAAAGCAGTAATTTGTCGATTCTCATTATGATTTGCCTTCAGTTGTCAGCATTGCTGTTTGCCGATGATTTCAAACTATTCTCGGGGATAGGAATTATGTATGTTTGTGAGATCTTTTAAACCATTTAGAATTTCAATGAAGTTTGAGGAACAAGCTGAAATTTAAAGTAAGCAAATGCACAATGATGACGTACACATCAATATGTACCCTTGATGCAGAATTATGAGTGATGCAGAATTATGAAACGGCGCTCAAAAGGGCATCATCCATGCGGAACGTCGCTGGTATGGATAATAATATAACATTTCATGATCATGTTATTGAAACTTGTCAGAACCTGTGAAATCTGGCAGGTCCAGAATGTGCTAGAATTTGTCTTGTGACATTTTAACGATTTTCATGACAGTGGATATATTGCGATCTTGTTTAACTCTTGAGTCCGTAGTATCCATGAAACCAATAAAGTCATACGTCTTCATCTGGAGCAACTTATATACTCATGTTGGAGAAATCATTAAAAAAGTTTTATCGATTTTTATATAAAAAACGTACAGGTACCATCCTCATTGGTTTCCTTCAGAATTTATAATGAGCAGGGTCGGATGTAAATTATTAATGGGCAGGGTCGGATGTAAATTATTACATAACTATGTTTATAACCCTTCTGTGTTAGGTTTCGTAAAGTTTTATGCTCCTGACTGTTCCGTGAGAGGATGGTGTCACGATTTATTTCATCTGCCTAGAGCACACACTGATATCCTACACACCAGTTACCGGTTTTTCCTGCACTTATCAGAAACGTATTGCGAGAAACGCCAAACTTGATTTTTTTTGATCTATTGACCGCTTTAGGAGAGGAATTATGGAGTTGCTTAGTACTTCACGTTTAATAATTAGTTAGTGTTATGTTCAATTCGAATAACTTTGTGTTATTCCGTTCTATTAATTATTATTTATGTCGTATGTATAATGTGGATTTTATACTTTTAGTGTTTGCACATGCCCAGTGCTTGAGCAAAACCTGTAAGTCGGATGTGGCGTTTTTGATAAATAAATAAAAACACGTTAATTGTAACACTAAAAGAACTTCTTTTAAAAAAATACTATTCTATATATTTATGAACTATAGTCATTTCTTTTAAATAAAATTTAATTAAAAGATTAATTTAAATTGTTTTTAAAGTGAAATAATATCTTTTTTCCATGCCATGTTTTATCATTAACACTGCAGTAATCTATTATTAAGCAATGATTACAAATATAAAGTTTTTTACGTATTTAGTGACAACCTGGATGTGTCAAGATCATGCAAATCTGGATGTACCCAGATCAAAAAAAAGCTGGATGTACCCAGATCACATCCTGCTGGCTTTTTGAATTGTTCCCTATAAGGTCTACATACATTTTTGGAACTATATTTGCAGAAGCTCGTTGGAAATACATTTAATTATTAACATAACACATTAATTTATAATATAGCCGAGATTGATTGAACGGCTTTTCTGTCGTAAGGTATCGGCTAATGAAGAAGTATTTGAAACATTTATAGCTCACAAATAAGAATTTGTTTGATTAGATTTTGTGTATTGAGTAACAAATTAAAATCAGATTTATCTGCCGTTTCTGTCTTGAGTGATATTTGTATGTGTAAATTATGTCGACGAAGTATAAGTTGTAACGCTCGTACATAAAAGCACACAATTTTTATTTCCTTTATTTATTACAACTTACGAATTTTAGTAATACTAACCGTGTATAAGTCGGTGATGAGCCACAGATTGCCAATCCAGAAGATGACAGCACGAATTGTCGATAAGGCCATAAGCAGTGCGATCTGAGACGTGTCAATAGTTGTACTTAGTTATAGGTTGAACATTTAAAGGTTAGTCAATACAATATATGTTACATAAAGATGTATAACTTCAAGTCACGTTTTTCAGCAATAAAAGAACTTCAAGTAACTTTATAATTATCAATATTATTTTTGATATCAACGTCATTTAAGCCGTATACGTATGTATAATATGTATGTACGAAAGACAGACAAGGTTTGCAGGATATTCTCGTGCGATCAAGGTAAATAAATGGTCTAGAAAATCGTCTATTCAAGTAGCAACAAGAATCGCTAAAGTGCTAATAAACTCGAGGTTTATCAATGTGATGATTTAATAATCTAACAAAAGCAGGAGCAATGCCAGTCGGAGTTAAAGATATCCGACTACGTCCATATTAGACATGGTCGGATAATGAAATGTGAATGGAGTGAAAGAGTCAAAGGAACTGGATTATTTTATAGCCCTTATTCAATTTTAATATTTTGTTCATATTTTTAAATGAGCTTGAATGGGAATATAAGGCAATTCCGTAAGAAAGAGTTTTTTTTTCTTTGAGGAATTTAAATAGTAATCATTGCAGCGGGAAAGAAATACCAAATTAACTTCAAAAGTAATTTTGACCGATTCAATGTTACTTATTGTCAAAAGTATATTGAATCCAAATGAGCTAATTTAATTAAATTGCTACCAGTGAGCCAATGTTTCGGTCTCACTAATTTATATTATAAGTACTTTTAAACAATGATTACTATATAAAAAAATATCACAGTATGCTTCTATTTTACGTTTTATTATTTATGTTCGTATTTAGTGTGTATAATTACGAGATATTGTATTCGCGAAAAATGACATTTTACGTATTGACATATAGGGATTGACATTATTTTATCGACAAGTCATATCGATATTATTCTATAGTGAAAATAAACGTAAACTGTGAAACAATTTTTAGCAGATGAAATGAAACGAAAATAATTATTAATATAATTTACAATATAAGAGATTAGTGATGTATCTAACCGAAAAAGGCGTCGGTTCAAATCAAGCACCGATCAGAAAAATATTCTCAAACTTAAAACAATGAATATCTCTAAATCATTCAGTGCTTAAAATAAAAAACCAGCTTAAATACTAAAAATGAAGTGAAATTGACATTTGATGCTTTAATAATTATTTCTGTATTATTATTCGAAATATTACTCAAAAGTTTGTTTTTCAGCTTTCCAATGAATACGACGTGAAAAATGGAGAAAAATTCTTAATAAATTCAACTGGAATTCTCATAAAAAAGCTATTGCGTGTAGGCAATATTTTGACAGAAAATGTTTTGTACAAGACGTCTTTTGAAAAAGGACTCAGTGCATACAAACTTTGTACCGTTTTTTGTTTGTCGACATCCTAATTTATATATTATCATTTATAATTAAACTTCTTATAAACGTTTAGACTTTTTTAAAACAGGCAAATATTTTAAACCAAATGGAAAGAAAACTTATTTTCATATTTTATATGTATCGTATATACATATACGATACATATAAAATATATATAGCATCTATATATATATATATATATATATATATATATATATATATTTATATACATATATATATATATATATATATATATATATATATATATATATATATATATGTATATATATATATAAATTAACGCTACAATCGCTGCTTGAAACTTTTAAAAAACATCTAGGTTTTAGGGATAACTTAAACGCCCTTTCCACATTATGCAGTAACGAAACGTTGCAATTGTTAATGGATAGGGTAAATGAAAAAAAACAAGTTGATAAAATAACCCATTCTGCTGAATATAGTGAAGAGCTTAAAAAATTTGCACTAATCCTCCATTTCTATAGTCCAAAGTGTTATAATTATATCTGTGAATAGTCTAATCTTTCTTTATCTCATATTAACGCACTTAGGAAATGATATCAGAGAATAAATGACGAATCCGGTGTTATAGCTGAGTTATTCAAGAAAGGAAACGGCCAAAAAAAAAATTATTTGTTAGCGTCACTTTTCATGAAATGAGCATTAGGAAATATACTGAATTTGTCGGTATAACACATTTTAGCTATGTTAATATAGGCAATGATTAGCACGGAGACGAATCAGCAATTGGAAATCAAGTTCTAGTATTTATGGTTGTGGCTGTGGATAGTTTTTGGAAACTTCCAGTTGGTTTCTTTCCATGAAAAAGTTTTACGGTTAATTATTTCTTGTAGCTGAATTGTGTAATTGAAATCACTACAATGTGCAGTCTCAGTGGTGTCATTGTATGAGGAACCGCGTTGACTATTTTTTCAATTTTAAAAACTAATATAATTTGTTTATAGTTAGTTGTGGCTTCTTTATGTAATATGTAATTATTTTAATTCTCAAATATATGTATTCGCACAATGTATTTTCCACATAGAACTTATTTTTCTGATGCAACTTTTGTTTTATTTTTAGCCTAAATTTAAATGCTTTTGCGTCATTTCTGGCCATGACATTCAATGTTTTATACGAATCCGCTCAGATTGACATTTTTTTCACAGTAAAAATAACGCACCCAAAATGTTTAAAGTTAAACAAATATTTATGGTTCAAAAATAGGAGAGGGAATGCCTCACGAAATTTAATTTGCCGCTAAAACGTATAAAGGGCAGAGGTGAAATACAAAGCCATGTAAAGAAATTCATAATGTCAACATTCAAGTAATAGAGTATCCTGTTGAGCAAGAGAGACGCCAATAAAATAATTTGTGTTACTTGAACCATCATCTGTATTTTGTTTTAATTCTATGTTTTAGGCGCGTAACTTGAATTTGTTTTCCGACGGAAATAACGTTCAGTAAAGTCCATAGTTTGCTTACACAGTTTCTTACATTTCTAAGTATGGACTGACTCCAGAATTGCCTGAGTATATGTATTATATACACATATGTAATGAAATATATTTCTATTCTGTTTTTATCAAGTTTAATGCCAATAAATATTTTGCTTGTGATAAATCAAATGTGATTCAAAATATTTGCTACTGATAGTTGTTACTTTGCAAAAAAACTTCACCATTGACCAGGTCAGGGTCTGGTGATGACTTTTGGATGTGAAAAAATGGAACTCCTTAAAGGATGGAACTAAATCAACCGTGATTCAAAATATTTATTGGTAGTTGTTACTTTACAAAATAACTTCACCCTCGACCAGGTCTGTGCATGATGGTGAGTTTTGAAGTTGAAAAATGGGACTCGTTAATTGATGGTAGTAAATCAACCGTGATTCAAGATATTTGCTGCTGATAGTTCTTACTCTGCAAAATAATTTTACCATTACCATTGTGTAGTTAATGGTAGTGGTGAAGTCATCGACCATTTAATGTATGCCACAACCGTCAAAGAAGTTTTACTTCAACTGCGCGTTAAGGTTACTAGTACTTTATCTTTGCCTTTGATTATATGGCGTCGTTACTAGTACTTATTTAATTTTTTTGATGCATTATCGTAGCAAATCGTATAAATAAATCTTACCTATAGGATTTTGTGAGTGAGATGACAAATTTGAATGTAAATTGTAAAATCACCACGAAATTTCATGAATAACTGTATTTTGTTTTGCTAAAAAATTAACATAAAACTCAATTCTTTATGGTTGCAAACATTTCATTTTATTTAGCGATGTGACTGTTGCGATGTGTGTTCTTCTAGATTATGTTGTATGTGTAGATTTGGTTATATAGTTAAGTTACCGTAAATATTATATCAATTTGTACTCATTAGTTGGAAAAGCTGTAATAATAATCGCCCGTATCTCTTAAAATATTGGAATAAGCAAATAAAATTTCGTTTGCATAACTTAAGATGTTTTTTTTCATTTAAGACTTGTTATGTAAAGTTTTAAAAAGAATTTTCATCGATCGTTGACATAAGTTTCCTAGTAAATAATGTAAATAAAAGAATGTACATTTTGTGACGGGAAAGTTGATGGAAAACTTCTAAAAATAATCTCGAATGAGAAATATTGATTGTGCAATATATTGTAACAGGTTTGGATTATATAAAAAAAAGTAATTAAAAGAGTAACAATAAAATAAAATAATGATGAAAAGAACAACAATTCCAGGCATAGGATTGCACTTATTGATGTGAATTAAGACTGATTCTTGAGACGAGAGAATGATTTGGAATTATGTAATTCAGGATTTTTTTTAATGGTTTTAATTATATTTTACAAAAACAAGTACAGGAGTTAATGGATTTTCAGATAAATTAAAAATTTTTTGGTTTGGATCAATGACGATGCGCGTATGGCGTTGTTTGTAGCAATGTTTTTTTGTTTCTTTTATATAAGTATAACATATTAATTGAGTGTGTAGTTATCGGATAGAGTAATCAATCACTCGACGCTTCTTAGTAGAACTCAATGTTTGTGTTTCGAAAGTGAGAATCGTCATAAGTAAAATGTAATCAATGGTCAACCCGATAATATAACACAACCCTAGCTTACGAGTTCACTGCAATTAATTTTTCAGGTATTTTTGTCGTATTTCTACGCTGTTTTTTGAGTGAAAAAAGCAAAAGGGAGAATATAAATTTTCTCCACCTGACATACAATGTACCCGCAACGTACAGATTGATACTAAAAGCAGTTTACATTTAAAGAAGATAAAAAGTTAGAACACCAATAATGACACGATTTAAGATGGAAGAAGAAAAGCAAAAGGCAGAAGGTTTAGAAGCGGCAGGATTTTTTAAATCGATCATTGCAGCTATTCATTGATAATATCCTGTCTAAAGTCGTATATTTAGGAATATGTAGGGTTAGTAAGCTAAGAGTAATCTTTAAATTTAGTTTTAATGTAATTACGAGACGGATGAATCCCTTTCTTATAAATAAATATTTCTCGGATTCATAAGCTGATGTAATGAAATTTCCTTCTGTTTTTCCTATTTAGGTCGGAAATAGTAAGTTGTTGACCATATAAGATGTTTGATACGAGGTATGTGTGTATATACATGCGTGTTTTGTATGCCAATATTAAGAGTAGGATTTGCCGTACATTCGTAGTGAAGTTAATTAGATGAAAATATTCAGTAATCTTACTTTATTTCCGTAGTTCGATATTTTGTAGCGTAGGTGCGTGTATACGTAAGATAGAATTACTGAATATATCATTAAATTTTTGGACATTAACCTTAAAACGTAGTGTAACTCTTGTCCTTTTCCGTGGATTCCAAAATACATAAAAAATAACTTTTATATGGAGGCATATTGGAAGTTAAATAAACTTGAACAGCTTGCTACTATTAATAGGAAATAACCGACTATGTTAATAAAAAGGTAGCGAAGGTTTAGAAAGAAAAATAAATGAGGCCTAAATAATTGTGCATAATGTAACACACGCATTATTACGTAAAATACTCAGCAAAATTTAAAGTCTATTATCGAATGATCCATAAGTTGCGGGAAACAATTACTGACGAAAAATCAAATCTTATCATGTGGTTCCGTTTTTTCTTTTAGTGTACGTCATAAATGAGAGAGAAATTCGAAACCAATGAAGGTTATTACTAATGCTTTTCGTAATACTAAACTGTTGGATTCGATAAAAATAAATTTATGTTCTGAACAATAAAGAATTACTTAACTTTCTGAGTGAAGCCCTGATTGTTTATTGAAATATTTGAAAGAAAAATGTAAAATTTTCTTCTAGTTTATATATATATATATATATATATATATATATATATATATAGTAATTGTTAATACTGTTCAAAGTAATTTTATACAATTATTTTTTGTATTTTCCATTAAATTTTCAAAGACCAATATCGGTCAGTACAAGTAAAAAACAACATTGTGATATCTACTTATGAACGGTCTGAAAACAATATCATATAAAAATGATTTAATAAAAAAAATTCTAATTAAAATCAGCACAGAAATCAGAATAATTATAAAATATCATTTATCTCACTTATCTCTTAGTATAACGTAATTTATAAAAAAGTGTTATTGATTAAAATAAGTTATACATATGTTACAGCAATGTAGATTGATTAAAGATTGATTTAAGGGTTACCTCTGAATAAAAATATTCCCATCGTATCTAAAGTTTTCATTGCTCAGAGGGCGGAAAGTAATATCGCTCGCTGCCGCTACGTTCGATTAGATCAAAATGTACAATCTGCATCGAACTATCAAGAGCGTGTTTAAATTTTTGACGAAAAACCTACATTTTTGCCAAGTTTAATCTAAATTCTGGGAATATGTGACAAAATGATTTTAAACGAAAAACCTACAGTTTTGCTAAGTTTAATCTAAATTCTGCCAATATGTGATAAAATGATTTTAAACGAAAAACCTCAATTTTTGCCAAGTTTAATCTAAATTCTGGGAATATGTGATAAAATGGTTATAAACAAAAAACCTCAATTTTTGCCAAGTATAATCTAAATTCTGGGAATATGTGATAAAATGATTTTAAACGAAAAACCTACATTTTTGCCAAGTTTAATCTAAATTCTGAGAATATGTGAAAAAATGATTTTAAACGAAAAACCTACATTTTTGCCAACTTTAATCTAAATTCTGGGAATATGTGATAAAATGATTTTAAACAAAAAACCTACATTTTTGCCAAGTTTAATCTAAATTCTGGGAACATGTGATCAAATGATTTTAAACGAAAAACCTACATTTTTGCCAAGTTTAATCTAAATTCTGGGAATATGTGATAAAATGTTTTTAAACGAAAAACCTACATTTTTGCCTAAATTCTGGGAATATGTGATAAAATGATTTTAAACGAAAAACCTCAATTTTTGGGAAGTTTAATCTACATTCTGGGAATATGTGATAAAATTATTTTAAACGAAAAACCTACATTTTTGCGAAGTTTAACCTAAATTCTGGGAACATGTGATAAAATGATTTTAAACGAAAAACCTCAATTTTTGCCAAGTTTAATCTACATTCTGGGAATATGTAATAAAATGATTGTAAACGAAAAACCTACATTTTTGCCAAGTTTAACCTAAACTCTGGGAATATGTGATAAAATGATTTTAAACGAAAAACCTACATTTTTGCCAAGTTTAATCTAAATTCTGGGAATATGTGATAAAATGATTTTAAACGAAAAATCTACATTTTTGCCAAGTTTAATCTAAATTCTGGGAATATGTGATAAAATGATTTTGATACCTAAAAATAGATCAAACCTTCATCTATAATTTGTTGACTATTTTATATTGGTTTAATATATTTATTTTATAAAAATGGGCTTTTTGCAACTAATTCCACGCCAAAACTGCTAAAAAAGAGCAAGCTTAGAGACAATTACATATTTACCAAAAAATTATACTTTAATTTGAAATATGAAGAAAAGTAGTGAAATGCTGATTTTATCTTCTTTAGTTTGTATAGAAAACAATTTTAATTGACGTAATGGTAAAAGAGAAAAATCAAAATGTTTTGTGAACGAAAATATAGTTTCAATTGTCCATATCAATTGTATGTTCAACACGGCGGGTAGAATTTATGCGCCGAGATGCGCTTTCTGTTGTGTGTACCGGCCGGTCTAAATAAAAATATTCGCGATCTCAGCTACACTATCTATGTAAATATATTTGGATTGACGATTTGTGATCAAGGTAAACACATTTATCAATTTGAATTATTTTATTTAATAATGACTACTAATTTAAGTTTTAACAATTAAATTAAGCTTACGTAATAGACTGTATATTATATATATATATATATATATATATATATATATATATATATATATATACATGTATATATATATATATATATATATATATATATACATTTACATATACATACACATACACATACACATACACGTACACGTACACGTACACGTACACGTACACGTACACGTACACGTACACGTATACGTATACGTATACGTATACATATACATATATATACATATATGTGTTTCTTTAATTACACTAGTAAAAGCATGCCTTTGTGAGGGCTCACGCAGTTGGGATGCCGCGCTTATGTAGTGCTTTGGACATATTTGCAGATGCTCATGTGGATGATATCTCTATTGCATAGCCGAGTAAGTACGTAGATACAACCTTAGAAATCACTATATCAATATATACTAATCGTAAATATTGTAAATTCGGATAATCTGTCATGTAACAATTATAAAAAACAACAAAATAAAAATTTGGAAATGTTTCAATATTTTTTTACAATACAGTTAGGCAAAATTATGATATATTAGTTAAAGTATATTAGTTAAAGAAACAATAGTTACTCCTTTAACAATTTTCATTTAAGTGACACCTTGAATTCCGCATACGAATTTCTTCTCGCCTCCTACATTTTAACATACGTGAGTTTGTAATGTTACATAATCCATCATAAGAAAATATTCTATTTAATGCTAATTCTTCTGATATTTTTATTTTTGAAAACGCGACATATGTTAAACCAACAAAATTTCTTTTATTCAAATACAACTTTATTGTTAAACCTTGCGACTTTTTTCTCTATTACGACCTAAATTCCGATATTAATATATATCATCTATATTAAATAGGTACTTACATTCAAAATTTCGTAATTCAACACTTTTCTACGAGTATATCTTTTTTTATTCGATTTATGTAGGTTATTTAACCTCCACATATTACTATTAATATATACTATCTATCTTAAATAGGTACTTACATCCAACATTTCGTAATTCAGCACCTTTCTCTATCTTGTTTTATTCGATTTATGTAAGTTATTTAACCTCCAAAATTTTACTATTAATAAATATTATTTTTCTTAAATAGGTACTTACAACCAAAATTTCATAATTCAGCACCTTTCTATATATAGTTTTATTCAATTTATATAGATTATTTAACCTCCACAATTTACTATTAATATACATTATCTTTCTTAAATAGGTACTAACAACCAAAATTTCGTAATTCAGCACCTTTCTACATCTTGTTTTATTCGATTTATGTAAGTTATTTAACCTCCAAAATTTGACTATTAATAAATATTATCTTTCTTAAATAGGTACTTACAACCAAAATTTCGTAATTCAGCACCTTTCTCTATCTTGTTTTATTCGATTTATGTAAGCTATTTAACCTCCAAAATTTCACTATTAATAAATATTATCTTTCTTAAATAGGTACTTACAACCAAAATTTCGTAATTCAGCACCTTTCTATGTATAGTTTTATTCAATTTATGTAGATTATTTAACCTCCACAATTTACTATTAATATACATTATATATATTAAATAGGTACTAACAACCAAAATTTCGTAATTCAGCACCTTTCTACATCTTGTTTTATTCGATTTATGTAGGTTATTTAATATCCACAATTTACTATTAATATACATTATCTATCTTAAATAGGTACTTACATCCAACATTTCGTAATTCAGCACCTTTCTCTATCTTGTTTTATTCGATTTATTGAATATATTTGGCTTTAATTTTTTAGAAATTCATTATTCACAATTAAATGAAACTATGTGATATAGTATTATTACTTTCCTTAATTTCTTTACCACGACCTAGTTTCGTTATATTACAACAGCTTCAGATGGGATATTAGCAAAGATAAACTCTTAGGAATATCCAACAGCATTTATATATTTCAAACACAATAGTGAAAGCCTGGTTTGTGTGGGTTTTTCCATTGCTCATGTTAGTGAGTTTATTGCAAGGGCAGTGTAGGTTTATTACCTATAGTAACAAATCTAGACATGATTTTAAATTATTATGTTAAATTTCAAATCTAGAGGTGTGATAATTTTGTCATAAAATATACCACAAAATTGTATGGGTTGTGGGATAGTAATAATTATTGGATATAATTCATATCGTTAAGAGCTCGTTAGTTAAAGCTAATTCTTCCTATTTATTTTAAGTATCCCGTCAAATTGGACATTAAAGAAAGCGGTCGTGTGCGAAATTGGCAGGATTGTAAGTTATTTATTCTTTATTACTTTCTTAGGATTTCGTACCTTTGAAGGCAAAACCTTTGTCCGTGATAGTCATTGATCTCAGAAACCACTTGACTAAAAAACTTCAAATTTGGCATAGAATTTTAAAACATTTTTACCCACACGTCTTTCAGTTCAGTATTCAGATTATACACAAAAATATTCATACGAAAATTGTCGTGAAAAGAAATAACTGAAAACTTTTTAAAATTATATTTATTCTGTAGGATATCGTTTAAAAAAGATTAGCCATAAGGTTTTTTTCACAATTTTAGGTATTAAAAATTCAGAGGTATCCTGGAAAATATGCAAAAAATATACCTCCACCCCCAATTAACTCTGGTGATTATTTCTGTCATAATTTTGTAAATATACACAATGTATTTGCGCTAATGAAAAATACAGTAAGATACTTATGTTTTCCTATATTTACAGCCGATTTCCCCAGAAATAATGCACTTTAGAAACTTGAAATTGACATAATAATACAAAAAATTGAAATAGAGATCATTATTAAATAAAATATTTCAAACTGATTAAATAGGGGCCTTAAATTTTTTTAAATATTTTATATGTCATATGGATATAATTTAATCACAGGGAATACATTTTTTTATAATTTTAAAGGTTATATTTAACAAGATATTCCAGAAAATATTACAAAAATAGTACTATCCCTTTTATCTCCGAAACTACTGAAGGAAAAAATAATAAAAAATACAGCGTCGGTAAAATTTGACCGAGAGATGACAGAAAAACTACAGCGATTAGCTTGGATTTTATACTTTTTAAATGTACACAATGTTTTTGCACCACTACGCAAGACATTTATGTTATGAAAAATAAATGTTTGTAAATAGTTTAATAGAAATACTATTTATAAATAGTTTGATAGAAGTCTTAAGTGTATTTAAAACTACCTACCTACGGAAACTTTATGTACGCAAATGTTACAAACACTTATTCTCTCGAATAGCATTATGAATACATTACTGACCAAGCAGTTATTGTCACGGATTTTATGAGAAACGCAATCCGATACGAGATGCATTAGTGTCATGCTAAACATAAATCTGACCAAACACCAGACCGAATTTGATATTCGTAGTGGACACAGGTCTCTTGTATTAATTATCAAATAAATACGAATTCTTTTAATAATTATTATTAAATAAAAATGTGTGTTTTAAAAAGACTATTTCATCGAACAGTAAGATTAATAAGTGTGGTGTCAGAAGTGGCATAATTGGCTCTTTCTGTTGCTGGTCACCTAATTAATATCTCATGCTTGCATCCCATAATATCTAATAATACCACTGTTTCCGAAAATCGAAAAGAAATAGAAGTAAATTTATTTGAAATAAAAAACAACGTTGTATGATTGCTTTCTCATCGGTTCTGTCACCCAGTCACTGTATCCTGGTAAACTTCTTATTAACGCTGTCTCTGAACGCCGTATATTCATTTGCCTAAAACGCCGCTGCTGTCTCTGCTTAGAAAAAATCCTCGAGAGAACCTGCCTGGATCACCTGAACGTTGCCGCTAAGTCCTGTCCCTCGAAAATCTTCGCCGAATTGATGCCGCTCTTCCTAGAAATTCATATCATCGTGCTGGTATTGTGAGTAAAATATTGTTATCTCTGGTATTGCCATTTTCACTTATCTCTTTCAAAATCTTTTTGAAGAGCTTTAAAATGTCGCTTTTTAATAAAAACAAAACTTCTTCTCCAACTGAACAGTTTCCGAACCAAGTCCTCCGTAATTTCATTAACGCGTATAAAGGAGAACGTGAGACGTTAACGGCCTTTCTAACTATTGCCAAAATGCGCTTGACCTCGCATTCGAAACCCAAAAGGATTTGTTACTTAAATATATGTTTTCCGACTAAAAGGCAACACATGAATTGCTTGCTCAAATCGAGTTTCTAAAAAATTCCAAGACTTAAGTTCTTTCCTAAAACAAAATTTTGGAGAAAGAAAATACTACAATCATTTGCTACTAAATCTGCAATCTTGTAAAAAAGAAATCAATGAATCCGTACTCAATATGAATTAAGAATAGAAAGTTGTGCAACAGATCTTTAATCCGAAATTCATAATTCAGATTCGTTGAAAAAGAAAATCACAGGTCATATAGCCATGACTGAATATTTAAGTCTTATTAACATTTACGATGGTATAACATTCTCACTTAAATAATATAGATCCCTGCAGAGATTCGAAAAAAATAATCTAGTAATTAAAATCACGATAAACGAAGAAAAAATAAAAAATATTATTTTTTAAAAATATTCACAAAAATAAAGATTTGTAAAATTCGTTATAAAACTGGTCACATTGAAGCCTATTGCCATAATTGTAATAAATCTCAAAAATCAATTCATAATAATAAGTATCAACTTTCATGTAAATCGCTATTTAATTCTTTCTCTAATCCTAATAACAGTCAAAATAATACTCCCGTGGTTTGCAAATAATGTTAAAAATATAGGCAATAATATTCCAAAATGCCGTAAAGGCGCTTATAATAATCCTAAATCAGCGAACTATTTTATAACTAACGTCAACCTCAATACCATGTCGATTATACGCAATTACCAGCAAATGATGAACTAACTGATAATGTCTTCGAGCAGGTTTTAAACTAAATAATCGAGTTACGCATTCGTGCCATTGTAGTCCCGAAATCCTAGGCAATAACATTTTAATTCTAAAACTAATCCTAGGTTAAGTACTATATCCTCTGTATCTTATGTTGAATCCAATACTAAATCTCATAAAATATCAACTGGTTCCACTAAATCGTATACTAATTAAAATATTAATTTATATAAATCATATTGCTAAATGCACTGAATGTTACATTAAATCCAACACCGAGTCGCATATAAAACCTAATACTATTTCTACTGAATCTATTTTTAAAAATTCTATATCGACTATAAGGCTATTTTATAAAAATTAAATTACTAAATCCACATCTCACCCTCCTCTCACTGAGGCCACTATTTTGTTGTGTCCAGCACATTCTCTGAGTTTAATTAACTCAGAACATTAATCTGCTATTCCTACTACTCCAAATTCTACACTTAATCTTACCATTTCACAGCATGAACAAAAAACTCCTTCAATATCTTCTTGCCTCACATTTTCCTGAAAACAAAGCAATCCAACAATCCACTTCGTTTTCTCGTCGATACTGGTGCAAGTGTTAGCGTTGTCAAGTTAAACAGCCTATCAAAAAACAAAACTATCTTCTGAAAAAATTAACCTCACAGATTTTAACTAACCTACGAAATTTTATGTAGTATTCTATTATACTTCAATCACTCTATTCCGTCGTCTCAGCAAAGCACACTAATTTTGACCACAAATTCCATGTCTTTGAGGATATTATACAATTTAAAGGTGATGGCATATTACTCGTAGATAATGACTTCCTGAAAAACATTAACGCTAACATTCAATATTCTAAACAGTGCATTAATATTCAAGCTTTGGCCCGTCGACCTGTGCTATTTATCCGCGTGTGCAATGGTTATAGAATGTCCTGTCTCAAATGATCCTAACAAATTGAATACTTATACTGACGCGCTTGTTCTTGGCCATAGTGTGTCGGAAATTTCATTGTCAAACTTAAATCAAATCACCGCATCAATATCTTTGTTCTAAATACCACTGAATCCAAAGTCCTTATTAAGGATTTGTCCGTTAAACTAACTCCTTTAGACGAACCTAAATTTCCAACTCAAAATGAAGTTGAAACAATAAATAGCATTCAAATTTCAAATCTAAATAGACCTCAAAAGGTCATCCATCTCAACCGTAGATCTCATCTATAACACAGAAGAAAGCAAGGTTCCATTATATTGTTGTTTTCAATACTCTGATATATTCTACTTAGAAGGAAAGCCACTTTCCTGCACAAATGCTATCAAACAATCAATTTACACTAAAGATGCTAATCTAATCCGCACCAAATCTTACCGTTTTTTCAAATATCACAAGGAAGAGGTCAAAACTTAAATAAAAAAAAGGCTAGAACAAGATATTAATCGGGGAGTACCTACAAAAACTAGACTCCTGTAAAAACGAAGTAGAGAATTGTCATTGACTATCATAAGCTTATTGACATTACTATTTCCGAAATTTATCCTCTTTCCTTAATTATACATATCCAAGATCAATTAGGTCATTATAAGTATTTTTAAACTCTAGACTTAGTCAGTGGGTTTCATCAGAGGAAGCTTAAGGCTGAAGATGCACATAAAACTGCTTTTATTGTCACAACTAATGGATCTGCTTCGGGAAATTACGAATTCATTCGTATGACTTTTGGCCTCAAAAATGTCTCAGATACATTAAAAAAATTATGAATACTGCTTTTTCTGGCCTACAAAGTCTCTGATATGTTCATCTGTATTATGCTATCCTGTATTCTGACGATCTTGACTCCCACATCCAAAAAATTAAAGCTAGTTTTCAATCGGTTCCGTAAATTCAACCTCAAACTACAACCTGATAAATGAAATTGCTTATATCGATCATATTATTACCGACAAGGGTGTCACTCCGAATTCTGAAAAAATAAAGACTGTTACTATGTTTTCTACGCCCAAAAATCCAAAGGATGTAAAAGCCTTCTTAGTTCTCTTCGGTTACTATCGATGATTTATCGAGAACTTTTAAAAAAATTCAAAACCTCTGACGTCCGTCCTAAATACAAACCTCTGACATCAAACCAATATAATTCAATGCCCCTTACATTGAATTCTATTGGTCCTCTGAACAGGAACAATCCTTTAATCTCCTTAAAACTAAATTAACCACTGCTCCTATTGTCCAGTATTCTGATTTTATTAAACTCTTTGTGCTAACAAAAGATGCCTCATACTATGCTGCAGGTGCTAAATTGCTAGGGGCGAAATCGGATGAAGAAAAACTAATCGCCTACGCATTCCGAATTTCAAAGGAAACTACTCAACAATTGAAAAAGAACTTTTAGCCATTACAGTTGCCATAAAAATTTTTCGTCCTTAACTTTTTGGTCGCTCCTTCAAGATAGTAACAAACCATCGCCCTTTGACGTGATAATTTAATACCAAGGATCCTAGCTGTAAAATAATTCGTTGGCGACTTAAATTAGAAGAGTATAGCTATGAGATTGTGTATAAATAGGATAAACTAAACTGTAACGCAGATTTTCCTATAAATAATGTATTCCTTCCCTATAAATAATATTGTCCTTATCATAAATATATGAGCAACACCGACAAATTTCAAGACAATCTATTACCTCATATGATACAAAAATTTAAGAACTCAATGAATCATTGCTAAAAGCTAACTGTAAACTTATAGTCTATCCGACAGCTATTGATTTAGACGAATTGATACCCTATTGTCACGACTAATTAGAAGCCTCCACTGTTCAACCAGATGTTCGCAAGATTAACCGTGAACTCAACATCTACCATTTATCCTCGAATGAAAAACATTTATTTACACGCCTTTTTCTACGGATCCTTCACTTCGACGAATTTAAAGATTAAGAGACTAAAAAAACATGATTCAATATTAGTATATAGAAAAAAAGAATTTGCTATTTCCGATTTCGTTGACTCTTATAATAAAATTTCATTCACGAAAATATACAATATGATAATTTTCCTATTTTACAATTCAAGTTTTAAAACAAATATTTATCATATTTCTATATTAAGAGTAAATTTATAGTCTATCCTACAGCTATAGATTTAGATGAATCGGTGTCCTATTTTCACGACAAATTAGAAGCCCCTACTAGTCAACCCGAAGTTCGCAAGATTGACGGTGAACTTAACACCTACTATTTCTCCTCGGACGAAAAACATTTATGTACACACCTTTTTCTACGAGTCCATCATTTCGACGAATTGAAAGATATATTTAATATATTAAGAAACTGCAGACATGATTCAGTATTAGCACATAGAAGTAAAAGAATTGGCTATTTCCAATTTCATTGATCCTTATAATAAAATTTCATTCACGATAAAATACGATATGTTAAATTTTCTATTACACAATTCAGGTATTAAAACAAATATTTATCATACTTCTATATCCTATCCTGTTGTATGAAGTAAAAAGAATCTTTAAAAGAAATCATGACTCACCAAGTGCTGGTATATCTTGAATGTATCAACGTCTAAAATCTAAGTATTGGTGGAAATGCGCCAGGACATAGCAGTTTATGTAAAAAACTATAAATCTTACTAGATCGACTGGCCACCTTGTCAAACAAACCGAGCTTCTAAGATCATAACATCCTCTGCATCTAGGTCCACTGAAAAAACTATTTTTAGATCTTGTCGGTCCACATCTCGAAATTCATCATAATAAATACAAATTCATTCTAACTCTTCAATATGACTTGATAAAGTATTCTCAGGCTTATTCTATGTCGACTTATTCTGCTGAAGGAGCAGCTCAACGTCTTGTTCATTTTATATTATATATCGGTATCCCTAGAATGATCGTTACCGACTAAAATGAATCTGAGGAACTAATTTCTGTTCGGATGTATTTAATCAGATAGGTTATTCGATATTAGACACATATTTGCAAGTTTCTACCATCAGTAAACTTGTGAAGAAGTAGTGTTGAAGCCATGTAATTTTCAAAGAATACTTAAGATCTCATATAAATGAAAATCAACAAACTTGGGACCTATATCTAAATACTGCTATTTTATGCTATAATTCAAACGTTTACTCAACAATGGGTTATTGTGCATTTCCAATCATTTATGATTTTAAACCATAAATTTCTAAATCCATCGATAGGCTAGAAAAAACTACTTATACGGATTATATTCGCACACTTTATTATAAATTATATTATAGCTGACAAACAGCTCTACAGAATATTTCTACTTCCAAAGAACGTTCTAAACAACAACATGATAATCATATTAAACCTGTCCAATAGAACATTAGTGTTTCAGTCTATATACATTGCCATCACAAAGAAAACAAAACACTGTTCTCAACATGAAGAGATCCATACACAATCATTAAGTTAAACAGTAATCATACTGTGACAATACTCGTAAACAGAAAACATGTACGTCATCGTTACAATGAAATCAAACCCTGAACTCAATCCTAAAACTGACAATTTCATTCATTCATAGATGTGATGATATTCCAAGTGCTTTGCATCAGTCGTTTCGTCTCTCCTATAACCGGAAGTCCGGGTCTCACTGGATGTTAAGTTCCCAATTATAACGGATAATTGGAACGTGATAACATATTTAAATATCGAGTATATTCAACCACATTTATATAAAATAGATTATCACATTAATAAAAAATATATTTTGTGTAACTCCGACATCTCAAATTAAAATTGATTGTGCCAATTATCTAAATCCCTTTCAAAATCAACATAAAAATAATATTTAAAAGGTACCTTCTAAATACCAAAACTCACAAAACGTTTTGTCAACGCTGGTGGTTCAAATTATAGTTGATTGTGCTAATTCTCTAAATTCCTTTCAAAATCAATATAAAAATAGTATTAAAAAGGTACCTTCTATATACCGAAACTCACAAAACGGATTGTTCAACCCTGGTGTTTCCATTCTCAAAACTTTCTTTGGAACTTTAGACTCTAATGATGCTAATAACTTTACGGACGCCATTGTATAAGTACAATCAGATGAATAACAATTAGTGCGTTTGATGAAAGATGATATTCATATCATTAAAAGTACTATTTCTAATTTAAATATTTTTGTATCTATAATAACTAATAATGGATTAAAATTAAATAAAAATTTAAACATTATAAGGAAAAACTTTTAACAGCTCAGCTCGTCTAATGATAAGTCAGAAGTTAATTCGCAGTAGAATTCTTTACTTAGTTCTCTTCAAAATATAATAATTAGCTTATCTTTTGATATTGAGTATGTTAATAATGTTATTTTGTACAGAATAATGAATGTACTTCACCCTACTGTACCAAGTCCTCTGCAAGTATATAATGAATTAGAACAACATAAAAATAATTTACCTAAGCATTTTGATTTACCAATTTTTGTTACTCGCCAAAATGTTCATGAATTAATTGATTTATCCATCTGAATATGTTACTACCATTTAAATAAAATGATTATAGCTATTAAGATCCCGCTTGTACTTTCTAATGTTTACAATCTTTACAATGTTGTTCCTTTACCAGTTGCGTATATTATAAACACATCATATTACCTGTTGAAGGACCTGCCTACTTACGTGGCAAGAAAGATTTACTGCCTGCTCATCCACTCAGTATATTCTGGTTAAAACGGATACAAAGGACTCCTTTCATTAAATTATTGACAAACTTTCGCTGTTTTTCAAGGATAATTTCTTGAGATTGCACTGGAGTGAATATACCGTTTGTTGCAAAATTTTATAATATAAAAAGAGATATTACATATTTCGCGATTATTATAACTGTTCGTCTTATTTTTTTACTGAGAATGTGTATAATAATGGGAATTCACTTATCGACTTAATTATTTGTGGTATTTTCCACAAAACAACTGTTATCGCCCGTATATTATCTTTAATTTTGTATAGTTTATTTCAAAATGGAACGAATAATTTAGCAGAGAGCTTTAATTTTCCATCGCCAAATATATAGGAGGAGTTAAATTGTTTCTCCGAGGTTCTTATAGCGGGCGATGTGCACCTTCCGTAGTGTCTTTTAATAATTTCTGTTTGCAATTTTCTGTTCATAATTTTATTTTCAAAATGGACACTTGTCTTGAACTAAGGAAATTATAAGCATTTTGTAGAAGTCTCAATGATGCTAGAAATTTTAAAGGAATAAACAATAAATCCAAGCCCTCATCAACATACTCTATGGTGAGAGCTACCAAAATCCGGATATGGTTGGCAGAGCGTGCAAAAACCTAAAAAAGTAGTAGTCAACTTTGGTTAGAACATAGGTGGAAGTAATAATGATTTTGTTTTCTAGGAGCCACACACGACGGCCAGTACGTAGATATAATTCAATATGACAGATGAAGCAATGAAACAAATAGTGATTTGAAAATATGATTCTGGTAAAATTTATATAAAAAAGGCATCCGTGGTTTTATCAAATACAAGGTCAGCTTCGTATTACTGGCCACAACGTCAGCCAATTTGCGGTTTGGACTGGTACTATTAAAATATGAATTTTCTACGAAGGATGCTTAATTCTAGAAAGAATTACATGGAATTATATTCAGCGAAATTTTGTCAAAACTGTATGCTTCCAGAATTTGGTGATCGACTATCAAGATCAATGAAGTTAAGAGCTTATTCATCACATACCATTAATGCTAAGATTTTGAAAGTGAGGAATTAAAGGCGATCAGAATAAAAATTTGTCACGTCAGGTTCCGACGCTTTTATAGCCATTTCTTTTAACATTTATACTTCCAAAATGGACATAAAACTATTAACGAATGCTTTGTGTACTGAATAAACAGTTTTAATTTTAACAAACAAACACGAATATAAAACAAAGTGTTTTGAAAATAAAATTTGGTACAAAAATTTAATTTTAATTAGAGAATTTCACGCCTTATCAGGCAAGTAATTTTGTGGAACTGATGCAAACTCTATTCGTTTTGGAGTCGAACACGAGTTCGCACATGTGATGGTGGTGTTTTTAGTAATTACTATCTTTCGTGATTTTTAATAAGTAGTAATGTCATGTTTTTTGTCCACGCGTTTATATAATGTTTTACGTTTTTTAATTTTTGAGATCTGTTTTTAAGGGGGTCACAAGATAATAGGTATCGTGATTTTGTGGTTTCGTTAAGGCTCATAGTGTGAAATATTTAATGTGAAATATGAATGAGTCTTAAAAATTTTCCCCTGAGGTTAGTTTATTCCTCTGTCTTTTAGATTGTTGGAGGTTGAAGACTATCAACGCCATAATTAGCTACGTCTGCCTCAATAAAGTTGAAGACTATCAACGCCATAATTAGCTACTTCTACCTCAGTAAAGCCGCATGTGGAAGATAAATTCATTGTACGCAAATTTTCTGGTTAGCTGGCCTGGCCAATGGATAAAATCCAAATTAAAACTGGAATAGTACTAATATTATTTTTGTTTTGGATAATTTTAATAATATTAAATAATCGAAAGTGATTACTAAATAAATCGAACATAAAACACGTATATTCATTTTAGTTATAATTATAACAAATTTATAGTCTTTGCGCGTTATCAAGATGTTGCGAACAAGCTATAAACTTGTTGAACATTAACAAGTGGTATCGGTGTGCGTGTATCGGTGTTTTTACGACTGTGAATGTCCATTCTCGAGCAGCGGGATTTTGTAAATGCATACGTAAGGGAGCGAAACGAGTTACCATTCATCATTTCTGTCCAATTCTTCCCTTTATCGAGCGCGCTCATAAATATTGGTTGAGTCGCTGTTGGCGATTCTACAATGAAATGCTCTGTACGATAACTTCAAAAGAAACGTTTTGCTATCTCCCAATTTACTCCCTGAAATTATCTTCCAGAACAAAAAATAACTTCTTATACTTCAGGTGTGTATTTGAACTATCATAATATGTCTCTATGCAAAATTATTTTAAATTGTTAAGCCAAATAGTATCCGAAAAAATTACCTGTGACAGACGGAAGGATGGACGCCGAAGTGATTCCATATTGACAATTTTGTTAAATGTTACCTATATTACATTAGATATCGTTTATTATTTCAGAAGTTTTTGTGTATATTTATCATTTATATATCATTTATATATATATATATATATATATATATATATATATATATATATCGTTTACATATATATATCATTTATATTGTACACATTTTCTTCCAAACATACCTTAAATTGAACTGACCTCTGTGCTGTCAGTGCGAACTGAGGAAATGATCAAAGTAGATGAAGTGCGCTGATACGATTCCACGTATGCAGTTTAGGTCATTTATAATGCAAACCGACCCGGTGGCCACTCCTGTCTCTCCCGTTACAGAAGTTCCAAAAACAAGCAAGACGTATTTCACTGGCGTGGAAAATTATTTGTGCAAATAAAATATTTTCTTTATTTTTTCCAAACTTATTGCGCATGAACGTATTTTAATATTAGTTTTATTAAATTGTATTCGGATTATGTATTATCACAGTGGTCGTATGTAGTGACTTGGCTGATATTGTAATGAATAATAGAGACAAGAAAAGACAGAAGAGAAAATCGCACTTATGCGATTTTCTTTACAAAAAAACATGAAAAATTGTCGATGTAAGGAATGAAACTTTTCAGCCCCTGCAACCTGGCCAGTCAAATGATGTCGGCGATGTGTCTATCCTGTCAGCCTTGCCTATCGTTCTTCGGGGCAACTACATTAGCCTTCACTAGTTTTTTCCAAGAACGTGATATAGGTAATTATCACTGATTGATTACCCAAAACTCCGAAACTATTAAACACGCCAAATATGTTCAGAGACAAATATGAGTTTGATTTTAATATCCATATTTCCGAATTACTATTTATTAAGATACTCATTTCACTTTACTCTAGGCGGAAAGAAAAACCTGATAAAAATTCAATGGTTTCTGCTATAAATGTGGCACTAACAAGTTGCATGAAAATTTTTATAGATCTAAAATGAAAAAAGTTGTAGTTGGCATATAATTTCAACTGGATAGAAGTGGGAAATTTGACGTTGAACACAATAAAATACAGCTTATACCACGATACAATTTGGTTTATTTTCAAGAATAAGAATTTTTATTTGGATTTAAAGAAAAACAATTAAATTTACAAAGTATAGTACCGTAGAATTTTCAAATAAATTATTTGCTACTGCCAAATAATTTTTATCTTAGTGACCGATACTTTAACGTTGTGGCGGCCCTGATATTATTCAACTACCAATAAATAAAAGACGAAAGAATAAGATAATCTCAGGGAAAATACTCTTAGAATTATTTAAATCTTTCAAACCGTAAGTCTTACGGAAACCGAAAACGGTTGAAATATGTCTATCTTCTCATGACCCGTTAAAATTTGGTTTTATTCATATTTGAGACATACTAAAAAGAAAAAAGACATTATATGAATGTGAGAGTAATCACACGAGAGGTCTAATTATTAAATATCACGAAAGACACTAATTACTGAAGATACCACATTGCTACGTGCTTTTTGAGGTCAAACTTATAAGAATAAAATGTCATGGTCAAATTTAATGCAACGTTTTGTTTTAACGGCTTAATGTAACGAATCTATCGCAGGAAGGACCGAAAATAGGTATTCACTTAGCACCCGAGAGAGACAGATGAACAAGATTGAATAAGAAGTGTACACATGCGTAAAAAACAAACTAAAATGGCGCTCACTACTGCTATTGGTTCATTTGTAAGTAAGTATGTCAAGAGTAAAAAAATGTTGCTAACTATTGCTATCAGCTGTTTTGTATATTACGTGTGCCAAAAGTAAACAGCCAAAGTGTTATAGATTTATTAAACCACCAGTTACTTGCATACAGTTACGAAGGTGCTTTTTTTCTTGGGACGAAATATGATAAAGTGCCTCTTATTTTGGGTGGTAATTTTATTGTAAATTTCGCATATAATGATTCGATTCCATTAAATAACCTCCTGTGGGAAAAATAATTAAAATATGAATATCGATCCTAAGATGGTAACAATAAAACCTGACAAAAATAGATGCTTTTTTACACAATATCTGGAAAGTATGAAACCAAGAATGCACGTTTCATATTTTAGTTACCATAACGATATAGTGTCAACTTTACCAATACAAATATCACTAGATAATACTGTAAATATCGAGGAAATAAATTTAAGAAATACAACTAATATTTTTTATATTCTTCTCATCTTCATTCTTTAAATACTACCATGAAATTCCATAAACCTTTTAGAATATTTTTCTCTTTTTGTATTTCTATCTTTGGGGTCTTACCTCTTACTATACTGTAGGACTTTTTTTCTTTTAGTGATCTAAACAACGACTGACAAGTTGAATTTAGATCGTGAAAGAAATTTCACTGCTGTCACGTATGGTGAGTTCTACGTATTCAATTTTTTCGTTTCACACCATTATACGTGCTTTGTCATGTTCAACTCTCAAATGAGTAGGAATTGCACCAATTTTCTACAGAGACTTGTGTGAAAATCTCTAATTAAAATTAAACTTATATACGCAGACATTTATCTTCAAAAAGCTTCGTTTTATACTTATTTCTTACTATATTATTATTTTGTCAGTGCATGAAGCGATAGTACGAAGCAATGATTAATCTTTTTTTTTAATTTGCAAGTATGAATTCTACGAAAAAATTACTAAAAATCTTGGAAGTGTCGGAATCATAGACCTTATAACCACCGGACGTGTGATTCTTGGGTAACCACGCTGTACGCAGGTAAAATTCGACGTGCGTGCTATCTTTGAAAAATCGAATATATCAGTTGCATAAAGTTTAGAATCATGTCACAAAATGTCAAATTATGCAATTAATTGGTGCAGAAGTCGTAGTGCGACATTAAATTTTGAAAAAGATGACATAAAATTTATATTATATCATTAATTTCAAAACAAGTATTTATTATTTATAAATTATTTGTAATTCAATCAGAAGCGAGTACAATCCCTCTGCACCGCTCAAATTTTGACACTTATTGTTTCATAGTGAATTTGTTTAATTACTCGTCCAGTGATTAAGAGGTCAATGTTCGGAACCCTAACATGACAAAGTTTTATTCTGATAATCTGTAGTCGGTATCTTAAAGATATACGTGGAATATCTGTATGTTATAAAATCATACTTAACTGTGTGAAACCAACTACTAATAAACACTATAGCAGCAACAGTATTTGATTTAGTTCCATTTTCGTCTAACAATTCCATATTGCATCACTCGTATGGGAAATAAGATTAAATACTGTGTATCATCCTATTCTCTCTTTTGTTGTAATATGTACATGAGATATGCAACATTCAAAAACAGGAGACGTTATATTTATTAATAATAAAAAACACTCTCTTAATAAATATTATTGTCTACTAGTCTTTTACTTTTTAGCATGCACTTAGTCTCATTGAAATCTTTCCATAAATTTAAAATATATATATAAATATATAATTAAATGTGAATAATAATTAAATGAATAAGAAAATTAACTTGTTAAAAATGTTCTATAGCTGCTGACGCGCTTGTTTTATCCACACATCTCTCTAATGCATGCAGGCTGGATATATATATATATATATATACATATATATATATATATATATATATATATATATATATATATATATATATATATATATATAAATATATATAAATATATATATATATATATATATATATATATATATATACATATATATTAATATATCCTAGAATACAAATATGTCCTAAAGTATCGTGTCAAAATATCTCAACCATCCGATATCGTAGAGGTGATAAATGAGAATATATGTTAATTTTTAGCAGAAAATACCTGATGTAGTATTATTTCTACTTTCTTAAAGTTCTTTACCACCACCTAGCTTTCGCTGTATCAACATCTTCAGGTGGGCTATTAGTAAAGATTTCCCACATGAAGATATTGTAATACAACGAAACCTAGGTCATGGTAAAGCACTTAAAGAAAGTAGAAATAATACTACATCACGTAGTTTCGTTTAATTGTAAATAATGAATTTCTACAAAATTAACGCCAAATATATACAATGCTAATTTTAGCCTAAACGCCAACGGCTAGGAGCTGGTGAAAAAGGTGTACCTAGCCCAAAGTATAATGTTTTACAATAGATATCTTTTGAATGCATGGTGGGGCACAAACGTAGTTCTTCACTGAGTTATTCATTGGGAACTCTTTCAAGCTAACAGTACAATTACAGCTAAGATATGTTGTGAAGAATTGAGCAAAGCCACTACTTAACTTTCCTCAAACCAAAGCAAAGTTTATTTTTACATGACAAAGCTCGACACCACGTAGCAAAAGTAACGCGAGATAATGGATATGAGGCGATAGTTGATATAAAAATAAATTTATTATTTTAAAAATACGGGACGCTTGTTGTGTATCACAGTTATTAGAGCTGGCTGACTAAGAGTCAATGCACGCAGGCCTTTTTATTTATTTCCATGCAAAGACGGTTTATCATATTCATACATCTTAAATACGTATAAATATATTTAAAAATAACATTTTAAAATCAATAATTTTCTTTTCATTGATAATCACTGTCCTTTGGGGCGGCGTTATCTCTAATAGTTTTGTCTTGAGCGTTGTTAATTATGAGCCGACGATTATTGTACTTTGCGACGGACGGCGTCACCAGCACTTAACAATTAAATGAATTCTTCGTAGATGATTACTATCTTCGGTGTGGTGCCATGGCCTTATCGGCCCTTAAAAATTAAATGGGTTCTTCGTGGATGATAACTACCCTTTATGCAGAATTGAGTTAGTTAAAAGCAACATAAAAATGAATTTTTCATTCGTAAGTGGTAATCGTTGTTCTTTGCGGCATGTCGGCGTTATCGTTAATAGATCTGTTTCGCGTGCGGGTACAGTTATGCTAACTCCTGTGAAAAATTACTTTCACTTGGATTGATTATGCTACTTCACCCAGCATACTTTTCAGATCTTTCGCCATTGAATTTCTTTCGCTATTTCTGTCTAAATTCTTACTCTCACTTTGGACACACGAATTTTCGTCTTATCTCGTTAAATCCACAAATTGTTTATAGTTCCAATCTTGATATTCTATGCGTTCTAACTAACAATACCGCACCTCGCCTCTTGCTTTTTTTAATATTCGAAAGAAAAGGCTTGAATATCAATAATTCTAACCTGATGTTGATATTGATTTAAGACGGCATACATTTGTATGCTACAGATATTTCCGACACTAAAGTGTTACATTCAATAGTCTTTATAAAACCCGAGCTTTGTTAGAATACTTCAAGTGGGTTTTTAGGAAAAAGCCACTTGCGCGCTGTGTTTTTAGGAAAAAAAAAGTGGGTTTTTAAGAAAAACCCACACCGCGTTGCAGTGATAAATATAAAAATGGAATAAAATGATGACCTTACCAATATTTGTGTTATAATATTAAGTTAATAATAGTTTATTAAATATTTTGTGTTGTTAATAAAAAGGTATAATAGAAGAAATATAAAAATATTGATATTTTCGCTGAAATTAAAAAAAAAGTTGTCTTTAAGTTTATGAATCAGATATTGCATTGTTTGATAATTAAAAAATTGGCTATTGCTGTTGAAATGGCGTCGCACTTGGATAGAAGTTTGTGTTTTTAATGTACGCGAAATTTACTCTTATTTAGACGATGGCAAGTACAAGTTTTTATGTGTGGGTATTCTTAGGAGCCGGACCTTGTTGGGTGATAGTACCTTAGACTAAAGTTAATGTCGTTGTTGGTAAAATGAGATAGAATAGTACATGCTTTTTTAGAATAGTACATGATTTATGCAATCAATCTTTTTCATAAACTCACTTCGTCATGAATTTACCGACATTAGGTTCAAATCCTATCAAACAATATAAAAACACGATTTTGAAGCGTATTAAATTCAATGAGACAAAAATTCTTAATTTTCTCAACGTACAGTAATGTCATCGTTGCTCAGTTTTCTGCTTGTTTGGGTTTTACACTCACTAATTTCATGTATATAAGATTTCAGGAATACACAAAAACACCGCACTGTCCATGTGACGCTGGCGCCAGCACGTAGTGAGACGCCCTCCTCCGGTGTCTCATTTCAGTATCCTACTGATAGAAAAGTGCCGGTTCGATTTTAATAAACAGGCAAAGATCTTTTATTAGGGATTTCCTTTTGAATTTTTACCTTCATTGAAGCATCGTCGAACCTCACATATCCAGATTGGATTACTCAATCGCTGATATTACGCTCGGACGATTTCGGTAACATTCGACTGTACTCGTCACACTGCACCGCCCGGGCGCCGGTAGCGTCGAAACCAGCTCACTTCCTCGCCCCTTCCCTCAGCGCACTGTCCATCACGCCAGCAATGCGATTTATTGGTATTATTAGGTGATTGACATTAGGTTAGTGAATATTATATTATTAAATTGTTATTTATTTAATATAGAATATTGATGATATAATTTTTATTTATTTATTTAAAATAAAAAGGAAATATAGATTGTAAACGATAACTTAATCAAAAAAAGGAAACAATAAGTATATATATATATTATTTATTGCATTTATTAGCGAAAATCACTTTAAAACTGCCAGTTTATAGCGAAAATTTTAGGTCAAGTTTACTCATGACACTAATGCAAAAAATATTCAGAAATAATTAGGTTACTAATTGAAATAATGTTTGTCAGCGATCTATAACGATTTACTTAGATGTTTACGTGACATTAATAAAATTGATTTAACATGTTATGTAGGTACAAGAAATATTTATATACTTGAAATATACTATATGTTTGCAATATACAAGACAACAGCCGTCGTATGTTTATAATATTAAATCCAATAATGTTTTATGACCGTCATAAAACGATTTATTTAATCAAAAAGAAAAGGTCAATGTGTTTTAATAGGTTATGGGCAAATATCCAGATTTTTCGGTTTTTACGGTAACAATTTTGTAAAATACTGTCGATAATTGGTGACTTTTCGTGTAAATACGGTAGTGCCATATTCAAAGTATTCCGAAACTGAAAGGACGGGAAAATTATAACGGGTGGAGTTTTGCAGTTGAACATTTTTTGGTACTTGACAACCTGGTGAACTATATTAAATTAGAGCCAGTGACCGGTTTCGAGGCAAAACCATCAGATGACGCAAAAACCAAAACAAAGCTAGTTTTGATGATTAATCCGGGATTGTACGTGCATATTAAGGAAACGGAAATGTCTTTGGAGTTGTGGATCAAACTAAGAACCATGTTCGAAGATTTTCTGGGAAAATAACCCTACTACAACATTAAATCTCATTACTATAAGAAAATTGCGATTCCATGACTTCATACATCATGCAAGTGGTCAAAAGAGCTCAGAGATTAAAGATAAAGGCACAGCTGACAGACAGTGGCACAAGTGCACATATGACGGTAAACAAGGAATGGATAAAAACACAAATTTTACGCTGTGTTTATAAAAGATAACTTTTACAAACGATATGAAAGTGACAGTTTTGTGTTCCGGGAATGTACAGATATCGATGAATTGTATCTATAACATCATGGTAAAAAATATGCAATGCGTGCCAAGTTTAACGATGAACTTATTGTCAGTAAGTGAGGTAATCAAAAACGGAAAAAATGTTGTTTTTGAAGATAGTCAATGTTATATTCGTAACAAAAAGAATGAATTGGTGGCCACAGCAGTGTTAATAACCCATAGTAGTGTACATGGCACAGCAGTGTATAAGTTAAATATTAAACTAGCAGATTGTATGCTGGCAGCAACTACTGTAGCAAGTGCGGAGCTTTGGCGTAGGGGGTTAGTGCACATTAACAGTAAATATTTGAACAAAATGAAGAACTGAATTGTGGATGGATTGTTTTATCCAGATACCAGTGATATTACGAAGAATTAATGTTTGACTTGTTGCGAAGGCAAACAAATGAGGTTGCCATTTTTTCATGAAGGACAGAGGAGTACAGAAACACTACAGATAATATATGCTAATGTATGTGGTGCCTTGAAAACGAAATCCATTGCCGGCTCTCAGTATTTTGAACTGTTTACTAACAATTACAGTCGCATGACTTTTATGTATCTTCATAAGCATAAGAGTGAAGACTTCAATAAATTTAAAAATTTTAAAGCAATAGTTGAAAACCAGCAGAATAAAAAAATTAAAATACTGCGCATAGACAACGGTGGTGAGTTTTGTGATGAAGAAATGGAAAATTACTTCAAAGAGGGAATTAACCACCAGAAGACAAATGCATACACACTAGAACAAAATGGTGTTTGTAAACGAGCTAATAAAACTATACTTAAAAAACCGAGCTGTAACTTCAAGTTTGGAAAATTAAACAACGTATGAAGCGTGGCATAAAAGGAAACTAGACTTAAGTCATATACGTCTTTTTAGTAGCATTGCGATTATTCACATACCGAATGAAAAACGATTAAAATGGAACAGAAAAGCTGAAATGCACATCCATGTAGGTTTTTCAGAAACAGTGAAAGGATATCGTATAAATGATACAGTAACTGTGAAGAGAGATGTCATTGTGATGGACGAAAAAACAAAAACAAGAGAAAGTAATAAAGAAGAAACTACAGGTTTTATACAGGACGACGTTGAATCTGACGTTCATTTACTGGCAGCTCAGTAATAAATAAAGTTGGCAGAGATTCAGTTACTGTAAGCTCTGTAATGAGTAAAGATGGCAGAGATTCAGTGGAGGAGGCTTCAATGAATGAATCTCTCCATAATTTAGATTCAAATATATCCGTATATACTAATCCACCTAGTGAAACCAATGATGACATTCTGACTACTTCAAATATAGAGACAGATATCTCAAGCAGTAAGGCACAACCAGTTTTAGAATTTGTACAGAGTAAAAGAACACAAAGACGTCCAGAAAGGTTTGGTTTTGGTAATATTTGTGTTTCCAGTTATAGTCAAGAAGTCGAACAGATAGCTTTTTCAAAAGCGCTGGCTTTAAAGGCGCGGTGCGCTGTGGGAGACCCGGGTTCGATTCCCTTTTTTGCTCGTCGTGCGGGGCCGGAATGTCATACTATAATCTTGAAATTCTGTGGTCTGGTTGGCTTTAGGGTATTGCCCCTATAGTGGTCATACAAACAATTCACGATGTCCAAGACTCATCTTGAATCGAATTTTTTATGATCATTGGTAAACTTAGATCTAGTCGGAAACAGTCAGCGCTTCAATAGGTATAATATGAGAACAGAGGAAGATGTATTTACAAATTCTTTTGAAATAACCAACATAAAACCTCGACAAAGAAGGGTGCAGCAACATTCCTATTCAAAGAAGGAACAAAACTTGAAGAAATATTTCATATCTCGCCAGGTACAAGCATTCGAAGCTAGTGGAAAAGTCAATGTTTTGTAATAACTATCGTAAAAATGTTGGCTAAGGGTACGAAAAGCGCAAATATTTTGCAAACCGAATGAGAAAGTTGGAAAAGTTTTAACAAAAATTAGGTATCAGACGAAGAATAGCTAAAACATTTGAACAAGGGAAAACATGGACAAAAAATTCGGTAAAATATTTTCAAAATGGCGGGTGCAGAAATGCTAAGTACAACTCACACGTTTCTACATATCAAGCAATAAGATGTCATGACTTGAAAAGTTAGAATGTTGTGGAGTACGCTGTAAAACTAGGTTGAATAAAAGGAAAAGGAAACATGGAACAGCAACAGAAATAATAGAAGCATTCATAAGTTCTGATAAAAACAGGATAATTTGAGATATTAAGGCATTGGCATTTACATATTCAAAATAGATATAGAAGCAATAATGAAACGTGATAGAAGAGTTTCATTTGTTAACAGTCGTGACTATTGAATACAAAAAAACTTAAAAACTTAAAGGATTCATTTGAAGTAGACTATAGATCCATCTACCATCTATATTATAAGCAAAATATCTAAGAATATGCTGAACAATGTAACGCTGATATGCTTAGAGGAATATATATAGATAACATTTGCCACCCAATAAAATCCACCCAATAAGAAAATTAAAATTATTTACTTAAAAGAAATTCGGAGAGTATGTGGATTAAATGTAAACACATGATAAATTTAATTAACGGCGGTAGCATGAGCAACAATGATCGAAAGTGTTATTTAATAAATATCTGAAGAAAAGAAACCGTTACACAAATATATGAAGATCATTTTTAAAATTAGTGCATCCAGGATGATTGAAGGATTACAGAGTTACCTTAGACTAGTAAATTGCATTGGTAGAATAATCCCAAAGGTACTAATACGAGTAGAACGGGCGAGGAAGAAATCAGAAAAAATAAATTGAAAATTTTGGACAGACAGCAGACATAACTTCAAACTAAATTAGCTATGAAAATAAAAGAAGAACTATGAAGTAAAGGACAAGACTCAAGTAATAACGAATGTCAGACCCTCTTAGGATAGGGGTTGTTTTAGTTCCCATCACATATAAAGACAATTAAAATCAGTCCTAAGAACATAGCGTATGGAAATCGGACCCTAAAGATTGAAAAGGAAAAATAGCTAAACAGGAAAGCATGAACATCGAGCATTTTAAGTTCTAATAAATGTTGGTTTTATATGAAAAACAACGCAACACATTTGAAATAAATTTTGAAATTTCTGACTGAAATGGATCTAGTAATATTATCTTCATCTTCATAAGGCTCTTGAGTTGCGTTTGGACGAATTGATCTTTAAAACTGAAAATTTTACTTTCAAATAGAATTTTCAGGTGTTATTGTCTTTGCTATAAACAGACCTTCGAATCTGTGGGTGTGAAAATTGCTCATTAAAATCTAACATTTTAGCTCAAACTAAAAGGTTCTTGTCGTAACAGTGGCTAATATGCAGTTATTATTATGCTGATTGTCATCAGATCCTTGAGATTGTGCGTGTAAGAATTGCCCAACAAAATTAAATATTGAGTTCAAACTCGAAAATTCTGACTGTAATGTGAGTTTAGATTCAGGTGTTCATATCCTGGTCATTATCAGACCCTCGAATTTATGGATGTAAGATCGCCTATAAGATTCCAAAATTTGTGGTTAAACTTAAAGTTTCTAAATATGGTAGTGGCAAAGATTTTAATATTGTTATCCTAGTCATCATTAAATCCTCGAATTTCTGAGAGTTGTAAAAAAAGTGCACGACGAAACTGCCAAATTTTTGAGCCAAATATTTTTGCCAAATTTTTGAGTCCAAGGTTTTAGCTATAGTATTGGTTTAGATCTACGTGTTGTTATCCTGGTCATCATCAGGCGCTCGATTTAGTGAGAGTATGTGTGCGATAATGTTAAAGTTAAGTTGAATATTCAGTTCAAACTCAAAGTTTAGCTGAATATTTAAATTCTAACTCAAAGTTTCTAGCTGTAATAACTGTTAAGATCTATCTATATTTTCTTAGTCATCATCTATTATTTTTGAGTTAACTTCACGTTTACGTAGTTTTGTTGCGTTGCATATAGTACTGAAAAAGACATTTCTCAAGTGTTTACGATTATTTCGTGATTGTAGAGCGAGTGTGCGACCAAACATCCTCATCCCAAGACCTGCAAGAGATTGACGGATAGATATGGGTATATGATGCCTATAATATTACAAAAGTAATGCTGAATTAAGAAGGAGAGCTTTAAATTTAGAATTTTAAACTTATCGGGTGACAACATATGGTTAATTTTATGGCGCCAAACAGTTACTGGATAAGATCAAGTAAACAAAGTAATTAAAATTTAGTTTAATGTAATTATTATTTGAAGCATCACGTAACGAGTGTTGGAATAACTACATGCGTGTTTTCTTTGTTTAATCATACTCCTTAAGTTATGTACATATGTTATGAATAGGCAATAACATAGCTATTGCAATTAAGAACTTAAATAGGTGTTGAAAACTAAAAAAAGAAAACTGTTTTAAAAATAATTTGAATTCTAATTTGGGTCTAAGTATGAAGGAACACCAATTTATTACATTAGATCATTTTTATTCTTATTAGGTATACATTACAAAAGTATTACAATTTGCACTAAACATTACTCCATAAAATTCCTTAAACCGTGTATCTAATATTCCATTCAAAACAATACATTACATCCACGATATTGAGTAATGTTTAAGAAATGTAAATGGAGTAATATTTCGTACAAAGTGATACATATCATGCAACATCTCGAGTAATGTTTAGGGTGATGAGTGATGTTACGGAATTACATTACTTTTTCGGAAGTGATGTGTGATGTTGCATTACATTTAGACGCAACGTTTTGCGTCTACTGACGGCATTTTCGCCCACTAAGGAGCCGGTAGTGGTGCTATTTACATGCAAAAATATGGAAAATACACTTTTCTTTAGTATGTAGTTAAGTAATTCATATTTTCAAAAACTTTGTTTTGTTATATATTATTAAAACCTTTATTTTAGTGTAGATTCGAATGACATAGGTACAAAAGTTTCCCAGGAAAAAAGAAATCTATAATTAGTACTCAAATTTCAAATCGAAAATTTCAAATTTATTTATAACATTTCCTTAAATTACGTTTGATTATTTTTATTTACGTTGAGTAATGCTGTTATATAATTTAACGATATTGAAAGTTACGCAGAACTATAATATATTTTTTATGAATAAAAATGTTTTTCTAGCATTTCATTTTTCACAAATTTTAAAAGTCATACTTGTTATACACAGACGAAAGTTACAATTATAAGGGTGGGTCAAAAGTTCGAAGATTGCAGAAGATATCGAAGGGAGAGGTTGCCTATTTATATAGTGGTTAATAAGAGACTCATTATGAATATATATATATATATATATACCAAATTTCAGCTAATTTGTGTCATTCACATTCGAGCTATCATCGATCAAGCAACTCATTTTGGAAGAAATTATCGACCATGGAGGAAATTCAATTGCAAGCTATCAAAAAGTTTCTTACAAAGCAAAAAAAATACAAGTTTTACTGAATGAGATATAATAGATTTATGGGTACTCTCACCCTAGTAAAACTATAATTTTCGCGATGCATAATCTCTTCAAACAAGGCAGAGATTCGATCAAAGACAACCCGCGTTGGCTGATCGAGGTTACCATTGGAAAATGCCCGATTAAAGAAGCATGTTGAGAGTAATGTTTGCAAAATCTTCTATAACTATTTTAAATATTCTTTATGATCATCTTGATATATCAAATGCCAGCGCAAGATGGGTGCCAAGAACGTCCACGCTGCCATAAAAGCAACTAGGTCTTTAGTGTTTACTTGAATTTTTGGACCTTATTAAAGAGTATAAGGATGAAATTTTGAGCCAAATTGTTACAGGTAAATCAAATTAGGACCCATCATTACGAACTTGAAGTCAAGCAGTAGTCCATGCAGTAGCATAAAAAGATATCGCGCTCCCTAAGAAGTTCCAGGAATTGCAATTGGCCAAAAAATCATTACGCCGGTTACCTGGTCACAAAGGGTATCCTCCTCATTAATTTATAACATTAAAGTGTTTCTATAACGAGAAATTACTACATTAGTTTACTTAATAAGCTTAAAAAAGTATTGAAGCAGAAAAAGCGTGTGAAGTTAGCGAACGATGTGCTGCTTTTGCACGACCATGTACCTGTAAACAAAAGCCGCGTTGGGATGGCTGCCCTTAACAAATACGGCTTTTAAATATTGCGACAGACTGCTTTACTCACAGATTCAGTAAAAATGTATAAAATATGTCATCCAGCGTTCGGTGCAGAATCGATAAAATTTTCTACACAAAGAAGGGAGAATGACCGAGATTAATTAATGACATATTTGCGTTTTTAATAATTTTATGTGTTATAAGTTGATAGATTTACTGTGAGTTTCCAATTATTTTTTTAGATTGACGTGGATAAATATCATTGTCGACTCGATCAAATGTCTGTTTAAAATCAAAAAGCCAATAGACAGAAGATACTCGTGGCTTACATTACCTGTTTTCCACTATCTGACTCTTTGACAAGATAACCCACAAAATTAGGAAGATAAATGAAGGCGGATCGCTCAGAACAAAAATTGTGCTAACAGCCCGTCAGTTGGCACTGAACTTGAAAATATATGCGGCGATATGAAACGGTTTCACATACTTAAGCAAATATAGATAACACTGCTACAATTTTTTACATCAGATTCAGTATCGGATTTGAGAACTGGTAATTTTTCGAAAGAATGGATAAATTTCGGAATTTAAGGATAGACTTATTCTTAAGAGTTTTCTCAAGAGTTATATTCAAATAGGCTCCTAACTAGAGGTCAGTCTTATCTAATTAAACTGTTTATTTATGTTACAGAGTAATATTAAATATATCATTGCAGCAAAGTATTATTTGATTTTACTTAAGGTAAAATAACTGTTAAATTTTTCTAAATAAAGAAATCTGTAACTCTGTAAAATAGATATCCGGTCTTCAACTCAAATGAAACAGACTTCTTAGTTTCTTAATATTTATTTGACAAATTAAAAATTATTTAATACCATTATTAGCTATGTTGACAATTCAAATAGACGTGTAATATATCTTTGTAAATTATTCTAAAATTAAATTGAGTCTCCGTCTAAAGTTTCAGATAAACACGAATTTGCGTTAATAGCTTTATAATACTTATTTAGAGGCTTCAAATATTGTATGCGTTTCTTGCTTTATCCTGATTATATATTATACCGTACACTATATTAAATGTTTCATAATGAGAAATATGTCATAATTTATTTAAAAAAAATATGCGTAGACAAACTAGACAACAATACCAACCATTATCACACAAAAAATGAAAATGTTTTTTACGACACGACTAATTCGATTGCCAAAACCGAAAAAAAACACTTTTGTTGTCCAAATTTTGATGGTTACTTTCGTTTTTTAGATGTCGTCGTCTTCAGGAACATATACTTTCTGCATTTTACCATACGGACGTACTAAGAAATACTTGTTGAGTTTTTCTGAACATCTACACCGGCCTCTTCTGTTATTAGGTTCAGCTGGGTCTTAGAACACGCCATACTTAGCCGTAGGATCGAACGATTTTTCCTCTGGTGTATATTAAATATGAGTTCAGTTTTGGGTAATTCCGTGGCCAATCCTGTGTCAGATTCTATAGTCGTCATGGAAACTTCCCGATGTTCAAATGGACGAAAATTTCTCCTGTCTTGTTAAATGATTGGATCCGCGTGCGACAGAATCAAACATAATGAAAGAAGTCCCAAACCAACACGCTTTTTAAACGAGATGATAAAGATTAATCTCTCAGTCATTGATGCACAAGACAGTGAATCTAGGGTGGATATTGTGAAACCGGTCGAAATATCACAATAGCAAATATTATTTATATTATTATTTACGGTCCATTGTAAACATATAATGGCTGTCGTGCATGACCTGATAGTTACAATAGCTGGAACTGATTCGGAAACTGGTGTATTTTTGTCAAAGCGTCCGTACAATGAACCAATGATCGTCGTTTGTACCGAACCATTGGTCGCGTTTTGTACGGAACTGTTGATAACCTTAAAGTTATTCAGCAGAAAAAGGCTTAATAGAAGTTTGAGAAAGATCTTCCTCTTACCAATCAGTAAATCTCATAGACTCAAAGGTTATACCGATCGTGTGTGATGTCGATTTTCACCTCCCCTGGAGATGGCACAAGTCAGAGCCATGTCACAATAGGGACTAATATAATTTCGTGGTTAATAATAATTTGATAAATATTTTGCATTTATATTTTATCTATATAACCTTAATAATAAAATTTAAATAATGAACATTTACTAATTAAATTCCATGGGTTAACAAATATACATAGATACAGTGCTCCGTATTGTCAATTGTTGAACATTCGTAGTAATTTAAGTCTGTTTGGAAGTTAACAGCGATTAATAATATTTTAAAAATATGGTAGCACGAAATTAAAAAGTTTTGTTTAATCAAATTGCAAACTACGGTTTTCATGGAATATTTCATAATAACTTTTATATGTATTATTAAAATTACATGTAAAAGGTACTTATTTCCCATATATATTTGATATCACTCAAGTTCTAATAAAAGATTTTCTCACATTTCCTTACATTAAGACCATATTTTACACAAATTTCTACAGTTTTTATAAGATATGCACATTCGAGTTAAGTCACTATTAATGGTATAAACATCAAAACTTTAACGTAATTTAACTTGCAGGATAGAAGGATATAATGAACATGTGGACGAGCTCTCTAGCGAGTATGATTGCTTTTCTAGAAGTTGCTTTTTTAGCAGTTGATGACTTTTCTAGTATACGGGATTTAAAAAAAACTGTAACTTGACCTACACATGTTTTAACTTCCAACGTTTTCTGTGTTAAACTTAATTTATATAATAATTTATGAGACGAGAAAATTAGCGAGACTATTTTTAGGAGATAATTTATATGAGACGAGATATTACACCTAACAATGTTATAAATATAAACATGTATTTTCACTTTATATATTGACAACTCGTATCGATATATTTCATAAAAAACCTACCAAAATAATAACTTACATTTTATTACATTTGAATGATCCAAAACACCTCCCCGATGCCACCAACAGTGATACTTCAAATATGAGTTAATATTTCTTTATACAATGAAACGTCTGCTGCATTCAGCATTTCATCAACGAAACCAATGAAAAGATTTCTACACCAATACCTTGCGACACATTGAAAATCCAACAATTATCCCTATAAATAAGGCCTAATTCTAAGCATGATTAAAGTGCCGTTCATCTTCAGTCAACTCTTCGTTCCATTAATTTAAAATGAATAACTAACAATGGAAGTATTTATTTTATTAATGGCTAGTTTATGTCTTTTTATTGTGAATGCTGAACCCTTGCGAGTTATAAGAAGAGGTCCCATGCGATTTATGTGGTGCACTTCTAAATACATACTGACCACCAGAGGCTGAATACGGCCCATCGGTCACTACAGAACAGATTCATGCTAAAACACAAGCGGGCGACTTGAAAATTCTTGTTTCAAAAAGTCTGGTCCCGTACTTTGTACCTCTGCCTACTTTTCCAGTAGCTGCAGAAAATATAATAATTAGAGGAAGGAAATAACAAGAGTCCCATTTCTGCTATTTCATACGTTTCTAACTGGTGATTTTAGAGGAATATTTTTTGTATTTTATTCAAGACTATAATAAATAAACATTGGGTTTAAGAAATACTAGAATTATTTTTTGTTAAAAGTCTTACAGTTGGTTATTGATTTCATTAATAGCCAAATATTATGTATATTTTGTTCCATTTAATGAAAAAAATGTAAAAAAAACATACATTAAAAATTAAAATCTACTTCCTAAACTTAAATATTTTATATTTGTTCTCATGCTCTAGGCTATATGTGTACACAATTTCTCAAAGATTGTGTGTTGAGGCGTGAAAGCAAGAAAAACAAATAAACAATTTCGATTTCATATTTATAATACTATAGGATAGGATCAATTGCATTTTAATTAAATACCTTAAAAAGTGCATATCAGAAATTTGCTTTGATATTTTAATTACTCATGCAATCCTATAACTAGGAAAAATTATATCTAATGTAAAAGATGATTTTGACGTATTAGTGAAAATTACATTTGCTTCCGTTTAAGAAAAATAGTACTTTCTTGTAATGCTTAGCAGGAGCAAAACCTATTGGTGAAAATATATTTTAAATGTAATTATTTTATAAATTTTAGTCATCAGACGATCGACCGAAGTTATGAGCTCCACTGCGGAGATACTTAAGGAAAATTGATCGGTATTTAATAGCAGCAAAAAACATAATGTACCTAACGTCAAATATGATTCTTTCATGTAGTTGGTCCCATGTTAAGAATGTATAACGCGGTGTGCTCGTGATATAATTTGCTATTGTGTCATATACGTATGTTTGTATTTATCTTTTGTTTTAACAACTATGAAGGTTATGAATATTATTTATTTAAGTACAAGTCATGCCTCAAGAACTCGCATAACAATTAAACATTTAAAACAAATAAAAAAAAGTCGTATAACAGTTGAACATTTAAGGGTATATTACAATATTTCTATGAAACTATTTTTGTACATTTTTTCCCTATGTAAGTAAATTGTCTAGCATTTCTCTCACAGGCGTAAAAATATAGTAAATTTCTCGAAAATACTCACTTATTACTTTATATTTCACTCTATTTTCTGTATAAATATAGAAGAGAAATGATAGAGCAGATTTATAGCTTTGGAGGTATCCAGTCAAAAATAAAAATAGAAACGGATTTGCACTCTCTTTCAAAAACTATTTTCAACGACAGGTTACATACCCATGAAAAAAAAATTTCTCCCTCCGCACTTTCGAGATTCCTCTTGAAATATAATTTGAAATCACTTTAAATACCATTTCTGGGAACTAGACAAAATGCGATTATAAATTTAAAATCTCAGTCATGTTTCATATAAATTTAGAAGCCTCTGACAGGTAGACAGAAGGGCGGATATACAGATGACGTAGTTAATAACAATAGGTCCGTTTGGACTAGACAGGTAGGAAAGTATAAAAGATTAAATAATATTTGTATTACAACGACCTTAAAATAAATTATGTTATTGATACAAATACTGTAAAGATACTTTTTCAGGTATAATTTCTTCTTGTCAGTTATTTTCATGTAATAATTGACTAAAATTATATGTACATACTAGCAATATGGAATACAGAAAATCTTCCTTCCATATCAAACTTCTAAAAGAGTTAATCTCATAATATACTAATTGTAGAGATATCCGTACACTAAGTATATTCTACAAAATTCTAAAATGATAATAAAAGACTCATACGCCAGTAAACAAGTAGGCAGATAATCAATGTGGATTTTGATTTGCAAAATCAAGTTTCATTCTTATACTCTATTTACGTTTGATTCTTGAAAAGGCCTTTGAACTCGGAATAGACACTAATCACATTTTCATTGATTTTAAAGCTGTGTTTGGTAGTTTCTGCAAACACAGAATACATTTCAGAGACGATAACGAAGTTCATAGTTCCACCATAATAATATGATAATATTTCAAAGCCGCCTGTCGCCTTGTTTTTACGTTACAAAAGGAAATTGGACAAGCTTGTACCCCGTCGAACCTCATGTTGTGCCTAAATAAACAATAGAAACTGGTGTATTAGTACAGGTGGGCATGCGTTCTTGAAAGCTAGACGACTATTGGTATATGCAGATGATATTGATATCTTCGTGAAATCGTTTCCCATATTCAAAGAAGTATGGGCTGTCCTCGAAAAAGCTGCGGTACATTCTGAACAAGCAGCTTTACATTCAGATAGAACACTAGCATAGCAATAAATGATACTATAGTAGATAACAATAGAATGTACACTTAAAATCTACATTTATCGTTAAAGTGTTCACACTTCATCTTACTTTAATGTTGTAAATTAAAATAATTAAAATAAGTTACATTTGCCGACACAGATACTTTTCCAGGTATAATTTCTCCTTGTCAATTATTTTTACGTAAAATTTACTACAATTGTTTATATGTACATATTGATAAACTTGGAATATTTTATTATTTTAATTTATAAATTGGAAGTGTAAATTCGAACATTTGGGGCGCCAATACGATAGCTATCATTAAAAAAGTGCTATTTACTTTTTCATATCTTAGTAACGGCAAGTCATTAATAATAATTAAGATAACAAAAAATCACTACCTATTAACTACAACTTTTATAAATAAAATTTTTACGTAGGTTAACATAAAAATGTTACGAACCGCAGAAGAAAATAAATGGGTAACAATTTTAAGGAGTTATAACTAATTTATTTTCAATTTCACGTAAGAATGCATATACGCTCTTAGTGATCATTCTTTAGTAATATTTTGACATACTTATTTTAAATTCATAATTTTCTTTCTTTTTATGGTTTATAGAGTGTTTCAACGAACGGAAATTCAAAAGTAAGTAATACACACTTGTAAAAATTTCTTTATACCTTGTCCTATTTTCATTATTTTTTTATTTTATTTTATAGATTGGAAGTGTAAAACCGAACTTTTCCGGCGCCAATGCCTCCACCCCCCCATTTCACTACAATAAAAAAACAGGGTATTTAGGTTTTCCTATTTTTCGGTAACCGTAAATGTGACAAACATTCGTATGATACTATAAAAGTAGCGAAATATAACTTTTTAACAAATCTTGTGAGTTGGGTGAAATATATTTTAAGGCTCTAACGTTTATTTTAAATTTTTTGAAAACACTTCAGCACCTTTTTGTAAAGGATTTTGGAGAAAAAATATTGGCTTATATTTAATTTTTTAATTTACGGTTTTTACAGTGCTTTGAACATGGGAAAAATCAAAAGTTTTGAATAATGCACATCTGTCCTGAAATGTTCATTATGTTAGTTTACTTCAGAACAGCTTTTACGAAAATATTATTAACAACGATACAGAAGAACATGGATAACGCCTGAAGTATATTTGGCAATTCATTTAAAAGTATATGTGTAAAACTTTTACAAAGATTGCTTTGAAGACATAAAAGAGTGGCCAAGTTAAATTGCAATTTTACGGTTAAAAGCAACGATGATTACCATATCTATTGATTTAGTCATCTATTAACAAATTGCTTGAAAATACATATTAATGTACCATCAATGAATTAAAAATACATATTAATATACCCGCATTGGCAAAAGAAAACGAGAAGCATATTGGCAAACAATACATTACCGTAGGCAAAACGTGGATAATTAATCCAATGAAATTTAACATTCCATCACCAAAAGCATTAACATGATTGCCCCACGTCAACCTATGTCATTAGCCTGAGTATTATGAATCTGTGACTAGAAACTATAAATAAAGGTGATGCTTTCATTTTTCCCCAATACATCCAGTGCATTCATTCAACTCCAGTCCGTTTAGTTAAATCGAGTGCCTTATCTTTACACTTGATCGGCTTTTAAAAGAAGGTAAAGACCTTCTAAATAAGGTGCATCAACGAATATTTACGGAGCACGGATCGATACATATGGGTCCCCAGATACCACCAACGGTCTACCAATTTTTACAGAACCAATATTCGTGAAGTCACAAGCTGAGAACTTGGAGATTCTCGATATGCAAAAGAGCATAGGATCGTGTTAAATATTTTTACCAAGCGAAATGTTACAGAAAGTAAAAACATCAGAGGTAGATGATGCAAGAAGTATGCCACACTTCAATAGGATCTAGGTGAACGTGAGGAAAACACGGTCATTTTACCACTCCACGTTTCATAGCTTAGTTAAATATCTGCAACCACGTTTCATACTTTTATATAATGGATAACTGTAATTTTATTAAGACGTTTGCAATAAATTGTGTAATAAATATGAACGATGTAAATAATACTTTAATTTGATATTTTGTCAATGAATTTAATGTTACATCAGTTCCGTAGTTTCCATTGTCGACAACTTCGTAAATATAAAAGCAATTTTAAAAATGAATACGAAACAGCACAGTAAAAACAGCTATAAAAACGGTCATGGAAAAATTGCTCTGAAAGATAAGAAAAATTAGACAACACTATAGACACATGAAAATTAGTTTGGTATAAAATAAGGAAATAAGTTAGATTATGGATTCGATAAAGTTTTCATTTTCTTTTAATCTTAATATTCTGTCATTTTTACCATTTGCACCACGTAATCGCAGTATTCTAATATTTTGTATTTAAATATATGCGATATTAAAGGATAAAGCCAGACCACAGAACCATTCTTCAATATTAAACATGATAAAGCAAATAATGAACGACGACGTATTTTAAAAAAAAGTATTAGCCTGTTACACTCAGTTAAAAAATAAAAGAGAAAGACCCGATAACGTTACAACGACCCTTCGTCTCTCTTCTCTGTGTCGTTTCATAACACGAATTATCTTATCGCTACTAGTCGAATGATTGAGTCATAAACAATTTAAAGGAACCTAGCAATAATCCATATAGTGTTGGGCCTAGGGGTTATAAGATTAAAAATTACATTGTTGTCCAAAGAAAATTATTTTGACAACAGTAGAATCACCATCAATGCTTTTTGAAAGTTTTCGATAAATAACAGAGATTACTAATTGCAAATATTTGGTTTAATACTTAACAATTATAACAGTTCTTTTATCTGACATACGTAAATACAGAGTGAGTACGCCATGTAGTGGTGGTGGTAAGGACTAATTAGGGTTGCGTTCCATTAATAACACCCCTCTATGAACGCATGCCCATACTTATACAAAACAAGTGATTTTCTGAGGTTGTACCCTTAATTAAATATCTGCAATCACTGCATTTCCCTCACAGAAACAAAATTTACTTTATATCTATATGCTTAGTTCTTGAAGAATAATAATCATTATTGGAAACTTTTATGGCACTTTGGTCATGACTGTGAATAATAACGTGATTACCCTATTGTTGTCCAAGCTCGATCTGCAGCTGCTGCACCCAGAGAGCTTCCTGTGTCATAGAAGACATGGACATGTGCTCTGCCTCTGCTGTTGACAGGGCAGAGTACATATCCATGTCCTTTTCCACAGTTTGCTGTTTACTGAACACCATGAAATAGCACTATTCTGAAATAAAAAAAATGTTACCAGTGAACCACTTATGGTCATGCATGTCAGTTGCCCAGTCGGCATCACAGTATCCTGTAATAGATCTAACCTCATCTTGTGTATAAACTAACATTAGACCTTTGGTACTTTTTAGGTATCTTAGTACTCTTTTGACAGTAATGCAGTGTCTAGTTTTGCGTTCTTGATTATATCTACTTAGCATATTCACTGCAAATTATATATCTGGTATCGTACATTGTGCAATACATAAAAGAGATACTTCAGAAAACTTTAACTCGACTTCAGTTGCTGTTTTTGGTGGTTTGCAATCAAACATTCCAAATCTAGCTTAAATTTCATCAACGAACTTCCTCAGATGCAACAAAACTACGTTTTCTTTTCTCATTTTATTTAGTCCCACACATTGGTTAGCTTTTTAAAAGTCTTGCATTTCAAAATTGAGTCTTAATTTATCATTAATAATGTTCTCTTTTGGTTAGATGTAAATATAATTAGGTCATTCACACACACATACAGCAATGTGTGCAATCCGATATTACGATAAATACATGGATCCGTTTTAGATTGTGACATTTCCATTCCAAACTTTGCTTGTTTGCTTGAGGTCATTTATTGATTTGTGTAAATGGTATACTTGAGATGTTGTTTGTATAATTCAGGCGGTATCATATATATTTCTTTATCGATTTCTCCCTATAAAAATGCAGAGATAATGCCCATCTAATCAATATCTAAATTATATCTTGCAGCTAGAGCGAATAAATAGTAGAGAGAAGTGTACCTTATCCCAGGAGAATAAACTTCTTCATAATCTGTGCCTCTTCGCTGGGCACCTTTAATAACAAGCCTATATTTGCATTGGACAATATTGCCATTTTGATCCGACTGAGTTTTGAATACCCACTTCGATGGTAAAACCATTTTTTCAGAGGGGAGATCGATCAAAATCTATTTAGTCCAAATTTATTTATTATCAGCGAGCTCTATTCTTCATCCATGGTCTTTTTCCATTGGGAAATATATAGTGACAACAGTGCTTCTTTTACTGACTGTGGATCGGACATATCTGTGGACATACAATAATTGCTACTTTCACTTATTTCTTCACTTCTTTTGTTATGAATTCTCAGTGTATTGGATCTACTAATAGATGACAGTTGTACGTTCCTTGGTGGATGATAACTTTTCTCAAGGTCATTCGTATCGGTTTCGTATTTACTCGAGTTGTCTTCCACAACCTCATTAATGTTGGAGCAGGTACTTGTCTTGTTATGCCGTTGTGAAGGCACAGCTGTCTCTTCAGAATGATTATCTGATGACAATCTGATACTGGTAGCTTTTGGTTTGTTATTCTGAAAATTTTTAAAGAAGATTACATCTCTACTTACAAGTATCTTATTTGCTTTTTTATCCAGTATACGATATCATTTTGAATTCTTGCAATATCCGATAAAAATCATTCTATTTGATTTCTTATACCATTTACGACACTTCTCCTTTGGAATATATAACATGCATCTGACCCAAATATTCTTATGTGGGATATATTGGGTTTCTTCCCATTCCACATCTCATATGAAGTTCTATAACCTAAGGATTTAGTAGGGGATCGATTAACAATGTACACTGCGGTAGCTATATGTTTTTCCATACTTGCGTAAAACAACATACATCTTGCCCGCTCAATTAAAGTGGGATTCATTCTTTCTGCTATGTCATTATATTGGGGCGTATAAGGGGTAGAAGTTAGATGAGTTATCCCACAAATAGACAAATATTTTATAAAGTGCACATTAAGAGCTATTCCATCTACACAGTCAAGCAATTTGTCTAAAGCTGCAATATGTAAATGAGCCATTCTGAGATGCCACAAATCAATGGTCTTTATATTTACATAATTCGAAGTTAAATGAGCAGCTTCATAGTTATTTTTAGTTTCTAATAAATGCAACTTATTTTCCAGCGAAGGGGAAATAACATATTTCCCATTCATATCACGGATATTGCAGTCCATATCATGGAATACTAGAATAAGGAGGGAAGATTGGTTGCTAGTCCAGGAACATATAAGACATTTTTACCTTTGAACTCTCTACATTATTGTGCTCCTATATATAACATATATATATATATATATATATACACACACACACACACACATATATATATATATATATATATATATATATATAAAGCTTATTAGGTTATAGGTATTAGCACAATATCCGACACGGAACGAAGATGGACGTTGGAATGTGATCCATATCAAATAGCTTTTTCTGTAGACAAATCGCAAAGATGTCACGTTCATATCTTGCAACATTAGGAAAAAAATTTAATCGATTATAACTACTTATTTAATTTCTTTATTAATTATGAGCTGCACAAACATATATATTTGACCAAAATCATATTTAAGATTATACATTATATGCAACATAATGTATATATCTCATAAAGAAAAGAAAATTAAATATATTTGTTGAAAAATATATTTGTAAATTGATAATAATCGCATTTGATAATGGCATATTGAGTACAAATTTTGTTATATAATTACTTTTAACAATTCAGTTTCACTGACTTCACAACGAAAAGGAAATCTAGTTAATTCACCAAGGATTAAGTATAAAGAGAGGGGGAAAAAAAATATTACAAAATAAGATTGTTTCATAAAATAATTTCTTCCTTATGACAAGATGTATTCCATCTCACTTCCTTCTAAAGTATGAGCTATATGCTGGTGTCATCAGGATCAACTAGGCCCCAGCGCACTAAGTATTTTACAATGAAAGAAAATTTGAATAGTGATCACCACTACGCTTCACTTTTAGTGGGTTTGCTATTTGAAAGTACTTTGCTTTTATTGTAAAATTAAATATATAATTAATTATCTATCTTTACGTATATCAATCCATCCCGATCATTTTGCCAGGAACATTTTGAAAAAAAGTTAATATTTTTGGACATTATATTTATTAAAACATTATACACATATTTATTAAAACATTATACATTACAACATATATAATAAAGCAGGATTATTTATTTCTTACCTCAAATTTACATGTCACGCAATCAATTCTAACATTTACATAGCTCAAAAAGATAGAAGTAAAATGTAAAAGTTGAGGTTATGTTGGACGTACCAAACTAGTAACTTAACATATTTTTATAGGACATCCGCTCTTATAAGAAATTAAACGAACAACAATCCATTTGCAATTACTAGTCAAAACTCAATTGCTTGTAAATAACCTGCAAATGACAATTTTACACACGCAGTAAATTTTCCATACGATCAGTCGTTTTTAAGAAACAACACTTTGTATGTAATGGTCTTGAATTTTTTAGATGTTTTAAGAAATAATTTTAGAGATAGCATAAGTAAATAGCGATTTTATAATTTCTTTAATAAGAAAAATGTCAGAAGTAATGAGACCGTCGCTTTATGTGTAATGATCGGGAATTTTTCAGGGGCTTTGAGTGATAATTTTAAAGATGACGTGGATATATAGCGATTTTGGAATCTTTTTAGAAGCGTTAAAAATTAATTACATGTTTTTGAAATTGCCTTTTAACGAATTTTCCTTTAATACCCCGTATGGTAGGCTTGAATTTTTTTACCGTACCGTTTTATCCCTCTTAACCAACTTCCAAAATTCAAATAATTTTAAGAATTCATTAAGGGCTAAAACATATAAGAGGTGGAAAAGTGATTCGAGAAAATTTTTATTGGGTCATTACTTTCTACAGTCGTGTCAAATTTAAATTTTCTACGTCAAGTGGTCTATAAGAAAAATATCTGACAGGCAGAAGGACATATGGATAAATGACGTATTTTGTATATTTTTTATAGAACACCAAAGAATAGCAAACAAGGTTATATTCGTGTTTTCCTTTATTTTTAACATTTGAGACGTAAAACATATTTTTAAGATTACATTTTTCTTCAATAGACTGAATATATGTCTGAGACTCAGAAACAAATCGGGAATTTAAAAATTATAAACAATTTTTTTCTCAAAAATAATTTGGTGTATGAGCAAAATGAATCTACAGGTGGCGGAATCAAACGTTAATTTACTTATATAATCGTGTTACATGTGAAGCGAGAAACAAACATATCGGAGCTACTGCGTGTTACATATTTGTTTAAATAACTTGCTATTACCCCTGTATAAATAAAACAAATTAATATCTAAGCAAACAACATTTTGCCGATTACGTGTAGTCAGGCGAAGTCCTATTTGCTTAAATAATAATTTTTTTTTACATCTGTAATTGCTAGTTATTCAAACAAATATGTTTTGACTTTCAACACGCATCGCGTTAAAGTGTTTAGGATTAATATATTCTTGTTTTATAAAACACTTGGAATGCTTAAATTGTTGAAACATATACCCCGCAATATCTTGGCCATTAGTTCGGTATCTAAATATGATTTTATATGTTCTTACTACATTATTATTAAAATGAAAAAATGAAAAAGCGATTAAGTAAGCAGAAAATACAAAGAGATGAAAATATAAACGAAATTTGCACATTTTATTATTATTTTCCCATTTCACATCAAATCTAGAGTTAAATTATTTTTATAACTCCAATTGAGTAACATGGAGCACCTTCCATGTTCTAAATGACTGAATTAGTTTCATTACCGATTACCAATAAAATTTATTTTCACAACATTAGGCAATTTTCATATAATAGATAATTTTCAGGTTAAAAGGTTATTATTAAAAAAATATTAATTTAAACATAAAATGATCAATTTGTAAGTTTACTAAACTGTGTGAAAAGACTTTTGGCTTATTGTATTATTTATCAATAGTTAATTGGGTAAATTCCTAAATAAACAATTTATTTTTCACTAAAATGTTCAGATTGGTAACAATTATAAATAATATTACGTACTCAGTTGCAATGAAATACAAATAGTATTAATTTATCTATGAAGCGAAAGAATATTCGAATATAATTAGTGAAATATATAATAATGATCAAAAATTTTGTGCGCGTTGTTATTTTTAAAATTTTAACAGTGTTATTGTATATTTTTAAACAATTAATAAGTATTAATATCTCATCAAAAGTATTAAAATAAAAAAGGAAGTAAATTTCTCTAATTTAAACGTATACGTAACAGTATACGTAACAGAGAGCAATCAAATTCCAGAGTGAAAAAATGAGTAGTAACTGTAATGCAATTTACGTTTAAATATATAAACACAATCTAATTACAAATATCTTATTACTCTAATTTTTTACAGTAAATCAAACACGAGGTAAGAATTAAAACAACATTTTAGCCCGATTTCAGTTTAAAGTATTTACTCGTATTATTTGTAACAAAATACTCCTATGTCTGAAATGATTAAACGAGTTCCACTACCGATTTCCAATAAATACATTTTAAAAGAATGTTAAATATATACCCTTTAACCTAAAAAATATCTGTTTAATAAATTGTGTAAAAAAACATTTGCCATATTATGTTAAAATCAGACAAATATAAAATTATCTTCTATAATTTTATGCACATTCTTATTTTCCTTTCTTTACTAATGTTATAATATATCTTTCTAGAACTGATGAATATTAATATCCCATTAAAAGCATTCAATTAAAAAGAAGTAAATTCCTCAGCTATATTAGTCTGCTTCGCCGATAACTGATGTAACATTGAAATGGCTATAATTTGCTTGACAGAGAAGAAACCGTGTTCGTGAGAAATTTGGCATAAATTATTTAGTGTAAATAGCAACACGACGTGGGTCTGCGCAAACTAGGTTGGCACGTCACCGTATGCCTAGATATCAATATGACAATATTGATAATATTAATCCAAGGTTGAAAAGTACACTTTGCTTAAAATTAATATTACGCCATTTATTTTAACATGAAAATATACAGTTTGTCGGTTATTTAATAAATTCGATAATGTGATAGGGGCCAATAAAACGAAGCGAAGGAATAAGTTACCCGTTACTTTTTGGATTAGTTTACGAAGTTGAGATTCGAATATTTAGTTATATGCGAGCTGTTGGTGCTACTTAGTACTAAACATTACTACTGGTACTAGTGAATTTGGATTGTGAGGGGATTATTAACTTAGATTTACAGAAAATACTACAAATTTAATTATTTGTTCCACGACGTGAAAGCAAAAAGTTGGTTTCAATAAGGCTTATACTAATTACTAGATTTTTGATTAGCATAAAACGCAAATTACATAAATCGTTTCCGAGTATTAATGTTTTTTTTACAAGACCCTTTCTTTCTTATATCGTTTGAATAATTAAAGCGATCCATTAATAATAAGATAGTTGTGTACTACTAACATTTCAATAATCTTTCTTTTAATGCATTTTTATCGTCGAATGCGAAAAATCAATTAATAACTTTCCATCATCTTTCTAGAAAACTACGATGATGACTTGTCCAGCGAACATAGCCACTCTAAACACTAAGATTGTATACCTCCTTAACTTGCTGCTGAATCAACTTTTACTTGTTTTTCCATAAACTCTCCAGAATTTTTGCAATGGAGCTCCAACAACTTTTTATATTGGTAAAGGCAGAAATGTATCTGCAGTGGTTTGAGCAAACACGGTTCTCAAATTCTTTTAATTTGATATGTTTAAATGGTCGCAAAAAGTATTAGTTATTTTTGCTATTCTTGTAATTTTCACTATAAATCTGAGAAAATATTGCTTATTTCTGATATTTCGATAACTTTCACTAAATGTAACGTCATTTACGTCATTTACGTGCACCCGAGAAGATCAAAGCTTTATTTGCCCTTTGAAATTTACCCAGCGACTTCTGGGAAGGTAATAATTAGCTGGTATTGTTCATGTAAACGCTGCGTACATTTAAAATATTTATTCAGCATTTTATCTATTGTCAGCTGAATTTAATTTCTTAATAATCAGAGAATCTCTCACAGTGCCGGTGTGGAATCATTAATTGAACTTATATTAATGATGCAACAATTTTAAATCTTAACTTTTATTCGGTTAATATTTTCTGCCATAGGAATTAATAAAGGAGAACTTGTTTTAAGTATTATTTACACACCAACACAACAAAATTTATGGAACGCCCAACAAATTTTGAATAAAACTACGAAATACAAAATATTTTTATATCCCCTACACATGTTTGGTAAGGAGACAGGAAAAAAAGTATTTGATTTTAAATGCACATTCTTTCCAAACCTGGCAGTTAGACAGAGCACTCGTTCATATTTTTGTTGTAAAAGCAGCATATAAGAATTGAGTGCACCGTGGATACCTTGCCTAAACTGGTCTAACTTGCCTAAACTTGCCAAACTGTGGGAACCATACGTATTCAAAGGAAATCGAACTTACAGTACTTTCAAGGTACAGTACCAATGGTCTATCGTCTACGAATATTCAAAGTATGGTTTTATATTTAAGTAATTTTATCAGATATAATACATATAGTTGACAAATATTTTTGCCTCCATTCGTAAGGTGTTATTTATAAAATGTTAATTCGTAAGGTGTTATCTTTACGTTTCTTTTTTCTGGCACCAGATAGGCTACTCTTACCACGGAAAGGATTTTGTAAAGTAAACGGACACAGGCCAATATATATGAAGGGGAAAGAATAAACTAAATATATCACATTTTTAATTCTTTACCACTTTGCGTATAATGTTTTTGAAAAATAAATTAAGTAATAATATTTGTCATGACTGGGACTGTAACGTTGTGGTTCATGGTCGACTATTATAGATTTTTGGAACTGAAAAACCTGCTATAATAATAAAATTTTAAGGGTGCTTTTATAAACACAGTTTCAGAAAATTGTATTTATGCATATATATATATATATATATATATTTATTATATAATATATATATATATATATATATATATATATATATATATATATATATATATATATATATATATGTATATATATTTAAATAAAGACCAGCTAAATTTCCATAATAGCTTAAATCCGTTAAGTTTTAATATTTTGGTAATTTTTTGACCACCTGTACTAGGTTGTCAAAAAATTACGATCACGCTTTTTCTAGGCAGAATGTTTGCATTTTCTTGAAAACATATATTTAAATGTCATAACATTTAATTGATTAATGGCTTCAACAAAACCACCCGAGCAGCAGTTAAGATAAAAGCTTTATTTGTACTTTAAAATTTACCCAGCCTATTGTTCATTTTCTTGAAAACATGCATTTAAAGAGCAGAACACATACGATCGTTATCACTTCTGGCAATTTTCCGTCTTACTTGTGTCGCTTTGTCCGGTCAGTTCAGTAAAAATGTATAATTGCAAATTACTGAAGACATACATATTCCTTCACACAGTTTTCCAGTAAGTCTACTTTAATTTTTTTAATAATTTCCACATTACGAAATACGAACATAAAGTCATGGGTACTGTTTTGTCACACGCGTGTTGAAATACGGGTAACTCCGTTAATAATATGATATCTTTGACCACACTGGGTTTTCCTGAGCAAATGGTCCTGATGGTATAAGTGCAAATCTACATACGTGTGTTGCCAAGGCCTTTGACGACGGGGCCCACCGCGGAGACCTGGGTTCGATTCCCGGTCGAAAGGGGATAGACTGGTGTTATGGTTGGCTGTAAAAGATTGCTCCCGTAGCAATAAGTCTGCCATATATATCAATTAGATACAATAAAGCAAGTAAATATGTAACTAAATATAATTATCAAAAAGTACCTGTGGGTTCTCATAATTTGTGTACATAATTAGTCATTTCATTTTTTTAGTTTTATTATATGTACGTTTAGGGAACACAAGCGTAATATTTTGTATTGCAATTAATTCATTAAACAGAAAAACTGTTTACATTTGTCTTCGCACCACAGAGTAAATGATTACAAACGGAAAGTTATACCGTAACACTATTCCTCTCAGACGTTCCAAATACTTAATATTTTGATTAATTGGTTTTGTATGGTGATTGCTTTAATCATGATGAGATCTCTCTTCGACAATAATATTTTCTAAATATAGTTCCTGTGGATGCAACAGTTCATTTCGACCTCAACTGCTAGGTATTTTATAATCGACCGGATATGGGCTCAGGTACCGGTAATTCGACTTCTGGTCAGGCATGTGCTGTAAAGATGTAATTGTGCATCTCCATCATTTTGGTTGCAATCCAGCAGAACGAATGGGTAATATTTAAGCGCGCTTATGTATCGCGATTGTACGCGTCCACGAAGCCACCAGATATGATTCAATACGTTGAATAATTTTTTACTACATGTAAAAACATGCTTTTGAATTTTAAACCAATAAAAATAAATTCATTCTTAAAGACCCTCAGGGTAAAAATATCTTACTCCTTCGGGAGTTAAAAAACATAATATCATTCTAATAAAACATAAAATTCGTGTTAAGATGTTTCAAACGAGGTAAAGATTTGTTTTATATACATTGGTAGACCAATTTGATCACTATTCTGATTCTTTGTTCTGCAAAAGCGGAAATTTGAGATGGACGTGAAATAAAATTATGCCAACAAATAACGGCCATCAAAGAAGGAAATATGTCTCTTTATTATTTTAATTTATGTCTTCGCTAACACGTACACAAACAAGCTCTAAATATATTAATGTTTAGTATTCCGTGGGAAAATAGTCGAAACGGAACGTTAATAAGATAATTTCGGTATTCGTCGGTCCGTCCTGGATTCCTAGAAAACAATTTGATGTAAAAATTTTTAATTTAGCATAGCTATGGCGAACGGTGGCCCAATTATGGACTTGAAGTATAGACATTCAAATTTTGATTCCGGGGGTTAATTTCAGGGAGTAAATTGGAAAACAGATAAAAATCCCTTCAAGGCTGTGGTGTAAGGTGACAAATTAAAACTAATTTGCCCTAATTTTAACAATACACATAATGTACTATTTTACAAATTCGTTTAAATATTTTTCGGAAAATCGGGTATGGAGTGAACTAAAATTATTGGACCGAAAAATTCTGGCACTGTTAATTTTTATAAACAATATAATTATTTATTTGCTCATGACTACTGAACCATTGCTTTTAAAAAAAATTACATTAAAAATATTTTTCACGGTGCGAGGAATAAATTGTCTCCATACGATTTTCAAAATGTTTAATATGGCCCAGTCCAAATGCATCTCACTCAGTTCCGTAGATATGTCATGTGGTACGGCATTGGTACGTTTGGCAGAGGTGTCTCAGCTGATGGACACTTTTTAAGCACATAGTCGGAGTGCATCTACCAATATTTAAGTGGGGGTAGGGCATAGGTTCAAATTGTGCAAGTATTACTTACGTTTGATCGATATTTTCTACTTTTTATTTTCTATTTCTAATGTATACAATAGCTGTGTCCGCGTTTTCACTCGCGTATCTTCATATTAGTTATATCCCGCGATCAATACGGGCTTTCGCTTCGTTCGCCAAACGACATCAATCGTCGGATTCGAGTCTATATCGGCGAGAATACTCGGGATGTTCAGTCAATAAATAAAATGCAGTCAATACTTCGATTTCTGTTACATTTTTACCACTTTTATAAATTGTAACGTAATTACATATAGATTGTAATCTCCACATATCTTCCTCAACGTATTATTCAAAAAATAATTTTTGATATCGATATATATATATATATATATCTTATACTATATTTTGGACGTTATATTTTGAAAACCAATTCATACATCAAAATCTTCCTCTCCAAATGATTTGGTGTAAAGGACAATGCTTACTTTAGTAAAATGCTTTAAACGAAAAATACATTTCTTTTGATAAGCATTTAATTTTACCTATTAAAAATATTCACCTTATCCCTTCATCACGTTTGTTTTCAAGAGCTACTATTTAAATTTTGTAGAATAACCTTAGAAGATAGGCTGTGCCGGACTTTCTTCGTAAACTTGTTTATATTCTTTAATTATTCTGTAAATCATTCATGTGTTTTTATTATTTGTATCTACGGTACTGTAGACAGCGTTTACCTAAAAGTCTCTTAACAGAGTACGTAAGACACTTAACAGTAGTTACCTTGACACAATCACAAAAATTGTCACTGATCGGCTCACTTTTAACACAATCTCCAAAAATATATTTATTTTAAATACCGATCCGATGAAAAATATTCTTTCATTGGTTATTTACCAATGAAAGAATATTTTTCATCGGATCGGTAATTCTAATTCTTGAAATTACTCCTAAGTAAGAAACAACCGAACAATCTCGTAAATATTACCTTTGTTGCATTGTTATTATTATATTAGGCAACGTTTATTCAGAAAGTATTGGCTACTTTTCAGTGAAAGAATTTCTGAAATGTACTGTTTACCAGATTTCCTCTAAAGAACAAACAAATCCATGAATTTTACCTTTTTACTTCATTACTTTTTATAAAAGAATAAAACGTGAATACGAAGTGTCTAACGACGATCTACAATATTTATAATATTAAAACATCTTTGTGATATGACTACAGAACTGTAATGGAAAAAATGCACAAAATATAAAACTTTTTATCCGAGTTAATGGATTGAATTTATTGAAATTTGTGTAACAAAATATGGGAATGATTCAGTTTAATTTAACTCGAACTTTATATATTTAATAAAAAGAAAATTATATTCTTATTAAAGGTGCTCGAATAATTTTGGAACTTGTAAGTGAAGACAAGATATAATATTGAACGCGTGAACAAATTTTTCATGAAAGAATCCTTAGTTAAATTTATGCAATTCCACTCAATTTTATACTTAACAATTCTATCATTTCGGTGTAAACAATGTGTATGTAGAAAAACACATAACCAAATAGAAAACATCTTTTGAATTTTATTTAGAAAACCAGTTATTTCCACATAATGAATATTACCTACCCAAAAATCTTAGGATAACAAATATCTGTATTATCGATAATTGTAATTAATCCATTTAAAAAAAAATAATTGAATTGAAAATTTAAAAAAATTAAATTTACAAAAGATTTATTATTATGAAACTTAATGGTCGATTGCTATCAACTTTCAACTTAAATATTTCGTATTCATTACAGGGAAACCTTAGCTTAAAATTTACACCTGATAGTCGAGGGATACGTCTGAAAGCAGAGTGGTCCAATAGACATAGGTATACTTTTTATTAATTAAGTTATCATAGCTATCGTGGAATCTGCAATAAGTCCAGAAAAGATACCTTACCCTACATGTAGATAATATATTGTGAACGAGACTAGATTCTAAATAATTCAATTCGAAATACCATGCAGCTGTGCTACATGTCTAAGTGCATGAGAAAACGGAAAATTTGTGCTATAAATTTGTATGCAGCGCATTTATTTCCAGTTGTTAATTTTTCCGAAGAAACACTGTCCAGCAACTTTGATGAGGGAGGCTTCTCCGGAATAAACAATATGATGCCCACTCATACCCAGGTAGATTCAAACCAAGCTATTTTCTGAATTTAATAATTTGTTCGATAAAACTTAGCACTCCGCTGATACTCCAGTGGGTTTTTTTTATTGTCGACGGGTATTGCAGCTACACGCGTAACATTTATTTTATTGAATAGTTACGCAAAAACTATACTTCGGTCATTTGCGTACCATCCTACACCACAAACAAGCTACAAACATTACGCAAACGCATTACAATAAAGTAATAACGCAGTGGCTCTTACATCATCCCGTGCAGTAGGACTTATGGGAGATATTAGATTTTTTTGTTGAGGTTTATGCAAAATATCAGAGGGTAAGTATTGCAATAAATTTGGTTTAAAATTGACCATATATATCTATGTCATTGGGCCATATCTACAGATGCAAATTTCATCGAGGCTAAGTACGATAATCGTGTAATAGACTCAAACGAAGTAATCATTAATTCCAACACCGATGACGCTAATTGTCATGCAAACTTTCAACCATCGATATTGCAATATATTATATGCGGGAGTTCTGCTACTTCTAATAAACTAATTAAAAAAAAAGATGTTGCACAAGTTGTGATATTATCAAACGATATTTTCCATATTGTTAAATTTGTCAGTTCAATAGCACGATTATAGCTTTTACTTTGCCTGCTGATACATTATCAATTCCTTACCCTAAGAAAAAAATTAAAGGAGACACAAGGCACTGAAAGCTGTCTTGGTTATATAACCTCCATCCAAAGATTATTTTAATATATCACAGATATCAATTTATGAAATCTTCAAATAGTCTGGCGACGAGGTGGTCTGGACGTGGTCGAAGGTAAAGAGCACGAAGTCGGGCGCGTGAATTTATTTAGGATAAAACGTGGTGATTTTTGGAAAAACCCGGTTAGAACGTCTTAGAAATTTTTAGATTTATAAATTGGGCGCAAGTCCATATTACCCTTAAGCTGAGGCCATATGTTCAGATTTTATTGAATAGATGACTTTTTGGAAAAAAATTTATTCGTATTTATTTTTTGATTTCCAGTCTTACTTGTGACAGAATAAACAATATTTAGAAAAAAAAATCAGTGTAATTAATTCACGTAGGGAATTTTTAATTTTCCTAATTATTTATATTATTTTTAATCCTTTTGTTGATGACTGACAATTGTCAAAATTAAATTTTTTTTCGCTTTCCTCTGTAACCGATATCTAGGAATTATAACAAAACTTTTCCATAGAGTAGAAAATTTATAATTATTTTTAAGCCGTACAATTCCATGAGAATTTTTTTTCATTGTAGGATTGATATTTGGTTTTCTTTGAGCTTTTATATTTTATAATCGACTATCCAAATACACAAAAGCAAAACAAAAATCCTCTTAACATGAATAAGATGCGAATATTTTATTCCTAGACCTAAAACAATAATAGTTTTAAGCCAAAATCAAAAAAGTAAAAAATAAATTCCCGAAAAGGTAAAGGCAAAAACGATACGTATTTTCTATTTGTAAGACGATAATATTTTCATACCATTAACTATACAAAATCACAAAAGTAAAACGAGAATCATGTTAATGTAAAACCAAAGCAAATACATGATTCCTAGGAATGTAACAATAATAATTTTAAGCCGCGATATATTCAAACTGACTAAAAGAAAAAAGAAAGTCTTGTAAACGTAAAGGAAAAATCAATTTATTGTTTACAGGGGTAAGGCAAAGATATTTTTATACCTATTCAAAATCACAAAAAGGAAGCAGGAATCTCGTGAACGTAAAGCCAAGGTCATTATAATTTTTCCCAGAATTAAGATTTTCATCTGTAATTTTGAACTTTGGAATCCTCTAAACAAGCTCTAGACGGTTATCCTAATAAATAAGTGTTAATAAATAAGTATTTTTTCTTATTAAAACTTCAGTTTTACGGATGCTTTTTTTTTATTTTGATAAGGTACGGAAACCCGTCCATCCGATTGAACATCACTTCGAGTAATCTTAGTCTAATTCCCATTGTCCAATTGAACAAATTAAAATTTTTGTGAATCGCACTAAACGCTCCTCGCTACTAACTCAAACGTAACAATATAAACTTTCAGTCACATTTACACAGCTGTTATTAAAAGCAGCATCAGCATGAGTCAGACAAGACGTTTATCTATTTTTCAGTACCGAGTCACTGTTTTCGCCTGGTGGTTACCAGGCGATCACCCATAACTATCAACAAGATTTGAGCAAAGAACATATTCTGTTATAAAATCCTATTTTACCAAAAGCGACGGCTCCCAACTAACTTTGAAAGTTTCAGTTTAATATTACAAGCAGTGAGAAGTCTTCATATTTATGTTATTAATAATAATTTTAACATACTTTATGTTATTTTCACGTTTCAATGCTTATGATAATTTACCTCTTTAAAAAACGAGTTTTCTTTCGCAATGACAAGAGACAATAAGACATTATCTTATTTTATCAACACCAGCCATCGTTTAATCAATGGTATCGCATATATGTAAATGGTGTTTTGTTAATAAAAACTTTCAATATTCCAATATGTGAAATAATGGCTACAGCACTTTTTTCTGTAATACAAGTTCAATAGTTTCTTTAATTTTAATTAAATTATTTTTAATAGCATAAAGGTTTATATTATTTGCATGCGAATTTATACGTTACCAGAATATTTATTAAAAATAATATTTTCATTAGAAGCTATCTTAACGATCATTTAATTTGGATTATTAAACATAAGATATTAACATACTGTAAGGTTTTTTATCGATCTTTCTATCTTTAACTGTCTTATTTCTTGATTTAACACAGGATATATTTTTTTAATTCATTTTCGGTAGGTACTGGCTACCCTTCAATGTCTATTGATTTAAAACAAAATGCATAATATACATATCAATAAATTTTATTTGAATTTGTAGAAACTTCCTGACGTGATCAACCATTAATAAAATAGTTTTTTTATATGCAGCAAAAAAGTAAAATAAAAATTAAATTTGACGTGTGTTTTGCAGGATCTTCGCATTAATTGCAAGTAACGAGTTTCCTCAAGTGCACGTTAAACAAGGCATACTTGAAGGAGAAACCTGCGAACTGGAAGGCGATCGGACCTACAGCAGTTTCAAAGGAGTGCCATACGCTAGGCCGCCCATAGGAGAATTGAGATTCAAAGTATGATTTAATGTTTTCAATCATATATATATATTTCTATGTGTACACAGTTCCCCCAAAAGTTAGTTTAAATCAAAACTTTGGGTTATAATACTGACAGTAATAATAAAACTCTTTTTTTTCCTTTTAAAACACCTTTTTATCGAGACTATTATCACCTTTATTGCAAAAAAAACGTTGAGTCCAAAGCGAAAATAAACCATAGAAGAAAAAAAACAAAGTTGTGAATGAATCGGGAAATATTAGTACCCTACAAGTCCTGAAAAAATATCCTGAAGATATCAGATGAAGATTTTTGGATACTGCCACTACTACTAGAACTACTAGATGACGTCGTCGCTAACTTTAGAGGTCACGTTGCTAGAAGAAAATCTTTGCTATCCTGAATTCATGAAAAATAAAAATCTTATCCGATTATAAAAATATGTGAATAAAATACTAGATATTTTGAAAGGAAAATGCAAATTTTCGAAGAAAAAATACAAAACACAAAAATCTACATCTGAAACACCTACAGCAGTTCTCCAAAATAACAAAAAAAATATTTCAAAACGAGAAAGAATATTTTTAATTTTTTTGTTATTCAAATAGTTTTGAATTAACTTTTTTTGGCTGTGCATTGATATATTTTTCGTGTAATCTTGTAGTTATTCGTATAATGATTGATTATTTATTAATATAAATTTCCAATTTTGATAATATTATAATATCATGGCATTATTTTTACATGTATATATATATATATATATATATATATATATATATATATATATACTTATACATATTATTACTTTAATTTATAACGTGCGTGTATCCATTTCAACATGTATAATTAGTAATATATATAGTAGCTTCGGCAACGTAACTTTGTTAGAAATATTTCCTAATAAATGCATAAAATTATTGTGTCAATAAAGAAATAGTGCCATTTAATATTTACTAATAATTACGTTTATCTTTGTGAATCATTATAAATTCCTCGATGAACTTCTTGGATTTTCGTTGTCAAAAGGCTAACCAATACACTGTTACTTCATAAATTACATAAATTTGAAGTAACATTTGGAAATTTTATTTTGGTTTTATTTCGCATTATATTTATTTTTGAAATGTATGTATTTTTTAATCATTTCAGGCTCCAAAGCCTGCTCTACCATGGGAAGGTGTTCGGATGGCAAACACATTCGGATCATCTTGCAAACAAAAAGTATTAGACGTAGGAATAGGCGATGAAGATTGTCTATTTTTAAACATTTTCACACCAAATTTTTCACAAAATAAACGAGACAAGCGTTTGCTACCCGTTATGGTATTTATACATGGAGGTGGATATCTTTTCGGAACTAGTACCCTCTACGGACCGGAACCTTTTATGTATCACGATGCTGTAGTAGTAACTTTTAATTATCGATTGGGAATTTTAGGGTTTCTCTCTTTGGACATACCAGAAGTTCCAGGTAACGCTGCCCTGAAGGACCACGTACAATGTTTGAAATGGATTCGAGAAAATATTGCCAAATTTAACGGAGATCCAGACAATGTTACAATCTTTGGGCAAAGTGCAGGCAGCCATGCAGTTAGTTTACATTGTATTTCGCCAATGTCAAAAGGACTATTCCATAGAGCTATCATGCTAAGCGCTATGATGACAAACGATTGGGCATTTACTATAGATAATGTGAAACAAGCCTTTTTATTAGGTAAGTCATTGGGAAATGATACCAACAATCCTTATGAACTATTGGAGTTCCTTCAGAATCTTCCTGTGGGCGATATTATTGGTATAAAGTTTCCAATGATAATAAGGGATATATTTAATATTGAAGAACAGTATCCGTACTTACCAACAGTCGAAAAAGTATCAAACCAAGATACATTTATGAATGCACATCCGATAGAAATGTTGAAAAATAAAGATTCTATAACTGTACCGATAATAGCAGGATTCGCAACTGCAGATGGTGATGCATTATTACTCGATTTGGATAAAGTGATTGAAGATCATACTAAATTTCAGGAATTGAATGTGCCTACAAAATTAGCATGGTACGTTCCTCTTAAAATGTCTTACCATCTAGGATCCAAAGTTAATGAATTTTACTTTGGTAAAAAGGGTGTGACACTGGAGGCCCTTGTAGACCTTAAGACAGATCTCTTTACAGCTTATGATACTTACAAGCTTTCAAAAATGATCGCCTCAAGATTTCCAACGAAAGTGTTCTTCTATATTTTTGATATGAGATCAGAACGTAATATCGTTGAAGATTTATTGGGCTTCCCAAGTGTTGAGACCGGTGTCGCTCACGGCACTGATGTTTTTTATTTGTTTCAAAGCGCACTTCATGAGCCACTCGATACTTCAAGCGACACTTTTTTGCTTGTTAATAACTTTACCACTCTATGGACGAATTTTGCTAGCACTGGGTATGTAAATTTAATCCTAATACTATCGATTTTGTTGCTTATTACCTTCTTATATCATTAAAAATCGTCATACGTCAGAACTGAAACAGTTACTATATTGGTAACATGTTATTTATGGTTTATTATAGCCTCTAGAATTTATTATTAAAAAGTATCATTGACTTGAAAATTATAATTTCTATAGAAAATGTACATGTTGTAAAATATTTATATTGTACTTGTGTGTAGTAATTAGCTCACTTGGCGAAAGTCAAAATTTTTAAAAGAAAATGAGGTTATGATAACTACGTATAGTGCTTGAGCTCGGTACCAAATATGTCTGTAGTTAAGCTCACTTAGTAAAAGTCAAAATTATTAAAAGAAAATAAGGTGATGACAAATTCATGTACTGCTAGAACTCGGTGGATAAAAGTGTTAGTACAAAATGCTGTAATATTTTTTCTAATATCCAAATTTGTTTACTATAATTGTATTTATATTACAGAAATCCTACACCGACAAGCGCATTAGGAGTTCAGTGGTTACCGTTCACTGCTGAAGAAGAGAATTACTTGTATATAGGTAATCAATTATTAAGTCGAAGTTACCCAGCGAAGAATCGATTTGCTTTTTGGGAAGGGATCGAAGATGAAGTCAAGTCATATTTACCGTATGAAAGAAAATAACGTCATTATTAGATTTATCCCAAAAATTGCGCAAATTTAATTAAACAACAAGCGTAGTGAAACAAATAAGTCAACTGCATAATGAAAAATACTTTATTATTGTCTTGAATAAATTTAGTTTTATTTGGTGTGGTATTAATGAAATTAAATATATGTATATTTTGTAGTTCCAAACAGATATATATCGAAGAACGATATAATTCCAAAATACAGTGACTGAATTCGGCATCAGTTACACACAAACACACTACATTACTTTACTCAATAATAAATTATAATGTATGTTTAGTTTCGTTTCTATGTTTCTAGTTGGATATGTTTAGTTTCTACTTTGCAGTTTACATTAGAACCAGGTCGGCCTTTTGCCTTTGAAGGATTTTTGTAATTGATTCCCATTGTTGAAGTTTAGTTTTTCACCAATTAAACTATGTGATCAGTAAGTAAGGTTTAAGTCAGCATGTTGTATAACTAAATCAACCATTAGACAGGGTCATAATTTATGTCCTATTTATTTTTACCATGAAGTAAATAATTACTTTTGGCAAAAATGTAAGATATCGCCTCTCCAATAACGATTTCAAATTGTCATCCGGAATAAGTAATAGTAAGGAGCGTGAGTTACTTTAGAGAAATATCGTCTTAAAGTCACAGTAGATTCTGAGCAACAAGTGCATTTCAATGTAAAGTGTTAATTTTAAAGTAAACAATTTCCCTTTATCATTTCCAATTAGACACGAGTATGCATTAGCAGGTTCCAATCTTACACCTTTCTCGTTGTTCGGGAAATTAGTTCTAACCTTTCACGATCACATTACTAATTTTTTTGAGGCTGCATTAAAAATAATCGCGACAGATTTGAGATTGGTACCGTTTTTTGTACTAAAACATTACGTGCGACCCGAAGATGCCCATTATTTCATGTACCCATTATTTTATGTGTCAAAATATCCTGGTAACCACTGATAGCTCGCGCGCCGAGTTTGCTTTATTTGGTATTTGGTTTAGCTGGGGTACCCGGCTTCGCTCAGGGAGTTGTTATGAGATTGTGTGGTAGTTGGAATAAAAGGATAAATTTAAAAATATAAGAGATAAACAATTTTTAGAGAAAACATTTCCAAAAAAACAAAAAAACTTGTTTACAAACAAAATTTTGTTATAAGGATTTTTTTAAGGTTGATACCGCAATGTTTTAAAGTTTGTCCTAGCACTTTGTTAATTGTATAACTATAGGCTAATTTGATTGTAAATTGTAGTCTTTAAATCGGATTGGAAGTTCAGTAGAGATCAGTAGCATTCTGGCGATAAATACTGCCCTTAACTGTCATAACTTCGGCTTTGATGATGTTATTCGATAGTTGTTTGACGGTCATCCTTGTTCCATTACATAGTTTCGGTGAGTTGAGATTTCTGAGTAGTATGATCGGAGATCCAATTTTCAGTTGAAGGTAGTGCAATGGCATCCCCGGTACTTGCAAGGGGTTTAAAAATTCTGTAGGGCAGTTTTTCACTTTCTTCAACGTTTACCATCGTGTCGATCGATTTGTATACTCACCTCATATTTGTATGTTCACCGGGAATTTTTTTTTATAACAAAGTTGATATCAACTTCGGCAAATTTATTTTAGTTGCCAAAATTGCTCTCTGAAAGAGCCATTCCACATTGGTATAGTTGTGAACAATGTTTGGATAAATTTGGTGTATGAACTTGTTTTCAGTAGTGGCTATGTTGCAGAAATCACCGTTGAATTCAATGAGGCCGGTCGTTTGGTCAGTAGGATATGTGTCTTCCGTTATTTCGTCTTTCGATAATTAAATTCTCATATCTTTTATTAGTCGCGGCATTTAAATGTGTGGCCAGACCAGTTAATTTTTTTAAGCATGCACTGATTTCTTCTGGGCGTGTTGACTTGGGGATAACTAGAAGTATTTTGTCAAAAATTGTCTAAGAGTATTAGTAAAGGTCCTCCCATAACTTCGGAGTTTCCTCGCAAGTTTTGTAGTGGTCTGTCCATTGGTTCGAGTGATTTTTTATGTGGCACTCTGCATTCGTGCCAGCAATAGATTTATTAGAAATGTTTTCCCGGTGCCCCTGGGTGCATAGAAGTAAATAATTCCAGTCAGTGTTGTTGTTGATCCGGTCAATGACAAGGTTGTAAATATTTTTTTATTGTCATTGAGGAGTGGTTCGTTATGAGAAATGTATTGAAATAGTTCGTTGATATTGTAGCTTTTTCCTTTTTGTAATTTGGAAGTTTAACACACTAAAAGCATCTACTCGTGATGCTGGCATCTCAAGTTGTACTGAAGTCTGTTTTTTTATTGCTAAACATTTGTCTTCCAGGCGAATGAATGTTTCATTGAAGATATCGTCGTTGAATTCGATGGCCAGTTCTGAATGACCTTGTCGGATTTGATACACTATGTCACCCTCTTTGGAGGACATAGTGTATCTGTTTTGGAGTCGATGGGTTACCTGTTGTTAGTACAGGTATTATGGCGAATAAGTCTCTGATTTATTCAGCTGAAGCTGTGAGAGAGGCTTCTTGTAGTGTTAATTCCCAGTGGTTATTGTTTTCCACTAGTCCTAAGCGTTGGCATGCTTCTCCGTACATCTGGCATATGTAACCGTCAACAATCCTGACATCTTTGAAACTTATTAGTCCCCGTATTTCCTGTAGTAACATCTCGGATCTCGTCGTTGTTGTTTTGTTATTCGCTGTCTTGGCTATATAAAATACTGTCATATCACTGCCTTTGTTCACATACTTACAGACGTATTAAATGGATTTATGAATTGCAGTATTCTATGTGTTTATGTGTGCTTGGAAAATTTTGAAAAGTAGGGAATTATATGGTACTACCCATTGATTATCTATTTCCAGTTCGTCTCTGACTCGTATTCGTATTTTTAGTGTGAAGCCACTTTTTTGGGTGTTCGTCTTCTATATTTGGGATAGCCGTCATCTACGGCTTATTTGTCGTCCAAGTATGGGTTTTGGCGTTTTTTTTGACATTTTCCATCACTTATGCAAAATGAGGTTTAATGGCCTGCACGGTCAGTGAATTATGTTTTTCACAACTGTCTCGTACAGCTCCGGATCTTCGAATGGATTGGAAAATTCAGCTTGGATGCTTTTGTCGATATCCGTGGCATGAATTCTATCGTATAACCATACGAGATTGTGTGAGTGAGGCATTCCTCGTTTTTGCCGTTCGATTGTGTACATACAATATCTGGCGGTTCCAAAGATGTGGTATTTTGTGATGACTTCAATAAATCTCATTTGCTTTTGTCGGAAAACTCGGGCTGTTATGTCATGTCGATCCATGAGGACTTGTCCGTATTTTAGTTGTTCTTTGATTTCTGGCCACGATGAGTTACATGTTAACGTTATGAAGAGGTCAGATTAACCATATTTTCTTACCTAGATCATGACATTTTGAGTGTATTCGTGCATGTGTCTTGGACTTCCCATGTAAGATGAGGATAATATTACTATCGCTCCATTATGCCAATGCCGTCAATGTTTTCGTCATTTACAATAGTGTCTCGAAGGTAGATCTATTCTACCGTGCGTAGTTCCTTCTGATTCCGTCTTATGTAAAGCATCCGTCTCGCTCATATTTTTGCTACCAAGAATTGTTGGAATAAACGGTGAGTGTTGAGAATATGATTGTATATTTCATTGTCACTAATTATTAGGCAGTAAGCCACGAATTCCTTGGAAGTGACTTTTTTTGTTTCTATGCCTGTTTCAGGTTGGATTTGTTTCACATTAAAATGATACTCGTCCTCTCCGTGCAGAAATATTCTCTTCTTTGTTGTACAATTATGTCACGACTTGTGTTTTCATTGTCCACAATTACTATGGCGACTTCATCTATCTAAGGTGCATTAAATTGGCGTTCGTGTTCTCCAGGTAGTCTCTTGTCAGCTCGAATTATAACTTTATAGTCACCATAAATCATTCGGTCTAGTGCTGTTTTGAATATGTAGATAAGTTGATTATATTTGCGCAAAATCCTTTGTACATTTTGTATTATTTCTCTTTTCAATCCATTGTCGTTTGTGCATCGTTGATCAATTTCTATTTCTTTATTTCCGATGAAATATACGTGCTGACATTTATAGTCTTCGTTGGGTAGTGCCAGTAATGTTCCCGTTTTGTCATAGATTTGTCCTTGGATGGAAAAAACTTAATCAATTTCATTTCATTTCACCGTTAGTGTTGCTCGAAGTGTCACCGTAAGAAGTTATTTGGAATCAGGCATTGTACGCTTTTATATTTTGAAGAAAGTGATTTGATTCTGGAGTTTCCCCGGTCATGTAATGTAGAAATTCCTGCGTAGGTGATTTCAGTGGTGGTAATCGAATTTTTCCTTTCATGCAACAGATTCCTGGTGTTTCGTTCACAGTATTTTATTACAAGATTGTTTCGCAATTCTTGATTCTTTAATTCGTTAATTTCGGTGCTTTTCGATTTCTCTGTTTCTCACGGTGCTCATTCTCGTTCGTTGGGAACTTAAATGAGCTTCAAGCTTTTCGACTGTTTCGTTTTTTCGGTGTTCTTTTTGCTTTCGCTGTTTTGCTTCAAAACTGGCAAGATGTCCTCCTCTTTTATCTTTGGGCACTGTATAGAATATAAATCAAATCAACTTTTTGTTAAGAAATACACTAAGTACATTTTAAACACTTTTCACACTTTATTTTTAATTTATATTCAGTCATTGTTTCACTTTGATTACTCATAATTCACTGTTTATTTTTATTCACTCACTGCATTTCACTGGTAAGAAATTGACTTTAGAACCCACGACAGATCTTGCTTTACATACCCCCATCAATGGGTAGCCCCACCCATACAAAAAAGGCTTCGAATGCTTCACAATGTTTCAGAACATTCCGCATCATTCAAGAGTGCTCTGGGATGTTCCGCAATGATCTGATATGTTCCGGGATGTTCCCGAACGTACTAACGTACGAACGAACTAATCCCAAATATTCCAAGATGTTCTGGAATATTGTGGAATACTCTCGAATGTTCTGGACGGTCCTGGAATTTTCTAGAGAGCGAAACTTCCAGCCCTAAAATACGCCCTTCAGGTAAAAATAGGAACCTTCTTCATGGATGAGGGAGAGAGGGCTACCACACCATATGACTCCCTTGACCGTATCGGGGCTCGTTTCTGAGTTTTGGCGGCACACATATTGTACACTTACTTTTATAACTTTTCTTGTTCTACTGACCATTTCACGAGTTCGGAATAAATATTGAAGCGATTCATGGCTCATTTACTATTTTTTCTCTTCTCGTATTGTTTGTTATCAAATATTGTCCTTCATTTTATCGCAGGCGTTTACTCGTTATATATTATTTCACTCAATGCATTGATATTAGGCTAATATATGTACGATTTTAAACCTGAAGATTGAAAAACAAAAATTATAATGGACAATAAGAAGGATAAAAATTATATCTGTGTAAAATATTATTTCAAATCAAACATTAGAATTGTTATTAGACTTTTTCATCACCTTGGATGTAGGAATGGAGTTTAATAATTATGATGAAACAAACAAGATAATTGGACAAAGAACAGAAGTAATATCACATTACCTTTATAACGAAGTCAAACAGGCATAAATAAATTAATTCACATTACATGTAATATTTTAATTTTTACATTTGTTTACTTTGAAAGTGTGAATTGAAATAAAATATTTTTGGAACTACTTGATAAGAAATGTTTTCAATCGATTTTTTCTCTTCTGTTAAATGATTCATAAATATATGTACTTAGTTCATCTGCCAATCGTTTTTTTTCTACTCACTGGAGTAATCCCATAGTTTCGATGCTACTCTACGGAAGGGCAAAATTGGTGAATGGTGAAGTTAGTCCTTAAGGAAAACATAAACTTTAACCTATCTCATTTATTAATTTTGTATAAAAATATTTAATTTTTAAAAACATAAAATCTGGAACCAATTAAGCACTTATGGACAATTTCACCTTTCCTAATAAAATTAAAAAATACAATAACATCTCGCTATTCGCTGGTTCCATAAAACTATCAGAAATAACAAAGCCGTGAAAAGCGAGAAACTCGACTGATATAAAATATGGGTTTAGTGAAATTACAAATAATGGGACGTATAATTGAATTTTGAAATAATTTAGTCTCATAGTGTTTTGGTGTATAAATTAATTTGGTAATCTCTTGATTATCCTTTTTGAATTTATTTGCAAAGTGATATTAGTCGCTCCAGCTCTGTTTTAAAGTTCAAACTTCTTTATGTTCTGGATACAACGTGTTCGATCCGTAATTGTTGATAGCATTCCTTCTTAACACTTGACGACTAATCATGTTAACGATTAATCAATGGCTTTCTTTCGTTAAGAGAAAAGCCCATTATATTTTAATTTAAAATCACCTTTTTCTACTTTTAGTAAGAGGCATAAACGCGCGTGCGGGTGCATGAACGCGCGTTGGAGCGCGCGCGTGCGCGCGGTATCATGCGTGTGCACGTATACACACACTACATACACACGCATGCTCTCATACTTTATAGATTATTGTCATTATCATTACAACATATTTATAGAAAATAAAATTTTTAAAACAGCAAACTGTGATACGGTTTATTCCACAAATAACGGGGTTACTATAATTGATTAATAATGTTGAGTTCTGAGCACATTTGTATTTTTACCGTTCAGCCTCCATAAAATTTATATGTTTATTTTTTAAGTTTACTCGATTTACTTTCCATTTATATTCTGTTTCCAGAGCAGCATACCGTATTTTTATTTTCAGTCGAATTAAAAAAGGCGCAAGGAATAAAAATTAAACGCACAGTATTTAGCGATACTTAATTGTAATCGATTTGTTGAAACACACACTCAATATATAATATATAGCTTGAACGGTAGCCACATTTTTCTGAAATTATTCACACCGGACACTATGACGAATAATTCTTAAGTTTTAGAATATTGATGTTAATCAAGAGCTTGATATTTAATTAAGATACATCGCTAAAATTTACCATTACATCCAAATAAAAATACATTAAGACAATAAAGCAATTGAAAAATGTAAAAGTGTTGTACTATAAAACTTTTATATGTATATATATATATATATATATATATATATATATATATATATATATCGTATTTTACAATGCCTCGAGTTATAAACCCTAAAAATTAATGGAGGAATTCATTCTATTTCATCGCTAAACTTGAGAAATGTAAAATATTTCGAAACTTAATTAAAGTAAAATGGATGATATACGCAAAAGCATACACGACGAGATAATTTACACTATTTCTTTTCATTGCTTAATATAATTTTTACACGCACACTACATAACATTTTTCTGAAATTATTTACGCCTGACTGTGTGAGAAATAATTCTAGTTTTAGAGATGACAATGATTTAATAGATGTTAATGAATGAATAATTCTTAAGTTTATGGATGTTGAACGAGAAATTGATATTTAATAAAGACACATTGTTGAAATTTACAACATTCCTCATTACGTGTCTGTCCAAATATAAATACATTAAGCTACTACAGCAATTCTAACATGTGAAAGGGTCATGATGGTATTAAACAATGCCTTGAGTTTTATACTCTAAAAATTAAAGAATACATAATGTTTCATTGCTAATTAATACATTTGAGAAAAAACCGTAAAATACTTCGAAACATAACTAAAGTAAAATGGATGATTTCAGTAAAAGGATATACATCGAGTGAATTCATACTGTTTGTTTTTTTCTTTAATTTAAATCTTTTACGCGCAATATTTACAGTTAACGAACATTGTGAAACTAATTAAATACGGAAATTAAATATTTACAATATAAACCGGTGTCGGCTGGGTGCGTGACACCAGCACCGCTTCAACAGCTTAATTAGCTCTTCAATTTTATTAGTGCGCCTCAAATTAATGGCTCTAGCAATTTTTTACGCAAATAATGTAAAAATAAAGGAAAATATCTAAAGAAATGCTTTTACTAACGAATAATAACACGATTTTAGTTGTCCGGAATATATAATCTCGTTTGTTTTAAGCTCAACAAAATGAGTAAACTAATAAATGAATTACCCATATTATAACATTTCAACCACAGACAATGTCAGACTGAATACATTTTATATCAACTATCCATTTATTTTTTTTTACCTAATTTCCAATTTAACATTAGAAATCACAACTCAACATAAAAATTACAATTTAGTACAAGATAACTATTGTCTCATATTTCGAAAATTTGCTTTTAATGTATAAAAAATTAGGTATGAGTTCAGTATAGCAAAAACATTAATTTTGGGAACTTTTTTAAGTTAAAGATATATATAAAAAATTACATATTTAAAATATGCGAAAACTGTATTACAAAAATTTATTTTAAAAAATTTACTTACAATAAATATCTTTATTTTGTTGTTGTTGAAATGTTTTCTACTATTTTCACGTTAAATTTATAATTACATATGTAGATACTACATACCCAATGAACATCTAAACAGAAATTTGAATAATAACGATTTACAATGTATTAAAAATATAAATAATTATGACCTTTAAGTATTTAATTTATAATATGCAAATTTTCTAAATTATATTTTCACGGATCCTCTTCATTATCTTCAAATTTCTTGTTTTTTTTGGCTGATAAACAATTAAATTCTCATTACTGCTAAATTCCATTTGTTACCCATTATGAATTTGTGATTAAAAAAAATCATAAACTAAAGATTTAATAACAATATTTTTAAGATTTGTAGAATTGAACGTTTTTGTTAACATTAAGTGAGATAGACGTCAACTTTTTAAAATTTTGTAAATTATTATTAATATCTTATTTAATTTCTTCTCTTATTATCACCATACGTATTTATACGTTTCTTAAATATGTAATATCTGATTAGAAATTTAAAGTGAAAACAGTGAAAAAAAATTGCGATACATGAAATGGAAAAATTGCAAACCAAGAATTATAATTTTTTATCCATTCAATTTTTCATAATAAAATAGTGACTACCGAGATTTATTTTTTTTAAATACTTCGTTGTTTATGTATATACTTTCATTAAAACATAAGTGAAATTCGCATTTTTGCTAAACTGAATTAGTTCTAGAAGTAACCATGACAATATAAGTAAGTAAATTATATTATGTATATACTATGACAATATTTAACAAGGCGCCTTTAGACATTTTCATTTCTGCCACAGCGAGCGCTGCAATCGGCACCAGGCCAATAGCAATGAAACTTGAGGAGATAAAGATATGCAGTGAATTCTCACGTCAACAATTTTTGAGGTGGATTTATCGAAACCGTATTTTCTCTAGGGTTTGCATCGATTAATCTGACTTGATCTGTAAACTTAAATATTTGCAATGAATTTTAGTAAACTTATCAAAACACTTTGTTCCTTAATTGCCAAAACTTTTTCATATTTTTGCTTAAGAATTAATTTAAAAATCTAATTTTTTACTTTATTTTTTAAGAGAGGGTTTTGAAAATATACTCCACAATTTTTAAATGGATCAAAAAAAAGTTATACATATCCTAAATGAATTCGGCGTAGGTAGGTGTGGTCAAGTTGTGGGTGTACTGCAAATAAGCTGTGAAACAAGACTGGTCGATCTGTGAAATACGTACCATGGTTTGTGATGAAAGTAAGATTAGAAAAACAAATAAAAAACATGTATCACGGTATTTGTTGAGTAGTGAAGTGTAAACATTTTGAAAAAATGGTATATGCACGTTTTATAAGTAATGAGACGAAATAGATAAATGGATATATACTTAATTTATTTAAATTATTTTGAAATAAAATTAAATTTAGTACTCTAAATCCAGTTATTGTTTTGGTGGTTATAAACAAAGACCATGGGTCTTTGTTTAATAAAAAATTATGAAATTTAATATTTCCTATCAGTAAAAATATTTAAATACGAAAGCAGCGTTTTTTCGGGTTCGTTGTAGAAATATAAGGATAATTTACTTAAAATTGCTTTTGCTTTTGGTAAAATTGTTCTGGTATAAAAAACAACGTACTTAATAAAAACAATTTGCATTAAAAAGTCGATTTATATATTGCTTTTACTGCTGTCTAATTCCAAATTTGAAGTATCTTCTTAGAATTTTGGTTAATTATTTCACTTTTTAGTACCATTATTTTTTTACACTTAATATTATGACTTTATATCCATATTTCTATTTATAGTATTTAGTATATTATAAGTGGTAATTAAGTGGCAAAATTGTAATAAATCATTTATATTAAATACACAATTTTTACCTACGAGAGTATTAAATTTTACTATTTTTTATTAAACAAAGACTGATAGGTGTTTGGAACTGCCAAAAACAACATCTAGATTTAGAGTATTAAATGTAGTTTTGTTTGAAAATAATTTTAAAGACTTGATCATGTATCCATTTATTTGTTTCGTCTAATTTCCAACTTCACGCTGGAAATTCATATCACATGCATATACCGTTTTTCCAATATCTTTACAATTCACTACACAACGAATAAATTTTAATGTTATTTTCTTTACAAACAGTCTTGTTTCACTCGGGTTAATATATAATATATATAATATATAATACATATTGTTTAGTCCTCCGCACATTTTAATAATCGGGTTAATATATAAATAAAAAATATATATAATACATATTGTTTAGTCCTCCGCACATTTTAATAATCGGGTTAATATATAAATAAAAAATATATATAATACATATTGTTTAGTCCTCCGCACATTTATATATGGCCTCTTCAATACAAATACGTTTATGTTCAATCACGCATTTAATCAAAGATCTGTTTCTAAGTTGGTTAAACGTAACTTGTGGTAAAACTGGCGCGAATTATACGTTCGAACTAAAAACGATATCTTTATCTGTTTATTAGTGTTGTGTTTTTGAGGAACAGGCAGTTGTCCTCAAAATAACAAATAATGATTTAGTTTTTATCAAACATACATATCTAATAGTGTAATACAAAACTAAATCATTGCTATAACACTTCGACTTATGGTGCTATTCTACACATTAAGTTTTCTTATGACTATTTCGGTCTGATAGAGTTTCAATCCATATTAGATAACTTGCACGTGACACATTATGTCTCGCTTATAGCACTCAAAAAATGGTTATTTCCCCTCCTTTAATTCGATTAGATTGCATTGTCTGTGATTATGTATACATTAACCATATTAAGGCAAGTTATAATGTATTATCTAAATTAAATTTTCATTTCATATACTCGTATCTATTCTTAGCAGTTCGATTGGTAATTAAAACTAATTCTTATTATTTAGTTTAGAGGTCCCGTCAAATTTAAAATTCCATAAAACTTTGCGCAATTGGCAAGATTGTAGGTATTTATTCTTTACTGCCTTTTTATGTGTTTTATATAAATCTACATATTATAATTTTAAATTGTCTCTACCGTAGTTATTCTAGCGTTATATTGATACTCAAATTAATAATTTCTCGGTCCTATTATAAATAGTTTCGATTTCGTCCTACTTAGTCGAATAATGCATTACATTTATTAGTTATAGTGAGTCATTTCCCTAAATAAACTTTTGAAGAACATTCGACTTGTTTCGTCCATTCGTTTTGCTAATTTCATTTGAATTTCGAATATGTGCAAACAAGTAATACGCCACGACGTTTCCCCTTTTCTTGTCAAATACCAAAATACGGTAACATTCCAGAATAAAGTTCATTCCTTCGAAGTTAGAATATAAATGGATTGAAAAAATAATACATTTTATTATAAAAAGAACGATTAGATGCTTTCTTTTATTTGTAGATCCTTAAATTCAAAAAGTCCCGACTCTTTAAGCCGCAAGGATTCATAAAGAAAAAGGGATATCCAAAAGTAATTGTATACAAATATATTACGGCAGATATGAATGGATGTGGATATTTAAGTTATCTATCCATATAGTATATGTAACTAATTATTAAAGTGAAATTAAAGTTTCTAATATTCAATGTTTGATGACATTTTGTTTGAATGATAGTTAAGAGACGCTATAAGATGATATCAATTAATGGGAGCACCAAATTTCGTATTTATTATCCATGCAATGTTAGCTTCTTGAGATACATTGTCACGATTCACCAGAAGGACATATTTCGTATTCTAGGACATAGTTTACAACAAGTTGACACCAAAATTACTAGACCCTTAATTATCTTATTTGTTGTTGGTACTCAAATAAATTATTAAGATTAAATATATATCCTAAATTGTTCACATTCAAAGTACATTAATTAGGAAAGGAGCAGAGGGTACAAGCGTGTTAGCAGCCGTAGAAAGTATTAACATTTTTTTTTATTTATTAAATTGGTATTCACATTTTAGTCGTCCTATATTTTACACATATTTTCACTTTATGGGACGAAACCAATGAGTGAATGTTAAAAAGAAAAGAACGGTAGACTGTAATATTCATTACAAAATATTTCAATTATTAGAAGACACAACTATCTTTTTGATTGTGGCATATCTCACATACACAATGCAAAAAATGGATATTGAGCTTATATTCAAAATTTACTCTTATATGCAATATGTACGATTGAGAACTTTGATTTAGAAGCAACATGGAAATGTCAAACGGAAATGTGTATAAAATAAAAACTCTTACTACTTTAGTATGTATTGGTAGTGGTTTTGCATAGTAAAATGCGATTTTATGTTACATCCATATTCCACCTGTGTTTTTAAGATATAACTCTTGTCATAATACTGACTAAAGATTATCAGAATAAAAGTTTGTCATGTCAGGGCCCCGATTCGCTTAAGGTTTATTGTCATTTTTCATTTCGTCTTGGAATTTATATTTGCAAAATTAAAAAAAATGTATATTGATGATTCCTTCGTACTAAAGTGATTAATGACAGAAAAATTGTGTTATTGTACACTACAAAGCTTTTTGGATATAATATTTGCTCACATCAATTTTAATTAGAAGTTTCCAAGCTACTTCATACAAGTCTTTGTCTAGAATTTATGTAATTTTTACTCGTTTGGTAGTTGAACATGACATAAAATGTGTGCGAAAATAAGAAGCTCGAAAAAACCTAGCATTTATAGTAATTGGTACCTTTCGTGATTTTTCGTAATTAGGCTCCTCATGTAAGGTATTCATATAATGTATATTTTCTCCTTATAGTTTGCTTCAAATATGACTAAGATATTTTTTTACAGGGGATATGAGAAGATAGAACTCAGTCGTTTGGTGTTTTCTTAATACTCACGGTATGAAAGATTTAATTGAGTCTGAAAGTATTTTTTGTGCGATTATCTTATACTTTCGTCTCTTCATTTTTCGTTTATTTTTTGTTGGCGCTCGAATAACATCAACGCAGTCAGTAACTACTGTTACCTCAACAAAGTTATATGTAAAAATAAAATCATCGTACAAAACCATTCTGGTTAACTGACTCAATGAATGGATAAAATCTGAGATAAAACTATGAAAATACTAATATTTGTCGTTGTTACATGTAATTTAATACACGTAATTTGTCGACGTAATTTTAATAGTACAAAATAAATGAAACTGTTTTTCAAAAATATGAAACACCTGTTATAGTTTTCGTTACAATATAATAAAATATAAAAGATCAAGTTTAAGTGCATAGGCTTTTAAAGTTTTTGCACACCAACAAGCGTGGTCTCCAAGCGTGTATTAATGAGTTTACGACTAGTAAATATCAGTTCTTAAGCTGCGGCATTTTGATAAATACATCATTAAATGCCGCAATTCAACAATCATATTTTACTTCCTCCCTCCTATGAAATAAACAACGATTAATAATTAATGGATGATATTGAATAGATTACCCTTGTAAATTAATAGGACATACAATATTAATCTAGGGAAAGTCTATTGTTCTTATTATACTCTATTTTTGTCATATATATATATATATATATATATATATATATACATATATATATATATATATATATATATATATATATATATACGTTTATTTATTTATTTGTTGTTGGTATAATATTTTATGCTATTTGATAATACTGCCACATGACTCAGTCAGTTATAACTATCACATCAAGACGTAAAAAGGATCGGTTGTGCAATGAAAAGGTTTAGGCGTCGACAAACACCTAAACAAATAGTATTAGCGTAACATATTAGTCCCGTACTGAAATTCATTTGAGCTAAGCCGCGTCTACATTTAATAAACAATTAAAAGTAAATTCTGACCATAAATTTAGATATAACGAAATTGACATCCATGAAAATTAGTTCAAATTGAAGCAAATAACATTTATGTTTAGGAGGTTATATTGTTTGCCGAAAAGAGATGAAAACAAAAGATATGTCTAACTAATAATTTCATTATTCCACTGAAATTGTTAACTTTCGAGAAAGCGTTTTCCCTAATTACTTTTTGAAATTAATACATTCATAAATATAAACTTAGAGACGTGTCCAGTCTTCGCAACTATAATGACCAACAGATATGATCAATATTAGTCCAACCATTTTTGAAGTACTGTCTTAAAATACTGTAAGTGTTCCGTATTTTACTTGAGAATGCTAAATAAGCATTATCATGTAAAATACGGAACACTTAAAAAAATTACATAATACTATTTAAAAAAAAAGTGAATGTTATATTGAAACCAGCTATTCATAAAAACATTATTAGATATATAAACTATTTACAATAAGTTCTGTGTTTTCCAAAAGAAGAAGAAAGAGGGAAATTATGATAGTTGGTAATTCAAAAAAATAAAATACGAAACATAATTCTCTAACCCTAATTTAATGCAATGTTCTTTGGCATTATTTTATTAGGAAATATTTTGTACCATGCTGTCCACAAACACCTGTAGTAACACTCAGTTTCCACATATATTTTGTGTTCCATATACGTTTCTTTATATATTTTTCTTTATTATATATTTTTAAAGGACTGATTCCTCTAATAAAGTTTCTGATGAATTAAAAAAATCATAAACGTGAATGTTTCTGAGATAATCGCCTTCAAATTTCGATACTCTTTTCTATGCTACTTCCTTAGATTTATTGTATAAGGTAACTTTTTATTCATTTTACACCTAGAGCTAAATGATATCTATCAGGAATAGCATCTATTCGCGGTGATAAAATAATTTTCTGAGATAATATATGATACGTTTTTTTTTCATAGTTTTTCATCATGATGAATACTAATCATTAGCAATATTATAATAATTATCAAACACGGTCTACAATGACGAAATTTTAAACGGAAAGCCTAAAATCCGAAACAGAAAAAATAATCAGTCTATATGTAAGTTTTACGCACAAAATACAGAAAACGTTCCGAAATGATCCGACTTAGTAACAATTAATTAATAACATTTAGTCCACATGGACTGTCAAAAGTAATGCCGCTTGGTAATTAGACCAAAGAGCGTAAGGGATGACAACGGCCGGTGACCCGCCCAATATCTTTTCGCATTCTCGCGCTTAAAAAAAATGCTATTTTTAGATGATTCACCGACGCACTGCGTGGTTGATGCGCTTGGCTACTCGGGAGAGAGTGTTCGATATCAAAATGGTAAATCGTAATTATCAACACTCGTAGAATGAATATATTGAAATTATGCGGTTGTATGCTATCGCTTATGACTCTTTGTCTAGAATTATGCAGTTATGTTCAAAGCCCCGACATCTCCAAATGTCCGCAATGTCCGCAACCCTCAAATGCTATCCCGTCAAATGATTTTGAGTGCAACAAAGAAGCCTATTGATTTCGGCCATTTTGAAATACATCGACACGCGGAAAATTCAGGTAGACCAGGATTTTATTTCGATTTCGAAAAAGACGTATTTGAATTTTTAGAACGCCATCCTCGTAGCAGTAGGAGGGTAGCAGCTAGACGGTTCCATCTCAGTCGTTTGAGAGTTGCTGAACCGTGAGTGTTTACATTCCCTTCTATTACTCAAGCGTTGTACGAGTTCGACTTGGAGCAACGCCTCGAACTGTGTCCGTGGTTACTGCATAATCCCGGTGTGAATATTCTGTTTCGCCACTATAATATTATGTCGGCTGATTAACATTTGCCAGAGGTTGAAAGTTGAAGCTCGCTAAAACGCTGCCTCAGCGTCGAGGCCGAAGTGTAATTTCGTTTAAACTGAATCGTGGTCCGTTGTTAAGAAAATAAAGAATATTTATAATTTACTCCAAACTCTATCATAAAAATCCCACGAGCTTTCCTTGGCGATAAAGGTTGTTAAAGACGCTGTTTGTCAATTTCATTACTCCTATTTATTAGGATGGATAATTTATGAAAAAATTAAAGAAATATTTTATTTTTACAAATAATTTTTCACACGGGTGAAATATATCCTGCTTTTTTTGAGACTTCTGTATCGGAGCGGACATTTTTCTTCGAGCTGCCGCCGGGTCGGTTCACTTTATAAATTACTTAAATTGCATACACGGAGTCATATCAGTGCACCACGCTCGCCATGATGATTTCTTCAGTTCTCATTGTCAATTAAAAAATAGATTAAATCTAAGGTATATTTGGAAAATAATGTAGGTAACATACACAAAACATATCTAAAATAATAAACAGTGTTTAATATAACGAGGCATGGCTTTTATTGTAGTTTTTAAAAGAAGAGAAACGAAGGAAATTGTTTAGAAGGCATTATTTAATTTGAATGATTTCTTCCTTTTTAAGATCCCGTACCTCAAAAGGGAAAAAGGAACCTTTAAAATATTACTCGCATGTTTGTCAGTCTATCCATCTGTGACAGCCGTTCTTCTTAGAAGCTGTCTAATAGAGAAACTTGAAATTCGTCAAAGTGGATATCATTTAATGTTAGTTATAACGAATTAATAATTTAATTCAATTTATGATGACAATAATTTAATAAGGGGTGTATTCATAATATAAAATTTTACATTCATTTAATTTGATTGGCGGTGCTGGCACCGTCTTCAAAAAGAAGTATGTTGTTATTTTTTGCGAACGCGACGTAATAACACTAACAGAAGTAACTGTACTTTCAACAGGAGATCAAATATGTTCGTGTATATTGGGTTTTATTGCGTCGTGTTTTGTTTTTGTTATCTTTTTATTGGTTCCATTCGAACTTCCTGTCAGTGAAACACTTCTGGAGCTATCATATTGACAGCATACTCGTATGTCGATTTCGAGTAATAATAGATAACTACTAAGTATATCACACGATTTAAAATAGTTTTTGACCACTTATTTGAAATGAGTAAAATATCTATGGAGAAATTAAAGAATAATTTCTTTCTTTTAAAAACATTAATGACGACCGTAACAAAAGGAGACATATTTGATATTTTAATGTGTTTCTCAAAATTTAATAATTTAGAAAAATAAAAAAAAAATGGTATTAAGTAGGCTCTCTATCCTTATGTTAGTAATGGAAAAGATGAAAATTTGAGTAGAATTAAAATTTCAGTCAGTAAAATTGCAGCAATAATTTTAATAATATCAAAATTTGAGGCAATAGCGTTTAAGTAATTTTTGAACGAACGTTAAATTTTTAAGTTTTATTAAATATTTCAAACTATTTTTACAACAAAAATTTGTAAAACACATAATTATTTCTGACTTATTTTGTAATATGGTCGTCTGGTACGCTATATTTTTGAAAATTGAATTAATAGATTATTTTATAGAGAAGGGCGGAAAAAGATATGAATATCGAGCTATTAAATTCATCTGTTTTGTCAAAGGACATAATGAGTGATATCTCAATAAATTCAAGTCTCACGTGTCTCAAAATTTTACTTACAACAAATTAAATTATTTATTATATTACAAATTAATTTAATTTGCAAAACCATTTAGATCTATTGACTATTCTAAAATAGGAAAGAAATGTTTTCGGTTGTTACCAATGTACGACTTGTAAGGTTCTCGTGAAATGACAAGACAATTGCCAAAGAGTACAGGATCTTAAATTCTGACCTATTTGTACCCGCGTAGTTACAGTGTGTCCGTAGAAGAGCATAGTATGTTCTTTAAATTACAGCAGGTGTGTATTTCACAGACGGCATTCTCTCATCTTGTACAGCGGGCGTGGGAGACTTAATTACGATTCATGGCAATCAGCGCTTAACACAAATTTAACGAATTATTATGCAGTTAGATCATGTATTTAAAATGAATGTTTATTAGCGCTGTCAAGTATTTAATGCAAATTCATATATATATATATATATATATATATATATATATATATATATATATATATATATATTCTAAATATATTTACAATCAAATATACTTTATATTCAAGAAATTGCTTTATCGTTTGACAGTAAAATTTCAACATTAAAAATTCAAAAATAAAAAGTTATAATTTTTTATATTCAGTGCTCACGTCTCTTGGTCTTGTGTATGATTATGTTTCATCTGCTTTTCGTTTATATGAGAAAAGTAGTTTGTATGAAAATTTCCCTTGTAATTGAGATATACATGAACATTGTAGTACCAACTGCATATATCGCAAAGGAGTGCTAAATAAAAATGGATAAAGTGTAAGCGAAAATGTGATATACAAAACAAGGGTTAATTCAAATGATTTGCAATAAATAATATTTAACTAGTGTCAAAATATAAATATCACATACATTTTAAAAAAGGAGTATTTTGATTAAATCTCATTAAAATTTCATCACCTTACTGATACCCCAACAATAACAAAGTTATAACCTGGTGGTATCTTTTAACCAAAGCATAGATAATTTTGGTAGTACACAAGAGAGTTGATAATACTTTTGTAACTAGTAGAGGTGAATTGGTCAAAATACCTCTTGAGACTGAGCCACAAAATAAAAAAATTAATGCTTTTATGACATTTGGATCCGTGATTGGCCCAATAGGTCATTTAGCAACATCGAAAATATATTACAATTCGTGGTCATCTTACTACATTGTAACGTAAATAAGGATATTTCTTTTCGTTTTCGAAAGAACAAGTCTATGTTTTGTAATAAAAAACATAATGCGATCACAATAATTATTGTAATTCAATCAGCATCGCAAACGCCCTGTTTGTTGTCAAATGACGTCATTAAAAGTCAGATGACGTCACGTGTATATATATATAACTGTATAGTGTAATCTATAAATCATCATATTGCGAAAGTGACATTCAAATTAATACGTGCGTTTCTTTAATAAACAAACAAACTAATGTTTTTTCTTCATTTAATTGGAGAGACTAGCGTATTGGGTTGTATTTCGGGTAGGCCAACTTACGGAGTAGAATATAAGATACGATTTTAAAATGAATATATTTTGTTATTTGAAAGAATTTTTTTACTTTTGATTCATGTACTTTTACTAGTTTTACATTATTCACAATTAAATGAAACTGGCTGATGTAGTATTATTTCTACTTTCTTTAAGTTCAAAGATCTTTGCTAATAGCCCACCTGAAGATGTTGTAATACAACGAAACCTAGGTCGCGGTAAAGAACTTAAAGAAAGTAGATGAATACTTCATCACGTAGTTTCATTTAATTGTGAATAATGAATTTCTACAAAATTAACACCAAATATTTTCAATAGTTTTACATTAATAATTTTCAAGACTTTATAAAACCTGTGATTAAAAACATATCATTCAACTTCTTGGATGGAGAGAGGTTGGTATTCCTTCATGTCTTGTCTCGCGAGACATTATGAGATGATGATATAACCGTAATTGACACTTGTCAATATGTTATCGATATCTACTAGTATAAATGTGAGTGTAATATCTCTTAGTATGAATGTGAGTGTAGTAATTATGAACATTGGAGATGAGAAAGTAAAATTTTGAAGAAACCTCAACATAATAAATAACGTACGGTTTTGAAAGAAATTAAAACTAAGTTAAGTGAACAATTATCAAGTTCATATTTTATTAGTAAACGCACAACTGAGTGGAAATTTATGAAAACTTTGTAAAACGTTCCAATATTTACGTAACCTGAATCTGATTTATTTGGTTATGTAAATTCTAAACTTTAAACTTGGATTGGTTTTCAGACTTGTCAAATGTAAGAATATCCAGGATTTATATGGTGTCAGATCAAATCCTGTATGTTCTTATATACATCAACTCAAAAGCCATTTTTTCATGAATTGTGAATTAGTGAATAATATTATATTTGTTATAAACAATAGTAAACTAATTTTCTAAATTCATGAAGTATTTTGAGTTGTAGGTAATTTTTTTAAGATTGCGTTTAGCCGAGCCTTGTCATTTGGGTTTTAGGCACATTTTTAAGGTTGCGTTTAGGCTGAACCTGTGCGAGATCTGTTATGCTCATTATTTCTTCAATGTTTTCACCTATTAAAATCTTCCATGTATTTTGTACCAATAAAGAATTTGAAATGAGGATATATATATATATATATATATATATATATATATATATACTATGCATATTTTGGGAGAATCTATTTTAACAATGGATTTTAAAACCAACTTTTAAAATGTTTTTTCCTGTCTGTATTTACGTTTTTGTTGTTTGTATTCGCATTACAAAACTACGAAATTGATTTTATAGTACTGTTACGCAGTAGCTTATTATCCTAGGAAACGTAGACGGTACAAACTACCACGTTACCATACAAAAAATCTGAATTACAGGTTCAAAACTTTTACGTTTACTTATCTAATCTTAACAAGTGTCATTTGCTTGTAAGGGTGTATGGCTTATAGACAGCGGATAAAATTAAATTTACCTAAAATAACTAGATTTAATATGAAAAACATTTGTTACTCTACTAAAATGTATAATTATCGAGGATGTGTCCCACGTCATCGCTTTTTGGATTATTCGATTTAAAAATTTGAACTTGGTCGAGTATTAACGAATTTATCAAAATTAATCATGACAAATAAACATTTAGAAAACCATCTAATTAATTTTTTTAAAACATCTATATCGTGAAAATATCGTGAAATTAATCAAATCAAATTAATTTAAATGTAAAATACATTCAAAAAATACGATCCTATTAACACAAAACTCGTGCGAAACACCGAATAAATATTTAATATTTTTTCAATTTTTTCACTGTCAATATATTGGTTATTGATATAATAAAAACAATCTATACATTTTAGGCATAAAATTTAAAAGTTACAAAATGACACTAATTTAATTAAATTATGGTCGCAAATGCTTCTTAAGAATCAGTACAGAATAAATATGTCAGTATGTATGTTTAACTTATTATAATTTATTGCAACGTTATCTGATGTTGTCTATTGAAATTTATAAATTTTTGATTAACACAATATCAACTGAGCCTAGGCAGCAATTTCTCAGACTAGATAAACATCTCTAACTTGCAAAATTACCAAATACCAGGATGAGATGCAGATTTCTATTTTTGGTTAAACTGAATATAAGAATCGAGATTGCTTTCTATTAAAGATTGAGAAGTGTAGTATAAGTAATAAAGGAATGCTGAAATGGTTTAATGATTATAAAATTATGACCATTAATAGACGTAAAAGGACTATGAGCGTCCAAAAAGTAGTAAAATTAAAATGAAGCATTTTGTCATGAATATTTAGTCGATTAATATTTGAAAAAAAATATGTGAATACTATTGGTATGAACATATTCTTTACGTCGTATTATGCGTGTTTAGATCTTCGAATTTCTACGGATGGTCGATGTTTTTTATATTTCTGCTTATCCTGCCAAGCTAGAAAATGAAGTAAATGTATGCATAAGGGGAATTACGATCTTTAATCACAGTTTAAATTGATCTTATCGGCCATCTAATAAACATTCAGTGTCATTAGTAAAAGTTGAAGTTTGCTGAAAAGGCTGCCTCATCGCCGAAGCAGAAGTCTAATTTGGTCTAAACTGAACTGGACCCTGGGCAGCCCTTCCATCATATAAATCTCACGAACTTCCCTCGACGATAAAGGTTATTAAGTTTCCTCGCTCGTGAAATATTTTACGCTTGTTTTTGGCACTTCCTTAACGGGACGGACATTTGTCAGGAAATGGCCGCCGAGACATTTCGCCTTTCAAATTGGCTAAATTGCGTGCGTCTAGTCATTTCGACACACCTCGCCCGTTGTGATCGGTTTCTCGGGTCACACTGGCCGCACAGTAGTCGATTGCATTCAAGGAGCATTTGAAAGAAAATGTAAGTTAATTTCCTTTACAGATTAGAAAAAGAAAATCGTTCTTGTACAAAATATGAAAAAGTATATATTAATGTGAATATTTAACTTAATAAAAATAGGATTTACGCATTAAAATGATTTTTGAAAAATTTTAACGGGAAAGGAAAGAAAGAACAGTTTTCAAAAATGTAATAATTTAATCATTTTTTTATGACTTTCTCCTAATAAGATGACATTTCTCATTGGTTATTTATTTTTATATAATTACAGAAGCAAGATGTTATTGTCACGTTATGTGTCACATTTTATATTATAATAATCATAAATTATTAAACAGCAATTAGTTATTGGTTAATATATAGATACCAGTTTAGTGAAAATTTTAAATCGAATTCAAAGCAAATGAATAAAGTTTGCATGTTTATAATATTCCTAAAATGCTGTATGAATCTCCGGTTTTTTTTTGTAATAACGTCCTCTAAATGACATCAAATTCTTGAATACACTCCTGCAAGTGAACTTTCATATTGCGACGTACACATAAACAAAGCGCTGATTGAATGACGCCAATTTCACGAAGGATATTTTCTTGTAGGACTTGTATGATGCAAGGGTTACTGCAATACACTTTAGATTTAATATATCTCCGCAGGTATCTCGAAGGCGTTAAATCTGGCTATCAAAGGGGTCAGAATATGTCTCCAAACTTGCTGATTAATTTTCTGGTAAAATTTCCTTCAGTTTTGCCTTCTAGACTGCTGCTTAGCAGGGTACAGAGTTGCTCCATCTTATTGAAATTGTATGCTGTTATTGTATATGGAAAACACTTGCAATATCACTAAGAGAAACTTATCAATCCTGCGATAGGAATCTCAAAAGTTACATTTACTCACTGGTTAAAAAAATAAAGATCAACTATTCCCTGAACAGAAATTATGCACCAAACTATCAATTTAGGGCAATGTAAACTCTTTTGATAGCATTATCTTAGATTACAAGGGTTCCAGCAATGCACGTTTTATTTATTTACATAGACCCTCGATACAAAAATGTGCCTGATTGCTAAATTGTTTGTTTCCAACTGTTCGGGTGTCCGAAACATTCCAAAATCGTTCTGACCTACGTCTCTCATAAAGAATTATCACCATTCCGTTTCACGAATTACATTTTGCAAACATGAATTTAGGTTTAACCTTTAAATATCTACAGAGGCTGCAGTTTTTCCTACAGGTTTTCTTAGATTTGCAATAAGTTCTTGTCGCACCTGAGCCACAGGTTCCGGCGTCACTACTGACGTTGATGTACTTGGAGATGGTCTGTTAACTGTTGTCTATGTTGTCTAAACTTCTACATCCATAAGCAGATTAGTGTGTGTTCAGGCCGTCATTTAAACGACGAATATGGAAGTGAGAGGAAGTGAGAAAACTCGATGCCCTCGAACCAACGATTCGTCACACTTTAGAAATTACTTGACCGCAAACACGCGGTGCGCTTGTGTCCAATAACTCATGGCTACTGAACAACCCGCAATGATAAGGCAGTAGGAATAATATAAACATAAAAAGTTTCCACCAAACACTCTTTAATAAGCATAAAATGAGATTTTTTACTTGTAAATCTTTATTTTCAAGCCCAATAAAAAATAATGTTGAAAAAAATCACTACCTTTCAAACTATTTTCAAAGAATATTGAACAGTTGTTAAATTATTTGCAAATTAAATGTGAATATAATTTACTTTACTATTTCACAACCTTCTCGCAGCTGAGCTGTTTTACATTTTGTAAAATTATATATAATGTTCTTTTGTATATTTTCATTATGTTCTATATTTTCCTCGATTTCTCAATTTTTCCCAGTCAACTATCTCTTTCTCTGATATAAATTTAGGTAATGTAATTAAATTTGTTTCAAGTGCATATTAATTCTGAAAAGAAATATTTTTAAAAGTACGTAAATAGTACTAACAATAAGTGCTCATCAATAGTACTAACAATAACTGTTCCGTGAGCATCCTCATATTTGTTAATTTAATTTATTTATGACTTTTTCTCAATCCGATCCTACGCTAATATTATTAACGTGAATTTAAAAACGTTTCATTTATTTTTGTTAAACAGGATGCGCATTGTGTATTTCATAATTATAATCACTCTACATTAATAATTTTTGGTGTTAATTTATGACTGACGCAAACGTTTGTTTTACGTATTCTCATGAAATTTAAAAACGTCTAATGATACCACTTAATTTAATACAAGTAAATAAATACCGACATTTCAACTTAGTTTATCGACTTTGAAACTCATTATAAAACTTTAAATATGATTTCGAGGGACATAATTAGCATTTAATCTGAACAGTTCCAGAGATCACGCTTTAGCTGTGGGTAGCTTCTATTTGCTGACTTTTGATTATACATTTTATTTACGAACTATCAGAAAATGCGAAAAACATTTGTTTAATCTGCATGGAACTTAAATTCACGCATTTTTAGTGCTAATACTTTTCGTTAATAACGACTGTAATTTTATCTCAATATTAAATGATATTAACAAAAGTAAAAGTTAGCAAACTTATTCAGTATTTTGATATTCATTTCTAAAAACAGAAAAGTTCTGTTTTCAAATTTGGAAAGGTGAAAACGGAATTCTTATAGAGAAATTTCGATGGCTATCTCTCTGTATATTACAGGTTATTTCTTAGCAATTACTAATGGTATCTACTTGAATTTTCGCCATATCCGAAGGAGTCATTGAGATTTTTAAATACGGCAAATAGGTCAAACGAGGCACCGTATAAAAGTGCTGTGTTTACGCCTTTCAAAACTATTTTCTTTAAATTTTAAGCACTACTTGTTTTAGGACTAATGAGTAAAACATATAAAAAATATCCATCAAGCCAACCACTTGTTAACTACCATTGTCTACTTAATCTCTAAACTGAGAGCAAATTTATACAATGATTAATCATAATTAACCATGAGATCTATGAGATAATTAAATTAAACTGCTTTTGAAAAACTAGGTATTTAGCTCATGAATATTAGTATAATTGTAACAGGTTCTCCTAAAAATTGTGAACGAATGTCTCTTAATTTTTAGCAGACAATAAATATGCAAGGTTTTAAAGAGAAAATAAACATTTGCTTCGTCTAGGCATCTTTTCTAAAGCTTAAAGTTTTGTGTGACTTTTTCTTATTGTTAACGTATCTCTGTCTGTAAAAGTAACTTTTATGTGAATATTTGACTCTCTTTTAGATATAGTCACAGTTAAGCTCGTCTCACTCCTTGCCGCAAACGGACATATCATTTTACAATAAAAATTAAATTAAATCCCTAGAAAAAAATAAAATCCTAACGCATTTTAGGAATATTACAAATGAATAAGCCAAATGTTCGCTTTCATCGGCAAGTTTCTAATGGGAAGAAGTAGTGAATATTCTGCTGAGCTGAAATCGCCAGCTCTCATGCGACGTGCAAGGATAGCAATGTTAATATTTCTCTGTCAGTATATTTAATTGATGTAACATATATGTTAACCATACACGCAAACGTCAATAGCTGGGCATCGGAGCAACAGGAGTTTTGTTATCCAAACCTAAAATAAGTGCGACCTGAAAATAGGTGATGCTCAGTTGCTGGTGGAATGTCAAGGGCATTACTCATTGGAAGTTGCTTCCCGAGGGATCTACAATTAATGTAGATATTTATTGTGCACGATTGGGCCAATTAGCTAACAAATTGAATAGTCATCATTATCGAGTTTATTTTCTATATGATAATACTAGACCACATGTACTCGTGATAAATTAGAGGAGCTCGACTAGGTTCTACTCACTCATTTACCATATGCGTTTATACTCGTCTCACTAGTAGACGTCTCAGTACGGACTCGTCACACTCGTTTATAAAAAACGTCGAATTTCACGAATATAATTCTTTGAGCAAACCTTTTCACCAAACTTCAATTTCCAATACGCATTAAATTTAATTTTGATTATATCGGTACGATATAGACTCACTACAAATTAAAATGATCACTCACGTAAAGAATGAATATTCCCGAGCTAACCCGAAAAAATAGTCTCAAAAAAACAGAAAATATTTCATTGCAGAATCGGCCACAGCGACTGTGCCAATATTTATAAGCACGCTCGACGGAGGGAACAATTGGACAGGAATGTTGAATGACGACTCGCATCTCTCCGCTAATGGTGCGATGCGGATGTACGTTTCGATCAAATCGAAAGTAGCGGCGACGAACCGTATTACTTTCTGCCTTCTGAGCAATAAAAACCATAGATACGAAGAAATTATTTTATACATTCTTATTCAAACTTAACTCATAAATTATATACAGCATATCTACTATACATTGTACCATATCTACTATACATTGTACCATATCTACTATACATTGTACCATATCTACTATGCGCGCTCAAGTTAACCTTTGTGTTCTTGCTGATGTTAATCACTGTTCCTTTTGTTCCGCGTATTTTTGTCAATACACAAACATTAGTAGGAACGACTCTTTATAAAATATTTTTAGTAAGCGATAGTAATTTTATTATTATACTATTTTGTATCCGATTTTTTTTTTATTTAACCATTTTAACATATTATTGTTTTCAAACTATTCGTGAGTAAATATCATTGTAGTTTTTTTACTTCTGTTAACCGACATTGATCTCGTAAAATTTAAAGAAAAATACGAATTTAATTTTAAATTGCCTGGAACGAGATTAATGCCAATTAAAAAAAATGGAAAATGGTTTTAACTTTGATTAAAAATATTTTTCACTAAAAAATCAAGGGTTCACTCTGAAAAGTAAGTAATTCGTTATTGTTCGCCATATAAAGTTATTTTTATTGAATTTAACAGTTTAGAATTCTGAAAAGCATTACCAAAAACTTTTATCGATTTCAAAGTTCGGTGTTATTTATTGAGTACATCAAAAGGAAAAACGGAACACAGATTCTAATATTTAGTTCTTTATCTATCATCATGTGCCTGCAACTTATGGTTCATTCATTAACAGACTGTAAATTTCGCTGCGTATGTTTAATATAATAAATCAATTTAAATTAAGTGTGATGATTTACTGAGTTACGAAATAATTGTAACTTTAATGTATTCAGTAAAGAAGCTTCGAACAAAACAGTCTACAAAACAAATAAGCACCACACATATGTTATAAGGAAGCAATTTCCGTATACTACAACAAATATTATGGCGGCTCAGTTCAAATGGTTGTGAGAAAAAAGTTAGGGCGATGTTGCGTTATTTTCAATAGCCCGTTGTTAGCAAATAAAGAAGCAAGTAGATTAAATAAAAATACGGCGTAATAATAATTATTATTCCATTTTACATATTTACAAATATATCCATTAAATTGGCTGTAGGAGCCCTTGAAGGAGTATGCTGCGAAATCCCAAGTGTCACGCTACAGTTACTATGTAGACACAACTGTCTGCTGTGCGTCGCCCAGTCAAACAACTCTAGTAATATTGACATATTTCAGCAGTACCCATTCGCTTTCGGTCAACTAAAATATAGCTGTAGATAGTTTTTGCGCACACTTCTTGACTACATTATAAAAATGTAAATCGGCTAATGCCTTGTAATGAAGTATTTCGATCAATTACGAGTAATTATTTATATGTTCGCCGTAGTATAACTTTGCGGGTTTTAAATAATTTAATCCTAATGCGAGCATGTAACATCAGTCTCTTTAAGGTTAATAGATTCCTATTTGAGATTAATGCAAATGATCCGCATCCAATCTATTGAAAGCCACTATTTGTCTATTGAAATGCCTGTCATTCACGTATTCAAACATATGTTTTGTTACGTGAAACTTTTGGTTCATAGAATGAGGATGTGGAAAACGTTTATGAAAGCACAAGCTTTTGTAAAATCTAAGAGTAAGTTTCATAAAATGGAATTTTAATAATTTTGACGTAGTAGTTTATAATTATTCTTAACTCGGCATTAAACCCTTCCAAGACCCAGTGACATCTAATTACTAATACGAACTTATTGACTCACTCAGTAATTACCTCTGTTGCGTGCCTTAGTTGTTTGGACAGGATTGGCATCTCAAATCTGTACGATTCAATGTTTAGTACGGAATCACTAACCCTGTCAAGATTAACTTTTTCATTTTCTTAGATAATTCAGTCATATTTATTAACGGCTCTTTACATAATAGTTAAGTCTGATATGGTAGCGGGGAGAGGCCCTAAAACGTGAATGATGTTGACTTTGGCTAGCATTTTAGAGCCTTTTACAAATTAAATTAACCAGCTTACGAATCCAATAAAACAAATATTTACTGGAAGGGTGAATATTGACGATCTTTAAACATTACTAACAACCCTTTGTACGTTTTGTTCATTACGTCAGGTGAAGAAAGATAAGTCTAGTATAACCTAATACATTTAACTTTTGTTCTTCTAAGAAATTATTTCTGCAAATTGTTTTAACTGCGAATGCACATTTCTTTTTAGTACTGTCGCTTAGACATTATATTACGATGACACTTTAAAGACATTCCCAAAAAAAAAATTAAGGACTACTTAATTTTGATAACCCTCTGTAAGTGAAACAATTAATTAATTTTATTAAGCACGGGGAACAGCTCTTCATAAGAACGATATATGATAACTATTACTATCTATATTTCAGTATTAACACTTATTGAGATACACGTAAAAGGAGAACATATAAAAAACTGTTCTCAGCAATCTTACGATCTCCTTTGCAGGAGAACTTTCAAAATATATTGTATTTGCAACGGAACCTAGTGTAACTTGCATGAAAACATAATTTGCTGAAATTCAGATCGCGCCCTGACTGGCTCCCATCGATACTAATGTAACGAGAAAAGGACAGAAAATAATCGATGGAGCGTGTCCCTCTTGATATGTGTGTTATGGCAATATAAATTTGACAGCCTCCTTCTCCGACAAAGGTCGATTATTGTCGGTCGCCGACTCACTGCCTGTAATGTCCGACGTACTCGTACGCAATATTAAAAATTTGTTGAAATCAAGAAAATTTACGATAAAGTATAATCATAAAGAAATACTAATGTACCATACATTAGTATTTCTTTATGATGTCTACCGTTTCCGTTTGTTCTAACATTACTTTTCTGCGTACATGCATAATGTTATAAAATAATAAATGCAAACAAATTTGTGAACTAATTATCTTCAAAGCATATTTGCAGAAAAGTATAACTATATAATAGAACTTTAAGTTCGTTTAACCAGGCATTTAAGAATTACTGAGCAAATTGTAATGAAACTTTTACTGTTGAATACTTTCGAGTGTAACGAAACATATAAAAAAGACACTATTTTTTTTTGTTTTTGCCTGCCAGTCTGTCTGTTTTCTTATAGAAAAATAAAAGGAAGAAAAAATTATTTTATATTCTTAAATCTGATTTCTTATCAACGAAGGAAGCATTTAATGAACCTTTGATATTAGTAATAGGTATCTTTATAAAAAAAAAAACGAAGAATATACATGTCATTACATGCGGTTGCTTACATTTTGGTAAGATGGACAACCGTCTAATGCAAGACGATGCAACGCTGCATTGATCTAAAGTAACTAGCAGGTAATTTCGGGAAACTTTGCAGGCACGAACTTTGTAATTATGCATTTAGTATATGATCTGTGATGATACCCTCAGCTCCAGAGGTTGGTACTTGATCGTCGTATCGACTGAGCGTCAATAGTACCCCCCCCCCCCCGATGAACAGATGCTCAATTTGCAATGTCTAAAGGAGGCCAACTTTTCAGAAGTTCACACGTTGTTTAACCTTAATGTGAAAAAATGTCATTGCTGAAACTACATTTCTTTTCATTATTCATTAGTCTACTTTTATCAGTACATTGGATGTAATTAACACGTAATTATGATCACGTAAACAAACCATGGTCAAATTAATCTGATAGAAAAGTAAGGACATAATACAAAAATACCTGACATAATTTTAGCTTTTTTCATTTCTCCCAATTCTATGACAATAAATATAATAATTTATGACATTGTACAATGCTATACAAATCCTCAATACCGTCAGCCTCTTCGTTATCTGCGTTAAAGTTGAGTTACCTGAATTTTTTCATAAATAGCTTTCGTTTCCGGCCCCCAAATAAGTAGCTTACTGCGTTGTTTTATATCAGTCTCGGATATTGGACGTAACAGATCGTTTGCACGCATGTACTTGACCGACCAGTTCGCTGACCATTTTCAGTCCTGTCTATTTCCTTCCGTGCATTATCAGTGAATGAATCTTATTTATCATCGTATTCCACGTTGTATTGTGCATTTAACGCTATGCGATTTACACGATAAGAGCGTTAAACAAATCTTTCCAGAGGCCACTTTTCTATTTATCTACGTAATGTATACTTTTCATTTACCACTAAGATGATGATGACAATTTTGAGAAAAGCAACCAGTAAAATGCTCTTATATATTCATCCTTCCCTCATTCCATCCCATCTCCGAAACTTCTAAAATAAAAATTAAGAGAGAATAATGTTATTAAAATTTTATCTAAATTCCATGGGAAAACTTGCGTTGACCATTTTAGTTCATTCTGAATTTTATAATTTTTAACAAATTCATGATATTTTACTCCTTTGACAAATAAACCAGCCAATATGTTTAGAAGGTGAATAAATAATATTCGTTTCTGTAAATAATTCAAAAGGATTACATTTTACCAAAAAATATTTATTTGTTAGATACATATAAACATTTAAGGATGCATGGAATCCTCGTAATGCCATTTCTGCTCATACTTAACAGATTTTATTTTATTTTGTTTCTAATGATAACATTTTTTTTTCCATTTCTTGGAAAAAGTAATAACATTAAATACGTAATTTTATGTTATTTTAAGCCTACTTCCTGAAAATTAATGCAGTTATTATGGAACTAAATACCACCGAATTTACAAATGTGAATATTTACACTGAAATTCTTTTGAAAACTGAGAGTATAAACAAAACACTCATGAAATAAGTAAACTTATTCTAGACAAGTCTCAATATAGTTCTGTCTCCACTCTCAGTCGACCAGAGATTGACAGATTCGATAGAGCCATTGACATGTTTGATGAGATTGATAGAATCATTGACAAGTTTAATAAGACATGCTGACTTTGTTCATTTTTTCCCCAGTAAAAAGTTGAGTATTTTATTAAGGTGTATCTATAGTTTATTTTTATAAAATTTATCGAAATAATTTTATAATGGAGTAAATCCCGGATTTAAAAATGTTTGTTTTACTATTTATCTGTGCCAACGCCAAACATCATTAATTTCTTGGCTTAATGAGGACTCGTAAATTTAAATCCTCATATTTTCCTGTAAATTTATTATAAAGATATGTTTTAAACATAATATAAACTTGTTAAGAGCAGTTTTTTTTCATAATAAAATATTGTTAGAACCGATTTAAACATGCGGAACTTACAGAGAATGTAACGAAAAATACATTAAAACTACAAAATGGATTATTACAATGGAAAATTTACATTGAATGTATATTAATTTTTATTTTATTTTGTGCTGATATTTCCGGATGGATGGCTAAATCTGCTGCAAGATGACAGGGTACCGTATTTGTGTCCGAGTGAGATAGCGTACTGCTTGTATATTTCCGTTAGGGATATAGTTTATTGATAAGTAATGCACATGAATTCAGAACATAAAAATTGCACGTTCTATAAGACCTAGTTCTTCTAGTTACTCCATAATAGTTAAGAGAGGCTAACACTTTGTCTTTAACTAGACATCATGAGTATAAAACTTTATCATGTAATATTCAATCAAATACCGAAAAATAGCTATCCAATAACATTGAACTAGACCATAAATCAGTCAAAAATGTCACATTTACAAAAGTAAATAGTAAGTAGTTTATTTTAATTTCTATTTTTTTTTGTTTTCTATTTTTCAGAGCTTTATTATGAAATTAATTTGAATAACATAAGCTTTAGAGACTACTCTTTTTTTGGTTTTAATTTTGGGACACAAATTTAGCTATCCGTTATATACGCCAAAATGAGCATTGGTACTATTTTAAGTAATAACAAATCAAATAATTAGTAACTATGAATGAGAATGCACTTGGGACTACAACTTTATATTTCTTGACATTAAAAATAGTTTATAATTGAACTTCCATTCGAATACAAACGACAATATTCTGAATAACTCCACTACTCCTGTCTCTAATATTTATTTTTAAATAAAACTTTAGTTTACTTACGCACAGGAATACCTCGTGGTACTGACTATCGGTTGTAGATATAGAAACATATTGCAGGTCTCTGATTGTAACAGAACCTTTACTGGCGAAAATGCCCCTCCTAAAACTTTGGTTGAAGTCACAATAAAAATATAAAATCATAAAAATAACAACACACAAGTTATTTTTAAGACATAAATGTCTAGACGAAAAAAATAAGTCAATCTCTTTTGAGCTAATCAACGTCTATAGTTGCATAACATAAGTCCATAAAAATATCAAATATTACCCTCCACCTACGTGAGCTTGTTCGTCGCCATTCCGCCGTCCTATTTATAAAATACTCGTGTGCTTCCGAGAAACGTCAACAATTTTATTTGATTCCTTATTTACTTTCAAGAATTCTAGGCCCATCCAAAATGTAAACGAATTCGAATCGATGTTCTGTCTATGGTCCGTCTAACGACCCGCCTTTCACACAATGATGTGGCTCTGGCATAAACAAAATACTGGGACTTCTGGTGCGCGGACATGACATGGCGGATACTCATTTCCGCTTACTGTGCCCGTAATGTCGTCAACAAATTAGGAAAATATATCTATTTCTGCAATTCATGACCATATTCTTTTTAAATAGTTTTTTTCGAAACGGGCGGTTTTCGCCGGTTCGGCCATTTGAAGCAATTGGGCACGAAAAGGATACACGATTTTGTGAGTGCTGTGCTGCATGACGTGTCAATAGTGTTGAGGCAAATATTTATCACAAAGTGAACAGACTTGATACTATTTTCCCTCGCTGTATGTTGTCTTGCTATTTGCACTGTGCGTAATTGTATTTTGTATATGGCGTTTCGAGTATGGCAAGGATCAGAGTGGAAAGAAAAATACAACTTTAGAAGAACTTCTACCTTACTCATGAAGACTTCGTAACACATTTTATGAAAAAAGTAACAGAGAAATTCTATATAATAGTTGTGAATGGTAAATCCAATATGCCTCATCTCCAGGCTCTATGAAAAGACATACTTTAGCGGAACAAATGTTTATATCAACGCTGACTGCTGCCTTTCTTTGATATTTTTGTTTATAAAATATGGGAATGCAAAGACCTGTTAACGATTTTCATGAAAAACCTATATTTTTCCAAATTTACTTTCAGGGATTATATTATAGAACAATTTTAATACACAGAAATAGATCAGAGCTTTATCTGTATTTCGTAGAGATTATCTTTTATTAGTTTCATACATTTTTTAATGAAAATTAAGCTTTTGCAACTCATTTCTCCTCAAAGTCACTAAATAGGAGTATGTATAAAGGATTTATTCCAAACATTTAAACTTTGATTTGTAATGTGGGGAAAGTGTATTGACTAGTGTAGTGTAGTGTTCATGTTCACGGGACGTCTAATTTAAATAAGAACAATTACTTTTAATTAACAATTAAACTGAAAATAATAGACATTATGTAATGAAAATTTTATTTATATAATATTTCTCGCCTTGGCTTGAAATGGTTAATCCAACCATCATTACAAGAACAGTGTAATTTAATCGAATTAAAGAAGAGGAATAGTGAAAAAGAGATATACAAAGTTGAATATTTGTAAATATTTTACTGTAATCGTGAATGTATATTAATATTTAGGCTAACTGCTTTAGGATATAATAGTTTACAACAGGTTGACATCAAAATTACTGGAGTTTTACTAGTAATATTTATTGTCGATAAATAAATTATTAATAATATACATTTATATATATACATATATATATATATATATATATATATATATATATATATATCCGAAATTAGAGAGATGGGTGGAGAAAACCAGCGCGTCATCAGTTGTAGAAAATTTTTAAGAAATTAATTTTTTTATATTCATTAAATTATTATTCACATTTAATTATCATATATTTATATACATATTTTTAATTTATGGAACTTAATAAAATACTGCTGCTGCTGTAGTATTTATTAGTAGTTGGTTTCACACAGTTAAGTACAATTTTATAACATACAGGTATTCCACGTACATCTTTAAGATTGCATAATTCTTGTCGTGATACCGATTAAGATTATCAGATAAAACTTTGTCATGTTAGGTATTCGAACATGAACCTAATAACTACTGGACGAGTAATTAAACAAATTCACTATGAAACAAAGAGTTTAAAAATTTGAGCGGTGCAGAGGGACTGTACTCGCTTCTGATTGAATTACAAATAATTTATAAATAATAAATACATGTTTTGAAATTAATGATTTAATATAAATGGTATATCATTTTTTTCAAATCTTCATGTCAAACTCCGACATCTGCATCAATTAATTGCATAATATGACATTTTGTGACACGATGCGTTTGCGACTCTAAACTATATGCAACGGACATATACGATTTTACAAATATATCGCGCATGTCGGATTTTACCTGCGTACAGCTAACGGGTATCGCACGTCCGGTGGTTATAAAGTCTATGATTCCGATACTTCCAAGGTTTCTAGACATTTTTTCTTAGAATTCATATTTGCAAATTAAAAAAAACGATTAATGGTTGCTTCGTACTATCGCTTTATGCATTGATAAAATGATAAGATTTTAACAAATTAATTCAAGTATAAAACGAAGCTTCTACTCATTTGAGCGTTGTACATGACATCGCACGTGTAATGGTTTGAAACGAAAAATAATTGACTACGTACAACTCAGCACACGTGACAGAAGTGAAATTTCTTTGGCGATGTAAACTTCGACTTGTAAGTCGTTGTTTAGATCGCTAAGAGAAAAAAATCCTCAAGTTGTTGATATAATAAGAAGTAAAAACGCAGAGAGAGAGATAGAAAAAGAGGAAAATATTCTAAAAGATTTATAGAATTTCTTGGTAGTATTTAAAGAATGAAGATAAAAACAACACAAAAAATATTAGTTTCATTTCTCAATTTTTTTCTTCAATATTTACAGTATCATCTAGTGATGTTTGTGCTAGTAAATTTGATACTATCGTTATGGTAAATATGAAACTTACATTCTTGACTTTATACATACTTTCCAGATATCGTGTAAAAAATCTATTTTTGGTCTAGATTTTGTTGTTGTCTTAGGATCATTATTCATATTTAGACTTATTTTTTCACGCAGAACGTTAATTAATTGAATTGAATCATCATATTCAAAATTTACATTAAAATCACCACCCAAAATAAGAGGCATTTTATCGTATTCTGTCCTAAGAAGTGCAGCACCTCCATAACTATATGAAAGTGACTGGTGGTTTAATAAATCTATAAAATTTTGGCAGTTTACTTTTGACACACATAACATACAAAACAGCTGATAGCAATAGTGAGCACCATTTTTTTTACTTTTGATTTCCTTAACGTACAAGTCAACTAATAGCACTGCTGTTACCATTTTGTTTTTGCGAGTGTGCATACGTCTTATTCAATCTTGTCCATCTATCTCTCTCGGGTGTTAATTGAGTACTTATTATCGGTCCTTCCTGCGATAGATTCGTTTCATTCAGACTTTAAAACAAAACGTTGCCTGAAAACGTTGCATTAAATTTGACCTTGACATTTTATTCTTATCGCGCACAAGAAGTTTAACCTCGAAAAGCATGTAAAAATGTGGTATCTTCAGTAATTAGTATCTTTCATGATTTTTAATAATCAGACCTCTCGTGTGATTACTCTCGTATTCATATAATATTTTTTCTCTTTTTAATATGCCTCAAATATGACTAAGGTCAACTTTTACGGGGATCGTGAGAAAATAAATTTCAACCATTTTCGGTTTCCTTAAGACCTACGGTTTGAAACATTTAAATGGGTCTGAAATTATTTTCCCTGTGATTATCTTATTCTTTCGTCTTTCATTAATTAGTAGTTGAATAACATCAAGGCCGTCACGACGTTAAAGTATCGGTCACTACGATAAAAATTATTCAGCAGTAGGAAAAATTTTATTTTAAAACTCAACGGTACTATATTTTGTAAATATATATTTTTTTCTCTAAATCTAAATAAATATTCTTATGCTTGAAATTAAATCAAATTTTATCTTGCTGTAAGCTACATTTTTTGTGGTCAACGTCAAATTTTTCACTTCTAACCAGTTGTAATTATATGCTATTTACAATTTTTTTCATTTTACATCTATAAAGATTTTCATGCAGCTTGTTAGTACCACATTTATAGCAGACCTAAAATAGAACAGATTAAAATAAAATAAGTAATAAATAGTAATTCCGGGGATATGGATATTGAAATCAAACTCAGATTTGTCTCTGCATGCTGGATTGTTTAATTGTTTCGGAGTTTTGCGTAATCAACCAGTGATAATTACCTATATCACGTCCTTGAAAAACTAGTGGAAACTAATGTAGTTGCCATGAGCAACGATAGGCATGGCCGATAGGATGGACAGATCACCGATATCATTTGACGGGCCAGGAAATACAGGCTGAAAGCTAAATTTCCCACATCGACAATTTTTCATTTTTTTTGTAAAAAGTCGTTGTCATTTCTTGTCCCTATCATTCATTATAATATCAGCAACTTCACTATATACTGTGATGACACATAATCCAAATACAAGTTAATCAAACTAATAATAAAATGCGCAATACTGTCATCACTGTCGAATGATAACAATAATTAAACAATTATCATCTAGTTAACCCACACGCTCCGCTACCACCCGCCTACATCTCTGTCATAAACAATTGAAGTAAATTGGTCGGAAAAAACCTCAACAATTATCGCTCGAGCTCGAGTAGAGTGCGACAGAAGCACACGAGCCCATCGCTCGCTCGCACTCACGCGTGCTGCTCAAAACTCTAAACTATGTATATTGCAGCTATGGGTACCGATACCACTATTATTTATTCTACTTTCACTCATGCAAACGTCATTTCATCGTTAGAAAAATATTTCTACGACATTCTTTTCGTATATTCTTGGTAACATTCGAGAAATAAACAAAATAAATGGATAATTCGGGGACTCCTTGGGAAGGTACATACCCCTGCCTCCTCCATGCCTTGAATCCGCTCTTTAAAATATATGTAAATATGGAGCAAGATTACAGTCATTAATCATAGATAAAATTTATCTCATATCTTTATTTGAAATAAATCAACTGATTAACACATGCCATTTAAAGTTGTGATTCGTTAAAATGCTGCCTCAAGTAATCAAAGCTGAAGTGTAATTTCGTACAAACTAAACCGGGGCCCATTGTTAGTGGTAGGAAATTTATTATTTACTCCAGACTCCATCATATAAATCTCACGAGCTTCCCTCGGTGATAAAGGTTGTTAACGACGCTATTTGTCAATTTCATTACTCCTATCTATTAGGGTCGATAAGTTTAGAGAAAAGTAAGCAAATATTTTATTTGCTCAAATAATTTTCCACGCCCGTGAAATACGTCCTGCTTGTTTTTGGCACTTCCGTAACGGGACACACATTTTTCAAGGAGTGGCCTCGGGGTCGGTTCGCATTATAAATTACTAAACTGCATGCGTGGAATCATATCAGCGCACTTCACCTACTGTTCGTCACTTCCACTGACAGCACAGAAGTCGGTTCAATTTAAAGTATGTTTGGAAGAAAATATAGTCAATTTCATATATATTCAAAAGACCTCTGAAATAATAAACGATGTCTACTGTACTATAAGTGACATTTAACCAAATTGTCAATATGGATTCACTTCGACGTCCATCCTTCCGTCTGTCACAGACAATTTTCGCGGATACTATTTAGCATAATAATTTCAAATTTAGCATAGAGATAAATTATGGTAGTCCAAATACAGACGTGAAGTATAAGAAGTTAATCTTTGTTCTGGAAGGTAATTTCAGGGGGTAACTTGGGAGATAGCAAAACATTTCCTTTGAAATTATTGTATAGAACACCAAATGAAAAAAAAAAAAAAGAAAACATATATATATATATATATATATATACATATATATATATATATATATATATATATATATATATATATATATATATATATATACAGACAACGTGTTTTTTTATGAACTCGAAAAATGTGAAAGAAATCACAAACATTGAGAATTAGTATTGAATATATTTGGCGTTAATTTTGTAGAAATTCATTATTCACAATTAATTGTGGATTGAGAATTAGGTTTAGATTGAAAGATATATAGTTTTATAAAGATGGAAAATTTCTGGCGCAATCATAAAAAATTCAATTGTTTATTTCGTTATAACTGCTGAACCTTTGCTTTTAAAGAAAAAGATATCCGAAAAGTAATATCTCTCACGACGAATTTCGTCGACTTTCGTCTGCGCACGTTTTTCAGTTTTTTTTTTCATTTTGTTCCATCGAAACGCACCACTTAGCTCCGCGCATGTGCAATGTGATAGGGCTTTGGTGTGGTCGCGGCGTGTAGCGCTAATTGTGCAAGTATAGCTTGTACTTCACAGATTATAGAAATAACGGTTTTTTTTATTTTATATCAGATACATAAAAGTCAATTAAAGGCTAATATGAGTAACGTACACAAGCATCGTAACGTATTTAACCAAATTTTTAATAAGAAATTATTATTATCGTACTTTATTATTATACTGAAGCAAATGTAATAAGTAATACTTATTTGGAAAGTTTTATTGCTTTTATTTCGGGATTTACATAAGCTGGATTCGAAGAAAAATATTCCAATACTTTAAATTCATATATTCATTCTAAGTGAATTAACATTTCGTCCTTTTACAAATCCTTCTTCCATTTTGATATAAAAGACAGAAAACAACCAAGTGAGGCCAAAAACATGTCGACGACAACGACAAATTAGCCAATGCACAAATAATGGTAATCAGATCTGCGGCAATGCAGAAACATGACGTCAAGTTTAGTTGTCGGCTAGAGCTATCCACTCTATAATTGGTAAATTTTAAAATTTTATCTTTGGTATTTACTAAGAGATTTAATTTTTTTCCCAATTTTGATCCTAGGGTAATGGAACAAAAATATTATATTTTCAAAATTAGGAAACTGATCCATTGTGGACGAAAAATTAGATCTGCTGTATCTGCTGTAAAGAAAATATTATGTGTCTGAGTGAAAATATAAATTTCCCTCACTACCACTTTCCTGAGGTTTAAGCTAGTTTTAATAAAAACTCTTTCATATCTACAAGTTGTCTTCTAAAAGTTTTGAAATACATAATACGTGAACTTATTAATTCACTAGCGACATCGTTTGACAATAGTACATAATTTGTATTATCATTGTACTCTACTCGTTTTAATAAAACGGTAGAAACAATTTTTTAATCTCATTCATATTTCTTCTTCCAAGTCTACCTCTTGTATATGAATCGAAGGAGTTCGGTGGCTTTTGTAATCCCTGTCTATTCTCGGATAATTCACAACCATAATTCCTCCTACGTCCGGCTTTCATTTTTCCAGCAATTTTTCTCATAATTAATAGTTATAAGAGTTCATATTTGTTATGCCTGTGTGCATGCTCCAGATATGCAATTTTACATAATTTAATGGTTAGCAAAATTTTGTTTTGCTAAAGCTTGGCATCCTGTCCCAAAACTTCTTCATTGGTAACTTTCCGAATTCAAAATATGGACATTACTCGCCTCTATGCCCACATGTTGAATGTTTTTCGTTAACTGATATCATTATTAATAGTTCAGACATCCCGTCCGTACAGAATTATTGGTCAGATGTAGCACTAGAGAAGAGGAATTCTAATTGGGATTTTAAGGCTACGATGGCATAGTGCCGTAGAGGCACTCTAGAAAAATCCAATGCGAGTTTTGACCTTTACCATACTGTACCAGTATTGAGTAAATCAGATTCCGAGATATTTATATTTATTCACCTGTTCTAGTTCTTGACCATCCACAAATATACTTCTTTGCAGATTATGGTTGTTAGACATGACCATAAAATTTGTTTTAATAACTTTTATTCTGAGGCCAGCTTTAAAACGCCGCTCGATCGACAATCTTCTGTCGATCGAGTTAACGAGCGGCGGGTTTCGGAAAATTATCTACTAATACTTAATTTAATACCAAGCAAATATATTAGCCCATTTCTTCATTTCTTTCCACAGGCGAGGTATTATGTGCCATTCTTAAACTGTAATAGCAATTTGATCTAATACTTTTGCCCGCAACGCAAACGGCCGATAATAGTTGGTTAGTAATTTATTAGTTTAACACCACAAAACGTCCTACAAAATTCCGTTCTATAAAAAAATCAGAGTAACTCTGAACGACTCCCGCTGTTCTGAACGTTACAAGTTGAAAAATGCGAAAGAAGAAAACAATAGAAAATGTGATTCAACATGAATATATCTCGAAGTATGCAATAAAACGATAAAAGTCGGTCACCAACCTTCTCCGACAAAAAGAAGCAATTATCGACCGCCAAATCACCGCCTAAAAAAGTCGTCCACCTGCGTTCTATTTCAATATGCAAAATGTTAATAGAACTGATCAAAAGAGCTTCGAAAAACGCAAAGACCAAATTCCACCGAGCCTAGGGTTTTTTGTACTTGGTAGTATTTTATCTACCTCTAAAAAATTGCACATCATCAATGCTACTTTTAATCAACATCATATTAGGACTTCCTTTCGCAATATCCTCGAGTACTTTTTTTAATTAGGGATTTAATGACTATAAAGAGTGAGACCGTTATATCCAATTTTGCATAAAGAAAGTTAGTAATCTCCAATTTAAATCTGAACATTAATAATTTGTTTAGTATTATTCCAGTTTTAATTCGGATTTCATTAACTGACTAGGCCAGCTAACTAAAAAGGTTGCGTACAATGATTTTATCTTCCACATGCGGCTTTATCGCGGCAGAAGTAGCTAATTATGGCGTTGATCGTCTTCAGCAATATAATCGTCCAAACAACATAAAAGACAAAATAATAGGATAACATCAGGGGAAAATTTTTAAGACTCATTAAATAATATTTCATACTATAACGTAACCACAAATCACGGTGACAACAAATCACTGAAATCTGTTATCTTATGACGCTCCTGAAAATAGATCTTAAAAACTAAAAAACGAAATAACATTATACATACACGTGGACAAAAAACATGACACTACTACTTATTAAAAATCCCGAAAGATACTAATTACTAAAAATTCCAATTTTCCTCGTAATGATTTTTCTTTCTCACCATCACATGTGCAAGCTCATATTCAACTCCAAAACGGGTAGAGTTTGCATCAGTTGCAAACAATGACTTTTCTGATATGGCGTGAAATTCTCTAATTAAAATTAATTATTTGTACCAAACTTTACTTTCAACACGCTTTGTTTTATATTCGTGTTTGTTTGTTAAATTAAAGCTTTTTATTTAGTACTCCCTATAGTCAACTAAGCAATCATTAGTAGTTTTTTTTCCATTTTGGAAATACAAATTGTAAAAAGAAATGGCTATAAAAGCGTCGGAATCTGACATGATAAACTTTTTTTCTGATCGTCTTTAATTTCTCACTTTCAAAATCTTAGCATTAATAGAATATGATTAATGATCTCCTAATTTCCAGGACCATAGGACCCATTAATAATATCTCTTTTGATATTACTAAATTTTACAACAAACTGTATATTCACCTCAGTGAAATCTTAAGTAATTATTCTTAATAAACTACGGAAGTTTGTCAATAAATTGGCTGTATTAGATGCAATCGCCAACAAGGATTACAATAATTTCAGAAGAGATGATTTTTATATTCTATTTTACATACTTCTTTAAATGAGCTTTTATTTTTACGACATGGGAATCTCCTACTATTTAATAAAAAATACGAACAAATTAAAGCTACAATAACATAGGTAAGAGATAAATAATGAAAACTATATTTCTGTATAATGAGAAAGATTTTGAAATTTTTCTAAATAATTTTCAAAATGGTCCAAGTGAATGCTAGCTTGCAAGAGAGAACCAAAATTATTATTGCTAGTTAACTTACCGAATGGTAAATAGCTAATGTTTTAATAATTCTTGATATTTCGCAACAAACGTCACAAATTAGGTTGAAGTTTGAAAAAAATTAGGAAATTAGAAACATAATTATCATTTGAATTGGAAAATTATAGTCTTATAAAATGCTTTGCTAATTTTTGGGGAATTGAAACGGTACCAATCTGTATCTTACTAGATTCTGATTGAACAAATATCTAACATGAACAAATATCTAGCATCTATGAATGAATGATTTGATTTCGTTGTAACGATGATGCACATGTTTTCTGTTTACGAGTACTGTCACAGTATGATTACTGTTTAACTTAATGATTGTGTATGGATCTCTCCATGTTGAGGACAGTGCTTTGTTTTGTTTGTGATGGCAATTTATATAGACTGAGTCGATGTTCTGTATGATAGGTTCAATATAATTATCATAATGTTGTTTAGAACGTTCTTTGGAAGTAGAAATATTCTGTAGAGCTGTTTGTCAGCTATAATATAATCTATGGTTCACTGTGCGAATATAATCCGTATAAGTACATTTTTCTAGCGTATCGATGGATTTAGGAATTTATGGTTTAAAACCAAACATGAGTGCAAATGGACAATTACCCATTGTCGAGTAAACGTTTGAATTATAGGATAACATATCAGTATTTAGATATAGGTCCCAAGTTTGTTGATTTTCATTTATACGTGACCTAAGGTATTCTTTGAGAGTTACATGGCTTCTTTCCAGGACTCCCCAATGGTAGAACTCCCGATGGTTTGCGGATGGTAGAAATTTGCAAATATGTGTCTAATATCGAATAAGCCATCTGATTAAATACATCCGAACAGAAATTAGTTCCTCAGTTTCATTTTAGTCAGCCACGATCATTCTAGGGATTCCGATATTTGATTTGAAATGGACAAGACGCTGAGCTGTTTCTTCAGCAGAATAAGTCGACATAGAATAAGCCTGAGAATACTTTATCAAGTCATATTGAAGAATGAATTTGTATTTATTATGATGAATTTCGGGAAGTGGACCGATAAGATCTAAAAATAGTTTTTCAGTGGGCCTAGATGCAGAGAATGTTATGATCTTAGAAGCTCGGTTTGTTTGACAAAGTGGCCAGTTGATCTAGTAAGATTTATAGTTTTTTATATAAACTGCTATGTCCTGGCACAAGTTTTTCCACCAATACATAGATTTTAGACGTTGATACCTTCAAGATACACCAGCACTTGGTTAGTCATGATTTCTTTTAAGGATGCTTTTTACTTCGTCGAGACTAGGATAGGATATGGAAGTATGATATATATTTGTTTTAATACTTAAATTGTGTAATAGGAAATTTAACATATCGTACATTTTCGTGAATAAAATTTTATTATAAGGATCAATGAAATTGGAAATAGCCAATTCTTTTTCTTCTATATACTAATATTGAATCATGTCTCTGTAGTCTCCTAACATATTAAATATATCTTTAAATTCGCCGAAGTGATGGATTCGTAGAAAAAGGCGTGTAAATAAATGTTTTTCATTCGAGGAGAAATAATAGGTGTTGAGTTCACGGTCAATCTTGCGAACATTGGGTTGACTAGTAGAGGCTTCTAATTTGTCGTGACAATAAGGTATCGATTCTTCTAAATCAATGGCTGTCGGATAGACTGTAAGTTTACACTTAGCTTTTAGTAAGGCTTCATCGTGTTCTTATTTTTTTATATCATATGAGGTAATATATTGTCTTGTTGGAGTTGCGCATATGTTTCTGATAAGGACGGTAATCTTTCTAGCCGGTTAAGATTGTGTACAAAATTTGTTATTGTTTACGGAATGAGACGGATTGCAGACAAGTGAATTAAAGTTGTAATTAAAGTCGGCGTATTGGTTATCAATATATTATTTATAGGAAAATCTGCGTTACAGTTTAGTTTATCCTATTTGTTCACAATCTCATAGCTATACTCTTCTCATTTAAGTCGCCAACGAATCATTTTACAGCTAGGATCCTTGGTATTGAATCACCACGTTCAAGGGCGATGGTCTGTTACTATCTTGAAGGAGCGACCAAAAAGATAAAGACGGAAAGTTTTTATGGCCATAATGGCTAAAAGTTCTTTTTCAATTGTAGAGTAGTTTCCTTTGGAGTTCGGAATGCGTAGGCGATTAGTTTTTCTCCATCCGATTTCGCCTCGAGCAATATAGCACCTACAGCATAGTATGAGGCGTCCTTTGTTAGCACAAAGAGTTTAATAAAATCAGAATACTGGAGAAGAGAAGCAATGGTTAATTTAGTTTTAAGGATATTAAAGGATTGTTCCTGTTCAGAGGACCAATATAATTCATTGTAAGGGTATTGAATTCTATTGGTTTGATGTCAGAGGTTTGTATTTAGGAGTGACGTCAGAGGTTTTGTATTTTTTTAAAAGTTCTCGATAAATCATCGATAGTAACCGAAGAGAACTAAGAAGGCTTTTGCATCCTTTGGATTTTTGGGAGTAGAAAACATAGTAACAGTCTTTATTTTTTCATAATTCGGAGTGACACCCTCGTCGGTAATAATATGATCGATATAAACAATTTCAGTTGTCAGGTTGTAGTTTGAGATTGAATTTACGGAACCGATTGAAAACTAGCTTAAATTTTTTGGATGTGGGAGTCAAAATCGTCAGAATACAGGATAGCATAATGTAGATAAACATATCAGTGGAGACTTTGTAGGACTGAAAAAGCAGTATTCATAATTTTTTTGGATGTAGCTGGAGCATTTTTGAGGCCAAAAGTCAAACGAATGAATTCGTAATTTCCCGAAGCAGATCCATTAGTTGTGACAATAAAAGCAGTTTTATGTGCATCTTCAGCCTTAAGCTTCCTCTCATGAAACCGACTGACTAAGTCTAGAGTTGAAAAATACTTACAATGGCCTAATTTATATAGGATATCTATAATTAAGGAAAGAGGATAAATTTCGGAAATGGTAACGTCAATAAGCTTACAATAGTCAATGACAATTCTGCCCTTCTTTTTACAGAAGTCTAGTTTTTGGAGATACTACCCTAATCGGGGCACTCTCCGACTAATATCTTGTTCTAGCATTTTCTTTATTAAAGTTTCGACTTCTTCCTTGTGATATTTGGGAAAACGGTAGGATTTGTCGTGGATTAGATCAGAATCTTTAGTGTTAATTGAGTGCTTGATTGCATTTGCGCAGGAAAGTGGCTCTCCTTCTAAGTAGAATATATCAGAGTATTGAAAACAAAAATATAATGGAACCTTGCTTTCTTCGGTGTTATAGACAAGATCTATGGTTGAGATCGATGACCTTTTGAGGTCTATTTGGATTTGAAATTTGAATACTATTTATTGTTTCAACTTCATTTTGAGTTGCAAATTTAAGTTCATCTAAAGGAGTTAGTTTAACGGACAAATCCTTAATAAGGACTTTGGATTCAGTGGTATTTAGAACAAAGATATTGATGCGGTAATTTGATTTAAGTTTGACAATGAAATTTCCGATACACTATGGCCAAGAACAAGCGCGTCAATAAAAGTATTCAGTACGTTCTAAAACCATTTCAGATGCGGGGAAATAGCACAGGTCGACTGGCCAAAGCTTATGGGCAGATAACCTTGAATATTAATGCACTGTTTAGAATATTGAATGTTAGCGTTAATGTTTTTCAAGAAGTCATTAACTAGTAATATGCCATCATATTTAAATTGTATATTATCATCAAAGACATGAAATTTGTGGTCAAAATTAGTGTGCTTTGCTGAGACGATGGAATAGATTGATTGAAGTATAATTGAACACACCATAAAATTTTGTAGTTTGAGTCATTATCGTTAAAATCTATGACGATAATTTTTTCAGAAGAAAGTTTTGTTTTTTGATAGGCTGTTTAACTTCACAACACTAACACTTGCACAAGTATCGACGAGAAAACGAAGTGGATTATCTGATTGCTTTGTTTTCATGAAGATTTGAGGCAGGGAGATATTGCTCGAAGGGGCTTTTAGTTCGTAGTGTGAAATGGTAGGATTAAGTGCAGAATTTGGAGTAGCAGAAATAGCAGATTAATATTCTGAGTTAATTGCACTCAGAGAAAGTGCTGGACACAACAAAAGAGTGGCATCAGTGAGAGGAGGGTGAGATGTGGATTTAGTATTTTTATTTTTATAAATTGGCCTTCTAGTCGATATAGAATTTTAAAAATAGATCCAGTAGAAACAGTATTAGGTTTTATATGCGACTCGGTGCTGGATTTAATATAACGTTCAGTGGATATAGCAATATTATTTATATAAATTAATATTTGAATTAGTGTAAGATTTTGAGGAACCAGTTGTTTTTTTTTGAGATTTAGTATTGGATTCAACATAATATACAGAGGATTAACGATTTCGATTCGATTTAATGATCTGATTAATTAGAGGTACTTAACCTAGGATTAGTTTTAGAATTTAAAATTTGATTGCCTAGAATTTCGCGACTATAATGGCACGAATGCGTAACCCGATCATTTAGTTTAAAGCCTGGTCGAAAACATTATCAGTTAGTTCATCATTTGCTGGTAATTGGGTATAATCGACATGGTATTGAGGTTGACGTTCGTTATTATATCTAGAATGGTTCGCTGGTTTAGAATTATTATAAGCGCTTTTACGGCATTTTAGAATATTATGGCCTACATTTTTACATTATTTGCAAACCACGGGAGTATTATTTTGACTGTTATTAGGATTAGAGAAAGAATTAAATAGCAATTTACGTGAAAGTTGATACTTATTATTGCGAACTGATTTTTGAGATTTATTACGGTTATGCCAATTGGCTTCATGATTCAACCAGATTTACACCAAATATTACAATATTTATTTTTGTGAATGATTTAAAAAATTAATATTTTGTATTTTTTTCTTCTATCGCGATGTTAATTGCTAGATTAAAATTTTTCGAAGCTCTGCCGCGAACTATATTATTAAGCGAGGATGTTATCCCATCGTAAATGTTAATAAGACTAAATATTCAGTCATGGCTATACCTTTTTCAACGGATCTGGTTATGAATTTCGGATTGAAGATTTGTTAAACAACTTTGTACTCTTAATTCATATTGAGTACGGATTCATTTATTTCTTCTTTACAAGATTGCAGTTCTAGTAGCAAATGATCGTAGTGTTTTCTTTCGCCAAAATTTAGTTTTAGGAACGAACTTCAAAAACTCGATTTGAGCAAGTAATTCGTGTCATGCCTTCAGTCGGAAAACCACATATTTAAGTAACAAATACTTTTGGCTTTCGGATGCTAAGTCAAGCGCATTTTGGCAATTAATTAGAAACACCGTTAATATCTCACGTTGTCTTTTATACGCGTTAATGAAATTACAGAGGACTTGATTCGGATATCGTTCAGTTTGAGAAGAAATTGTTTTATTAGAAAGCGGCATTTTAATATAAATTATGAAATAAACAACAAAAAGATTTCGGAAGAGACAAGTGAAAATGGCAATACCAGAGATAACAATATTTTACTCACAATACCAGCACGATGATATGAATTTCTAGGAAGAGCGGCATCAATTCGGCGAGAATTTTCATGGGATAGGACTTAGAGGCAACGTTCAGGTGATCCAGGTAGGTTCTCTCGAGGATTTTTTATAAGTAGAGACAGCAGCGGCATTTTAGGCAAATGAATATACGGCGTTCAGCGACAGTGTTAATAAGAAGTTAACGAGGATGCAGTGGCTGGGTAACAGAACCGACGAGAGAGTAATCATGCAACGTTGTTTTTTATTTCAAATAAATTTACTGAATTTACTTCTATTTCTTTTCGATTTTCGGAAACATTATAATTTTTAGATATTATGCAAGCATGAGATATTAATTAGGTGATCAGCAACAAAAAGAGCCAATTATGTTACTTCTGACACCACACTTAGTGTTCGATGAAATAGTCTTTTTAAAAAACAAATTTTTGTTTAATAATAATTATTACAAGAATTGGTATTTATATGATAATTAATACAAGAGACCTGTGTCCACTACGAATATTAAATCCGGTCTGGTGTTTGGCCAGATTTGTGTTTAGCAGGAAACTAATGCATCTCCTATCGGATTGCGTTTCTCATACAATCCGCGATAACCACTGCTTGGTCAGTATTATATTCATAATGCTGTTCGTTGGAAGAAGTGTTTGTAACGCTTGCGTACATAGAGTTTCCTTAGATAGGCAGTTTTAAAAATACTGAAGACTTCTGTTACACTATTTATAAATCGTATTTCTATCAAACGATTTACAAATATTTATTTTTCTAAACGTAAATGTTTTGCGTAGTGGGGCAAAAACATTGTTTATATTTCAAAAAGTATAGGTTTCTAAGTTGCATTATTTCTAGGGAAATCGCCTGTAAACATAGGAAAACATAAGTATGTTACTATATTTTTCATTGGTGCAAAAACATTGTGAATATTTACAAAATTATGACAACTAGAATAATGACCAGAGTTAATTGGGGGTGGAGATACTTTTTTTTCAAAAGGTTTTACCTTCAAAGGTACGAAATCCTAAATAAGTAATAAAGAATAAATAACTTACAATCCTGCCAATTTCGCACACGACCGCTTTCTTTAATGTCCAATTTGACGGATATTTAAAATAAATAGGAAGAATTAGCTTCAACTAACGAGCTCTTAACGACATGAATAATCCAATAAATAGGGCGAGTGAAGCGAGCCCTATTACTATCCCACAACAAATACAATTTTGTGGTACACTTTATGACAATACAATCACACCTCTAGATTTGAAATTTTTCATATTAATTTAAAATCATGTCTAGATTTGTTACCAATACTTATTTTTGTATTTAAATTTTTTACTAAATTATGAAAAAATACGAAACAACGATGCGTAATACTAGCATATGGTTACTAGCTCCATCTGTTAGAATATTACAGAATTAATAGGGTATGGAGATGGGCAATATTTTGAGAAAGAACGTTTATTATCAAAATGGAAATGTCATACGTGGTTGTTTTTATATTGTAAATTAATGGATAGTAAATTGTGGAGGATAAATAACCTACATAAATCGAATAAAACAAGATAGAGAAAGGTGCTGAATTACGAAATGTTGGATGTAAGTACCTATTTAAGATACATAATGTATATCAATAGTAAATTGTGGAGGTTAAATAACCTACATAAATCAAATAAAACAAGATGGAAAAAAGTGCTTAATTACGAAATTTTGGATGTAATTACCTATTTAAGACAGATAATATGTATTAATAGTAAATTGTGGAGGTTAAATAACCTACATAAATCAAATAAAACAAGATAGAAAAAAGTGCTGAATTACGAAATTTTGGATGTATGTATGCGGAATTCAAGGTGTTACTTAAATGAAAATTGTTAAAGGAGTAACTATTGCTTCTTTAACAGTAAATAACATATCGTAATTTTGCCTAACTGTATTGTAAAAAAATATTTAAACATTTTCAAATTTTTATTTTCTTGTTTTTTTATAATTGTTACATGACAGATTATTCGAATTTACAATATTTACAATTAGAATATATTAACATAGTGTTTTCTAAAGTTGTATCTACGTACTTACTCGGCTGTGTAATGGAGATATTGTCCACATGAGCATCAGCAAATATGTCCAAAGCACTACAGAAGCGCGGTATTCCAACTGCATCCTGAAAGCATTATTCTAATGGACGCGTATTAATTAACTCGCGAGCCCTCACAAAGCTATGCTTTTGCTAGTGTAATTAAAGAAACACATATATGTCTATATGTATATGTATTTGTATAATGTATATGTATATGTAAATATATATATATATATATATATATATATATATATATATATATATATATAACATACAGTCTATTACGTAAACTTATGTTAATTGTTAAATCTTAAATTAGTAGTCATTATTAAATATAATATTTCAAATTGATAAATGTATTTACCTTGATCACAAATGGTCAATCCAATTATAATTACATAGCTAGTGTAGCCGAGATCGCGAATATTTTTATTTAGACCGGCCGGTACACACATCGCATCTCGGCGCATAAATTCTACCCGCCGTGTTGAACATACAATTGATATGGACGAATGAAACTATATTTTCGTTCACAAAATATTTTTACTTTTCTCTTTTACCATTACGTAATTAAAATTGTTTTCTATACAAACTAAAGAAGAGAGAATGGGCATTTCACTACTTTTCTTCTCGTTTCAAATTAAAGTATAATTGTTTGGTAAAAATATAATTGTCTCTAAGTTTATGCTTTTTTTAAGAATTTTGGCATGGAATGAGCAGCAAAAAAACGATTTTAATAAAATAAATATATTAAACCAATATAAAATACTCAACACAAATTATAGATGAAGGTTTGGTCTATTTTTTAAATATAAAATCATGTTATTACCTATTCCCAGAATTTCAATTAAAGTTGGCAAAAATTGAGCTTTTTCGTCAAAAATGTAACACGCTCTTAATAGTTCGATACAGATTGTACCTTTTGACCTAATCTAATGTAGCGGCTGTGAGCGATATTACTTTCCACCCTCTGTGCAATGAAAACTTTAGATACGATGGTAATATTTAGTTCATATTTAGTCAGAGTTAACGCTTAAATTGTGTACATTAGGTCTTTAATTAATCTACATTGCTGTCACATATGTATAACTTACTTTAATGAATAATACTTTTTTATAAATTACGTTATACTAAGAGATACTAATTTTATTATTAAATAATTACGTAATAGTGCATATGTTCCTACTCTCGATGTTGGCATACAAAACATGCATGTATATATCTACATACCCCGTATCAAAAACATCTTATATGTTCACCAACTTAATATTCCCGACCTAAACAGGAAAAATAGAAGGAAAATTAATTAGATCAGCTTATGAATCCGACAAATATATATTTACATTAAAGGGATCCACCCGTCTCGTAATTAAATTAAAATTTAATTTAAAGATTACCAACAGTCCTTTACACGTTTTTTCTTACGTCTGGCAAAAAGAAATAATTGCTTTATACACATATATTTATCTTTCGTTTCGGAAAGTACATATTTTATTAATGCTATTTTGTCCTCATTGTGTTTCGATGACGCTTTACAGATATTTGTGTAAATAGTGTAGTCATTCATAAAGGCAATTTATAATAATTACTACGGATTTTAGTTCAAACAAAAAGGAAAGTATATAAAAAAGTATATAAACATATTTCTCAAAAATCTTACGACAATAACGTAAAATACGACTAACGATTCAATTTAATAAATTATATCTGCGCAAGATTAAGTGTAATTCGTGTATAAACATACTTTGCTTAAATTCACAGTTAGAAAACGACGTCTTGTAAATAGGCTCTATTTAATCAAACATTGTAATAGAATAATATTTACGTTAACATATGGTAAAATCAACAAACGTTTACACTTGAGCAAATGGTGCTTTGGTATTATCATTTGGAACTTTGGTATCTGTTTGTTCCAGCGTGCCAGTTGAATACATATACAATAAAAACATTAAATCCATATACATACATATATATATATATATATATATATATATATATATTTATATATATATATATATATATATACATATATATATATATATATATATATATATATATATATTTATAATGTATATATTTATAATATATATATATGTGTGGAAATAAAATTGTAAATGAAAAACTTAAATAGGTTTTAGAGAAAATGATTTCAAACTGTATAAATAAAACATAGCACAGAACTTTACGTTTATCTGACCATATATAGCTTTAAGTATAATGAGCATTTTAATGGAACCTTTACTTTTATATTCGTTAATGTGAAATTAAGAATAAACTCCATTTCACCTAATTTCAAAGCCAATCTTAATACCTCCGCTTGTTAATTTGTCAGTTGTGATATACGTTATGTATATATTGATAGTTATGATACTTAAGCCATCAGTCTCGTGTTTCTTGAGTTTCAGTAGATAAGTCCAACTCCTTCAATTTCATATTCTTCAAGCTGGTTTGAAATATTTCGACTGAATATTTCGATATATCTGATCGATCAAAATCTTAATTGGAAGCCTTACATTCTTCCAAGTGCCTTCAAAACTTCAAAGCAAATTTCACTTTTAAAACGGCTGAAGATCCACAAACGACACTAACTTACCGTATTTTTGCTTTTTTCTCTGATTTAAAGATTTTCTGAAAAATTCTCTGATTTAAAGATTTGTCCGTCCACGGCTTTCAATTACCAGCAGTTCTCTAAGCTTACTAACCCTACATATTCCTAAATATACGACTTTAGACAGGATATTAACAATGAATAGCTGCAATGATCGATTTAAAAAATCCTGCCGCTTCTAAACCTTCTGCCTTTTGCTTTTCTTCTTCCATATTAAATCGTGTCATTATTGGTGTTCTAACTTTTTATCTTCTTTAAATGTAAACTGCTTTTAGTATCAATCTGTACGTTGCGGGTACATTGTATGTCAGGTGGAGAAAATTTATATTCTCCCTTTTGCTTTTTTCACTCAAAAAACAGCGTAGAAATACGACAAAAATACCTGAAAAATTAATTGCAGTGAACTCGTAAGCTAGGGTTGTGTTATATTATCGGGTTGACCATTGATTACATTTTACTTATGACGATTCTCACTTTCGAAACACAAACATTGAGTTCTACTAAGAAGCGTCGAGTGATTGATTACTCTATCCGATAACTACACACTCAATTAATATGTTATACTTATATAAAAGAAACAAAAAAACATTGCTACAAACAACGCCATACGCGCATCATTGATCCAAACCACAAAACGTTTAATTTATCTGAAAATCCATTAACTCCTATACTTGTTTTTGTAAAATATAATTAAAACCATTCAAAAAAATCCTGAATTACACAACTCCAAATCGTTCTCTCGTCTCAAGAATCAGTCTTAATTCACATCAATAAGTGCAATCCTATGCCTGGAATTGTTGTTCTTTTCATCATTATTTTTTTTTATTGTTTCTCTTTTAATTACTTTTTTTTATATAATCCAAACCTGTTACAATATATTGCACAATCAATATTTCTCATTCAAGTATTATTTTTAGAAGTTTTCTATCAACTTTCCCGTCACAAAATGTACATTCTTTTATTTACATTATTTTATTTACAAAATTGTTTTTAAACTTTACATAACGAGTCTTAAATGAAAAAGAACATTAAAGTTATGCAAACGAAATTTCTTGGAACTTGATTTATTTGCTTATTCCAATATTTTAAGAGATACGGGCGATTATTATTACAGCTTTTCCAACTAATGAGTACAAATTGATATAATATTTACGGTAACTTAACTATATAACCAAATCTACACATACAACATAATCTAGAAGAAAGGGCGATAAAAGTATTCCGCTATTCAGTCACATCGCTAAATAAAATGAAATGTTTGCAACCATAAAGAATTGAGTTTTATGTTATTTTTTTAGCAAAACAAAATACAGTTATTCATGAAATATCGTGGCGATTTTTCAATTTATATTCAAATTTGTCATCTCACTCCTACGTAAATACTTCGAATTGGAAAATGACGCAACCGCTTTTACTTATGAAATCCTATAGGTAAGATTTATTTATAGGATTTGCTACGATAATGCATCAAAAAAATTAAATAAGTGCTAGTAACGACGCCATATAATCAAAGGCAAAGATAAAGTATTAGTAACCTTAACGCGCAGTTGAAGTAAAACTTCTTTGACGGTTGTGGCATACATTAAATGGTCGATGACTTCACCACTACCATTAACTACACAATGGTAATGGTAAAATTATTTTGCAGCGTAAGAACTATCAGCAGCAAATATCTTGAATCACGGTTGATTTACTACCATCAATTAACGAGTCCCATTTTTCAACTTCAAAACTCACCATCATGCACAGACCTGGTCGAGTGTGAAGTTATTTTGCAAAGTAACAACTACCAATAAATATTTTGAATCACGGTTGATTTACTTCCATCCTTTAAGGAGTTCCATTTTTTCACATCCAAAAGTCATCACCAGACCCTAACCTGGTCAATGGTGAAGTTTTTTTGCAAAGTAACAACTATCAGTAGCAAATATTTTAAATCATTTGATTTACCACAAACAAAATATTTATTGGTATTAAACTTTATAAAAATAGAATAGAAATATATTTCATTACATATGTGTATATAATACATATACTCAGGAAATTCTGGAGTCAGTCCATACTTAGAAATGTAAGAAATGCGTAAGCAAACTATGGACTTTACTGAACGTTATTTCCGTCGGAAAACAAATTCAAGTTACTTTAAAAAATCTGATTTTGCTCAAGTCGCGCCTAAAAACATAGAATTAAAACAAAATACAGATGATGGTTCAAGTAGCACAAATTATTTTATTGGCGTCTCTCTTGCTCAACAGGATACTCTATTATTTGAATGTTGATATTGGCTTTGTATTTCACCTCTCCCCTTTATACGTTTTAGCGGCGAGTTAAATTTCGTGAGGCATTCCCTCTCATATTTTTGAACCATAAATATTTGTTTAACTTTAAACATTGTGGGTGCGTTATTTTTACTGGAAAAAAAATGTCAATCTGAGCGGATTCGTATAAAACATTGAATGTCATGGCCAGAAATGTCGCAAAAGCACTCAAATTTAGGCTAAAAATAAAACAAAAGTTGCATCAGAAAAATAAGTTGTATGTGAAAAATACATTGTGTGAATACAGATATTTGAGAATTAAACAAATTACCATACGTGAACTCGTATAAATATTTTACACTTGTTATGTTTATTAAGAACCCGGTTAAACCATAACGTCTCGTAGTGTTAACGATAACGGTACCATCCTCAAATTTTAAATTTCTAAAATATTTGTATACTTGATCGATTTTGTCAAATATTTCTTATTTGTTAGTTAAGCACAAAGATTTTTTAAACCCGGAAGAAAAAAGTTCCTGGAATTAAAAATATCAAATATATCATTAACGAATGTAATAAATAGTAGGATGGCTTCCAAATTCTCAAACTATGATAAATTAAATAAATCATGGCATTACTGAATGGCTGCGGCAACAGACCTGGAAAGTAATTGCGATGCTAGCGTCACTTTAAATTTTGTCTGAAATTATCAATATGCCTAAATATAATTTTCTTCCCCAATTTCAGACCTTCCTTCATTTGAATATTGTGTAATCGCGTAATAAAGATATATTCAATTTTTCTACCACTTTCGTCCATTAAAACTTTTTTGTCATCAAACATATTTTTCACAAGTTTTAACAAATGACACGAATCTGGTGAAACATAACATTTTTTGGCTTTGTATATGAAATATGGAGTATTTGGTTCGCTGTTTAATTTTGCACCAAATAAACTGGTCATGTTAATATTTGACGTGATTCCGTCAAATGTAATTGAAATTACTACACATGTAATCTCGTTAAGCAAATCAAGGGAAGTTTTCTATAAATTTGCATTTTGTGAAACCGTAAAACTTGTTCATGGAAAGAAACCAACTGGAAGTTTCCAAAAGCTATCCACAGCCACAACCATAAATACTAGAACTTGATTTGCAATTGCTGATTCGTCTCCGTGCAAATTATCGCCTATATTAATATAGCCAAAATGTATTATGCTGACAAATTCAGTATATTTCCTAATGCTCATTTCATCAAAAGTGATGCTAACAATTAATATTTTTTTTGGCAGTTTCCTTTATTGAATAACTCAGCTATAAAACCGGATTCGTCATTTACTCTCTCGTATAATTTTCTAAGTGCATTAATATGAGGTAAAGAAAGATTAAACTTTTCACGGATATAATTATAACACTTTGGACACTTTATATATATATATATATATATATATATATATATATATATACATACATATAGATACTCGTATATACATATAAAATATGAAAATAAGTTTTCTTTCCATTTGGTTTAAAATATTTGCCTGTTTTGAAAAAGTCTAAACGTTTATAAGAAGTTTAATTATAAATTATAATATATAAATTAGGATGTCGACAAACAAAAATCAGTACAAAGTTTGTATGCACTGAGTCCTTTTTCAAAAGACGTCTTGTACAAAACATTTTCTGTCAAAATATTGCCAACACGCAATAGCATTTTTATGAGAATTCCAGTTGAATCTATCAAGAATTTTTCTCCATTTTTCTCGTCGTTGGAAAGCTGAAAAACATACTTTTGAGTGATCTTACGAATAATAATACAGGAATCATTATTATAGCATCAAATGTAAATTTCACTTTATTTTTTGATTTCTTTTTCTGTACCAACAGTATTTAAGCTGGTTGTTTATTTTAAGCACTGAATGATTTAGAGATATTTCATTGTTTTAAGTTTGAGAATATTTTTCTGATCGGTAACTGATTTGAACCGACGCCTTTTTCGGTTAGATACATCACTAATCTCTTATATTGTAAATTATATTAATAATTATTTTCGTTTCATTTTATCTACTAAAAATTGTTTCGCAATTTAAGTTTATTTTCACTACAGTAAAATATCGACATGACTTGTCGATAAAATAATGTCAATCCTTATATGTCAATACGTAAAAAATGTCATTTTTCGCGAATACAATATCTCGTAATTATACACACGAAATACGAAAATAAATAATGAAACGTAAAACAGAAACATACTGTGATATTTTTTTATATAGTGAACATTGTTTAAGCGTACTTAGGATATAAATTAGTGAGACCAAAACGTTGGCTCACTGGTAGCAATTTAATTTAGCTCATTTGGATTCATTATACTTTTGATCACAAGTAAGACTGAATCGGTTAAAATTACTTTTGAAGTTAATTTGGTATTACTTTCCTGCTGCAATGATTACTATTTAAACTCCTCAAAGAAAAAAAAACTCTTTCTTACGGAATTGCCTTATATTCCCATTCAACCTTATTTGAAAATATGAACAAAATATTAAAATTGAATAAGGGCTATAAAATAATCCAGTTCCTTTTACTCTTTCACTCCTTTCACAATTTAATATTCGGAACATGTCTAATATGGACGTCGTCGGATCTTATCTTTAACTCCGACTGGCATTGCTCCTGCTTTTGTTAGATTATTAAATCATCACATTGATAAACCTTGAGTTTATTAGCACTTTAGCGATTCTTGTTGTTACTTGAATAGACGATTTTCTAGTCCATTTCTCTGCCTTGATCGCATGCGAATATCCTGCAACACTTGTCTGCCTGTCGCACATTCATGTTGTACATACGTATACGGCTTAAATGACGTTGATATCAAAAATAATATTGATAATTATAAAGGTACTTGAAGTTCTTCTCTTGCTGAAAAACGTGACTTGAAGTTATGCACCTTTATGTAACATATATTATATTGACTAACCTTGAAATGTCCAACCTAGATAATTGTCTAAGTACAACTATTGCCACATCTCAGATCGCACTGCCTATGGCCTTATCGACAATTTGTGCTGTTATCATCTGGATTGGCAATCTGTGGCTCATCACCGACTTATACACGGATAGTATTACCAAAATTTATAAGTTGTAATAAATAAAGGAAAAAAATTGTGTGTATTTATGTACGAGCGTTACAAGTAATACTTCGTCGGCATAATTTATACATACAAATATCACTAAAAGACTGAAACGGCAGATAAGTCTGATTTTAATTTGTTACTCAATATACAAAATCTAATCTAACAAATTCTTATTTGTGAGCTGTAAATGTTTCAAATACTTTTTCATTAGCCGATACCTTACGACAGATAAGCCGTTCAATCAATCTCGGCTATATTATAAATTAGTATGTTATGTTAATAATTTAATATATTTCCAACGAACTTCTGCAAATATAGTTCCAAAAATGTATGTAGACCTTATAGCGAACAACTCAAAAAGGCCAGCAGGGTGTGATCTGGATACATCCAGGTTTTGCATGATTTTGGCACATTCAGGTCGTCACTAAATACGTAAAATGTTTACATTTGTAATCATTCCTTAATATTAGATTATTGCAGTTCTCGTGGTAAACACATTGGCATGAAAAAATAGATTATTAAAAAATAGATTATCTTTTAATTAAATTCTATTTAAAAGAAATGACTATAGTTTATAAATATACAGAATAGCATTTTTTTCCAGAAGTTCTTTTAGTGTTACAATTAACGTGTTTTTATTTATTTATTTACCAAAAACACCACATCCTACTTATAGGTTTTGCTCAAGCGCTGGGCATGTGCAAACATTAAAAGTATAAAATTCACATTATACATAACGACATAAATAATAATTAATAGAACAGAATAACATTCAGTTATTCGAATTGAACATAACACTAACTAATTATTAAACGTGAAGTACCAAGCAACGCCATAATCCCGCTCCTAAAACGGTCAATAGATCAAAAAAAAATCAAGTTTGGCGCCTCTCGCAATACGTTTCTGATAAGTGCAGGACAAATCGGTAACCGGTGTATAGGATATCAGTGTGTGCTCTAGGTAGATGAAATAAATCGTGACCCCATCCTCTCACGGAACAGCCAGGAGCATAAAACTTTACGAAACCTAACACCGAAGGGTTATAAACATAGTTATTTAATAATTTACATTCGACCCTGTCCATTAATAATTTACATCCGACCCTGCCCATTATAAATTCTGAAGGAAACCAATGAGGATGGTACCCGTACGTTTTTTTATATAAAAATCGATAAAACTTTTTTAATAATTTCTCCATGAGTATATAAGTTGCTCCAGATGAAGACATATGATTGTGTTGTTTTCGTGGGTACTACGGACTAAAGAATTAAACAAGATCGCAATATACCCACTGTCATGAAAATCGTTAAAATGTCACAAGACAAATTCTAGCACATTGTGAACCTGCCAGATTTCACAGGTTCTGACAAGTTTCAATAACATGATCATGAAATGTTAGATCATTATCCATAATTACAACAACGTCCCGCATGGATGATGCCCTTTCGAGCGCCGTTTCATAATTCTGCATCACTCATAATTCTGCATAAAGGGTATGATGTGTACGTCATTATTGTGCATTTGCTTACTTTAAATTTCAGCTTGTTCCTATGACTAGACTGTTATATTACTTTTAATTTCCTTCTGAAATACTAAATGGTTTAAAAGAGCTCACAAACAGACATGATTCCTATCCCCGAGAATAGTTTGAAATCATCGGCAAACAGCAATGCTGACAACTGAAGGCAAATCATTAATCATAATGAGAATGGACGAATTACTGTTTTAGGTAACTCCAAATTTAATAATATATATGGTCTTTATTGTAAAATTCCAAACTGAACATTTACCTACCGTCCACTATCTAACTCTTGGCAATATAATCCACAAAACTAAAAAAAGAGTGAGAGTAAACCGCTCAAGACGAGGACCGTGCTGACAGTACGTTATTTGGCACTGAAGTTGGGCATATATGTTACAATATCAGTCTTAGAATCCAATTTAGGAACAGGTATTATTCGACAAATCTTCCAAAGAGATCGACAAATTTCGGAACTTAAGGATAGACTTAATATAAATGTAATCGTTTTGATTAAGATGTCAGAGGAGGCCTTGATTAAGTACGGTATATTATAGCACGAAGGCTCGTTTTAGCTGGAGCTACTTCAATGCGAGCTCAGCTTCATAATAGTTTACCCTTACGAATGCAAGTGAAATGCACGGCCTGCATTAAAAACCCGCGTCGTTTCTCCAATATCGATTGTCGGTTCATTGTGCAAAAATCCGAATCGCATTTGCAGCTCCCGCCGTGCATCATAGTCACAGGAAGATGTTTTTGAGCGCTTGTGTATCTCACGTACCCCCAAAACGTTTATGTTAATTATTAAGTATCTTTACACTAGAAATAAAGAAAGGCAGCAAATCCAATCTAGTCTCAATTCATCTTGTAGCCAACTTTACCTATTTTTGGCTACGTTTTTATGTACTCTCATATTACTCCTGTGTTTCTAACGAAACTGGAACATGAAATAAGTTTTCTTAGATCGAAATGGACTCGATAAGTCGATATAAATAAAAGTATTATATAAATAACACTATATATTTACAGTTATTAATAGTTGTTTACGAATATAAGTCTAATCGTTTATTTATTTACATAATAAACATTTTTAATATCCTTAATATTAATTTTGAGATAACAATTAATGTTTATCTCAAAATTCATATCGATTATAAACAAAATTTCCACGCTAATAATTTGACTGTATTATTAATGTAAAGTTTTTAGTTATAATGGCGTGAAGTTACAAATAATACTTTCGATTTTGACTAAATGCTCGATTTTGACTAAACTGTTTCGATGTAGATTGAATTTTGGCTCTATTATTAATGCAAATTTCCAGACTATGTTGGTTTAGAAATTACAAAATGATGTACCATCGTGCGTATAATTCCCTGTTTGAACTTCAGTAGCTTTAGAGACATATTTTATTTTTACTCTTCACAGTTGAAAGCAATATGGATATATAAATCTTTTTCGATTTAAGAGACGGACTACCTACAGATTTTAGTGGTAAATAACATGCAATTGGTGACATAAAATTATAATTTCAATTAATTACACTATAAGCTTCTTCCACATCTATGTTAATAAAGCATGCATCGTCTTACTTATTTAACACAAATTTACTGCGGAAATAAAAAAAGGAATACTGCGTGTTTGCTTGATTGCAGAGCTTCAAATATAATTTACGTTATATTTAACACTGAAAATATAATTTGAAAAGTTTTTTGAAAAAACAAGGTCAAAAGGTGTGTTGTTGTAGTAACCGTAAAATTGCTTTTATGGTTTTGTGTCAGCTTTCACTCATTCTCTGGTTTTATGTTTGTTGACGGAACACACGGCTATGGAGGACGCAACGATAATACTTTTAAGATATATGTAATTTTTTTAAATATCGCTTACTATAAAAATACTGATTTTGACAATTTTTATTTTTATATATTTTAACTTGAATTAAAGGTAAATTATTCTCCCGATATCTTGTAGTCGTGCCTTTTATGTCGGTATAAGGAAATAAGTCAAGAAATATTTAATGAAGTGTATATAATGTCATATTTGGACTACTAAACTTCTCTATTAGCATGACTACAAAATTTGTAGCAATAAATTTGTTTTCCTATTTATTTGTTCTTATTATGTGATCTATGTATTTGATATATTATTATCACAGCAGCATTTTATAAGCGGAAGTACTAACTTTAAATTCATAGGCACTATGATTTTTCATATGTCGGTCAATATACTGATTTTTTATAATTTATTTACAGGATTTTCTACGGAAATTGGAAATGAAGATTTTATAAAAACAATTCAATAGATAGGTTCTATAATATAGGTTCTTAACTAGGGTTTGGTCTTGTTTAATTACACTATTTTATTTATGTTACAGATCACTGTCTTGTATCACTGCCTAAGTATATTATTCGTTTTTAATTAAGATAATAACACTGAAAAAATATTCTAAATAAATGAATCTGTAACCCTTTTAAATTATTTTAATTAGTCTTGGAGTCAAATAAAACAGACTTCTTATATTCTTAAAATGTATTGGGAATATAAAAGATTAATTAATATAATTTTAAGTTATATTAACAGTTAAAGTAAATGTATAATATATCTTTGTAAATTATTCTAAAATTACATTAATTCTCTCCCCAAAGTTTTAGATAAACACGCACTTGCTTTAATGGCTGCTAACATTTATTTACAGGCTTCAAATGTTGTATGCGTTTCTTGCTTTATCAAGATTATACATTATACCATACACTATATCAAATTTTTTATAATGAAAAAGATGTCATAATTAATTTTAACACAAAATTTGTAGCACAAAATTAAAAAGATTTGTTTGACAAAATCGAAAACTACGGTTTCCCTGAAATATTTCATAATACCTGTTACACTTATTACTTTAAATTACGTGTAAATGTTACGTATTTCTTAGATTTATTTGATATCACTTAAGTTCTAATAAAGGATTTTCTCACATTTCCTCACATTAAGGTCATATTTTATTCAAAATTCTAAAACTTTATAAGATGTACACATTTGAGTTAAGCCGCCATTAGTCGTATAAACACCTTACCGTAAGGACCTTAACGTAATTCAACTTGAAAGACAGAAGAATATTATGAGCATATGGACGAGCTCACTAGCGAGTATGATTGCTTTTCTAGTATGTAGGATTTAAAAAAATTGTAATTCATACCTACATACGTTTCAACTTCCAACGTATTCTGAGTCAATACATACGTGTGTGAAATATAATTTACATATAAATTTATGAGACGAGGAAATGAGTGAAATAATTTTTATGAGACGAAAAAATTACACGAAACAATATAATAAATTTATAATATACATGCATATAAACATGTATTTTCACATTATATATTAAATTAGAATTGACTACTCATATCAATATATTTCGTAAAAAAATATACCAAAATAATGACTTACATTATTTGGATGACTTACATATTTTGGATATTATATTGGATTGATCCGAAATATGTCCCAGGCGCCATCAACAGCGATACTTCAAATATGAGTTAATATTTCCTCATACGATTAAAAGTCTATCGCATTCAACATTCCATCAACGAAACCATTAAAAAGGTTTCCACACAATTGCACCCAACAACTTGCGGCACATCGAAACTTTAACAAATGTAACTACAAATAAGTCCGTCGTCGTTAGAATAGTCTAAGCATCATTAACGTGCCATCAATTCAAAACGCATAACTAACAATTAAAGTGTTTATTAATGGCTAGTTTATACTTTTTACTGTGAGAGCTGAAACAAGCTGGGATTTAGGAACGTGGAGTTAGGTCCAAAGTTGTACCGACAGCCACAACGTAGAACTAACTACCTCCCCAAATCGAGGGCCTTACCATTATATTTCATCAGGATATCACTTTACATTCTAAACAAGAGGCACCATCCGATTCATAAGGTGTACCTATAAATACATACCAACCACCAGGTGCTGAATATGGCCCCCCGATCGCCACGAAACAATTCCTGCTAAACCAAAAGCTAAAGACATGGATATTCTCGATGTGCAAGAAAGTCTGGTACTTTGAATTTCTGCCTACTTTCCCAGTAGTTGCAGAAAATAGAATTATTACAGAAAGAAGAAAAAAAGGGGCCTCTTCTTATCTTTTTATATATGAAAGACGTGGACGACATGCCCATTTCTGCTTTTTCATGAGTTTTTAAATGATGATTCCAAAGGAATATTTTTTTGTTTTACTCACGACGATAATGGAGAAATTATGGATACCTGTACTACATTGATATTAACAAAAGTTACACTACTGGCACAGACACTTCAAGGATATTTTTCCAAGTGAAATTTCTTCCCGTCTATTATTTTCATATAATAATTCATTAAAATTACATATATATTTACTAAATGGATACTAGAAATCTTCTCTCTATTTCAAATTTTTGAAAGAGGTAATCTCTTGACAAATTCTAATTATAGAGATATAGATATACAAAGTATATTCTACAAAATTCTAACATAATAATAATAATTTGCTCATATGCCACTGAACAAATAGGCAGTTAATCAATGTCGATTTTGATTTGTAAAATCAAGGTTAAAACGTATATTCAGTTTACGTTAGATGCTTGAAATGTCAACTGAACTCGGAATAGACATTCATCATATTCTTATTGAATTTAAACATGTGTTTGATGATGTAAACAGATAACATATAAAGGCACGATAACAAGTCCATAGTCCAACCATAATAATATGGTAATATTTCAAAGCCACCTGTTGATTTGTCTTTGCGTTACAAAAGGAACCTATTATAAATTATGAACTTGAGGTAATAAAAAACAAATACTTCAATCACATTCGTGGTTTCGCTCACATCTTCAATACGAACATTATGTGTCTTATACATAGAAGTTTTACATTATTTAATAAATCGACACACATGGTAGACTTATTACCACGAAAGCAATCTCTTCCCAAATAGATTGTGTTATTAACTAAAAATAAATATAATTTAAAAAAAAAAACAAAAAAGGATCATAAGATATGTAAAAATCTATCAAAACCCTTTTAGAGACTATTTTGCTACAAATATTTTGAAATATTTCATTTTTAAATCATCTCAGTTTTGATGATTTGTAGAGCGTTTCAGAGAGTGAAAAACAAAATGTAAGTATTGCACACTTGTCGTAAAAGTATTCGCACTTCATCTTTTTTAATGTTTTTCTTAATTTTAATATATAAATTGGAAGTATAAAACCAAAGTTCTGCGGCGACTGTGCCTCCCGCCCGCAATTTAATACCACTACAATGGAAGTATTTAGTTTTTTCTACTTTTCAGTAAATCTAACAAAATATTCGTATAGCACTTAAAAACAGCGAAATACAACAAATGGTACGAGTCGAATAAGACAAACAACTAGTAAATATTCTAAGGCACTTTAAAGTTTATTTTAAATTTTTTGAAAACACGTCAGCATATTACTATAAAGCATTTTATAAAAAAGTTATTGGCTTATTTTTTTTAAACTGACTGCATCTTGAAGCCCCGATTTTATGGGTTTTACAGGGCTTTAAAAACGAGAAAAACAAAAGGAAATAATGCACTTTTGTCGTGAAGTGTTCACAATTTTAGTTTATTTTAGAACAAAATAAACTTACAAACATATTATCAACAACAATATACAAGGACATGGATAACACGTAAAAGTATGGTTGAACCTTCTTAAAAATTTAATTTATTTTAGAACTGATTAAACTTACAAAACATATTATTAACAACAAAATAAAAGAACGTGGATAATATGTAAAATTATAGTTGACCCTTCCTTAAAATTTAGTTTATTTTAGAACTCATTAAACTTACAAATATATTATCATGAACAAAATGCAAGGACGTGGATAACATGTAAAATTATAGTTGACCCTTCTTAAAGATTTAGTTCATTTTAGAACTGATTAAACTTACAAACATATTATCAACAACAATATATAAGGACATGGATAACACGTAAAAGTATAGTCGACGATTCTTAAAAAATTAGTTAATTTTAGAACAGATTAACATACAAAAATATCAGCAACAATTTACAAGGACATGGAAAACACGTAAAAGTATAGTTGGCCCTACTTAAAAAGTACGGCGATACTGCCCTGAAGTTATACACAAGTGGCCAAATTAAATGGAAATTTTACTGTGTTTTTTAGTAGGCAGTGTTTTTTTTTCAACGCACGATTGCGAGTTTTCGGTGTGCCAATCCTTCTAGCCGCTATTTTAAAAATGGAGTGCAATTCGTTTTTGTCTCATATCTTTTATTTTACTTACGATTTACTTTAGGACAACTTATCTATAAATGGGTTTCCACCGAATTCAATTTTACTGATTTCCAAAGTTCAGTTCATTCCGAAAATCCAGTTCGACCTTAATGCATTTTATATTAAATCTACCAAAATTCTTAACGCCTCTATGGTTATAAACAATGATTATTACTATATCTATTGATTTAATCATCCATACAAAAATTGCTTTAAAATATATATTAATATACCCTCAATGAGTAGTGCATTAGCAAAGAGCAACGATCAGCATATTGATAGCCAAGTACGGTTGGCAAAATGCGAGTAAGTAAATTTAACCTTCCGTCACCAAAACCATGAACGTAATTGCCCCAGTTTATAACTAGAAACAGTAAGTGCAGCTAAGGCTTTCATTTTAGCACCATACTTCCAGTATTGACAATCAACTCCAGTCGATTCAATCAAATCGAATGTCTTATCCTTAACCTCCATCAAGACATCAACTAGCCGGATTGGCTTTTACAAGTAATCGGTGGCTCTCTAAACAAGGTACACCATCAAATACTCATTGAGCGCCAGTCAATACAAACGGGTCTCCAAATACCAAATACGATCCATCAGTTTTCACAGAAACGATACGCGTCAAGTTAGAAGCGGAGAATTTGGAAATTCTCGATGTGCAAAAGAGTATAAGGTCGTGTTAGATATCTTTTCCAAGTGGAACAAACGTCGGAGGTGAATGATACAATAAGTACAGCACATTCCAATAAAATCAAGATGAACGGCTACAACTGATGAACGAATAGGCTATTAGCAAAGATCTTCGCTAATAGCCCACTTGAAGATGTTGTAATACAACGAAACTTAGGTCGTGGTAAAGAACTTAAACAAAATAGAAATAATACTACATCACATCATAGTTTCATTTAATGGTGAGTAAAATTAATAACTGTGAGTTTATTAAGACGTTTGCATTTAATTGTGAAATAAATATTAATAACATAAACAATGCTTCAATTTCATATTTTAGAAATGAATTTAATATTGCATCAGTTATATAGATTCCATCGTCGAACATTTCGTCAATATGGAAACAATGCAAAAAATAGGAAAAAAACGAAATCACACAGTAGAAAAAGCTGTGAAAATTGCTGTCACGGAAAAATATTTCTAAATTTTAAGAAAAAATAAGTGACGCCATAGGGATATGAAAATATCTTTTGTTAATACTTGATCACAGAATTCCACGAGGTCTTCATCATATTTCTTAAATTTTGTTATTATTTATATTTTTTGCAAATTCAATATTTTTTGTTATTTTTACCATTAGTACCATATAATGGCAATACTCTAATAATTCATGTTTAAATAAATATAACATTATAGTATGTGTTATTAAATAAGGATGTGGTATGATGTTTAAATACATGTGATATTAAAGGTGTTGAGAAAGATTATTCAACATTATACACCATAAATCAAATATTGAAAGACGACATATTTTACATGAAAATATTAGCTCTTTATACTCAGCTGATAAAACAAAAAAGACCCAATAACGTAACAACTGCCGCTCGTCTCTCCTGTCTGTATTGTTCCATAGCACGAACCATCTTATCGTTATTAGTCGAACCATTGATTCACAAATAAGCTATTCAAATTTATTTCGTTATCTTTTCTTTGCAAACATGAATAATGTTATGTTGTTGACATATACATAAATAAAAACACAACCTCTTCGAAGAAAAATGGAAAAACTATGAACAGCCATTATTTAAAAACCATGTTGTTTGTCTATGTAGCGCAACTTAGCTACCCAATGTCCCATTTGAAAGATAAAATTGGTTTTCTGGAATCGTTGCTAACTCCAATAAATAAAAACTGTTTTGTTTTCCAGGTTCTATACTATATGTATATAACAATAGTATAACCTTCATAATCTTCAAAATTTAAAATTCATGTATGCAAAAAATATATTATAAAGTATTTGTATTGATATTATCGTTTAATGTTATATGATTTATTTCGAAACTGACTCAGTATAAAGCACCATCTCCACTTCCGCCGCGTGAGGAAAGACGAAATGTCACTCCATCTTAAACGCATAATTTTAAATTGTAAGAAAATGCATAGTTAGAATATTATTTAAATTTTGAAATGCAATTGGGTGCCAGCTCATTACCCCTGTATTAATACATACTGCAACCCAATGTTTTATTAACTCCAAAAATTGAAACAAGTTAAATTATATATGTGTGTGTGTATATAAGCCGCGCAACAAGCCTCGACTGATAAGCTAATGGATTCCACTATTCTGAAGAAATAACATAATCAAGTGAAATTTTGAAAAAAATAATCCCTGCTAAATTCCTACCAAACATCGTTATGTTGCCATATTCATCGCTGCAATTACTTTAGTTCTTTTGTAAAAATTGGTTTTATTGTAGAAGTTGGAGTGTGAACATATTAAAAAAAAGGCTCATACCATGAATTCATCATGTAAAATAGTTTTGATAATTTCTTGATATATAAGTGATCTTACATATATGTTTAGAAATAATTGGTAAATGTGCTGACAATATCTGAAAAACATTATTAATGTATTAAAAATTTGGCCACTTATGTGAATTGTGTTAGCATCATTCCTCATTCTCCATGATAATTTGCCAAAAAGCAAGCGAAACCCTTAAAAATTATATAATAATGCCCTTAAAAGTGATAAAAATATGAAAGAAATAATGTTTATCACCTACATTTGACACGAATAGAATTTATAGTTACTCCTTAAAGTCTCAATAACTAAAACGTTTATAATATTTTAGTATAAATCTAAAACAAATAAGATTACTTTAAATAACCTTGTATTAAAAAAGTATATGGAGATTCATTTGACGATATAATCAATTACCATTAGGTTAATTTTAAAATGATTGATTTACAAGGTTATAAAGCAATAGAATATCACTAATCTCTCTATCTCTAATATCACTCATCTCTCATTTAGCCACGAAATAATAATAATATTCTTCTCAATTTGAAACTGTTTTATATAACTAAACTATTTTAAATTAACATTTAGCCGACAAGCAACCTCATATCTTAAGGTTTTTTGATGATAAATTAGATACGAGGGGCGGCTGAAAAGTCTTTAGCCTAAGGTATTAAAAATGCTGATAGAAATATATAAAAAAATTCTTTTTCAACACAATTTCCTTCCATTTCAAAACACTTCTTGCAATTTTTAAAAAGGGCTTTTAACCCGGTCAAAAATATTCGCCGTTTTTGTCTTCGAAATGTTCGTTCACGGCCGTCTTCATTTCTTCGTCACTAGAAAATCTCCTTCCTCCGAGGACTTTTTTCAAATATTAAAAGAGTAAATAATCGCTATTAGCTAGGACTGGACTGTAGGGTGAGTGGTTGATTTCTTCAAATCCTGTCTCAGCGAGGGCACACCTTGCAACTCGCTCAGTGTGGATTTGCGCATTCTCTTGCAAAAACAGGACTCCTTTCGCCGATTTGTCGAGAAAAGGTTCTCGACAACAACTTGATGCACTTTTATCAACAATGCAGCGTAATATTCTCCATCCATTGTAATATTTTAGGAAGGTAGTCGATGAACAAAATACCTTCTCAATCCCAAAAAACAAAAGCTATGAGCTTGGACGCCGACCTTTCCATTTTGAACTGCCGTGGCGGCTTTCTCCCTTTTCTATCCACTGCATTGACTCCTGTTTTGACTCCGGATCGTACTGTCGAATCCATGTTTCATCAACAGTGACAAGACGAGAAAAAACGTTGTCAGCATTATCGCCACAGATGTCCAAAAAACTCCTACGAGTTGTGTCTCGACGCTGCTTGTCCAGCGACGTGAGCATTTTCGGCACCCATCGCGTGCACACCTTTTTCATGTGCAAATGTTTATGCAAAATGTTGACGATTCATTTCTTGCTAATTTCCATGGATTCAGCTATCTGCCACAACTTGATTCGCCGATCTATGAGAACAATTTTTTTTTTCACTTTTTCAATGTTTTTTTCGGTAACGGAGGTGTTGGGACGTCCCGACCAGGGATCATCTTCGAGTGACTCCCTGCCGTGTTTGAACCCTCGGCTCCAATGTTTTACGATCGCAAATGAAGGTACAAACTTTCCATATCTCTTCAAATATTTTCGTGGGCGTTTTGTTCTTCTTTACAAGGAATTTTATAACACCTCTAACTCCAATTTCGTGCAAAGTGCGGATGACTCGGACATGGTGACGTTTATGGTTCCGTTTCTAAAAGCCTAATAATATTAATGACATGAAACTTGACATTTATATGTCTTAGGATACCCGCGATTAGTGTTATGCTGCGCGAGTCATTAATAATATTTAAAAGCTTAAAACTTTTCAGCCGCCCCCCGTACAATATTTAATTTTACAGTGTTACTATGACAAGCATTAAATACGTTATTGATAAACTTTACCAGTGGCTGAAATAGCTTGATATTAAGATTACAAAGCATGACCTATTAGGTAGTTTGGTCATATGCTTATGAAGAATAAACCGGATCCAACAAAAAAGCTGATCTTCGAAATAACTCGAAACCGACTAAGGCTTGATACTAAATGGTTAGCTTTTGCAGAGAAAGATCTAAGTATTATAGGTACCAATAGTTGAAAATTCGTCGCATTGAATAGGACTAGCTGGCGAATGATGGCAAATAGCAGAACCTTACTGAGACAGTCTTAGCGTGTAAGATACAGTACGACTTTACAAGAAGAAGCAGAAAGATGTAATTGAATGTTTATATATTTCTTCATTCAGTAATTAGTGACGAAACTGCACACAAAATAATTGAAATGGAATGTTTGAAGAAATTAAACATTTAATTCATTATTAAATAATTATATGTTAAATGATGTCAAGGAAAAAGGTATGTAGTTATTTTAACATCAATTAAAACCAGCGATTCAAAGGAAATATGTTTAATCATAATTGATTGAAAATAATAAAAGTTCCACGACAATTTGATGAAAATTTGCTTTTAAATTAATTATAATTTTATTTCAATATATCTTCTCATTAAAGCCACAAGAGTTTACACCACTGAAATTATGAAAGTCACCCAAAAGTTAAGAAGCCGTTGTACAGCAAAACCGAGAACCCAAATCTTATTTATTATGTTTTTCGTAGCGACAAAATAGAACTTGACTTGTCTACAATTAACTTATTGGAAATCTTGCGTGAGTATTATTCGTAGAATACAGAGACTATTTAAGTTTTTTGATAATATAAAACATTAGTTGGTTTGGTAATTATTTGAATTTTTTATTTGGACTTCGGTCGCAAATCAAGTGTTAAATACAATTTGATAATCAAGTCTCGAAAAGAGATAAAATTAATTTGAAATTGAAATTAAAACCTCCACATTTTACTGAAAAACAAACAATTTCTTACCTTTATAAACATAACTTAAGGGATTAGATTGAATTATATTACTTTTATCAAAAAGAGAGCGTATCGTTAACATTCAACGAGGATCCTAAATCAAGAAAGGAATATATTTTAGGAAAAATGATAATGGACAAGCACGAACCAGATCGCGGTCTATGAGAATGTGTGTATACACATATATGTGTATATAACTTCGTGCACTTTTACAGTCTTATTGAAATTGAATGAAAATTCCAATAGCCCTTCAGCCTTTATTGCGGCACATTTGTAACGTTATATTTCACTATTCTTAGAACCACGCTGTTCTCAACATATAGGCTGATAAAATTTGAACCTATTATCCACAAAAACTTGAGAGAAATTTATTGGATTCGAACCTATTATTTTTGTCTTAAATTCCTGAGACCTGATAAACGGATATTTTTCTAGCACAAGAGAAAATTACTAGCGCAACCGTACAGACGAGAAACACAACGGTCGCGTTGATGCTTTTGCTGTAGCTACGTCGTTGCCGATTTATATTCTAGATGTTATTATTTTCTATTATAACTATGTTTGTAACATAATACAATATTTGTGATTGTATATATAACAACTAAGACTACGTCACATTTCCATTAATATGATTCATACATTGCATGACTTTATTGAAACTTTCTGGCAACATTTTCTCATATTTCACTTTATATTTTCTCTTCCATTTCATTTACATTGAACAATATTTGGATATAAATATAATCGCTAAAAATATAAATCTTGCTAGCATACTCTTTCAAACAAAATAATTATTAATATTAAACTTTATAAAAATAGACTAGAAATAAATTCTAGTATTTATCTGTATATAACACATAAGCTCAGGAAATTTGATAGTCGGTCGATGCTTTAAAATACGTGAATCTGCTTAATCAAACGATAGACTTTACTTAACGTTACTTTCGTCCGAAAAAAATCTGAGTTACTTTTAAGTCGCACCTAAAGAAATTTCCATTCAATAAAAAAATTCAATTTCAAATATTTATTTTTTAAACAAAAAATTATACCCAAAAAAATCAGTTGTTTTTTTAAGAAATAAGTTCGTACATATACCACTCAACTCTAAGATTAAATGAGTATTTACCTAATACAACATAGTAATAACATTTTCGAATACGCTATCAGTTTTATTATTTTAATTGGAAATAACAGTAACTACATTCAGAAAAAACAATAAAATATTTCTTAATTAAAATTTTATTAACTTCTAATATTTTATTTAAAATTTTTGAACTAAGCTGTTTTCTGTTTTGATATTCAAAGTAATTTTAGTGTAATTTTTATCTGGCTTCAAAAAAGGAGGTTACGTGTTTGTCGCGTATTTTTTGGATGTATGTATACGGACTTCTCCGAGATATATGGATAGAATTTGCGTAATTCTTTTGAAGTGAAAACTTATTTAGGTTTTCCTGCGTACCTTTCCTGAGCAATGAATGAGATTGAGCCATCGCAATCCCGATCCCATCGAGGGATAAATTGTATTCTTTTATCAAATACAAAATTTTCTATTTTCAATACGCCCTTTATGAAATTATATCATATCGACTTAGATTTAAAACTTTAACTTCCAATGTACCCAACATTGGAAGTTAAAGTTTTAAATCTAAGTCAAGAACTAAATAAAATTATACATTTGTTTAAGTCGGTTGGCAGTGCTGCTATCGACTTCAAAAATAATTAACTTAATTAATTATAGTAAATAAGTACCTGTTTTGAGTTAATTATTTCTTACATTTTAGTACCTACTTTCTTGAAGTCGGTTTTTAAAAAGAATGTTTTGTCAGTCATCTTTTATAAATAAATTAGGTGAAACAGTTATTCATTTTTCATTCATTCAAATTTTGGATAGAATAAACTGATGATTAACACTTGAAATAAGTAAATGAATTTGTTGTAATTTATTGAAGAAATAGTTTACTGACCGCTTTAAATTGTAAATATTATTTTTTTTTTAAATAATAAAAAAAGTTTACATACTTTTTTAAACCTTGTTTCCCAATAAAAGAACAAAATGAAAAAGTTTACAATATTTGAATGAATAAATCGCACTTACATCCAATTGAATAATAATATTAATCTAAAATACTTATATTAAATCACTAAGCAAAGACGTTATTGTAGAGAAAAAATATTTCATTTCAATAATTGACAATTTTGTGACATTGAATATATTTGGCGTTAATTTTATAGAAATTTATTATTCACAATTGAATAAAACTACGTGATGTAGTATTATTTCTACTGTCTTTAAATTCTTTACCATGACCTAGGTTTTATTATATTACAACATCTTTGCTAAAAGCCCACCTGAAAATGTTGTAATACAACGAAAAATAGGTCGTGGTAAAGAACTTAAAGAAAGTAGAAATAATACTACATCACGTATTTTCATTTAATTATGAATTTTGTGACAGTTATGATAATATTTATACTCAAGTCATTGTTGTACCCATTGTCGGTTGAAGGGCTCTTCCAGGTCTTGCCAGATCTTTTCTGTCCTTCGCGAACCTAGTCCATGTGAGGCCTGCGATAAGCACAATAGCGTTACTCCAGCCGCGATGGGGACGACCGTGGCGACCAATGCTGTACACGCTCTCTGCACTGCTCCAGCGTCCGTCTGTGGCGCGTGCCGACCCGCCCAGCGTTATTTTTATTTACAGGCTATTTCTACTACATCCGTTAGATCAGTACGTTTCCTTAAGTCAATATTTCTTACTCTGTACTTCAATCTGAGTCCCTTTATGCTCCTCTTGGTTGCTCTCTGGAATCTTTGTAGTTTTTGGATTATTTCCTTGTCAGAACCCAGCTTTGACAATCATATATTAAAGTAGGTGTAGCAACAGTATCAAATGGTTTTTTTCTTTAGGGAAGTAGGTAATTTGGATTTGAATATCTATTTCAATGACTAATATTTTGACCGTGCCATGTTAATCTTTCTGTTTACTTTGGTAAGTGTTTGATTCATAAATCAGATTTACTGCCCTAGGTGCACATAGTTTTCGACGTAGGCCAAAATTCGTCATCACGCGTGGTTTCCCTTTGTTCATTTCAAAACCATATTTTCTACTCTGCGTGTCAAGTGATTGTAACATACATCTCATATGCTCATAGTTTTTTTACATAATAGTACTAAATCATCAGCAAAGCGTAAGTGGTTCAAGCACCGTCCGTTTATTTTTATGCCCGATATGATGGGATTCCATCTCAAACTAAGGAAAATATTTTCTAATAAGATTATAAATAAATTAATATATATTGGGGCAACCTTGTCTTAAATCCAGTTCAATTTTGAACCATTTGCCGTATCTCTCCAATTTTACAACTACTTTACTTTTGTTACATATTTCTTGTAAAATTTTGATGTACTTTTTTGGTATTCCTTGATCATTTAAGGTTTCTCATAACGATGAATGTGTTATAGAAACAAATGCCTTAGAGTAATTAACAAATGCGATATGTAGCGATTTATCATACTCGGAATATTTTGCAGAATTTGAGGTAAAGTGAATATATAATCGATCGTAGTGAACCTTGGACAAAAGCCAGCTTGTTCCCTTGGTTGGTTAAATTCTAATATAGGTGCTATTCTTCTTAATATTATCTTTTTAGATAATTTGTATGTTGTATGAAGTATGCTAATGGGTCATATTTCTTATATAATAATTTTATAATGTAGGTCTCTCAATCAGTTGGAATGTTTTCCTATAATAAGAGTCTATTAAATATATTTATGAGTGTAGGAGCACTAGATTCTGCTAGAGCTTTCTTCAGCCTTGGTGCTTAAATATCTAGCTAAAAGTTTTATCATTGAGGCCTAGCACCGTCTATGTTAAGTATCGAAAAACTACTTAAAACTCATTTAAAGTACGTTGCATAAACTTGTTTTGACATTTAACGCCGCCATGTGATGGCAGCAGATGAGTACCGTATTTTATTTTATAAATCATCAAAAATTTCCAAAATCCCCGTGAGAGACGTAAGTATTTTTATGTTTTAATTATAAATAGGCTTTGTTCTAAACGATGTATTACTTAATTATGATATTTATTTCCTAGAAATAAAAATATACGCGTAGATATTTGACCTTACCACTGCCCTGCCAGGGAATATACCGGTGGCAAAATATTTGCCAATGCCTGATAATACACTCGTTTTCAGATACATCGTGATACGAAAAACTTTTCAACGAGAGAGATTGTAGAGCTGATTGCCGCACCAGATGTTTCAGAGTCTGAGGATTATATAGCTAATTATGACTAAAATGATGAAGATGAAAATTCCACTACAAATAGCACCACTTTCTCGAACAAATCATCTGTAATATCGAACTCTGGCCCCTCTTGTTCTATGGCTATTGATCGACTTTTCTTGATGACAGCTGTTGATGATTGCTGGTCATCCAGTCAAGAAGAACCACTCAGTAATTTATTATCAAGAAATCGCTATAAACGACAAAATCGAACAACGACCAGTCATCAGGTTGAAAATGATGCTCACATTCATGTCAATAAAATCTTGATTCGGATAATGAAATTATTATTAATGACATTGAGAATGATGTTTCTGATGGTGAAGAGGTATTGCCGATAAATGTAGATGATGAAATTGACGTAAACTCTGATGAAGACGAAACAGATTGGAAAAAATTAGATTTATAACAGCAAGATGATATTAAAAGAATAAAAATGGAGAATGGTTTTGATAGTAGTATTTATTCGACATGTTCTCAATAGTATCACAATGTATCTCTTGGTACAAAACAATTGCTGACCAAACAAATTTAAATGCACTGCAAGAGAAAACCAAAAATTGGACTGAAACTAATTCTTCTGAAATAAAAGCACTTTTTAGACTACACTTGTTAATGGAACTTCATCATTTCACATAGACACAGATGTCGCAACGATTGCTGATGTAATGCTTTTGAAAAGATGCAAAAAACTCATGACATGCCTTCACTTGAACGATGGTTCAAAGGCAACAAAAAGAGATGATCCAGGTTATGACAAACTATTTAAACTGAGCCCACCAATAGATTTTTTGAATAAGAGATTTTTGCAAGAATCGCTAAGATTCATGCCGTGGATAAATGCATGATAAAATTTAAGGGAAGGCTCAAACAATATATGCCAATGAAACCTCAAACAATATATGCCAATGAAACCGGTGAAACGTGATTATAAGGCCTGGGCGCGTGCAGATTCTTTTTCGGGCTATTTGGATGAATTCGATATTTATACAGGCAAGGTCGACGATGGTTTGATCGAAAAATGCTTAGGGGAAAGGGTAGTGTTGCGTCTCACTAAAAAGAGAGAACAAGGTTGCCACGTGACATCTGACAACCATTTCTCGTCGGCACATTTGATGCAGCTGTTACTATTGCACGGTATTTATAGTATCGGAACTGTTAAAAAAGACCGTATGGGGCTTCCAAATATGATAAAAAAACATCTTGCAAAACATCACATGAAATGGCGAGATTTACATCAGACTGCATGTGTTCTGTGGAAGGACCCTAAGATCGCCTCGGTCGTGACCACTACTTTTACAGATCCAAAGGAAAAGTTGAAGTAAAACGCACCCTAAAGAATAGTTCAAAGGTCCTAGTAAAGTGTTCGCTAGCAGTGGCAGAGTACATTAAAAGAAAGGGAGAAGATGATCGTTTTGACCAGCTGAAGTCTCCTTACAAGCTGATTGCAATTATAAACGTATTAATTTTATATAAAGCTGTTCACAAACAACATAAGAAGATTAGTCAAATTAAATTCCGGGAAAGGCTTGCCTATAGTTCCATAGATGGAAAAGCAACAGTGATTTGAAATGGAAGTGTACACGAAGATCACAATCAGAAAGCCAGAAGCAAAGTTTGCCTACAGAAATTAAAAACACTCAACTGGATTTGCACTAGCCAAAAGAATTATCCACATTCAGAAAATGCTTTTTGGAAATACAAAAATCCGAAACAAGAGATCTCGAATAAAATGTTTGAGACGTTTAGTCACTTTGTGTGCTACCCTTTGTTTTGCCAATTTTCACAAACCCTCGTCTGATGCTGCAGCTAGAAACTTGATTCAAGTATGAGTCTATTATTTAGAGATTATTAGTAAGTACAAATGACACATAGGTATAATTTGTTAAATGTTAATTTTGATCTCAAATTAGTATCATGCTTATGTGGAAATATGACAATTTCGTTTATTGTACTTTTGTTTTTAGAATTGTTTTTTGTTTATATGATTGTTTATTTGTACGCCAGTTTTGTTAAATTTGCGATAATACTTACTTTATTTTAAGACTTATGTTTTGTTTTGGCAAACACTGTGTGATTTATGTGATTTTTTACACTTATATGTGATTTTTGCTACAAATATTACTTTAGATTTTTTCTACCTTCAAACTAAAAAAATAAGTCTAATCATAAAAAGACTGATTTGTGCCTTAATTTGATAACATTTGTACTTTATCTTTAATAAAAAATTAGAATAAACTTGTTTTTCTTCACATTTCATTAACCTAATTTTCACTTTATAGGGCATTGGCAATGTCAAAATGGAAGTCGCTAAGTGGGTACTGGCAACTATTTTGCTACGGTGAAAGAGCTTAGTAGGTGATTGGCAATTATATTACCATCATGAAAAACCCTACTGAAAATGATTTTTTTTACTTCAGTTGTATTCGAATGTCTAATAGAACCCCTTTTTACGTATGTTGCAAATTTTCAATAAATTACGAAGAGAAAATCGTATTGCCCGCGAAAGGCTTAAATTATCATTTGTGATTCCGTCACCACCTGGACTTTTTTATTTATTTTCTTTCCATGGAAAAAGTTACCTCTTCATTGTTTCTATACCTTTGGATAATATAAGATTCTGCATGGAGAAATATACTTTTTTATTTGCACTTAGGGATTCAAATATTTATCTCTAAATATATAAATTAGTCGATAATATAAAATATGCACAATATTCACCTAGAACAAAGTTGGACGTAGGAATACGATCATCATCAAATAGACAACACTTTCATGCAAACAGAAACGGAAAAACTCACAAAGAGGTCACATTTTACAATATTAGGAAAAAAAAATAATGCATTGTAGCCATTTATTGAATTTCATTATTATTTATAAGCTGCACAAACATATCCAAGATTATCGTGTACACGATGTGATGTATTTAGTTTATAAAAGAGAAAACATTAAAGATATTTGTTGAAAAATATATTCGAATATTGACGAATTTGATAAGGGGATGTGAGTGCAAATTTTGATATATAATTACTCCTAACAATTCAGTTCCATTGACTTCACAATAAAAAAAATTTAGCCAATTCGTCAAGAATTGCGTATTAAGAAACGGCCAATTAAAAGAAATAACAGAATATTGCAGACCTCATATCATAAAATTATTTCTTCCTTATATATTCCATATCACTTTCTCCTAAATTATGAGCTATGTGCTGATTTTATCAGGATCAACTAGGCCCCAGCGCATCGAACATTTTACGATGAACGAAAATTTTATTAGTGAAATACTATACGCTATCTTTACTTCGCTTACTATTACGCTTGGTCTTTATCGATTTTGCCATTTAATATTCCTTTGCTTTCATTATAAATTTAAATAAATTTGTGTTCTTAGGCATATCAATGCATCACCATCTTTTTTACCAGTAACATTTTGGAGAAAGCTAATATTTTAGGAAAGTAGATTGAAAAACATAACAAAGCATTTACATGGACAAAATCAATGACACCTTTTTTATTTTGAAATCTATTCTTTACCTCAAAGTCACATATCACGTAATAAATTCTAATATTTTCATAGATAAAAAACATTGAGATAAAATACAAAACTTAACGTTATTTCGGACATGCCAAACTAGTGACTAAACATTTTTATTTTATTTGGAACCCGTTCTTATAAGAAATAAAATGAACGACAATCCATTCACAATTACTAGTAAAAACGCAATTGCTTGTAAATAACAGCCAATTAAAAATGTTTCTTCGCAATAAGTTTTCCTTACGATCACTAGATTAAAAAAAATGTCGTAAGTAATGAGAAAGTTATCATTTTCGTTCATTCTACAGTTTATTTGCAATGGTCGTGAATTTTTCAGATTTTTTGAGCGATAATTTCAGAGATGGCGTGGGTCTATAATTTGCGCTTTAAGGAGCATTCATATAATATACCGTAAGACGGCATGAATTGTTTACCCTCCTGTTTTATCCCCCTTAACCAACTTCCAAAATCAAAATTAAAATAATTTAATTTTAAAAATTGATTAAGGTCTAATTTTGCTAAGAGGTGAAAAAATGTTCCGAAAAATTTGTAATTGAGTCACCACTTCCTGTTTCGCTACTCTTGCTGAGAGGTGAAAAAATGTTCAGAGAAAATTGTAATTCGGTCACCACTTCCTATATCCTTCCTACTTTCTACGCCAAGTGGTCTATAGGAAAAATTACAGACATAAGTATAAACGGATGGCAGGACAACGAAGAGATTCAACAAGTAATATATTTCGTTAATTGTTTACGAAACACAAAAGAATAACAAACAAAATTGTATTCATGTTTTCCTTTATTTTTAACATATAAGATATCACCTAGAAACACATTTTCAGGCATATATTTTTCTTCAATAAACTGAATATATGTGTGAAATTTAGAAACGAATTGAGAAATTAAAAATTATAAAATTATTCTTGTCTCAAAAATAATTTTGTACATAAGAAAAATAAATCAGGTGGTGGAATCAAACATTAATTTACTTATACAATCATATTACATGTAAACCGAAAAAACAAATACTCGCTATTCCGAATAAAAATTTAATTATTTAAGCAAACAAAACATTGCTTGATTACGTTTAATTGAGCAAAGTCCTTTCTGCTTAAATCGTTAATTTTTTTCCACATCTGCAATTGCTAGTTATTCAAACAAATAGTGCTTATCTTTAAATACGCGTCGCGCGAAATTGTTTAGGATTAGTATATTTTTATTTTTATAAGGCACTTGAAATGCTCAAATTTATGCAATTCCACAATACATTTTCCATTAGTTTGGTCTTTAAGTATGTTTTCACTTGACGTTACAACATTATTACTACTTAGTCATTATTTAATAAGTAGAAAATATAAAAAGTAGAAAATATAAACGAAATTTGCATATTTTATTAAAATTTTCCCTCTCACATCCAATATATAATTAAATTTCTTATTACTACAATTTAATTTAAAAAAATAAGTGTACTCTAATGTACTTAGCGTTTGCAACAAAGATATGCCATTTTGCCAAAGAGGCGAAATGATCAAATTAGTTTAAAATCGACCTTTTAACCTAAAAATTACTTGTTTGTAAATTTACTATATTGTGTGAAAAGACATTTACCTTATTGTATTAGTACCAATAGTAAATTTGGTAAATTCCTAAATTCATAATTTGATTTTCACTGAAATGTTCACAGATTAGTAGCAATTATAACTAATATTACGAACTCAATACATAATAACATAAATAATATTATTTTATACGTCAAGCGAAAGAAGTTTCAATTAAAATTTGTGAAATATGAAATTATGTTCCGTAACTTCATGCGCGTTCTTATATTCAAAATGTTGCCCACGTATATATCTCCCAACAATTAATAAATATTTATATTCCACTAAAAACATTAAATTATTAAAAAAACAATTTCCTTAATTTGATACATAACAGAGCACAGTCAACTTCCAGAGTGAAAAAATGAGTAGAACTATAATACAATTTGCATATTAAAATATAAACTAAACTTGTATATTTTATTTTAATTTTCTTATTTTATATGAAATGTAAAAAGTCTTATCACTCTAATTTTTTACAGTAAATCAAACACGAGATACGAATGAAAAGAACATTTTTGCTGGATTATAGTTTAATATATTTATTACTAGCTGGGGTACCCGACTTCCCTCAGGGAGTTTATTTGAGATTGTATGGTAGTTGGAATAAAAGGATAAGCTTTAAAATATAAGAGGTAAAAAATTGTTATTGAAAACATATTCTAACTACTTACAATACTTGTTTTTAAGAAGACAGTATAATGGCATTTCTGGTACTTGCAGAGTTTAACAATTATGAAGGAAATTTGATACTTTGTTCAACGTTTACATTTTATTGTATACATCCAGCATCTAACTTTACAACAATTTTATTTGTAACAAAGATATGTTTGAAATAATTAAACGAGTTTGACCGTCGATTACCAATGAAGTATATTTTAAAATGTCCTTAAATACGACCCGTTTAATACAAAGAATATGTTTAATAAATTGTGTAAAAAAACATTTGCAATATTGTATAAAAATATATAATTACATTCCATAATTTTATGCACATTCTTATTTTTTAAACTTTACTAATGTTATTATACATACAGATACTAATGATATTATGTATGTGTATATATATATATATATATATATATATGCATATATATGTATATATATGCATATATATGTATATATATATATATATATATATATATATATATATGTATACACCTATATATATATATATATATATACGAGGGGGCATTTTTAAGTTCACGGAATGGAAAGGTAGGCCATTAATAAACCTGATTAACGGAATGATAGCTAGTTAAGTAACTCATTATTATTATAAATACCAAGTTTTACCATCATCGAATAATTAGTCTTTGAACTATCGTCGAACAAAACAACTCAATCTGGAAGAAAGTCTGAACTATGGAAAAAATCGAGTACCGCGCCGTTATAAAGTTCCTTACCAAGCAAGGAAAGTCGATTCAAACCACATTGAAAGAAGTGGCATCCGTTTACTGGGACCCTTGCCCGGATAAAACCATGGTTTACAAGTGGCAGAGTCTCTTTAAACAGGGTAAAGACTCACTTGAAGACGACTCACGCCCCGGTCGGTCGATGGAAATGACTACTCCGGAAATTATTGAAAAAGTTGAAAAATTAGTATCAGAAGATGCCAGACTAAAGAAGAAATAGCTTGCAGAGATGCTTGGAATATCGGATACAATAACTTTTAAAATTCTCTCTGATTATCTTGGCATGACAAAGGTCAGCTCAAGATGGGTAACGAGAATGATCACACCGCCTCAAAAACAGCGCCGCGTGGAGTGTTCTCGCGCGTTTATGGACCTCTGTAGTAAAGACAAGGATGGACTATTGAGTCGAATAGTTACCAGAGACAAAATTTGGGTTCATCATTACAAACCTGAGTCCAAACAAGACTCAATGCAATAGCACAAAAAAGCACACCATCACCCAAGAAGTTTAAGGTGTCACAGTCGGCTGGAAAAATCATGGCGACAGTCTTTTGGGATGCAGAAGAGATCCTGTTGACGGATTATAAAGATAAAGGTGTTTCCATAACTATATATATAACCATACTATATATCGATTATAAAGAAGTTGAAAGAAGCAATTAAAGAAAAAAGAAGGGGAAAATTGACCAAAGGTGTCCTGCTTTTGCACGACAACGCGCCCGTTCATACGAGCCGCGTTGCGCTGGCCGCCTTGCACAAGGTGGGCTTCGATATTTTGTAACACCCACCCTACAGTACTGACCTGACTCCCAGTGATTATTATTTGTTCCAAAACCTTAAAAAAGAACTTCGTGGAAAGAAGTTTTCAAGCGATGAAGAAGTGAAGGACGCAGTTTCGCTTATTTTTCCGACAAAGACGAAACATTTTTTTATGAAGGTATACATAAGCTAATTGAAAGATTTGAAAACTGTACTAGGGTAGCAGGTGAATATGTTGAGAAAGAAAAATAATTTTGCATTCTTATTCTCATTCCTTATCCCCTATTCCGCGAACTTAAAACCGTCCACCTCCTAGATATATATATATATATATATATATATATATATATATATATATATATATATATGTGTGTGTGTGTATATATATATATATATATATATATATATAAATGTATGTGTGTGTGTGTGTGCATACATATATGCATATATATAGAACTAATAAATATTAACATTCCACTTAATACATTAACGTAAAAAAGAAGCAAATTTCTTTGCTACATTAGTTTGCTTCGTTGACAACAGAAATGAAATCGAAAACGGCACCAATTTCTATTCTAATGATAATGGTTTGCTTGACAGAGTAACAATCGTGTGAGAAATATGACATAAAACGTTTAATGTAAATAGCAACACGACGTGCGTCTGCACGACCTTTGTTGGCACACCACCGTGTGCCCAGATATCAGTATGACAATATTTATAAAATGTTAAAAAATACACTTTACCTAAAATTAAGAGTACACCATTTATTTTGACATGAATGTATTCAATTTGTCGATTATTATGTCATTTTAACAAATTCAATAATATGACGGTGGCCAATATAACGACGCGAAAGAATCAATTACCTATTATTTTTTGGATATTTGTTAGCTTACAAAGATGAGATTTGAATATTTAGTTATGCGCAGGCTGTTGGTGTTAATACTTAACAATAGGACATTTCCATGTGATGAACTATCTAAAATGCATTTCACTTTCCCCTGTAACTAGTGAATTGGGATCGTGCGAGGATTTATAAAATTAAATAACGAAAAAATACAATAAATTTCACTATTAATTCCACGACGTAAAAACGAAAAAGCAGGTTTCAAAAAGACTTACACTAACTATTCGATTTCTGGTTATCGTAAAGCGCAAATTTTATTAATCGTTTCCAAAGTATTAATGCTCTTTCTTTACAAAACTCTACTTCTTATATCGTTTGATTTATTAAAACGCTCCTCTAATAATAGGATAGTTGTGTACTACACAAAATTTCAACACGTTCTTTTAACCTATTTTCATCATCAAAGGGGAATAATCGATTAGTAATATTCCATCATGTTTCCAGAAAATTATATTGATGACTTTTCCAGCAATCTTAGACACTAAACATTTTAAGATAGTTCACCCCCTGAACTTGCTATTTTATCAACTCTTGCTTTTTTTATAATCCCTCCGGAATTTTCGCTATGGAGCTCCAATAACTTTTTACATTGGTAAACGCAGAAATGTGTCTGCGGTGGTTTGGACAAACACGGTTTTCAAATTATTTTGACTTGAAATGTTTAAATGGTCGTAAAAGAGTTAGTTATTTTTGATAATCTTGTAATTTTTCCCATAATCCTAAGAAAATGTTGCTTATTTCTGCTCTTCTGGTAACTTTCTGCGTGGCCAAACGTTTAATTTACTAATAGCTTCGACAAAATCATCCGAGCGGTAGTTACGGTCAAACCTTTCTTTACCCTTTTAAATTTACCCAGCTACTTCTGGGTAGAAAATAATTAACGAATATAGTTCATGTGAACGCTGTCTATATTTCACAAATATTTTCAGTATTTTACCATTGTTAGCTGAACTCTAGTTTCTTGATATCAAAGAATCACTCACAGTGTCAATTTAGAATCGTCGATAGAGGTAATTTTAATGATCCAATAATTGTTAATCATAATTTTATTCGGTTAATATGGTCTGTTATAGGAATTAAGAAAGTAGCACTTGTTTTAATGACATACCGTACACCGCAAAATTTATGGAGCGCCAAACCAAGTTAAAATAAAAGTACAAACTACAAAATATTTTCGTATTCCCTACACATGTTTTGGTAAGGAAATTCGAAATAAGGTACTTAATCCTAAATGCATTTTCTTTACAAATCTGGCAGTTATACAGAGCACTCGTTCATGTTTTGTTGTAAAAGCAGCATATAAGAATTAAGTACATGCACCGTGGATTATGGAAAGAACCATACGTATTGAAATGAAATCGAACATACACTAGTTTCAAAGGAGTACTTACGGTCGATCGCCTACGAATATTCAAAGTATGGTTTTAAATTTAAGTAATTTTATCAGATGTAACACACGTAGATGAGAAATATTTTTGCCTTAGTACGTAAAGTATTATGTTTAAAGTATTTCTTTACGTTTTTTACTTTCTTTCCTTTTTTCAGGCACCAAATAGGCTACCCTTACCACGGAAAGGACTTCGTAAAGTAGATGGACACATGTCAATATACATGAAGGGGAAAGAATGAACTAAATGTATTACATTTATAATTCTTTATCATTTTGCGTATAATAATTTTGCAAAAAAAATAATATATGTCATGACTGGGACAATAACGTTGTGGTGCATGGTACTACTAGAGGTTTTCGAGCCTGAAACACCTGAAATAATCAATTTTTGAGGGTGCTTTGCCGGCGTAGCTATAAAGGAATATCGTAGAGATGTCAATCGTTTATCGATAACAATGCGGATTGACTCCATTATAAGTAAAGGCCAGATAAATTTCCATAATAGCTTAAATCCATTAAGTTTTACTTTTTTTAGTATAAATTATCAAAAAAATACCTTCACGCTTTTTCTAGGCAGACTGTATATCTCTTGTTTACTTTCTTGAAAAAATATATTTAAAGAGCTGAACACATACGGTCGTTACCACTTCCCGCAATTTTCCGTCGTGCTTGTGTCGCTCTGTCCGTTAATTTCAATAATAATGTATAATTGCAAATTATGGAAGGCATACATATTACTCTACACAATTTTCCAGTAAGTCCATTTTCATTTTTTAAATAATTTCCATATTACGAAACACGAACAAATAATCATGGATACTATTCTGCCTGTGTACACAACACAAATGTATACAATTTGAAAGGCCTCTATTTAAACTTTTGTTTTTACTATTACGCTTAGTTTTTGAGGTCCCGGAGAATTTCTGTACCTGTGACGATGCGGCGCACCGCAGTATTCGAATCGTGGCCTTTCGGCGAACAGAATCGAAGAGATTGCTCTCTTAGCACTAAGTTCGCCAAATGCGTCAATTAGATACATTAAAGTAAATAAATAAAAAAATTAATAAAATAATTATATTTATCAAAAAGTACTTGTGGGCTTCATATAATTTATGTCTATTTTTAATGTTTGTAGTTTTATTATTCGTGCCTTTAGGGAACACAAACTTTATTAACGAGAAAAATATATTATTTTCATTTTTTCTCGTACCAGTGAATGAATGATTACAAGCAAAAAGATCCATCGTAACACCGTTTCTCTCAGTCATTCAAAATATTAAAATATGGTTAATTGATTGTATATGGTGATTGCTTTAATCGCAATGCGATCTCTCTTGAAAAAAAATATTTTCTAAATATAGTGCCGGTGGATGAATCTGTTCGTTTCGACCTATCTTATAATTGAGAGGATATGCACTCAGGTACCTGTACTTCTACTTCTGGTCAGGCATGCGCTGTGAAAATCTAATTGTGTATCTCTATCATTTTGGTCGTAATCCAGCAGAACGTGTGGGTAATATGTAAGTGCGCTTAAGTATCAAGATTGTACGCATCCACGATGCCACCAGATACGATTCAACACATAGAAGAATAGTTTTTTTAATTGTTTTTTTGCTTCATGTAAAACTATGTCTCTGAAATTTTCATGTATTATTTTAACTAAATGCAGTCAATATTTTCCACTTTCTTTTACGTGACCAACAATAATAAATTCATTCTTAGAATAAAAATATATCACTTCTCTGCGACTTAAAACATATAAAACCATTCTAATAAAATATGAAACTCATGTTACCGTGTTTCAAACTAGGTAAAGATTTATTACATATACATTGGCATTTGATCACGATGTTGATTCTTTATCCAGTAAAAGTGGAAATTTGAAATGGACGTGAAATAAAATTATACTGGAAAATAAAGGCCATCAAAAATGGAAACTTGGCCTCTTTATTATTTAAATTTATGTTTTCACTGACAAATATATAAACAAGCCTTAAATATATTAATGTTTAGGGTTCCGTGGAAAAATAATCGAAAGGAGAAGTTAATGGTTGATAACTTTGATGTCCGACCTGACCGTCCATCCGTCTATCACAGGTGATCTGGAAAACAATTCGACGTAAAAATTTTAAATTTGACACAATTATAGAGTAAGGTGGCCCCATTATGAATGTGACGTACAAAAAGTTCAATTTTGATTCTCGGGTTACTTTCAGGAGATACATTGGAAAAGAGAAAAAAATTATTTCAAGGTAAAAGTCAAAAAAAACTTGTTGAAGGACAAATTTCAACAACATACATGATGTATTTTTTTAAAAATTTGTTTAAATGTTTTCCGTTGAAACGATTATGGATTGAACTACAACTATAAGATCGAAAAATTCTAGCGCTGTTAAATGTTATAAATAATTAATTTAACTGTTCACAAAATTTAATTGTTTATTTCCTTATAACTGCTGAACCATTGGCTTTTCAAAAATTTACTTCAAAAATATTTTTCACATTGTCAAGAACAACTTTTGTCTCCACACTTTTGTTTCAAAATGTTTAATTTGGCTTAGTCCAAACGCACCATTCTCAGCTCCGTGCATGTGCTGTGTAGTACGGCATTGGTGCGGTTGGCGGTGGGGTCTCGGCCGATGGGCGCCTTTTAAGCCCATAGTCGGAGTGCGTCTACTAATATTTAAGTGGGGCTATGGCATGTGCTGGCCTTTCCTGTGACATGTTACAGTATGTCTCCATTTTTTCACTGACATGAGTTAAAATTCGATTATTCATTTTAGATGTGAACAATTGTTGTCTCTGATCGTTCAAACCGCGAGGTTCACATATTTCGACTGGCGAGTCATTGCGAGCGCTCTTTGCTGGATTCTCTAGCGCTAGCCTGGGATGTTCTCATATTTTGGCTGTCGAATCGCTGCGAGCGTTCGGCGCTGGATTCCTTGGCATCAAAACTGTGAACTTGTTTATTTTCAATTGGCAAGGAAAAAATTAGATAATATGAGCAAAGCTGGATTCTACATTATTCAATTCTAAATACCATGCAGCTGTGACTGTATGAGAAAAACGACAAGTTGGCGCCATAGATTTGTCTGCGGCGCATTTATTCGCCATTGTGTTAGTTTTTCCAAAGAAATATTTTGCAGCAACTTTACCGAGGGGAGCTTCTCCGGGTCAAAAGAAAAAAACTTCCGGGTAAATTCAAACCAATCTATTTTCAACAAAACTAATCACACCGCTGACTCCTCAATATGTTTTTTACTATCGGCGATTATTGCAGCCTCACGCTCATCATTTTATTGAATAGTTACTGGGAAACTATACTTCAGTCATTTGTGTACCACCCTACACTACAAAAAGCTACAACCATTTAATAAGTTATTTATGGAAGCATTTAAAACGGATTGTAGCAAAGCAATAAGGTAGTGGCCCTTACATTCATCCCGTCCAATGAGAGTATTAGATTTGTTTTGGAGAGGTTTATGCAAAATATCAGAGAGCAAGTATTGCAATAAATTTGGTTTAATATCGATCGTAAATAGCTTTGTCATAGGGCCACTTCTATCATCATTAACTCCAATAATGATGACGCCAATTCTCATGCAAACTCTCAACCATCGATATTGCAATCGATATTAAACCAAATCAGGACCACTGCTACTTCTAATAAACTAATTAAAAAAATTGATGTTGCACGAGTTGCTGCAGAAAATATTGTGATATTATCGAAAAATATTTTCTCTATTGTATTTTTTTTCTATTGAATAGCACGATTATAACTTTCCTTATAGCACGATTATTACTAGTCTCCTGATACATTAACAATTTCTCACACTAAGAAAAAATAATAGGGGACAGAAGACAATGAAAGCTGCTTTGGTTATTGAATCTCCATTAAAATATTATTTTAATAAATCACAGGTATATATTTACGATTTCTTCTGACAATCTGATGACAAGGGGACATGGACATGATCACCGTTAGAGAGTACGAAATGGGATGCGTGTATTTGTTTGGGATAATAGAATGTTTAATAAACCAAAAATATCAGATTCAGAGAATTTTTGTATGTCCAACGCGTCTGAATCTGCATTAAGTTCAGACACATGAAGGTAAAATCAAACTGATACGAATCGAACATTTTGCAAACGAAAACATTCTCAAGACAACCATAATGAGAGTGGACACAATATGCAAACTTACATAGAATATGCTGGAGCATATTTACTGGTTTACATTTATGATCTTTCGAAATACCCGATTAAAACGTCTTGAAAATTGTTAGGTTTAGAAACTGGTTCTCAGTCCATATTGTAATTATGCTGAGACCATATACTCAGATTTCATTGTATAGATGACTTTTTCGGAAAAATTTTATTCGTATGTATTTTTTGATTCCTTTGTCTTACTTGTGATATAAAATTAATATTTACAAACGACAATCAGTTCAATTAATTCAAACAGGGCATTTTTAGTTTTCCTAATTATTTGTTTTTTTTTGTGTATCCTCGTTTTGGATATTTTTTGGCTTTCCTCTATAACAAAGCTTATCCGGTTAGTAGTAATAAATGTAGTACAAAAATAATAATAATAGTGTATAATTAATTAAAATCTATAATTCTTCTTAAGCGGTTCAATTCCGTGAGTGTTAATTTTTCATTGTGGGATTCTGTTTTAATTTTCTTGAGCTTTTATATTTTATACTTAATCGATTATGCGAATATATGAAAGCAAGATGAGAATCCTCTTAACGTAAATAATAGGAATATTTTACTCGTAGAATTGAAACAATATTAATTGTAAGCCATCAACTATTCAAACCTACAAAAGTAAAAAAGAAAATCCTTACAAGTTAAAGGCAAAATCAATACAAATCAATACATGTAAAACGATATTTTCATAAATATTCTTCAAAAGAGAGTCCGGTTATCGTGAAGAAAAAGCATATATACTATTCCTAGGAGCGACATAATATCAATTTTATACAATCGACACTTTAAAATTCCGAAACTAGAACAGAAAATTACGTTAAGGTAAAGTAAAGCCAATATTTATTTCCTATAGGCAAAGCAATGACATTTTTATATAATAAACTATCCAAAATAAAAAAAGTAAAATGAGTTCTGTTAATCTAAGATCAAAGTGAATACATCATTCCTAGGATAGAAAGAAAAATAATATTAACCCATGAAATATTCAAAATGACAAAAATTAGAAGGAAAATCCTAGGAAGGTAAAGGAAAAGTCAATTTATTATTCATAGAGGTAATGCGATTTTCACGTAATTAACTATTCAAAAACACAAAAAGGAAGCAGGAATCTCGTTAAAGTAAAGCCAAAGTCATCATGATATTTCCCAGAATTAAGATATTCATTTGCAATTTTTCATAATACAAGTTCAATACTTTCTTTTAATTTTAATTAAAGACGTTTCGAATAGCATATAGATTTATATAATTTGCCCACGAATTTATACGTTACTAGATAATTTGTTCAAAATATTATTTTCATTAGAAACGAGCTTTGTTGAATATATATTTTAGATTATTAAACATAAGATATTAACATGCTCTCTGTTTTAACCGTCTTTTCTCTGATTTCACAAAGGACATTCATTTCATTCATGATCAGTATTGACTCCCTTCAATGTACATTGATTTAAGAAAAAATCAATTTAATTTGAATTTGTAGATGTAATTGAAAAGTAGATTAAAAGCTAAATTTGACGTGTTTTCTGTAGAATCGACACATTAATAGCAAGTGATGAGTTCCCTCAAGTGCACGTCAAAGAAGGCATACTTGAAGGAGAAATCTGCGAACTGGAAGGCGATCGGACGTACAGCAGTTTCAAAGGAGTGCCTTACGCTAGACCACCCGTGAAAGAATTGAGATTCAAAGTATGATTTTATTTTTTCAGTTATATATATATATATATATATATATATATATATATACATATATATATATATATACATATATATAAATATATATATATATATATATATATATATAAATATATACACACACACACACACGAACATAAATATATACATATGTACACAGTTTCCCCAAAAATTAGTTGAAATCAAGACTTTATCTTGGTTATAATCCTGACAATAATAATAAATCAACATTTTTCATTTTAAAACATCTTTTTATCAAGACCATAATCACCGTTATTGAAAAAAAACATCGGGTCCAAGGCGAAAATGCAATACAAGAAAAAAAACGGAGTTGTAAATTAACGTAAAAGATGGATAAACATTAGTGCTGAAAGCATTCTGGTTTTGTAAAGAGTTCTGTCCCTCCCCAATTAGTTGCACAAAAAGTTGCACAAAAATGAAATAAAAAATAAAAATTTGAAATAAAAATTTACACATCTGCATATTCTGTCTACATATATATGTGTGCGCGCGTGTGTGCGTGCGTGTTTGCGTGTGTGCACGTGTGTGTGTGCGTGCACATGTGTGTACACACGCGTGCTTGTGTGTGTGCATGCGTGCGTGTGTGTTTGCATGCATGTGTGTGAGCGTGCGTGTGTGCGTGCATGCGTGTAACTCAACATCGACTACTATTTTAAGTACACAAATATTACTTTGCACCGTTAAAGAAATTTCGGAAAAATACAGTAATAAATTACACGAAAAAGTTTATTTATAGTATTTATGTGAGGAAGATTTGTATCAGTCGAAATTGAGAAAGAATATTTCATCATTCACCTTTCCTAAATATTTTAATATTAAAATAACCTCATATGTAATTTAAGTGTCAAATTAAAAGCAAAAACCAGCTAAATCAATTAAGTTAAAAATGAAAATTGAATTCCTGTTAATCGTTAACCTTAAGTATTATATAAATGTTATCCATATTATCTTTGTAGTAGCATACGAGTAGACCACTAATGATTTCAAAAACAGACATTTCTCTATCAATGGATTGATCAAATTCTAAATTTAATTTTACCAAATAATATTTTTATGTATTGTTGGCAAATCGTAATCTATAACTTAATAGACTTACAGAAGGTTGTAATAAATTCCACTAGTATAATAGTATGTATTTAATATACATTTATAATAGTGAAAAATTTTGTGTCTAAGTTGTAACAATTATTTAAATAACATTTATACCAATTTGACTGTATTCTAGAAATTTTTTTCAGGTTATGAACTTAAAAAAAGACTATTGTTTCTTGTATCAGAATCTTAAACAGAAATATAACATTACATACAAATAAAAATGGCAATTTATTACTTTTATTTAAGAAATGCTTTACTAAAAAAGAATTTATCCTTTAAAGTCTATAGACATAAAAGAGTAAAAGTGAAAAATTCTGTGCGTAAAGATATTCAACAAAAAATTATTTCTATAAATAAACTGTAGAAAAGCAAGAGACAACTTTTTACATTTTTTATCAATCTTTTAGTTTATACATCAAATGATAACATAACAATTGCTGGGAGATAAAAATGTTAAAACGCCTAATTTACTCACACTAGTGGTGGCATCAATTTCCGCACCCATGTTGCAAGTTGTAGCCATGCTTGTGCAGGAAATAGAGTCCTGAAAGCGTTCTAAAGATATCAGATCAAATTTTAAAAAAAGGATGGCAAGGCGACAAGTCAAATCCAGTCCTAAGAAATTAAAGGAAGTGGTGACTGCTGATTATCGAGGAAGAAATTAAAAATCAATTACAAAGAGAAGGGACTTTTGCCACTACTACTAAATTACATCTGTGTGACCCTAACTAACTTTAGAGACCACATTGCCAGAAGAAAACCTTTATTATCCTGGATTCATGAAAAATAAAAATTAGATTCGCGCTAAAAATAGGTGAATAAAATACTAGTAGTTTGGATGGGAAAATACAAATTTTCGAAGGAAAAAGGGAAGACACAAAAATCTGCATCTGAAACAATTAAAATAGTTATCCAAAAAAAATATTGCGAAAATTTTGTACGAAATATATATGTAATATATATATATATATATATATATATATATATATATATATATATATATAAATATATATATATATATATACATAAATATACGTATGTAGTTATAAATAGTAATATTTATATATTAACTGCTATAAGATAAATGCATAAAATTATCACATCAAGAAGGAAATAGTGCGTTTTAATATTTACTAATAATTTCGTTTACTAATTATTATAAATTTCTTGTTGCACTTCTTGAATTTGCCTCGTAAAGGGGCTAAACAAGACACTGTTACTTCAAATTACATAAATTTGAAGTCCATTAGAAAATTTCATTCTGATTTTAATTCGTATTATATTTATTTTTCAATTGTACTTATTTTTATCTATTTTAGGCTCCAAAGCCTGCTCTACCATGGGAAGGTGTTCGGACAGCACATAAATATGGATCAGCTTGCATTCAAAGTAGAATAGAAACAGGAATAGTAATAGGCGATGAAGATTGTCTATTTGTAAACATTTTCACACCAAATTTTTCAAAAAATAAACGAGACAAGCGGTCGCTACCCGTTATGGTATTTATACAGGGAGGTGGATACCTTTTTGGAACTAGTGACATCTACGAACCGGAACCTCTTATGTATCACGATGTTGTAATAGTAACTTTTAATTATCGAATGTCAGTTTTAGGATTTCTCTGCTTAGACATACCAGAAGTTCCAGGTAACGCTGCTATGAAGGACCACGTACTATGTTTGAAATGGGTTCGGGACAATATTGCCAAATTTAATGGAGATCCAGATAATGTTACGATCTTTGGACAAAGTGCAGGCAGCCATGCAGTTAGCTTACATTGTATTTCCCCAATGTCAAAAGGTCTTTTCCACAGAGCTATTATCCAAAGCAGTGTAATGACAAGCGATTTGTCATTTACTATAGATAATGTGAGACAAGCCTTTTTATTAGGCAAGGCATTGGGAAATAATACCAACAATCCCTATGAACTATTGGAGTTCCTTCAAAATCTTCCTGTGGGTGATATCGCTGGTATAAAGTTTCCATTGTTAATAAGGGATATGTTTAATAATGTTTTGCAGCACCCGTACATGCCAATAGTCGAAAAAGTAGCAACAGAAAATACATTTCTGGGTGCACATCCGTTAGAAATATTAAAAAAACCCGATGCCATAACTGTACCGATAATGGCTGGATTTGTAACTGCAGATGGTGCTGCATTATTGCGTGATTTGGATAAAACGACTGAAGATTATATTAAATTTAATGAATTGAATGTGCCTAAAAAGTTAGCATGGGATATTCCCCTTAAAATGTCTTACCATCTAGGATCCAAAGTAAAAGAATTTTATTTTGGTAAAAATGGTATGACGGTAGAGAGTTTTATAGACCTTAACACAGATCTCTTTATATCTTACGACACTTATAAACTCTCGAAAATAATCGCCTCAAGATTTGCAACGAAAGTGTTCTTCTTTATATTTGATATGAGATCAGAACGCAATGTCATTGAAGACACCTTCGGCGTCCCAAAGGTTAAGACGGGCGTTCCTCACGGCACTGAATTACTTTATTTGTTTCAAACCATTTTTAATGAGCCACTCGATACTTCAAGCGATACTTTTTGGTTTATTAATAACTGTACCACACTTTGGACGAATTTTGGTCGCACCGGGTATGTAAATTTTATCCTAGTACTGCCGATTTTGTTGCTTATTACCTACCTTCTTATGTCGTTAAAAATCGAAAGAATACATCAGAATCGAAATAAATACTATATTTCTGAAATGTTATTTATGATGTATTGTAGCTAGAGTTGATTATCAAAAAGTATTATCAACTATAAAAGAATATATCAAATTAAAATCTCTATAAAAATATATATCTTGTAAAAATCTTTACTTTGTATAACATGTCTGTAGTTGAGCTCACTTGGCAATGCTGATGACAAATTCATATACTGCTCGATCTCGGCGGATAAAAGTGTCAGTACAAAATACTTTAATGTTTTTTTCTGTATACAAATTTAGTTACTAGAATTGTACACTTTAAGTAAATGTGTCATTTTATTTTACAGAAATCCCACACCGACAGACGCGTTAGGAGTTCGATGGCTACCGTTCACTGTTGAAGAAGAGAATTATTTGTATATAGGCAATCAACTAATAAGTCGATGTTACCCTGAGAATAATCGATTTGCTTTTTGGGAAAGTATCGACGCTGAAGTCAAGTCATATATACCGTATTGAAACAATATCTTCTATCTAGTTTCTCTTTCTAGTCATTTAAATAAATCCATAGTTTTGACGCTACTCTACAGAAGAGCGAAAGTGCTGAATCGTTAATCGTTAAGGAAAAATATAAAATTTAATCAATTTGTATAAAGAATATTCAATTTTTAAAAACACGAGACGTGCAAAAAGTTAAGAATGCGTGAATAAATTCACCCTTCGTAATGAAATTAAAAAATACAGTAACATCTCGCTATTCACGCGGATTTTTAATCCATAAAACTATCACAAATAACAAAACACGTGATTAGTGAGAACTCGTTCAGTAAAAACTGTAAGTTCAGTGAAGTTTCAAATAAGAGCCACATACATGAAATGTGTTATATTATTTCGTCTTATGGTATTTTGGTATTCAAATAAATCAACACCCCTTCCTAATTCTTGACGGCTTATCATGTGGACGATTAATCCTTCAATGGCTTTTTTACTTTAAGAAAAAGGAACAGTGCATTGTAATTTAAAATAGCCTTCTTCTACTTCTTTCAAGGGAATGTGCGTATGAATGCGGTTGCGGGCACGTACGGTCTTGTGTGATCATGTGTGTGCGCGTATGGACACACTACATGCACACGCGTGTTCTCACACTTTATGGTTACACTATACTATATAAGAGACGTTTCGGAAATAACATTTCTAAAATGGCAAACTATGAGACCAAAATCTGTTATTCGCTGTTTATTCCACAAATAGCGGGTTATTACTCTAACTGATTACTTTTCAAGTCTGTAACTGATTAACTATTTTGATTTTCTAATTTTGCTTTCAAGTGTATTTTTGCCAATCAGCGCATATCAAATTTATATATTTTTTTAAATTTTATTCGACCTAATTTTATTCGATTATTTCATTTCTAATTTTAGAGGAGAATACCATGTTTTTTATTTGTAGTCCAATTAAAAAATATTCAAACCATCAAAATGAAACGCATAGTATTTAGCGCAACTTAATTTCAATCGATTTGTTGAAACACACACTCAATATATAATATATAGCCTGAATAGTTTTCATATATAATATATAGCCTGAACACATTTTTCTGAAATTATTTACACCGGACACTATGACGAATAATTCTTAAGTTTTAGAATATTGATGTTAATCAAGAGCTTGATATTTAATTAAGATACATCGCTTAAATTAACCATTACATTGTAATCCAAATAAAAATACATTAACTTAATATGGCAATTGAAAAATATAAAAGTGTTGTACTATAGAACTTTATATATATATATATATATATATATATATATATATATATATATATATATATATGTATATATATATATAGTATTTCATAATGTTATAAACCCTAAAAATTAATGGAGACATTCTATTGCATCGCTAAACTTGAGAAACATAAAATATTTCGAAACTTAATTAAAGTAAAATGGATGATATACGCAAATGCATACACGACGAGATAATTTACACCATTTCCTTTCTTTGCTCAATGGAATTTTTACACGCAATATACAAAGCTAACGAACATTGTAAAACTAACTACGTATGAAATATGGAAATTCATCATTTACAATGCAAAGCTGGAATAGCAATGCAAGTTGTGGAGATAAAAGTGTGTATTCAATTCTTACGTTAAAGATTTTAGAGGCGGATTTATCAAAACCGTATTTTCACCACGGTTTGCATCGAATCACCTGACTCGGTCCATAAACTTCTCAACATTTGATATGTGTATTCATAAAACTATAGAAATACCATTTTCCCTAATTGCCAAATATTTTTGTTTCGTTTTTGTTTAAAAATTCGTTATATCGATGAGAGTCGAAGAGATGAAAGTATGTATCCAATTCTCTTACGTCAGGAACTTTAGAGGTAGATTTATCGAAATCGTATTTTCTCCACAGTTTGCATCCAATCACTTAACTTGGTCCATATAGTTCTGAATATTTGAAATGTATTTTCATAGAACTACAAAAGTACTATTTTCCTTAATAATGAAATACGTTTGTTACCTTTTTGCTTAAAAATTAATTACGGAACCTAATTATTTACTTTATATTTTTAAACAAAACTCTTGAAAATATACTCTAAAAATGTTAAATTGATCATAAAAAGAGGAAAAAGTAAAAGCATCCTAAGTGAATTTTTGACCGTGGCAGGTAAGGTCAAGTCTCGGCTGCACTGAGACAAAATTGGTTATTATGTGAAATAAGTATTCTCATTCGGGAATAAAATAATATTAAGAAAGCAAACAAATAATATGTATCGCCGTATTTGTTGACTAGTGAAGTTTAAAAACTTTACAAAAATGCTATTTGTATATTTTATGTTTCTAGCGGGTAGTTGGTAATAACACAGAATGAATAAATGGATACATACTTAATTCATTTTAATTATTTTGAAAGAAAGTTACATTTAGCACTCTAAGTACAGTTATTTTTTATGTAGTTACGAACACTGATGGGTCATTGCTTAATAAAAAAATCATAAAATATAATATTTCCTCTAAGTAAAAACTGTGTATTTAAGATGAATTATTCATTATATTTTTTCACTTAATTACTATTTATTTGATACTAAATACTAAAAATGGAAATATTAATACAAATTAATAAATACATTAAACGAAAAAAAATAACAATACATAAAAAAGTGCAATAACTGAACTAAGTTATAAGGAGACGTTTGAAATTTGGGATTTGACAGGAGTAAAAGTAAGTTTTGTATCTATTTTATTAACGCAAATTACTTTTGTTAAATAAGTTGTTTTTAGACCAAAATAATTTTACTAAAAGCAAATGCACGTTCAATTAAATTATACTTATTTTTTTTTCAACGGAACGGGGAAAACGCTGCTTTTATATTTAAATATGGAAAAAGAGGAATATTTATATACGATAGTAGTCAAATTCTTTATTTTTTAAATATTTTTATTTAAAAATTATATTTTTCATAACGCATAAAGTTGACGGAGTCTGCAAATTTGCGAAAGCTGGGTGTCATTATCGTCATGCACCCGATGAATATAATATTTCCATTGTCTTTTTTACCAAATAAATAAATTGCCCGGTATATTTTTTATAGGTCTACAAATATAATTTTTTACTTTAAAATTTTAATAAATCTGCTTATTTCTTTCATTTTTCTTCGTTTTATACATTTTTTAAAGTTTAATATTTATCAGTTTCTACATTTATTTATATATTACATATTTAATCACATACGAATGCCATTTAACTTGAAAATTTTTAACATGTGATACATTGCAAAAACGTATTTTGTATCGGAAATATTTTAATAATACTAAGTGTATTATTAAAATATTAATAAAACTAATAAAAAATAAAAGTAAATAAATAATAAAACTTCCCAAAAAAAATAATAAAACTAAAAAATAAATAATAAAACTTCCCATACAAGTTTTCAGTACAAGTTATTTGTCAATGAAATAAGGAAAAACAGTAAATAAAGTCAAAGAACACTTGTTCCATTCAATAGTTAACTTAAATTCTTATCGACTTATTATTGTGGACCCATAGATTTTGACAGCGAGAATGCAATATTCCCAATTCGATAAAAGAACACGAAGGTGAATTCATTGGCGATGATCCGCCGTAATTCAGTTCATTTTCATTTCCTACTTTTCAAACATCTATTCACTGTGCTCCCGAGAGAATTCAGCAATTTGATGATAAAGGTGATTTCGTAAATATTGCTCTAATAACATGCTTGCTCTAATAGCATTCTACAGCATATTTTTCAGTTTACGATTCGATTGTTAAAATATCTCTTCCTTTGAGCTACATTTAAACTACGTATAAAAATGTGCTTATTAAATATTTATCTTTATTTAATATAATAATTTTATTTAATTTATATGTTACAGGTAAATATTATCTCCAGGGCAAAACACACGGAATAAAAAAAATCGCCGACTGGAACGGGGGAAATGCTGACGGCATATGGGAAAAACTCGTTTATATTTTGGTATGTAATTTTCAATCTAAAAAATATATATAAATATTCATATATTTCCTTTCTAATTCTTTAGGAAGACAAATGAAAAATCTTAATTAAAAAAATTAAAAACATTATTGAATGAGAATATTAAACTGTGAGAAAAAATTGCAGAATAAAAATCTATTATAAAACTATATTCGATAATTATCTATTTATAACGCGTTTGGAACATTCCAATCAGAACTTGAAAATTGTGTTCTTTGAAAGAGGTACATTTACCATTGACCATAGATACCTAATCAAATTCTCAAATTAACAAAACCAAAACTAAAGTAAGAGCCGAAGTCATTACAATATTTTCTATCATTGATATTAACATCCACAATTTTGAAATGAAAAGAAATCTCAGGAACGTCCACTCGCAACGAAATTCACACGTATGTCCATCCGAAATATATACTAGCTGACTAGCCCTCCCACAACACCGCGCATGCGACACGTCGTTGTCTCACTCCCTACAAACTTTTGCGCGACCAACTGACTGAACTCTCAATATTTGAAGAGATTATATAACAGAAAAGGAAATCATCTTAATCAGGATGGGTCATTGCGTCACGTTTCTCCACCATCCACTACACGTGAAGCAGACTGAAAAGGGATGGCAACACAGCTCGTTATGCTTCTCTTGTATTTACAATCTCGATATTTTGGAAATAACGTCTGCGAACAAGAGAACGTAAGCCGTTAAGGTCTCGATAGATCAATTAGACGAATCAACGGTTAGAGATTATTGATGATGACTATTTACCGCTAAATAATACGTGACAAACGAGCCCTACGATGTTGCTGACACTTACCGGGAGCATCCGCCATGAAGATGTTTTTATGGTTGCGTTACAAAACAAATAACTTTGATATTTTTTTAGATATTCAATTCTTTGTCCGTTTGGTCCCTTCACAAATTCAAGTAACCTTGAAACTAAACAAATGTTTACTTAAACGTAAATAAAGCGATGTTATTGTTTTTCTTTTTTGTTTCGTTTCCACTAAACGTTCTGAGTTTTATCTCTTTGTTAAACCTAAAGAGAATTTACCAATTTTAGCCAAAACTCATTGTTTCTCCTTTGCTTCTTTTATTTTATTTCGGAAAAATGCATTTTTTCAAGGATCTTTTTAATTCTTAAAACGGACGAAGACACGACTTTAGAAAAATCAGGTGAATCCTCTTCTCATTATTCAACCAACACTGTAGTGTTTCTATTATTTCTACATTGCAGCAAAACAGCTTTTAAGAACTGAGAAGCATGAATATGATTCTATTAATTCAAAGAGTTGTCCGCGTTAGAAATAAGTATGTTTGGTTTACTCAACGAACTAAGGCAAATAGAAATGTAGCAATAAATACTGCTTTCATGTCACGTCAAAAGACCTAAATTCCACGATGTATTTTGAAGTTATATAAATTATATAATAATGTAATGTCAAAGAAAAGCCACTGACCAGAAAAAATGTTGGTAAGAATTGGATACGCAGTTAGTTTCTCCTTTTTTGGATAAACGTCTGGCTATAACAACCTGGAAAAGAATGTTAAGAGATAATCCGGAAAAAGATGAAGCTGAAGATTCTAAATATGTTACAGAACTGGTAAAGAAAGATGCATCATCCAAAAAGACAAAAGATTTGTGTCTATCGCTTCCATAGAAAACATCGTGTAACAAAGTTACGATGCGAAAAACGCCTCAAAAATATATGCGGTAAGCATAAAGTTGAATACGTATTATTTTTTTAAAGAAACTGTAACTTGTTTTTTTTTATTTTTGTAGCAAGAAATTTTATAAGCTACCATATAAAAGAATATAACATGTCATTTTAGTTGTGTTACTTTTTTAATGATTTTTGGGATTATACACTGAGATCTCGGTGAAATTGAAATGGGTATAATTTTTATTATTTAACTTAAAATAATAACAATAATACTGTTTTTTTGTAATTTATTTTCTTCTCAATTCATAATATTTTTACATATGAACGTGAATATATGTCAAATATAACTATTTCAATCATATTTTAAAAGGATAATAACCCATATTAGTCGAATCGACTCATGAAAAGTCCGCGTGGAAAATAATAACAAACGTTTTCTAGGGTAATAAGTAATAAGAAATTATAACCTAGAATCCTTTGCAAATCGATTGTACTTGCCATTCAATTTTCATAGATGAGGCACTCTGCCATCTCTAGAACAGTGAATAAACTACTATCAACGCGACTTAATAATGATTGCGCCATCTCTGGTACAGTGAGTAAACTATTGCCAAAACGATGCTATTAGAAGACAAGTGCAAAAGTTTAAAACTTGAACAATGTTAAAAATCAAAACAAGAAATATTAAACTTTACTTGTGAAATAGAAAAAAGTTATTAATATACAAATAAGAAATTATACCCTATATTCTCAAACCAATTACATTTACCAACGAACATTATCCATAAATAGAGTACAACGCCATCTCTGAAATAGTGACTAAACTATTACTACCAATACGACTTCATGAGCGGGTTTACTGTCGCTTACTTTTAAATAAGGATGGCGATGATCTCTATAAAAGGGAGTAAACTAACAAGAATGGAAGACAAGAGCGTCTTCACCTAATCAGTGTCGAGTAATCGATCTAATACCATCTCATCTATTGTAATACATGAGTGTATCAGAAGAGGCCGCCACTCAATTTTGACATGGATATACTTGGTAATGAATCAAACATTAGGATACAGTATATGAACCCTAATTTTCAATATTGAGGTAAGGGTCGAGGGCCGAAGGTAAAAGTAAAATGTCAACATTTTTTTATCGAATTACCTCTCTCTGCGGATTGTAACCTGACGAAGAAAAGTTTACAGATTGTAACGTTTGCCTATCAAATTAAAACTGATAACTTGGGAAAGCTAAATGTGTAATAACAATCCCTCCCTCTTCTTCCATTACCCTTATTAATCAATATTTACAAACCATGTGAAAAATTCTGGCAGATATATGTTCGAGTTTATATTTACCGCAAATTATTAGCAGCACGTACGTTCAAATAATTTCGGTTTGCTATGGAAAATTATCGCGCGAGTTCAACTCGCATATAACTTGTTAAACTAGCAGTCACTTTAAACTAGTAATATAAATATTCGAATTGTCGTCAAGCGGATATGAGTTCCAACTCTATTAAGACAGGGAAAAACATGACTATATCAGAGCACTTAAATTGATTATTACCCGTTTTGAAACTAATAGATTGTTTCCCCTCAAGAATACTGAAAGTACACAGTCGACGAAAAAGTATGTAAGTAATGTTACATCTTAAGATTTCAGTCTAAAATTTCATTTTTGTTTATTGTTAGTTGCATTTTCCAACGGAACGTTTATCTAGCTGGTCCCTTATAAATCAAGATTTGTTGTATGAATTTATCTGCAGTTTAGAACTTTTTTTAATAACTGATTTATTTTGAATAGTTAAAGTAATAAAATACCTGTAGATTGCGGTTTATTTTGACTTATCATGCCTGTACGCTCGCACGATATTTAAATTATATACAAAAGAGTTATAGATTCTATATAGCTTGGCAAAAAAATCTAACAGTAGCGTCTATTGTCTAACTGTTGTAATCAATATATTTTAATTAATTCAATACGGAATCAAGGAAAAAGAAAAAAAATATTTTTGTACTGAAAACAGAGAAGTTATGGATAATAATATAAAATATACAATATATATCGTATTTTCAGCGCGGTGGGCGGCAAAGTTAACACATGAAAAATATGAAAATATTTACTGTAATATATTCACACATCAATATCAATAAATAAATAAAATACCATACAATAAAAACCGAAACCCATATTTTCCGCACGAGAAGAGACACAATGCAGCTAATTTTTTAATATTTATGTAATAAATAAATAACACTTAAATTAATCATTTGTTAATAAATAGCGTAATAACAGTGGCGTGTCAATAAATTTTACTATACGAAAAATCAAATATCATGACATTCTTAACATTAACTGAATATATATTGTCAACTATTCTTCACGAAATCCTATACGAATCGAAACATATTTTTAGATCAAAAGCGATCACTCCTCTACACGCGTGTTAGAATATAAACAATCTAGAATTATTTAAAAATGATCCCCGATCCTTGCTAATTCTATTCGCTGAGCGCCCACTTTGCCATATAAAATATTTATAATGGGGCTATAATTAAAACATAAATATTTGATCCAAAATAGCGAGAGCCCTACTTCCTCCCCCATCCATCTTTTCCTCCATTTTCTGATAGACAAAGGAAATTATTTTGACATCGATCGAATGTGAGGTCGAAATCTGCAATATTTATTCCGTTTAAATATAACATTTGATATGAATGTCAAATTTATCCCAAAGCCAAATACATACACGCTCATGCATGTCAATAAAATCGTGTAATGTTTCACGCTAATTATCTGCTGGATGCTAAGTTGACATTTTTTGTGTTTGATGTAGTTTGTTCACGATTTTTTCCAAAAAAAATTTTAAAAGTGTGTTTTATTTGTTTGCTGACCTATACAAATACTCGTAATGTACTCTTATGGGTACTAAGTTTACACAAAAACCTATCTAATATATGCGATATCATATTGATTAAAGATAAAAATTAAACAAGTAAAGTTCAAGCGAAAACACTTTCTCACCATTTAAATTTCTGTATGTTTAATAAAGTGGTTCATAAGTTTCTTTTTATAGCGTTTATAACCGTCTGAAGACATTTTGAATCAACGTCAATAGGTGAAACAACTCGGAAAAAAATGAAGAAAATAATGTTATAATTTTGAAATATATTGATAGACCAACTAGTTTTAACCAACGAGATTGGGTTTTTCCTGAAAAGTTACTCCAGTGACTTTGATTGGTAAGTAATAAATTTACTCCAAGAAATAATAAGAGTTAATAAGATTACCCCAGCTGGAAAGCGTATTCTGTCTTTACAAAAATAGATATTTTACTTTTCCCGGGTTACAGGACTGGTATTTTGCAGACACTTTATAACAGTGGCAAATGATTGATAGTGACGATGACGTGGTCATTGACAATAATGACATTGACTATGTTAGTGAACACATGACTACAAGCAACACCTCGATTGACCCTGCTAGTGCTAATGGCATAACAATACAGGTAAGAGAGATATAACAGGCTAAAAGGGCTATTGATAACGAAGCCGTAAGACAAATAGCGCAATCGAAATCTTTTGCCTTCGAATACAAGTCTATAAGAAGACAAGAATCGACAGGACCTCTACTGGATAATAAGAAGCTTTTACTGGTATAGCAAGATCAACTTATATATTTCAGGAACAAAGGCCGTACCACAATTCTTTAGGTTTTTACCTTGGGTTTTTATACCTACTTTGACAGTTTTTAAACTCAATTTTTTATTTTTTTTTAAGAGTTGTTTAAATCTAACAACCGGCTATGTCTTATAATGAAACTATAATGTCGTATAATCGTTTTCTTCATCTAATATCTTTTCTTAATTTAACTACCAATGAAATGACTACAACTACTAATAGACTTATAACGAAGGAATTCGTCATCATCATAATAGGTGATCCATTTAAATACAAATCGGGAAGTAACTTTCTTTTCAAGAATAACATGCCAATGTCATTCAAGCCTGAAAGGAAAATAAAACATTGCAAACTGACAAAAAATTTCATTTCATTCCCTCTTTCTTCATGTAAAGACCATCTGCAAAAATTATTGTTATAAATTAAACTTTCATTCATCGTCCTAATAAACTGTCCAGGTGAAATGACAAAACGTTTCACACAAACAATCTTTATATACAATGAACAAAATAATAAAATGAATGATTTTTTTTAAATGAAATTTATGGAGATGTGGTAAAAATATAAATTTCATCCTATTCTTGTAACCTTTATCTTTCGTGGTATTAATTGTTTGCTTTTAATTGACTCTAAACTATTTGAATAGAATTTTCTTAATTTCGTTCAATCCATACTTAGCGTCTATTTTAGTTGCATATAATTTATTATAATTGACAGAAATTAAGACCGATGCTCACACATCAGTTCATCCATTCCAGAAAATTTTGACAAACCGGTCGTATCACTTTTATCTAAAGAAGGTAAAAGGATAATCATACACAAGGCAAAATACACCGCTTAGTGCCTTAGCTTATGTCACCAGCCGAGTTAAAAAAAAACAAATCGAAAAACCTTACATCTAAACCGACATAAATAAACATTCGGTCCTTATTTAACAGATTCTGGCCTACTCTTGACGACAAATACACGTGAAAAACTCAAAGATATTTGCTATTTTCCCCATTTGTGAAGTACCTTTCTTAAATTATACCGAAATAAATATCAACATTAGTACCTTTCGGCGTTTTCATTCGCCCAGAATATGTATGATATGTCATTTTACATTTGTGCACTTCACCCGACTGCACTTCACCCGTCTATGGTCACGCGACCGCCTCGCTGGTCATACAGTTACTTATTTCTGTGCATAAATAATACTGTTATAGATTTTAAATTAATCGTTTAAACAATAATTATTTGTGAATAGGACGTGTTAATGCTCTCGATTTAACGTATGCCAATAAAAATAAATTTTGAACTGAGGACATAGAGTCGCAAATTTTTGAGTTAATTTTGTCACATAGTTTAAGAAAAATTACGGATTATCTGTTATGGAGTGACATTTGGTATTTCAATGGTCCTATAAATAATATATAACTAAAAATTGGTAACTGTTTCTTACAGTATTTTGTTATATCTCTAACGGTTTATACAACGTAAATCTAGAAGTTGTTATTCTCCGGTTTGATTTACAGCTATATCTTACGGAACTTATAAGTTTTCAAAACAAATTAGCTTATGTTTATATGAAATAATGTAGTTTCCTGAGTTTAGTTCTTACATAAAAATAAGTAAAACACGAATACGCACTCTCTTTGAAATGTTACTATCGATTTCAAAATGGCTTCAAATCATGAAGAAAAATTATCCCCAAAAAATCGTTGCTAAAAATTCAATTGAGATGGTTATCTGCCTCGTTGCATGATGAATGATACCAGATGAAACCAGATTACATTCTCTAAGAACCATATATTCCCTGAATGTGGCTTATTTGATGTCTTTATTAATAACGGATATTAAAGATCAAAATTCTAAACTGACAAATATCTAGTTGTGACTAAATACCAAATTTTTTAAGATATTTTAAATTCACAATCTTCGAAAATTCTTTATTTTTGACTAACATTAACGTGTCTAACGTTAATGTAACTTCCTTATGTCAAGGTTTAATTTATTGTAAATACATTCGGCACAGAAATATTTTCATGAAATTCTTGACGACCCTATTAAATAGTTAACTTAATAACCCAGTATAACGTTATATTCATTCACTAACCTTATTTATATTGAGATCTAATTACATTTCGCCATGGATTGTTATTATATCTTGCGTCTGCTATTCGGGAAAACACAATGCAAGTACCGGTTCATTTCCCTGCGGCTGCAAAAGGTATACTTTATGTACTCTAATGAATATAATATATTCCCCTACCTTCATGCTATAATTAAACGGGTATGAGGTGAGGCCATGTCTGCTGCAAGATTTCGGTTCTTTACAGTGTTGGAGTTAATGTCGTTAACGGTGCACATCGTTAACGGTGCACGGTAGTTGTGGGCCATAGAATATACGGATGAGTGCCCAAAACGTCTATATATATAACGTGTATGTATATATGTATATATATATATATATATATATATATATATATATAAATATATATATGTATATGTATATATATATATATATATATATATATATATATATATACATATACATATATGTATTTATATATATATATATATATATATATATATATATATATAATATTAATTTCATTTGCTTTCAAAATACAGTATATATATTTTAAAGCAATCTATTATACGCCCATAACAATATAATAAAAAAAAAATAATCAGTTTTCTACGATAAATGGTTTCTGAGAAAAAGGACTTTGACTATTATTTATTAAAAAAAATCAATTTAAATAGTTTCATATCTGATGATTTTGTTGCAAGGGAATATGTTTTAACCTTTTTTTTCCAATTCATTCACTTTTCCCTTTATCATTAAGCACTTATTAGACAATTTGATATATTCTTATAATCTATTAAGTTTTTATTATAGGAATATAAGTAATTTTAATTATCCATACTTGAATATTTATTTAATCTGTCAATTCCAATAATTACATCTTGTTTATATGGTAAACAACATTCAGGAGAAAATAAAGTCTCTGATTTGCGTTTCGAATAATATTATAGTACAGATATGTACATTAAGACATTGGCAAAGGTTCTCTCTGGAGAGGACGAACGCTATAAAATCAAAGATAAAGATATGTACATTAATATGTTTGCGTGCGTCGTGTGGTGTGTTAAGTTAGTTAAATATTAAATAACTATAACAAATTATTTTTTACTACTTACTAATTTTTATATATAATTTTGCAGTTGCTTCTTTTAGTTATATTTGAAATTCATATAATAATATAATATTTTGATTAATTTAATTAATGATAAACATTTTAACATTACATAATAATATTTTTATTGTTTATTTAATTTTAATTGTATTTTAAATACACTGCATAGGAATTAAATAAATTTGTTTAATACATAGTTATGACTGAAAATTATTTTAGTTGAATATATCAATTGTAATATATTTCTCTTTATATAATACCGAATACGTAATAAATTTGTATTATAAAAAAATTATTAAAAAAATATAAAGGGTCATAAATTAAAGATTTAAAGACGGTGGCTGCAATTGATCTGTTCACAAAATTGTGACGTCATCTGACTTTCAATCAATAACAGGGCGTAAAAAAATATTGTGACTTCATTATGTTTTTAAAAAAGCATATTTCTTTTCATTTTCTTCCAAAAATGGAATGAAATACGTTTATTTACGTTACAATCCAATAGGCTTACCACGAATTGTGAGATATTTTCGACGGTACTAAACAGCCTATTTGGCCAATCATGAGTCCAAATTTCATAAAAGCAAAAAGAATTTTTTATATTGATAAAAAGTCTCAAGAGACATTTTGACCAATTCACCTCTACTCCTTCCAAAAGCATTATCAACTCTCTTGTGCCCTATCAAAATTATTAAATAACTTATACCGTGCAAATTAAGCAGTCACCTTGAATCTGCAAATATTACCGTAAAGGTACATACAGTTCGTGATGTTTTTCAAGATGAATTATTATAAAAGTTAGGAGGGAAATATTATTTGTTAGTTGAAAATTTAAATTTATGTCACTTTTTAGATTTTCCAATCCTTTACTTCTTTTTAATAAAGTGATGAACATGTCTTAAAGTCTTCCAAAATTGAAGAGGCAATGTAAACACGACCGCATTGAAGTCACGTTCGAAATGCAGTTAATAACTTAAGGCACGCTGGAATACCACCACGTCTGACATAGCAAGCAATATTTCCATAATTTAAACTTAAAATGCTTTAAAAAGTTCCTTTTCGGAAATCTGTATTTTCACTTAAAGTTTTCGTCTTTCTTCGATGATGATTTGAATTCTTAAATTTTCCAATGATTTTTCTCTAAATGTATAAAGCTTCACTTTTCGCATACGATATATTCGTTCTATCTTATCTAACTAATTATCATCTATCTGAAAAATTAAAAATAAAATAAAATTCTTGAAAAAGTGACTACCGAAAGAATACACGTTAGGAAATATTAAACGTCATACTTGCACAAAATTTTTGACGTTAAGCACACTTTAAACTGTAGGGAGTAATGGCTCAGCCTATGGTAATTACACTTAATATAGACAAGCCAAAATGATCTTAAATAGTGTTTATTGAAAACAAAATTATCTATACTTTGATTTAAAGTTACTACTAGGTTATAACTTTGTCATTATAGGTTTATCGGTAAGGTGGTCAAATTTTAATTAGATTTCATCAAAATACTCATTTTTTTTATATTTATGTGACATTTATATTGTAAATCAGTTAAATTAACCCTTGTTAATTTTGTGTATCAAACTTTGTTCCATTCGCAAGTGTATCCATTTTTATTCATCATTCCTTTGCGATTTATATAGTTGGCATCGCATCTTTATGGGACTTGTATATCTCAATTACAAGGGAAATTCACATACAAACTACTTTTCTCATATAAACGAAAAGCAGATGAAACATAATCATACACAAGACCAAGACATGTGAGCGTTGAATATCAAAAATAATAACTTCGTATTTTTGAGTTTCGAATATCATAATTTTATTGTTCTTTGATAGAGAAATTGTTTGATAATAAAGTATAAAGCTTCACTTTTACTCGCATACTATCTATTCGCATACGATATACAGCGCTGTCGAGTATTAACATTAAATTCTTGACAGCGCTAATAAATATATTAAACAATTTTAATAACATGATCTAACTGCATAATCATTCATTAAATTTGTGTTAAGCGCTAATTGCATTCCGCTATGAATCGTAATGAAGTCCCGCGCCCGTTGTACAAGACAAGAGAATGCAGTTACCGGCTGTAAAATACACAACTTCTGTACTCTAACGGACACGCTATGCTATCCTACGGACACACTGTAACTAGGCAGGTGCAAGTAAAAGCATGTTTAATGCAGAATTTAATTTCCTATACTCTGTGGAAATTGTCTTGTTATTTCATGAGAACCTTACAAGTGGTACATTGGTCACAACCGAAAATATTAGTTAATAGATCTAAATAATTTCGCAAATTAAATAACATAATACACGATTTAATTGGTTGTAAAGTGTAACTTTGAGGTACGTGAGACTTGAAGTTATTGAGATATTTTCACTCATTACATTCTTTGATAAAACAGATGAATTTAGTAGCTCGATATTCGTATCGTGTTTAGGATTCTTTAACAGAAATCATATTTTAGAACTGCATCCCTTTTTCCGCCCTTCTCTATAAAATAACCTATTTAGTTCAATTTTCAAAAACATAGTGTTACCAAACAAATACTAGATAACCATGTTACAAAATAACACTAAAAAGTAATCAAGATATAATTATATGTTTTACAAATTTTTGTTAATTTTTTTACGCACTATAACATGAAAATTTATTTATATTTATGTTTACTGTTACATTATATACTATTGTTATTTTAACTTTATTTGTATTTCTGGTTTCTATTACATTATATACTATTGTTATTTTAACTTTATTTATATTTCTGTTTTCTATTACATTATATACTATTATTATTTTAACTTTATTCAACATTTGTGTTTTGCAATTTTAACAATTATATTTTAAATCTTATTCCTTTGAAAATTGGTCCCAATTATAAACGGTCCGAAAATGCTGGAGAACAATTTTAGTATAATATTAAGATTTTGCAATAATTAAGATTTACTATCAATTGAAATGTAAAAGACGCAAATAGTTTGAAGTATTTAATAAAACTTAAAAATTTAAGTTAATTTGACTTAAAACTTTAGCGGTGTGCCTCAAATTTTGATATTATTAAAATTAATACTGTATCCCAAATGTGGACTGAAATGTTATAACTCCCCACATTTTCATCTTTTCCGTAACTAACATAAGGGTAGAGCACCTAATTAATATTATAATTTTTTCAATGAATTAGAAAAAATTACAAATAATTTAGAAAAAATTATTAAATTTCTAAAATACAAAAAATATCAAATATATTTCCTTTTGTTCCGGTCGTCATTAATATTTAAAAAAAGAAAATTATTTTCTAATTTATCCATTGATAATTGACTCTTTTTAGAATAAGTGATCAAAAACTATTTTTAATCGTGTGATACACTTAGTATTCATCCAATATTACTCGAAACAACTGATGATTTACACAGAACAATCTTTTAAAAAATATACTTTTCAGTTATTTATATCAAGAGGTATATCGAATAAGATATTATATGAATTAGCCGAGAAAGAAATTATCAATCTAATACAAAATGTTTAGTGTCCAGAAGATATTAAAGTTATACAAATGGGGTCAAAGTGACAAAGATCCAAAAGTGCTTCACTGGTCCGAATCCAAATCCGACACACAGGAACACCGTAGACATATTTCAATCTCCTATTGAAAATACATTTACGTCTGCTAGTTCATAGGTCCTTTAATTTGTCATGCAATTAAATCATTAAAAACAATTAGTTTTATGAATCAAATAGCTATTTTCACGTGTGCGCATCATTATTTCATAACCAAATTTGGAACACGCATTAGTAATCAGGTTTTAATCGATTCCAAAAAAGGAAGAGGTACTCAATTCTTTTTTTTGTATGTTCAGCGATAATTCTTTATTGAGTGGACCGATATCGATGATCCTTCATTTATTTGAAAGAGAGTACTTTAGAGGTGGTCCCATATAAATATGATGATGATCTGGAACTCCTTAACGAATGGGAATCCATCGTTTCTCTTCTTTTAAAATCTACATTAAAAACCATGCCTCAAGTTCTAAACATTTTATATTATGTTAGACACCGTTTATTATTTTAGATATATTTTGTGTATGTGAAATTGACCTACATTATTTTCCACACATACCTTAGATGGAACTGATTTCTGAACTGTCCGTGAGAACTGAAGGAATGATTATGGCGGGCGAGGTGCGCTGATATGCAATTTAGGTAATTTATAAAGCGAACCGACCCCTCGACAGCTTCATGAAAAATGTCTGCTCCGTTACAGAAGTGTCAAAAAAAAGCAGGACATATTTCAGGAGCGAGGAAAATTTTTTGTAAATGTAAAATATTTCTTTATTTTTTTCCTAACTTATCCACCCTAATAAATAGGAGTAATGATAGTGACAAACAGCGTCATTACAACCTTTATCACTAAGGAAAGCTCGTGGGATTTGTGTGATGAAGTTTGGAGTAAATTATAAATATCCTTTAGCTAACAACGAACCATGTTCAGTTTAAACGAAATTACGCTTCGGCCTCGATGATGAGGCAGCGTTTTAGCGAGCCTCAACTTCGACTGGCATATGTTAATCAACCGACATAATATTACAGTGGCGACACAGAATGTTCACGCCGGATTATCCAGTAACCACAGACACAGCGTTGCTCCGAGTCAGACTCGTACAACGCTTAAGCACGCCATTAATGGAATCGGATGTAAACACTCGTGGTTCGGCAACTTCCAAACGGCTGAGGTAGTACCGTCTACTTGCTACCACGTTCGTTGGTCGCGTCAACCACGCAGCGCGTCGGTGAATCAACTAAAAATAGCATTTTTTAAGAGCGAGAATGCGAAAAGGTTTTGGACAAGATCGCGGTCACCGGCAGTTGTTGTCCCTTACGCTGATTGGTCTAATTACCAAGCGGCATTATTTTTGAGAGTCCATGTGGAACAAATATTGTTGGTTAATTGTTACTAAGTCCGATCACGTTGGAACGTTTTCTGTGTTTTATGTGTAAAACTTACATATAAACTGATTATTTTAAGCTTTTCGTTTAAAATTTCGTCATTATAGACTAATTTGAAATGTTGATAATGGTTGGTATTCATAATAAACATAATGAAAAACTATGAAAAAACAACATATCATGCATTTTCTCAGAAAATTGCTGACGATCCGCTATAATTGACTAAGTGGTGATGATGTAAAGCAAATGTGACTCGGCCGCAATACGAGTACTAATGCACTGGTGGAAATACTCATGTATTGTTCGATTATTATAAGCGAGACATGTTCAATTTGTTTAATATAGATTAAAAGTAAATCAGACCGAGACCGCGAAAAAGAAACGTAATATATAGGATGGCTCTATAAGTCAAAGCATTATAACAACGTTTCTATTTATATTACACTATTAGATATGTATATTTGATTAAAATTTAATAATTTTTTTCTGTTTTCAGGACAACTGCTTGTTCCACAAAACCCCAAAACTAATGAGTAGATATAGATATCGTTTTTAATTCAAAAGTATTATTAGCGCAAGTTTTAGCCCAAGTTACGTGTAATAAACTTAGATTAAATGCGTAATTGAACACAAACGTATTTGTATTGAAAAGAACAACTAAAATGAAAACAGATTGTTATATTTTTGAGAAACAGTTTTATTTATTCTGTATTATTGAAATTACGTCGATTTAATAACGACAAATATTAGTATTTTCTCAGTTTTATCCCACATTATAACCATCCATCGAGTCAATTAAACAGAACGGCTTTGTAAAAAAGTTATCTTTACATGCAGTTTTATCGAGGCAACAGTAGCTAATAACAACGTTGATGTTATTCAACCGTCAACAAAAAAAAACGAAAATGTAGGAGACGAAAGAATGAGATAATAGCAGAGAAAATACTTTCAGACTCAATTAAATCTTTCATACCGTGAAGCTTAAGGAAACACCAAACGACTGAATTCTATCTTCTCATAACCCCTGTAAAAATTGATATCATTCATATTTAAATCAAACTTTAAAGAGAAAATAAACATTATAGAAATACTACGTTTATTCGTTCTTTTTCATTTTTATGCCATCATACATTTTATGTCGCGTTCAATTCCCAAACAAGTAGAAATTGCATAAATTCTTAACAAAGACTTGTATGACGAAATGTGAAAACCTTTAATTAAAATTGATCTAGCAAATACTATTTTCAAAAAATTGGTCTATACTTAGATTAGTGTGCAATAATATTTTTTTTGGTCAGTAATCACTTTAAGCAATCATTAATACTTCTTTTTAATTTGGCAATATAAATTCAAAGAAGAAATGACTATGAACTTTGGAAGAATCAAGGCTCTAACATGAAAAACCTTTACTCTGAAAATCTTTAGACGGTACTATGCCAAGAGTTATATCTTAGAAACATGGGTCGAATATCGATATGTAATACTTTATTTAACTGTGTTAAACCATTACCAATCGATATTAAACAACAAGAGTTTTTGGTTTATGCCCACTTCCTTCTGACATTTCCATGTTCCTTCTCAATTATACATATTTCATTTAAATGTAAATTTTTAATATATGCCCAATCTCCATATTTTGCATTGTATATGAGAAATACGTAACAATCAAAAAGACTACTAACAATTGAAATCTCTTGCAATCAATGTTACAGTCTATTGGTCTTTTCTTTTTAAACACGTTAGTGTCATTGGTTTTCTCCCGTAAATTGAAAATATGTACATAAATATGTGACGACTAAAACGTGAATAACAATTTAATAAAAACCAACAAATTAATTCCTCTTACATTTTCTACAGCTGGCTGACACGCTTGTATCCTTTGTTGATTTCCCTAATGCGTATACTTTGAATGTGAACGATTTGGGATATATATTTAAACTTAATAATTTATTTGAGTATCAACAACAAATAAGATAATTAAGGAACCAGTCATTTTGATGTCAGCTTGATGTAAACTAATATATCCTAGAATATGAAATATGTCCCAATGAATCGTGACAGTGTTTCTCAACAAGCCGGCATTGTAGGAGTGGTAAATACAAAATTTGGAGCTGCCATTAATTGATGTTGCCTTATAGCATTTCCCAACCATAGATCAGAAAATGTCATTTTACTTTAATAATTATCTTTAAATATTAAATGAACCTACTTGATGTAGTATTATTTGTACTTTCTTTAATTTCTTCACCACGACCTAGGTTTCATTGTAATACGACATCTTCAGGTGGGCTATTATCAAAGATCTTTGCTAATACTCTTTGGTAAAATTAAACAGAACACCTTTTGAACTTTATGGCAAATTAATACATAGAAGCTATTTTTAATCCACTTTAAAATGAAAATTTGATGGTGACTCAGTAGATTGATGTACAACTCCAGAGCAGATTCATCGATTTGTACTTATTTGTCTTCGTTTAATGAGATTTAATCATTTAAATCAGTGCATAATAAAAAACAATTACCGTCACAATTGAAGAGGATTACATCTAACAACTCCCATTACAAATTTTGAAGGAAATAAATAAAGATAATATCTATGTTTTCTTATAAAAAAAGCAAATGAATTTTTCTAATATATTCCCCAGCATGAGGATATAAGCTTATTTATGTGGAGAGTATATGACTAATAAACTAATGATATATTCAATATTACAAAAATCATGAGAATGCCGCATAAGAAGTTCTAGTACCATATAGGTTTTTTAGATCGTTTTTTTTTATTGAAAGTTAAGAAAGATTTAAAATTAACGGCAAACAGAATGCAACGGGCAGTGCTGATAACTGAAGGCAAGTCATTTATCATACGAGATGCAGAAGTAGACCTAAATTATTAACTTGGCTCGCACTAGATTGATTAAAAAACTTGGCTGGCAGATTGAGATTGAGCGACACAGGATTCAAAATTTACAGAGGACGTATTATTTGCAAGCCTGGAAATAATTGCCAAAGAATTTTGCTAGAAAGATTGAGATACCTGCCTACAACAATTTTATAAGTAGAATATCATTATCGACTCGGTAACATGCGTTTTTCAAATCAAAATAACCTACGTCTGCTTGAAAACCTTAATTTGTCATTCATATGCTGTAAAATTAGTAACATTAGTGACGTAGGAATGTTTTGAACAGAAATCGTACTGGCAGTCTGTCAGCTGGAATTGGATTCGCAAATAGATGGGCGATGCAAAATAGTGTTGAATACTTTAGCAAGTAAAAATAACATTGACACTGACCTATAAGTTTTTATATCGGACCTAGAACCAGACTAAAAAACGGGTGCCACCCAGAAAATCTGCCAACATTCTTAGAATCCAGAAGTAAAAGTTTTATTTTAAATGCAAGTGATTTGATAAATATGTCGGAATATGCCTTGATTACGTACAGAGGTACCCACCTGAAGATGTTGTAATACAACAAAACCTAGGTGGTGGTTAAAAAATTAAGAAGAAAGTAGGAATAACACTATATCACCTAGTTTCATTTAATTATGAACAATGAATTTCTACAAAATTAACGCCAAATATATTCAATACTCAAGATATTTAAATAGTCAATACGTTCATCGGATAGGTTAATTAAATTTTTACGTACATTCTTCTAATACAACGAAACCTAGGTCGTGGTTAAAAAATTAAGAAGAAAGTAGAAATAATACTACATCACCTAGTTTTATTTCATTATGAACAATGAATTTCTACAAAATTAACGCCAAATATATTCAATATTCAATATATTTAAATAGTCAAATACATTCATCGGGTAGGTTAATTACATTTTTACGTACATTCTTATCTGGCATAAAATATTTATATACATTAAATTTTGAACATTTATTTGTCCTTATTGATCTTTGCGATTGAAAGAGTCGAGATTTTTGAACTTAAAGATCAACAAATAAACTATTAATTTTACAACAAAACGTATTTTTTTCAATCCGTTTATATGTTAACTTTGAAGGAATTAGCTTTATTCTGGAATGTTATTATGTTTTGATGTTTGATAAGGTAAAGAGGAAACGTAGTGTTGTAGCGTTTCACTTTTTTGCATATATTCGAAATACAAATCAAATTAAGAAAATTAATGAAGGAACCAAGTTGAATAATATTCAAAAGTTTATTTAGAGAAATTACTTACTAAAACGAATAAATTAATTGAATTATCAAATAAGTGAAATGGTATCGAAACTGTTTAAAAACGACTGAAAAATTATTAATTTAGGTATCAGTATAACACTAAAATAACGACGCTAGAGACAATTGAAAATTGTAAATATATATTTAAATAAAACACATAAAAAGGCAGTTTAGAAAAAGTAACTTACGATCTTTCCAATTGTACATTTTTCTGGCTGTGCACAAAGTTTTATGGAATTTTAAATTTGGCGGGATCTCTAAACTAAATAATAAGAATTAGTTTTAATTACCAATTGAACTAATTTGTTAAGAATAGATATATGTAATGAAAATTTAATTCAGATAATATCTCATCCCTCGCCTTGATATGGTTAATACAAATATAATTACAGAAACAGTGTAATCTAATCGAATTAAAAGAGAAGAAATACCCATCTTAGCACTTTTTTCACATTTCAAATCAAATCATAACTATTAAATTGGTTAGTAATGTTCTGTTATCACCGTACTTTCGTCGCAATTTTGAAAATCATCATTCCATGAAAAATAATCCTCAGTTTATCAAATAAAGAATGTTTTCTAGCTACTGACTTTTGCGAGACAATTGGCGAAAAAAATTAAAAGTTGATTTGTTTTATTTTCCTAATTGCTAACGGACGCCTATAATTGACTAAATGGTGATTATGTAAAAAAAAGTGCGCATTCACTGGTAACAATACGCATGCATTTTTCGAGTGCTATAGGCGAGACGTAATGTGTTAGGTGCAAATTATTTAATATGGATTGAAAGTATTTCGGACCGAGACCGCCAAAAGCAAACTTCATATGTCGAATAGCACTATAACTCAAAGTGTTATAGCAATGTTTCAATTTATATTACAGTATTAGATGTGGATGTTTGATAAAAACTAAATCATTATTTGTTGTTTTGAGGACAATTGCCTGTTCCACAAAAACCCGAAACTAATAAACGGATATAGATATCGTTTTGAGTTCAAAAGTGTTATTCGCGCAAGTTATAGTCCAAGTTGCGTGTAACCAAATTAGACACAGATCTTTGATTAAATATGTAATTGAACATAGACGTATTTGTATTGAAGAGGCCATATATAAATGTGTGGAGGACTAAGCAATATGTGCCTACGTAGTGACAATTTGAATTAATGTCAGTGCACGGCTAATTCATATAATTATTTGCTACACTCAATATTTGTTATACTCGGTCAGTGTCGACTGGAAAATAACTGCTTTCAATTTTCCAGTGCTGAGCTGACGAATGTTTTTCGACTTCTAAGCAAATCATTCAGTCTCTGTTAAGAATCTTTATAAATTGTTTCATCATACCGAGTTTGATATGAAGCGGTGGCAACATAATTCGATCTCGATTGACCTAAGGTGGACTTATTACATTTTGCTTATAAACAACTAGTGACTCCCTTAATGGCCATTAAGCCATTACCCTTTTTGAGTCCAATGGTTCTTCTTGTGTCGGTTGTCCCACAAACATATGAAACACGAATGATCAGGATAATCTGCTTGTTGTTCTAAAAGAGGTTAAACAATTTCAAATCTACATAAATATTTCAGCTGTGATCTTCACACTTTAGTTTTCCCAACAGATAAAACTTGAAATACTAATTTAAGAAGGCTTTGAGAGGACCGAAAGTAGTTTTTTTCCATTCCCTTGAAGAAAACATAGTATAATTTACTTAAAAGTAAGTTTGCTCTTGATAACATTATTCTGGTATGAAAAACAACGTACTACACAAATCATTTGCATAAAAAAAAATCGATTTCAAAATTGCTTTTAAACAACTAGTGACTAAACAACTATTAAATCTCAAATTTGAAAAATCTTCTCAGAATTTTCTTTATTTGTTTCACTTTTTTATATTTTATTATTTTTTAAGTTTAATATTTATCGATTTGTATTCATATTTCTATTTTCAGTAATTAATGACATTTAAATGGTAATTAAATGAAAAAAATTATAATGAATAATTCATCTCAAATACATAAGTTTTACTTGTGGGAAATATTAAGTTTTATAACTTTTTTGTTAAACAAAGACCCATAGGTGTTTGTAACTACCAAATCATTAACTGGATTTAGAGTACTAAATGTAATTTTGTTTCAAAATAATTTAAATGAACTAAATATGTATCCATTTAGCTATTTCATCTAATTACTTATAAAACATGCATGTGCCATTTTAACAATATTTTGTACTCCAGTACTCAACAAATACCTAGATGCAAATAAATAACATGCGTCATCATATTTATTTTGTTTTTCTCATCTTATTTTCTTCATAAACCAGTGTACGTATTTCACAGAATGACCAGTTTTGTTTTATAGTTTATTTGCACTGCAGCCACAACTTGACCACGCCTACCTGCGCCGAGAATTCAGTTAGGAAATGTATAATTTTTATATCAATTTAAAAATTGTAGAGCATATTTTCAAGACATAATTTTAAAAAATTAAGTAAAAAATAGATTTCTTAATGAATTCTTAAGCAAAAATATGAAAAAATGTTTTGGCAATTAACAAACAAAGCACTTTGATAGGTTTACGAAAGTACATTGCAAATATTTAAAAGTTTACGGATCAAGTAAGCTAAATCGATGCAAACCGTAGAGAAAATACGGTTTCGATAAATCCCCCTCTAAAATTCTTAACATATGAATTGAATACACACTTTCATCTCCTCAACACTCATTGCACTGTAATCAGCTTTGCACTGTAAATGTTTAATTCCCGTGTTTCAAGCGTATTAAATCACTTTCACAATGCACGTCAGTTATAAGTGTCGCACGTAAAATACTTGTATTAAGCAAAAAAATAAACAGCGCGAATTCACTTGTGTGTATGCTTTTGCTTAAATCATTCGTTTTACTTCGAAATATTTAAAGTTTCTTCTCAAATTCAGCGATGAAACAGAATGTCTTCTTTAATTATTAGGTATGTAACTCAAGGCATTGTATAATACACTATTTGTAAAAATTCTATAGGAATAACTCTTTCACATTTTGCATAGTAACTTAATATATTTATATTCGGATTGACACGTAATGAGGAATGTTGTAATATAAAACTTAAGAATTATTCATTCGTTAACATCTAAAAAAAGAATTAACAATCATTAATATCTCTGAAACTAGAATTATTCGTGAGTCAGGCGTAAACAATTTCTTAAAAATTTGGCTGCCTTTCAGGCTAAATCTTACATAGTAAAGCGTGTATTTCAACAAATCGATTAAATTAAGTCCCACTAAATATTGTGCGTTTAATCTTGATTGCTTGAACTTTTTTTTAATTTGACTGAACATAAAAATGTGGCATTCTGTTCTGAAAATAGAAATGGAATGAAAAGTGAGTCGAAAAAAAATTAAAAAACAAATATATAACTTAGATACGCGTTGAACGGCAAAAATATAAATATGCTCAAAATATAAAGTTGTTAACCAATTACAGTAATATCCCACTCTTTGTGAAATAAACCGCGAACAGCGCAGGTATTTCAAGTTGCAATTTAAAAAAAATATTTTCTTGAAGTCTTTTGTAACGATAATAATACTAACGCATAAAGTGTGAGAACAGGCATGGTGTGCACAGTGCTGCCAACTCCTTTAAATCCAAGTCGCTAGACTCAATATTAAAAGTCACTAGAAAGTGGTTAAAACGGATTCTACCAATTTCTGCTAGGGGGCGAGTCATGAATACATATATATATATATATATATATATATGTATATATATATATATATATATATATATATATATATATATATATATATATGTATATATATATATATATATATATATATACATATATATATATATATATATATATATATATAAACAACTGAGTATAAAAATTATAAAATTATTTTTTAATTTTTCTATGATGGATTCTATGATGAATTATTTATGACTGTCACCGCAGATATAGAACTCTACGCTAAATTTGATTACTTTTGGAATATTTTTAATAATCATCTTCAAAACTGTTTTTGCATGGTAATCACATGGTAACACTGTCATCAGATAAGTCTCAAATTATTTTTATCAGCATAAATTGTTGTCGCTAAGACTTGAGCATAAGTCGTCATTTCTAACGACAAAGTCGCTAAATTGGCAACACGGGGTGTGCATATTCGTATAGTGTGTAGTGATGGGCCAACTCGGAAATTCATCAAACCGAGTTAGACGATAAGAAAATTAGTGTAAACCCAGTTGTAAACCGAGTTGATCAAGTCGATTTAACAATGATTGGATGGTGTCGTAAATTAATTTCCATTATTTAAGAACTAGTTCATTTATGAGTTATTCAATCGGGTTATTGAAAAATAAAGCCAATTAAATAATAAAATTACAAAGAATATATCAAAATCATCAATCTCCATTAAGTTGAAAGACTCGCCTGGACTACGTGGCTCATTTAAATAAGCGTGATCCGGATGGTTTTTATGCATCATTATCGTGCTCGTATTCCCGTGATATTCATAAGATAAAGAACATTTTCTGAACACAATTTTTCCGTCTATCAGATTTTCAAAAATTTCCCAAAATAAGTATTTCCTTCTTGGGACCAGCATTGTAATTAAAAATATGTTAATTAATTAATGAACAGACTTAAAATAATAGTTTTTTAACAAAATAAAACACAACTTGAACAAACTAACTAGAATAATATAATTTATCAAACTCTACGAGTAAGAAATGTACTCGGTAGACTAAAACAATAAAATATGTCCGAACGAGTTATTAAATTATACTCGGGAATCAACTATGTTCGGTTTGATTCGAAGATTCGAGCGATACATTCGGTTCAAGTATGCGAGCGATACACGGACCGAGCGCAGCAAACTATCGAACGAGCCAGGGCAACCCGGCTGGCGTCATGGACGTAAATCTGTTAAACTCGGTTTAAATCGATTAAGAATTCGAGTCGTTACACCTCTAGTAGTGTGTGTATAAGCGCACATTATTCTCACGAAAGCACGTGCATACACGCATGCGCGTTCATGCGCGCGGCCCCTTGAAAGATGCGGAAAAAGGAATTTTGAATTTCGATACACAGTGATACTTTTTGTTAAAGTAAAAAAGCCATTGAAGGATTTATCGTCGCCATGATAAACCGTCAAGAATTAGGAAGGGATGCTGACTAAGATTATGAGCAAAAACGTTGTTTCCAGAACGTAAAAAAGTTTGAAGCTTTAAAAAGAGCTGGAGTGACTGATATCACTTTGCAAATAAATTCAAGAAGAAATTGAGATAATCAAGAGCTCCGAAAATTACATTTTCTTCCCTATTAGTGGAAACCAGTTCATAAAAGTATTTAACGTAAATAAGTATTATACTTATTTTCAGGTTTTTTAATTATAAATATTCAATTTATTATAATTTTATTATTACCAAATTAATTTTTATACCAAAATACAATGAGACTAAATTATATCACATTTCAATTATACATCCCATTATTTGAAACTTCACTAAACTTTCAATTTTTATCAGTCGAGGCTGTCCATATTCACAGCTTTTTTAATTGCGATAATTTTATGGAACCTAACCACCGCGAGTAGCGAGATGTTATTGTGTTTTTTATTTTTATTATGAAGGGTGAATTTATCCACGTGAGCTCAATATGTTCCAGATCTTATGTTTTTAAAAGTCAAATATTTTTATACAAAATTAATAAATGAGATGGACTAAAGTTTATGTTTTCCTTAACGACTACTTTCACCATTCTGCACTATTGCCCTTCCGTAGAGTAGCATCGAAACTATGGAATTATTTAAGCGAGCGGAAAGAAAAACGATTAGCTGATGGAACTAAGTCCACTTGTTTGTGGATGCTTTAACAAATAAGAAAAAAATCGATTGAAAGCACTACTTATCAAGTAGTTTTAAAAAATACTACGCATCAAAAATATTTTATTCAAATTAACACATTCAAAGTAAACAAATACAGAAATTCAAATGTTACGTATAATATTAATTTATTTATGTCTATTTACCTTCGTTATGTAGACAACGTCATATTACTTTTGTTCTTTCCACAATTATTTTGTTTGTTTCATCATTAATTACTAAACTCCATCCCTTATGCAAGACCATGAAAGAATCTAATTAATAATTCTGATTGTATGCATGTTTAATTTTAAAAAATATTTTACGCGGATAGACTTTGCATCGTTTTTATTGACCTTTACAATTGTTGTGTTTAAATTTTTCGTATTTCAATAAACTTTACACTTAAATACTTAATTCCGAACTCGTGAAACCGACAGAAGAAGGAGAAAAGTGATTTTCATACAGCGTTTTTAATACCAAATAAGGCAAATTGGGTAGGCGAACGATCAGGGATCACTAGGCTATTTTGACACTTATGCCATATATGGCAATTGTTTTGACATATATGGCAATCTATGAAATAATGGGCGTCTTCCTGTTCACGCGTAATATTTTGGTACTAAAAATGTTAAAAATCGCAAAACTGACGTCTTCTATCTTATAAATATAAGCAACGTGATTGTGAAATGAGTGAGTTGATTTCCCAAACATTGAAAAAGTGTCCTGCTAATACATATTCGTACCTGGTCGGAAAAAAGAACCGAATAATTGTTAACTTTAAAATTAACTGTTTACATTAAAATGCACTTGTTGCCCAGATTTCCCTGTCAGTAGAAGGCGATGTCTTTCTAAAGTAGCTCACGATCCTAACTATTACTTATTGCCGATGTAAATTTCAAGCCGTCACTGGAGAATATACATTTGACAGTTTTGCAAAAAGTGGTTATTTTCTTGATAGTAAAAATAAATAGGACCAAACATTACTACTTGATTTAATAACATAACATTCTGACTCAAATCTTACTTACTGAGCGGATTGCACAATTGGTGAAAAAGTAAATATAAACGAAGGAGAATCGTATAAAACAAATCGTTCAAAGGCAAAAGACTGATTCTAGTGTTAACTGTGAACTAGAACAGAATTCAGTTACTGTATCATCGATCTATATTGTACTTCTACATATATCTATTGGGAACTGCAAAAAAGTACATACATTTAATTTCCTGTAGGATCTAAACAAATACTATATCAAATAAAACTAAATGAAAAAATAAAAACAGCATATTTTTCATTATACATTTCAGCGCTTTGTTTCATTGCGCTTGTTGTTTTAATTAAATGTGTTCAATATCAATTCGGTATATATGACTTGACTTCATTATCGATACTTTCCCAAAAAGCAAATCGTTTCCTCTCTGGGTAACTTCGACTTATTAGTTGATTACCTATATACAAGTAATTCTCTTCTTCAGCAGTGAACGGCAGCCATCGAACTCCTAACGCGTCTGTCGGTGTGGGATCTCTGTAAAATAAAATGATACATTTACTTAACGTGCACAATTATATTAAACAAAATTTCGATAACGGAAAAATATTAGCGAAGTATTTTGTGCTGATACTTTTATCTACCGAGCTCAAGCGCTATATGTAGTTATCATAACCTCATTTTCTTTTAAAAATTTTGACTTTCGCCAAGTGAGCTAACTACTACACATAATTGCAATATAAATATTTTACAACATGTACATTTTCTATAGAAATTATAATTTTCAAATCAATAACACTTTTTAATAATAAATTCTAGAGGCTACAATAAGCCATAAATAACACGTTACCAATATAGTAACTGTTTCAGTTCTGACGTATGCTTACGATTTTTAATGATATAAGAAGGTAATTAGCAACAAAATCGGTAGTATTAGGATTAAATTTACATACCCAATGCGAGCAAAATTCGTCCAAAGAGTGGTAAAGTTATTAACAAGCAAAAAAGTGTTGCTTGAAGTATCGAGTGGATCCAAAAAATCACTTCCAAACAAATAAAATACATCAGTGCCGTGAGCGACACCGGTCTCAACCCTTGGGAAGCCCAAGAATTCTTCAATGATATTGCGTTCTGATCTCATATCAAAAATATAGAAGTAAACTTTCGTTGGAAATCTTGAGGCGATAATTTTTGAGAGCTTGTAAGTATCATAAGCTGTAAAAAGATCTGTCTTAAGATCTACAAATTTCTCCACCGTCACACCATCTTTACCAAAATAAAATTCATGTACTTTGGATCCTAAATTATAAACCATTTTAAGAGGAACATCCCATGCTATTTTTGTAGGCACGTTCAATTCCTGAAATTTAGTATGATCTTCAATCGTTTGATCCACATCACGCAATAACACATCACCATCTGCACTTGCGAATCCTGCTATTATCGGTACAGTTACGGCATCGGACTTTTTTAATATTTCTAACGGATGTGCACCCAGAAATGTATCTTGTGTTGGTACGTTTTCGACTACTGGAATGTACGGGTGAAGTAAATCAATTTTAAATATATCTCTTGTTATCAGTGGAAACTTTATACCAAGGATTTCGTCCACAGGAAGATTCTGAAGGAACTCCAATAGTTCATAGGGATTTTTGGTGTTATTTCCCAATGCCTTGCCTAATAAAAAGGCTTGTTTCACATTATCTATAGTAAATGACCAATCGTTTGTGAACATAGCGCTTTGCGTGATAGCTCTATGGAACAGTCCTTTTGACATTGGCGAAATACAATGTAAACTGACTGCATGGCTGCCTGCACTCTGCCCAAAGATTGTAACATTGTCTGGATCTCCGTTAAATTTGGCAATATTGTCCCGAACCCATTTTAAACATAGTACGTGGTCCTTCAGAGCAGCGTTACCTGGAACTTCTGGTATGTCTAAGCAGAGAAACCCCAAAACTGCCATTCGGTAATTAAAAGTTACTAGTACAACATCTTGATACATAAGAGGTTCCGGTCCATAGAGGTCACTAGATCCAAACAGATATGAACCCCCGTGTATAAATACCATAACGGGTAGCAAACGGTTGTCTCGTTTATTTTTTGAAAAATTTGGTGTGAAAATGTTTACAAATAGACAATCTTCATCCCCAGTTACTATTTTTGTATCTAATATATGTTGAATGCACATTGATCCGTATTCGTGTGCTGTACGAACACCTTCCCATGGTAGAGGAGGCTGTGCAACCTGAAATGGATAAAAAATACATACGTTTCAAAAATAAATATAGTAGGAATTGAAATCAACATAAAATTCTCAAATGTGGCTTAAAATTTATGTAATTTGAAGTAACGATGAACTATTTAGCCTCTTTACCACGAAAATCCAAGTAGTTCACCGACGAATTTATAATAATTTTGAAGAATGAACAAAATTATTGATATATGTTTTAGTAACAAAAAGCGCTATTTCCTTCTTGGTGTAATAATTTTATGCATTTATTAAGAAATATCTTGTAATATGGTTACCTTATCGAATCTGTTATATATATATATATATATATATATATATATATATATATATATATATATATATATATATGTATATATATATATATATATATATATATATATCTAAATAAGGATTTATGCATTTTGTATTTTTCCTTCGAAACATCTAGTATTTTATTTACATATTTTTAACGCTATTCTGATTTTCATTTTTCACGAATCTAGAATAGCAAAGGTTTAATCCTAATAAGTGACCTCTAAAATTAGTTAGCATCACGCAGACGTCGTCTAATGGCAGTGACAGAAACTAAGTCCCTTCTCTCTGTAATTGATTTTAAATTTCCGCTATGACAACCACAAGTTACTTCCTTTAATTTCTTAAGATTAGTTCTGCACTATGTTGCCTTGTCGCTCATTGCTTTTATAAATTTTATCTGATATCTTCTAGATACTTTCAGGACTTGTGCGGCACTATATACCGTTTTTGCGTCTTTTATATTCCTTCACAACTTTGTTTTTTTTTTCTTGTATGATTAATTTTCACCTTGGACCCAATATTTCTTATCATGTGGGTAAAAAGGTGTTTTATATTAAATATTGTTCAATTAGGTTTTGATTTCAACTAACATTTGAAGGGGATTGTGTACATGTATATACATTTAAGTATATATATATATATATATATAAAACTGTAAAAAGAAAATCATACTTTGAATCTCAATCCTTCCACTGGTGGTTTAGCGTACGGCACTCCTTTGAAACTGCTGTACGTCCGACTGCCTTCCAGCTCGTAGGTTTTTCCTTCAAGAATGCCTTGTTTGACGTGAACTTGAGGGAACTTGTCACTTGCAATTAATGCAAAGGTCCTACAGAACACACGTCAAATTTATTTTTTATTCTACTTTTTACTGCATATTAATAGGAAATCTTTGTTATTAATGGTTGATAACGTCAGGAAATATCTACAAATCGAAATGAAATTGATCGATATGTATATTACGTATTTTTTCTTAAACAAATTTATTAAAGAATATTTATATACAAGGTTGAAGGGAAGTCAGTACTAATAATGAAAAAAAAATGTAATAAATTGTCTAGTAACGTATAAATTCGCATGCAAATAATATAGCTATGCTACTAAAAAGTCTTAAATTAAAATTGAGAGGATGTATTAAATTTGTATTACTTAAAAGAAGTATAGTAGCTATTATTTCATTTACTGGAATTTTGGAAGTTGGTTTTATGAAAAATCATTTGCAGATACCGTCGAATATACGATAGCTGGTGATGGTAAAATAGGATGAGTTTTTATTTCACAAACAGCAAGGATACGTGTTTTTAAAGACCTAAATTTTCATAAGCCTTGAAACGTGAAATAACGTGAAGTATATAAAAATTATTATTAATAATTTAAATATGAAGACATCTCACTACTTGTGATATAAAACTAAAGCTTTCAAAATTAGTTGGGAACCGTCGGTTTTGGTAACGTAGGATTTCATAATAGAATATGTTCTCTGCTCAAAGCGTGTCGATATTTACGCGCATTGGAAATAGGTAAGCGTCTTGTCTGACTCATGTCGATGGCGTTTCTAATAACAGCTGTATAAACGTGACTAAAAATTTATAATTTTTACGTTTGAATAAGTAGCGGGCAGCGTTTAGAGTAATTCATAACGATTTCAATTTATTCAATTGAATAAATAAATCGGGATTAGGCTAGGATTACTGGAAGTGATTTTCGGTCGGGGGAGACATCGGACGGGTTTTCATGCCTACATATATGACGTTTAAACAAAATGAAATAAGCGCCCAAAACATTTAAATTTTTTATAGGAAAAAATATTTATGCATTAAAATTCATTGAGGAATAAACGTCAAGAGCTTGTTTAGATAATTCCAAAGATATGTAATAATGTAGGTATTTATTATAGGACAGAAAGAGAGAAATGGAAAAAAATAATAAATAGCCTGCCAAGAATCCCTTCTCGATTCAAACCAAAAAAATTGATTTAAAAAATATTGTAATAATAATAAATAATAACGTACAAATGCAATGGCAATGGAACTACGACGGACCACATGCATGATGCTGAGCGCACTTTTCAGTTCAAAATTGCTGCTGGGAAATATCATAATGACTTTGGCTTCACGTTAACGAGATTCCTGCTTCCCTTGTGTGATTTTGAGTAGTCAATTGCATAAAAATGTCATTGTCATACCCCTATGAATAATTATAATTGATAAAAAATTTATCTGATAAAATATAGTCACATATCGATTATAATCTTCCTCGACGTATGATACAAAAATAATTTTTGAAATCGAAAATGATTTTCTTAGTAAAGATGTTTATCATTAATTATCATTAATTTAAATTAAATAAACACGCGTCTATTAATTTAACTTATTTAAAAAAACAAACAATTAAAATAATAAAAATACGGCTGTGTGAAATCATTGAACAAAAATAAAAAAATTGTCGATTACAAAAGACCTTAGGTAGGATTAGGAAACTTAATAGTCGGCTGCTCTCAACATTCAACTTTAATATTTCTTATTAATTGCAGAGAAACCTTATGATAAAATTTTCGCCTGTAGTTGAGGCGATCAATTTTCTTGTTATCCACAATATATAACTGACATACAGAAATTACAAAAAAGCTTGTCCCGGGACTAGTAATATATATGGAATAAAATAATCATGAGGTTTTTTTGTTTCTTTGGAGAATATATATTTGATTTTCTTCGAGTTTCTGTACTTTATACTTAATCGATTATACGTATTCATGAAAGCAACACGGGAATCCTCTGAATGTAAAGACATAGAGAATATTTTATTCCTCGAACTGAAACAATAATAATTTTAAGTCATCAACTATTCGAAATTAAAAAAGTTCAAAAAATCCTGATAAGATAAAGGCAAAGCCAATATATATTTCCTAGGTGTAAGACAATGATGTTTTCATATAATTTACTATCAGAAATCTCAAAACCAAAACTAGAATTATGTTAACGTATAACAAAAGTATTCTCGCCGAGAATTTTGCCGATATAAACCCGACTCCTATGACCGATATTGTTTGGCGTACGAAGTGAAAGCCCCAGAATGAAAATTTAATTTTCTATACTATCCCTCCATATTTGGGCCATCGTACTTGATAAACCGACTAACGGACGGACGGATCGACGGATACCGAAGTTATTTCATTAATGTTTAGTTTCGGCAATTTTGCCACGGAATGCGAAACATTTATGTTTTTAAAAGTTTTTTATATGCTTGTCAGTGAAATCATAAATTTAAATGAAAGAGGAAACAGGTTTCTATTTTTGATGGCCATTATTTTTTTGTGTAATTTTGTTTCACGTCGACCTCAAATTTCCGCTTTTGAAACAGAAGGAATCAAATCGTTATCAAATTGTTATGCCAATGCATAAAAACCATAAAACCTAATTAATTCCGTTGAAACTCATATGAGTTTCATGTTTTATTAGGATAGTATTATGTTTTTTTAAGTCCCCGAGAATTGAGATATTTTTATATTACGAGTCCTTAAAAATGAATGTATTCTTATTTGTCACGTATATAAAGTAGGAAATATTGACTGCATTTATTTAAAATAATATATGAAAATTTTGGAGACGTATTCTGAGGTGATGTTAAAAAAAAGGAATTAAAAAAATATTCCTGGACGTGTTAAATCATTTCGGCTTACTTCGTGGAAGCATACAAGCATGATGCTTAAACCCATTTACATATTGCCCATATCTTCTGCTGGATTGCCATCAAAATGATAGAGATGCACAATTAGATTTTTACAGCGCAAGCCTGATCAGAATTTGAATTACAGGTGCCTGAGCACATATCCTGTCGACTATAAGATATACAGCGCTAAATCGAAACGAACCGTTTCATCCACATTTAGAAAATATAATTGATGAAGAGAAATCGCGTCGTGATTAAAGCAATCACTGAATATATTTTACATTCAAATACTTTGAATAACAGAGAGAAATAGTGTTGGATCTTTTAGTTTGTAATCATTCAATCGCGCGTGCGAGAAAAAATTAAAATAATGTATTTTTCTATTTAAAAAACTTCTTTCACTATACGTACGTATAATGAGACTAATAAAAATAAAAAGAAATGAATATAGATAACAATTCTGCGAACTCATAGGTACTTTTTAATAATTATATGAAGCTTTTCACGAATACCATCTCAACCATATACCCAGGAAACCCCAAGGTAGTCAGAAAAATTAATAGAGAGAGTCACCCGTATTTCAATATGCATCTACTTATTATCATATGATAAATTTTTAGCTTTATAGCTACTCTGAGCTAAGCTTTATAGCTGTCATTGGATAAACTTTTTTTATAAAGTGATGTTCTAATTAATCTAAAAGGAATTTTCAAACCGTAACATATTATTTTAAATACGTCCAACGAAAAAGAAAATAATACGCCTAAAGCACGGTAGTAACTAAGGTGTATCGCATTTTTTTCTAATTGCATATGTGTCCTATATGGTTTATTCAATTTAACTAATGAATAATCGTTCACCATAAAATTTAACTTAAATAAATGCTGTGAATAGAAGCCTTTTTTTAAATTTGTAGTTCCTACGAAACCATTCAATAAAAAGTCAATGCCTGTTTATGGTACAAGAACGCAAATACCTCAATTCCCCGGCATCTCAAGATCTGAGCACCGCAGTAAAAATAAAAGTTAAATACCTTTCACATAGTACACATTTGTGGCGTATACACAGATAGACCCATAAGTACAGCAGGTAATGTGGAAATTATAAAAAAAATAAAATTGAACTTACTGTAAAATTGAGAAAAAGAAGATGTATGCCTTCCGTAATTTGCAATTATACATTTTAATTGAAATGAATGAACAGTGCGATAGAAGTATGACGGAAAATTGTTAGAAGGGACAGCGACCATATGTGTTCAGCTCCTTAAATACTTGTTTTCAAAAGAGGAAACAAAAGATGTACAGTCTGCCTAAAAAAATACGTTATGGTAAAAAAAATACGTTTTGTCGACAATTTATATTTAAAAAAAAACATAAATAACAAATTTGAGCTACTGTGGAAATTTATCTGCTCTTTACTTAAAATGGTGTGCAATCTGCATTGCTATTGATAAACTACTGGCATTTCTGGGAAATTGAGATGGCCAATCCATAAAGTCGATATCGTCTTCCTTTTTTGAATCACCATTAGTATGGTTTTTATATTTGGAGTCATTCTCTTTTTGAAAAGTCCCACGTTCACTTTCCTTCTAAACCAGCTTTAGTTGATGGCAAAATTTTCCCTAAATATGAAAAATTTTCTGAAACTGTGTTTAGAAAATACCCTCAAAAATTAATATTACAACTGTTTCAGGCTCGAAAACTTTCAGTAGTCAACCATGCAAAACAACATAATTGTTCTAGCATGATAAATATTATGACTCATTTTTTTTGCGAAATCATTATGATAAAGAATTGTAAATAGAGTACCTTTAGCTCCTTTCCACTTGATATATATTGACTAGTACTAGTTTACTGTACGAAATCCTTTCCCTGGTGGGGTTCCTGAAATAAATAAAAAAACGTACAGGAATACTTCTCCACGATACGAACTGAGGCAAATTAATTGTCATCTATATGTCTGATGAAATCACTTAAATTAAAAGCCATACTTTGAAGCAAAGTTCTTTCGTGGTCTACCGATCATATAGTACTCCTTTGAAACTACTCTATGTTCGATTTCTTCTCAACGCGTATTTTTCCCTTCGTACAACAAAAACCTGAACAATGCTCTGTACAACTGCCCGGTTTGCAAATATTATGTATTAAAAATTAAGTACTTTTTTCATATTTCATAAATATTTGGTATTTCATAGTTTTATTATAAGTTAGTTGGGCGTTCCATAAATCTTGCGGTGTTGGTATGTTAATAGCAATTAAAACAAATACTACATTAATTCCTATGACAGGCCATATTAACCGAATAAAAGACCAAGATTCAAAATAACTGAATCATTAATATAACTTCAATCAACAATTCCACACTGGCGCTATGAGTGAGTGATTCTTTGATTATAAAGAAGCTACAGTTCAGCTAACAACAGGTAAAATACTGAAAAAATCTATTAAATATGGAGAGCGTTGATATTAATTATACTAACTAATGTTTACCTACCCAGAAGTAGCAGGATAAATTTGAAAGGGAAATAAAGCTTTGACCGTAACTACATCTAGGATGGTTTTCTCGAGGCCTTTGACAAATTAAGCGTTCGCTCACCAGAAAAAATGATATTGCATCCAGTGTAAGTTGCTAGAATAAAATAAATAACAAATATTTTCTTAGGTTTACAGTAAAAATTACAAGAATAGCAAAAAGAACCAACGCTTTTTGCGACCATTTAAACAATTCAGGTCAAAACAATTGAAAACCGCGTTTGCACAAACCACTGCAGATACATATCTGCGTTTACCAGTGTAAAAAGTTGTTGGAGCTGCATGGCGAAAATTCTGGCGGGACTATAAAAAACAAGCAAGATTTGATGCAATAGCAAGTTAAGGGGTTCACGCATTCTTAAAATGTTTAGAGTAGCTATGTTCGCTGGAAAGGTCATTATCATAATTTTCTGGAACCCTGATGGAATGTTATTAATCGATTATTCGCATTTCACGATGGAAATACGTTAAATGGAAATACGTTTATATACAATCCGTATTGAAACTTTGAGTAGTGCACAACTATCGTATTATTAGTGGATCGTTTTAACTGATCAAACAATATAAGAATTAGTGTTTTGTAAAAGAACATTAATACTTGGAAACTATACATAATTTGCGTTTTACAGTAACCAACAATCGAATAATAAGTATAAGCTTTATTGAAACCCGCTTTTTCGTTTTCATATCGTGGAATAAATAGTGAAATTTTTAGAACAAAGTCACTAGTTACAGGGGAATTACCCTAATGTTTACTATGGCGTATCACATGGAATTGCCTTAATGTTTAGTACTAAGTAACACCAACAGCCTGCGTACAACTAAATATTCAAATCTCAACTTCGTAAGCTAACAAATCCCCAAAAAGTAATAAGTAATTTATTCCTTCGCTTCGTTATATTGACCAGTATCACATTATCGAAATTGTTAAAATAACATAATAACCGACAAATTGCGTATATCCATGTCAAAACAAATGGCGTAATATTAATTTTATGTCAAGTGTACTTTTCAACCTTGATAAATTTTACGAATATTTTCATATTGATACCTAGGCAACACGGTGACGTTCTAACCAAGTTTACGCAGACGCACGTTGTGTTGCTATTTACACTAAACATTTTATGCCATATTTCTCAGGGACATTGACTGCGTCTTCGATTTCATTTCTGTTATCGGCGAAGCAAACGAATATAGCTGAAAAATTTGCTTCTTTTGTACTTTAATGTTTTTACTGGTATCTTAATATTAATCAGTTCCAGAAAAATATATAATAACATTAGGAAAGTGTGGATGACAAGAATGTGCATAAAATTTTAGAATATAATTTTATGATATTGATAAGTAATACAATAAGGCAAATGTCTCTTCATACACAATATAGTATACTTATAAATAGATAATTTTTATATGAAAGGGTTCATATTTAAATTTTTTGTTAATATTGAACCTTTAACCTGAAAATTATCTATTATCTGATAATTACCTAATGTTATGAAAATAAATTATATTGATGATCGATAATGGAACTAATTCACTCATTTAGAATATGGAGTATCGTTTGTTACAAATGTTGATTTTGACTTTTACACTTGATTTTTTCTATTAAATTGGAGTTGGAGGAAAATTTAACTCATTTAACTCTACATTTGGTGAGAAATAGGAAAATTATAAAAAATATGCAAATTTTGTTTATATTTTCTACTCTTCAAATTTTTTGCTTATTTAATCGCTTATTTGTTTTTTGTTTTAGTAATAATGTAGTAAGAACATATTAAATCGTACTACCAAATTAATGGGTAACATATGAGTATTGCGGGGTATATGTTTCATCAATTTAGGCATCCCAAGTGCCTTATCAAACAAGAATATATTAATCCTAAATACTTTTACGCGATGCGTGTTGAAAGGCGAAACATATTCGTTTGGATAACTAGCAATTACAGATGTTAAAAAAACAATTATTTAAGCAAATAGGACTTTGCCTGACTACACGTGATCAGGCAATGTTTTTTTCGCCTAAATAATTAAAATTTTATTTGTACAGGTGTAATAGCAAGTTATTTAAACAAATATGTAATACGCAGTAACTCCGATGTGTTTGTTTATCGATTCACATGTAATATGATTATATAAGTCGTTTGATTCCGCCACCTGTCGATTTATTTTGCTCATACACCAAATTATTTTTGAGAAAAACATAGTTTTCTAATTTTTAATTTCCCGGTTCCTTTCTGAGTTTCACACATATATTCAGTTTATTGAAGAAAAATGTATTCCTAAAAATGTGTTTTTAGGTGACATCTCAAATACTAAAAATAAAGGAAAACATGAATATAACCTTGTTTGCTATTCTTTAGTTATATCATTTATAGAACCCTTCTATATCCGACCGTCTATCTGTCCTTCTGTCTGTCAGACATTTTTCTTAGACTACTTGACTAAGAAAGTTGAAATTTGACTTGGCTATAGGAAGTGGTAACCCGATTACAACTTTCTCAAGTCATTTTCTTCACCTCTTAGAAATAATGTTTTAGCCCTTAATGAATTGATAAAATTATTTGAATTTTGGAATTTGGTTAAAGGGTATAAAACGGGAGGGTAAAAAAATTCAAAACTATCAACGGGCTATTAAACAAAAACTTGTTAAAATGCAAATTTAAAAAAACGCTTCTAAAAGATTCCAAAATTGCTATTCACCCACACTATCTCTAAAATTATCGCCCAAATCCTTTGAAAAATTCAAGACCATTACACAAAAAGTGACGATCTAATTACTTCCGAAATTTTTCTTAAAAACGACTGATCGTACGGAAAACTTATTGCGTGAGTAAAATTATCATTTGGCGGTTATTTACAACTGCGTTTTAACTAGTAATTGCGAATGGATTGTCGTTATTTCATTTCTTATAAGAACGGATTTCAAATAAAAAAAATGTTTACTCACTTCGCTTCTTTGGTACGTCCAAACTAATCTCAAGTTTTATACTTTACCTTTGTCTTTTTGATCTATGTAAATATTAGAATTTATTGCATGATATATAAATTGAAGAATAAATAACAAAATTAAAAAGTAGTTTCTCATTTTGTCTACGCAAAATTAATTCAAAACTAGAAAATATCAAAAGAAAAATCGTGCTCTATAATATATTTAATGTTTTATTAAATATACTTTTCCAAAATATTAGCTTCCAGGATGTTACTGGGAAAAAAGATGTTGATACATTGATATGAGTAAAGACAGACATTTATTTAAATTTATTATGAAAGCAAAGGACTATTAAATAACAAACTCGATAAAGGCGAAGCGTATTAATAAAATTTTCGTTCATTGTAAAATGTTCGATGCATTGGGGCCTAGTTGATCCTGATGAAACCAGCATGTAGCCCATAATTTAGGAGAAAGTGATATGGAATATAAAAACAAAAAATTATTTTATGATACGAGTTCTACAATATTTTATTATTTTTTCTTTTTCATTAGCCGTCTCTTTATACGCTATTCTTGACGAATTGGCTAAATTTTCTTTGATTTTGTGAAGTCAGTGAAATTGAATTATTGAAAGTAATACTGTAACAAAATTTGCACTCAACGTGTCATTATCAAATGCGGTTATCATTAATCTACGAACATATTTTTCAACAAATGTATTTAATATTCTCTCTTTTGCGATTTAAATACATTATATCGTGTATAATGTACAATCTTAAATATGATTTTGGTCAAATAGAAATGTCTGTGCAGCTCATAAATAATAATGAAATTCAATAAATTGTTACAAGGCATTTATTTTATTTGCCTAATGTTGCAAGATGTGACCTCTTCGTGACTTATTTCGTTTCTGTTTGCATGAATGGTATCTACTTGGACCGCATTCCGACGTCCATCTTCGTTCTGTGTGCATATTCAATATTGTCGACTAATTACTGTAATCTAATGTGCTTTATCTGTATATATATATATATATATATATATATATATATATATATATATATATATGTACAAATATTTTTATCTCTAAGTGCAGATAAAGCTCTATTTAAATTCAATTAAAAAAGTATGTATTTTTTAGTTTATTTAAAATATACTATTTACAAGTTAAAGCATCAGTTTCATTCCTTCAATAAATTTGAACAAATTTATTTATTTATTTAAAGTGTTAATCATCAATTTATTTCTATAAAAAATTAAGTATTCAAAAATAAAGAACTGTTTGATTTAAATTATTTAATAAATACGATTAAAATAAAACATTTAAGAAAAATTACTTTAAGGAAAGTAGGTACTAAAAGGAAAAAATATTTAACGCAAAACAGGTACCTACTTATTCAATATAAATAACTAAATTACTTATTTTTGAAGTCGATGCCAATACTGCCGACCATCTTGAACACGTATAAATTTTACTTAATTTTGGATTTAATTCTAAAACATTAATTTCTAATCTACTCACAGTATGATATAGTTTCATAAAGGACGTGTTTAAAATATAAAATATTGCATTTGATAAAAAAATTAAATATTAATCCCAGTTCAACGTCGCCACCCGAGCGTAACTCGTCACCGACCCAAGCGTGACGGCTCAGTATTGTTCATTGCTCAGGAAAAGTAAGCAGGTGAGCCTACATAAGTTTTCATTTTAAAAAGAATCACGCAAATCGACTCGTATATCTCGAAGAAATCGGTGTACATGTGTAGATCCAAAAAAATACGCGTCAATATATAACCTCCTCCTTTACTGAACTCTTTAAAAATTACATTACAATTGCTTTAAATATCAAAGCAGAAAACAGCTCTGTGAAAAAATTGTAAATAGAATATTAGAAGTTAAATTAAGAAGAAAAAATTTAATTAAAAAAAATTTGGCTATCAGCTTCCACGCTTCCACGCGTTTTGATTTGAGTAGAGAGTACGATTGTCTTGGAATGTATGAAATAAGTAACACTGTGTATAAATATAAATATCAATATCATTAAACGTAAATAGAAGATTCTTTAATAAAAAAGTGCTAACAATATTGTTAATGAACAAGTAAAACACAAATGAACAAGTTCAAATTTGTACGACAAATTTAAAAACATTTAGTCAGAATAAGAAGTTAAAATTATTTAAAAACGTGAAACTAAAAAGTTAAAACAAAAAGAGTTTCTAATTTTGCAGAATACAAGACACCAAATATACACACATAATGGCTTTTAATGGTTATATCTTGATATAAGCGAACTATAGTAAACTATGTGTGTCACACTCCGTCATTGGGATTACGACACCAGAAAACTCCAAATAAACATATTGATATCTCAATCTAGAGATGCGCAGAAATGTTCTTCTAATAAGAAATGTGCTCTAAAGATGAGCAGAATTAGGCCACCTATAAGTATATTTTTTTAACGCTGTGAACTTCTGATTTTACACCTCATAAAACTTCATACCGGGTGCTATACACAGTGTTCGGGAATAAATGTGTACGGGAATCGGGAATAAAGGAATAACATCTTTCTTCTGGAATAAATGTTGGACACATTTATTCCAGGACACCGTGTACATGAAAATCGATTCTTAAGGAGTAAACTCCAAAAATATTTTATTGCTTCTTCTGAATGAAGTTACTATTATTTCCAATTAAAAGAATAAAACTAAAGACGTATTCGACAATGTAATTAATTAATTGATAGTCACTAAAATAAGTACAAAATGAAACATCGCGATGGGCGCTCAATCTCGGGGTGGGTGCTCAGTCGTCCAAGGTCAATTATTTGTAATGCTAAATAGCTTGCTTTCTAAAGGAGAATTTGTTGGATTTTTTGAATATTTACCTACAATGAAAGAAAATATCAGGTGACGAATGCTTCTAAAGGTAATTATTGGACGATGTATACAAAATTTCACGCATAGGTTTTTTTATTGAATTTTGTTTTGTTTATAGGATTATAGGTAATTAATAAAATGGTAACAAATGTAAAATACATATTTACATACATATTTAAAAATTAAAAAATTACGGAGGAATTTCCCCATAGAAATTGTACTCAAAATACCTTCTAATTAATTTCTGGATACTTACTTAGACGTTTAAAAAAGTTATTTGTTCTTCGTTATCATCAAACTATTGGTGACCATCAACAAGAAGTAGTGAAAGAATTTCCGATGAAGGAATATTCCAGTAACTTTTACTTTAACTAACTTCCATATATAATGAAACGGTCAAGTGCTCTAACTTGTATCTATACTTGCACAGTAACCGTGCAGTACCATCAGCCTTCCCACTTAATTTATTAAATCTTGTCTATAATAATATTAAATTAAATATGTAATTATAACTGAAAAAAAATTCAAAATAAAAACATTTTGTTATTATAAATTAAATAATATATCCGTAATAAAGGTTCAAATAATAAAAATGACAGTTCATACATATGAGTACAAATAATAAAACATGGTTTTATACCAATTAACCCACACACTTTACATTATGCGTCACTTCAAAAAATTATATTGTTAATGTTATGCAGATTTCTGATCATAAAAGCTGGTAACGTGTTGATTACTCGCATAGTTTTAAAGTTCAGAATTTGTTCCAAATTCTGTCCCGTTGCAGGAAATAAAATAAAGTTCAAACTAAGTTATTAATGATTTAGTCGAAATAAGTTTACGAACTCAGTGCGGTTTGATGTCATTTGTTTAGTGCGGAGCCAACTTAACCCGTCAGTATCGTTCACTTATCTGATTAGAGATTATTTGAATCTCCCAATTATACTTCCAAAATTTTTCACCAAAATTGCTCGATAGTTAGAGCAGGTAGCGGCGAGAGACTTGATTTTTTACTAATTTTTCATAAACAAATTCCACCATCTATGTTTAATTTTCATGGTTTCATAATGAGAGAAGGAATGATTAAGTTTTGTCATGTCTGTTGGTCCGCTCGTCACTTGTAGCCTGGCAATACAATTTTAGAAAAATGTGCATGAAATCTTGCACATGGACGTTTATATGGAAATTTTGATTTATATATAGCAAAACGTGATATGAAAAATTATGTACCTCCTCAGAGTTGTAAATGAGGCGGGGGGCGGGGGTAGAGAGAAAATATTTATTTTCACGCATTCCATCGAATGAGCTATAATTGGATAGGTCTTTTAAAATTGAAGTTCCACATTTCACTAGAGAACCCTACTTATTGGGCGTTCTAAAAAAGTGACTCTCTTTATTCTTGGTATCTATATTTATATCCAAATATTGTTCAATTTAAATAAAATGGAAAAGAAAAATATAAAGTGAAATATACGAAAATTTCGCCAAAAAGTTTTGAATAAAGTAAAGCAATGTATGAATAATCCTAATCAAAAGGGCACATAGTCTTGTTATATATACAATAAACCAATCATGTATTATGTTACAAACATAGTTATAATAGAAAGTATCATATTAGTATAACATCTAGAATCTAAACCGGCCAACGAAGCAGCTACAGTAAAAGCATCAACGCGACAGTTATGTTTCTCTTCTGTACACGCGCGTTCTGCTAGTAACTTTCTTTTGTACGAGAAAAATATCCGTTTTTAGATAGGTCTCTGAAAAAGTTTAAGACAAAAATAATAGGTATTATTTAAGTAGCAAAAATAGAGCTTGAAGTTTATCTGGTTCGAATCTAGTAAGTTTCTCTCAAGTTTTTGTGGAAAATAGGTTTAAATTTTGAAAGTCTAGATTTTGAGAACTATACGTTATAAACATGCCGCTAAGCAAAACAAAAAAAGGCTGAAAGGCAATTGGAATTTTCGTTCAATTTCAATAACATTGTGAAAGCGCATGAAGCTACATACAAGTGCACACACATTCTCACAGACTCCGATCGGGTTCGGCTTTACCATTTTGCCCTAAAATATATTCCTTTCTTAATTTAGTACTCTTGCTGGATGTTGACGCAATACTATCGTCTGTTTGATAAAAGTAATACGATCCAACCCAATCATTCTAAGTTATGTTCATATAGGCAAGGAATTTTATTTTTCAAGAAAATGTGAACGTTTTCATTTCAATTTCGAATTGATTTTATCTCTTTTCGAGAGCCGATTATCAAACTGTATTTTCTTATATATTTCATAATAAATCTATGATAAACAGATTGCATAACAGAAAATGATTATTTTTCATTTAGAATTTTCATTTACTGTAACAAAGCCAGTTCAAAAGAATTGATTTTATAATTCAATCTGTATCCCTCTAAATGTGTAATTTATATATAGTTGGTTACCTTATTTGCGAATCAATATAAATAATTACCAAATCGTCTGATGTTTTATGCGTGTTGTTATTCTCACACACGATTGCCAATAAGTTATTGTTGGACGAGTCAAGTTCTATTTTGTCCTACACAGCGGCTTATCAAGTCCTGGTGACTTTAAAAGTTTCAGTGATGCAAAACCTCGTGACTATAATGAGAAAATTAGTTGAAATCAAATTATAATTAATTGAAAAGTAAATTTTCATCAGATTCTCTTTGAACTTTTATTACTTTTAATTTAGTTTGTTTGAAGAACTTCACAGTTTATACATATATATATATATATATATATATATATATATATATATATATATATATATGTATATATATATATATATATATTATTCAATAATGATTTAAATATTTCATTTATTCAAATGTCCCATTTGAAATTTTTTTATTAAAGTTTCATAACTAATTACTAAACGAAGGAATGTTTCAATATTCTATTATATTCTTCTACTTCTTTTTCCGAAGTTCTAGAGCATCTTACACGCCAAAGCTGTCTCAGTAAATTTCTACCAATTACCACTATTCTGCCATAAGGTCCTATTCAATAGGACAAATTTCCATCGATTGGTACCTATAACGCTTAGATTTTTCTCTAACGATTGGTAGCTATAACACCCAGATTTTTTCAGATCTTTCTTTGTAGTATAAAACCATCTAGTATAACGCCTTTACCGGTTTCGAGTTCCTTCAAAGATCAGCATTCTTATCGGATCCAATTTATCCCTCACAAGCATATAATGAAGCCGCCGGACACGATATGCTTTGTGATCTTGACATTAAGCTGTTTTAGCAAATGATAAAGTTCATTAATTACGTCTTTTATAAGTGTTGTAGTAACACTATAAAATTAACTGTTGTATGTAATTTATCATCAATAAACTTTAAGATTTGAGGCTGCTTGTAGGCTTAAGTTTTGTCTAAAATAGTTAAATTATATAAAGCAGTTTCAAGTTGAAAAGAGTTTTACGACAGTGCTTAATAACGAAACAAAAGGGACCGGCAAAAATGGGCCCAGACATTACAGAGATGTAACATAATTTTTAAAAAACCAATTCAGTAATTGAAAATCAGGAAAGAAGAAAAAATAGAATTAAAATTTGTAACCATAACACAAAACAAAAAATGTATCTTAATAAATGCGCATGTATTATATTTTTAAAATTTAAAGAATTGTTAATTGGATATAAAAATAAGAAAAAAAAATTAATGGAATATATAATAACTTTTTAGAAACGATTACAAAAAATAATCAATGCTTCTTGCTGTCTTCATTTGTAGCTATTGCCTAAATTAATTAAAAATAAACTGTTAACAAACATTGACAATGAGACTATTCACAATTAAATGAAACTACATGATGTAGTATTATTTTGTAGTTTCATTTAATTGTGACTAATGAATTTCTACAAAATTACCGCCAAATATATTCAATAAATGGAACTATTGTTGTCAAAACGAATGGCTTTTTCCCTTGTATTGAGGTTTAGGTAACTTTTTCCGACGACCCTGTCGAACCTGTGATCACAGGGGATTAATATGGTACATCTGTGGATGGAGGATACCACAAGACATAATCTGTACTTTTTATCCCGGTAGTTCAAAGAATTCCACAGAAATTTCATTCACAATCTTATGAAAAATAACCTAACTTTTCATAAAAAATACAAGATTTCTCTTTTATTTGATTGACGATCTTGATAAAACTTATAAACAGTTTATTCTTTTAATTTTCTCTGTAGAACAGTGTCATTTTTAATCTTGTAATACCTAGACCCAACACTATATGGATTGTTACCCGGACTTCTTTAAATTGTTTATGACTCAATCATTCGACTAATAGCGATAAGCTGATTCATGCTATGTAAAGACACACAGAAGAGAGATGAGGGGTCGTTGTAACGTTATTTGGTCTTTCTTTTTTATTTTTTAACTGAGTATAACGAGCTAATACTTTATTTAATTCATCATATGTAATATTGGAGCATCATTCTGTGTTTCTTTATCCTTTAATATCACATATATTTAAACATAAAATATTAGAATATTGCGATTTCGTGGTACAAATGGAAGAAACGACAGATAATTAAAATTTGTAAAAAATATAAATGATAATAAGATTTGGGAAATATGATGAAAACTTTATCAAATCTATAATATAACTTATTTCCTTATTTTAAAACAAAACTTATTTCCATGTTTCTATGGTATTATCTAATTTTTCTTAACTTTTAGAGTAATTTTCCGATAACCGCAATTTTTATAACTGTTTTTACTGTGTTGTTTCGTATAAGTTTTTTAAATTGTTTGTATATTTACGAAATTTTCGACAATGGAAGCTATGTAACTGAAGTAATATTAAATTCATTGGCAAAGTATCAAATTAACGTATTGTTTACATAGTTTATGTTTATTCCACAATTTATTGCAAACGTCTTAATCAAGTTACATTTATCCATTTTACAAAAGTATGAAATGCGAAATGGTGAAAATGGACACGTTTTTCTTGCGTTCACATCGATCTTATTGAAGTTTGGTAAACGTCTTGTATCATCTACCTCCGATGTTTCTCCTTCTGTAACTTTCCACTTGGTAAATATCTAGGGACCCATATGTATTGATCTGTGCTCAGTAATTATTCATTGGCGCACCTTATTTAGAGGGTAAAGTAAAAACCTATCTGACTGGTTGATGTTCTGGTGAAGGGTAAAGGAAGGCACTCGATTTAACTGAATCGACTGGAATTTATTGAAAGCTCTGGATTTATTGGGCTGAAATGAAAGCATCAGCTTTATTTATATTTTCTAGTCTTAGTTTCATAATACGCAGGGTAATGGCATAGGTTGACATGGGGTAATCATATTAATGTCTTTGGTGATGGAAGATTAAATTTAAATGGATTGATTATCCACGTTTTGCCAATGGTACTGAATTGGCTGCCAATATTCTCGTTGCTCTTTGTCAATGCAGGTGTATTAATATGTATTTTTAATTCATTGATGATACATTAATATGTATTTTCAAGCAATTTTTGTATGGATGACTAAATCCATAAATATAGTAATAATCATTACTTATAACTGTCGAGGCATTAAGAATCTCGGTCGATTCAATGTGAAACACGATGGCAATCTAATGAACTCAAGTGACTAAAAGGTTTGGCACTCCAAAAGCTCGTAATCGTGTGTTGAAAAAAAATTACTGCCATCTAAAAATTACGGTAAAATTGCAATTTAACTTGGCCACTCTTTTATATCTTCAAAGCAAGTTTGGTAAAAGTTTTACACCTATACTTTTAAATGAAGTGCCAAATATACTTTTAGGTGTTATCCATGTTCTTCTGTATTGTTGTTAATAATATGTTCGTAAAAGCTGTTCTGAAGCAAACTATCATAATAAACATTTCACGACAGGTGTGCATTAGATGTGCATTTTTGATTTTCCCATATTTAAAGCATTTTTAAGCCTTTTTTTTAATTTACGGTTTATACAGATAAACCGTAAATTAAAAAATAATGATGAAATTAATTTAAAAATAAATAATTTTAAAAATAAATAAGCTAATATTTTTTCCAAAATCCTTTACAAAAATTGACGTCTTTTCAAAAAATTTAAAATAAAAGTTAGAGTCTTAAAATATATTTCATCTCTTTTTTGTTCTTTGAAACTCTCTATAAACCATAAAAATAGAAAAAATTATGAATAAAAAATAAGCAAAATATCTCTCAAGAATGCTCTCTAAGAGCGTATATGTATTCTTACATAAAATTAAAAATAAATTAGTTATAACTCCTTAAAATTGTTATCCATATATTTTCTTCTGCAGCTCGTAAATTTTTTATTTTAACCTATGTAGAAATATTATTTGTAAAAGTTGTAGTTAATATGTAGTGATTTTCTGTTATTTTAATTATTGTTAATGACTTGCCGTTACTAAGATATGAAAAAGTAAATAGCACTTTTTTTAATGACAGCTATCGTATTGCCGCCACAAAGTTCGAATTTACACTTCCAATTTATAAATTAAAATAAAAAAATATTCCAAGTTTGCCAGTATATATTACAATTGTAGTAAATTTTACGTGAAAATAATTGACAAGAAGAAATTATACCTGGACAAGTATCTTTAAAGTATCTGTGTCGGCAAATGTAACTTATTTTAAATTATTTAATTGACAAGAAGAAATTATACCGGGACAAGTATCTTTAAACTATCTGTATCGGCAAATGTAACTTATTTTAAATTATTTTACTTTGTAACATTAAAGCAAGATGAAGTGTGAACACTTTAAGAATAAATGTACATTCTATCATTATGTATATGCTATCGTTATGTACCATTTATCGTTATGCTAGTGTTATGGCTGAATGTAAAGCTGCTATTTTAGAATGTAGTGCGACTTTTTCGAGGACAGCACATGCTTCCTTCAATATGGGAAACGTTTTCACAAAAATATCAATATCATCTGCGCATACCAATAGCTGTCTAGCTTTCAAGAACACAAGCCCACCTGTGCTAATATACCAGTTTCTATTGTTTATTTACGCACAAAACGAGGCTCGACGGGGTATGAGCTTGTCCAATTTCCTTTTGTAACGTAAAAACCAGCCGACAGGCGGTTTTGAAATATTATCAAATTATTATGGTGGGTCTATGACCATCGTTATCGTCTCTGAAATACGTTCTGTGTTTATAACCACCAAACACAGTTCTAAAATCAATAAAAATATGATGAGTATCTACTCCGAGTTCAAAGGTATTTTTAAGAATAAAACGTAAACGGAGTATAAGATTGAAACTTGACTACAAATCAAAAACCACATTGATTATCTGCACACTTGTTTACTGGCGTATGAGCAAAGTCTTTTACAACCATTTTATAATTTTGTAGAATATACTCAGTACACGGTATCTCTATAATTAGAATATTATGAGATTAACTGTTTTACAAGTTTGAAATGGAAAGAAGATTTCCTGTATTAAATATTGCCAGCATGTACATATGATTTTAGTAAATTATTACATGAAAATAACTGACAAGAAGAAATTATACCTGAAAAAGTATCTTTAAAGTATCTGTGTCAATATCATAATTTATATTAAGGTCGATGTAATACAGTTATTATTTAATCTTTTATACTTTCGTACCTGTATGGTCCGGACGGACCTATTGTTATTGACTACGTCATCCTTCTCTCCTTCTGTCCACCGTCCTTCTCTCTACCTGTCAGAGGCTTCTAAATTTATACGAAACATGACTGAGATTTGAAATTTATAATCGCATTTTGTTTAGTTCCTAGAAATAGTATTTAAAGTGACTTCAAATTATATGTCAAGAAGAATCTCGAACGTGCAGAGGGAGAAATTTATTTTTTTTCATAGTTATGTAACCTGTCGTTGAAAACAGTTTTTGAAGCAGAGTACAAATCCGTTTCTATTTTTATTTTTGACTGAATACCTCCAAAACCATAAATCTGCTCTATCATTTCTCTTAGCCTATATTTATACAAAAAATGGAGTGAAATATAAAGTAATAAGCAAGTGTTTTCGAGAAATTCACTATATTTTTACGCCTGTGAGAAAAATGCTAGATAATTTACTTACATAGGGAAAAATCTACTTAAAAATAGTTTCATAGAAATATTATAATTTAAGGCTAATAAATGTTTAAATATTATACGCAGTGCGAGTTCTCGACGCGAGACTTTTACGCGAGACTAAAAAATATTCATAATCTTCATACTTGTTAAAACAAAAGGTAAATACAAACATACATATATGACACAATAGCAAATTATATTACGAGCACACTGCGTTATATATTTTATATTCATAGCATTACGTTACACATTACATGAAAGAATCATATTAAATGTCAGGTACATTATGTTTTTTGATGCTATTAAATACCGATCAATTTTCGTTAAGTATCTCCGCAGTGCAGCTCATAACTTAACTTTGGTCGATCGTCTGATGGCTAAAATTTATAAAATAAGTACATTTAAGATGTATTTTCACCCATAGGTTTTGCTTCTGCTAAGCATTACAAGATACTAATATTTTTCTTAAATGTAAGCAAAAGTAATTTTCACTAATACGTGAAAATCAGTACCCTTTACATTAAACATAATTTTTCTTAGTTTTAAGATTGCATGAGTGATAAAAATATCAAAGCAAATTTCTAATTTGCAATTTTAAAGTATTTAATTAAAATGCAATTGATTCTATTCTATAGTAGTATAAATATGAAAATTAAATTGCTTATTTTTTTGGCTCGCTTTCAAGCTTCAACACACAATCGATATATAATATAAATACAACATAAAATTACACAGTAAGTGAAAATATATGTACGTACTAAGACCAATACTGTAATATTGGACTTGGAGGAATTGTTTGCTAATTTTTAGGATTTCTTTGCTAATAACCCAACCAATTTAAGGATTTCTTTGCTAATAACCCACTTGAATATGTTGAAATACAACGAAACCTAGGCCGTGGTAAAGAACTTAAAGAAAGCAGAAATAATACTATATCACGTAGTTTCATTTAATTGTGAATAATTAATTTCTACAAAATCAACGCCAAATATAATCAACATTTTTTTTCAGTAAATGGAACAAAATATAAATAGTATTTTGTAATTAGTGAAATCAATAACCAACTGTAAGACTTTTAACAAGAAACAATTCTAATATTTCTAAAATCCAATGTTTATCTATTATAATCTTGAGTAAAATACAAAAATATTCCTCTAAAATCACCATTTAGAAACGTATGAAATAGCAGAAATGGGACTCTTGTTATTTTCTTCCTCTAATTATTATATTTTCTGCAGCTACTGGAAAGGTAGCCAGAAGTACAAAGTACGGGACCAGACTTTTCGAAACGAGAATTTCCAAGTCGCCCGCTTGTGGTTTAGCATGAATTGTTCTGTAGTGACCGATGGGCCGTGTTCAGCCTCTGGTGGTCGGTATGTATTTAGAAGTGAACCATATAAATAGCATAGTACCTCTTATTTAGAAGGTAAAGTGATGTCCTGATGAAGGACAATGGTAAAGCCCTTGATCTGCCGGAGTAGAACTTTGGGTGAAACCTCGCTTTCCTAAAACAAATGTTCAGCACTCACAATAAAAAGACATAAACTAGCCATTAATAAAATAAATGCTTCCATTGTTAGTTACTCTTTTTAAATTAATGGAACGAAGAGTTGACTGAATATGAATGGCACTTTAATCGTGCTTAAAATTAGGCTTTATTTATAATTTATAATTTATATTTATAATTTATGTGACAATTGTTGGATTTTTGATGTGCCGGAAAGTGTTGGTGTAGAAATCTTTTCATTGGTTTTGTTGATGCAATGCTGAATGCGGCAGACTTCTAATCGTATAAGGAAATATTAACTCGTATAAGGAAATGTTATTTATTTAAAGTATCGCAGTGGATGGCGCCGGGGACGTGTTTTTTTGATCATTCAAATATAATAAAATGTAAGTCATCACTTTGGTAGGTTTTTTTATGAAATATATCGATACGAGTGGTCAATTATAATTTAATACATAATGTGAAAATACATGTTCATATGCATGTGTATTTATTACATTGTTAGGTGTAATATCTCGTCTCATAAAAATTATCTCATAAAACTAGTCTCGCTAATTTTCTCGTCTCATAAATTTATATGTAATTATGCTTCACACAATATATTAACACAGAAAACGTTTGAAGTTAAAACATATGTAGGTGGAATTACATATTTTTTTTAATCCCGTATACTAGAAAAGTCATCAACTGCTAAAAAGGCAACTTCTAGAAAAGCAATCATACCCGCTAGAGAGCTCGTCCACGTGTTCATTATATCCTTCCATCTTGCCAGTTGAATTACGTTAAAGTCCTGATGTTTATACCACCAAGAGTGACTTAACTCGGGTATGCATATCTTATAAAAACTGTAGAAATTTGTATAAAATATGGTCTTAATATAAGGTATTGTGAGAAAATCCTTTATTAAAACTTGAGTGATGTCAAATTAATCTAAGAAATAAATACCTTTTACATATAATTTAATGTATCTATGTATATTTGTTAACCCGTTGAATTTAATTAGTAAATTGTCATTATCTAAATTTTATTATTAAGGTTATATAGATAAAGTATAAATGCAGAATAATTATCAAAATATTATTAAACACGAAATTATATCAGCCCATATTGTGACATGACTCTGATTTATGCCATCTCCGGGGGAGTTGTTAGTCATGTTGTAAAAAAAACGTTTTTATTTTATTGTATGATAAAGGTTAGTATCGTTTTCTAGTTTGTCTACACATATTTTTTTGTTTAAATAAATTATGACATATTTATCATTATAAAACATTTAATAGAGTGTACGGTATAATGTATAATCAGAATAAAGCAAGAAACGCATACAACATTTGAAGCCTCTAAGTAAGTGTTATACAGCTATTAAAGCAAATTCGTGTTTATCTGAAACTTTAGCGGGGGTCTTAATTTAATTTTAGAATAATTTACAAAGATATATTACACATCTATTTTAACTGACAACATAGCTAATAATGATATTAAATAATCTTTAATTCCTCAAATAAATTTTAAGAAACTAAGAAGTCTGTTTCATTTGAGTTGAAACCCAGATATCTATTTTACAGGATTACAGATTTTTTTTATTTAGAAAAATTTAACACTTATTTTATCTTAAATAAAAACAAATAATACCTTGCTGCAATGATACAAGGGAATCAATATTTAATATTAATCTGTAACATAAATAAATAGTGTAATTAGATAGGACCGACATGGTCGTGCAAAAGACCCACACATTTTCCCTAAATCTCACTTGATGGTGTCATAAGATATTGCTGTTGATATTTTGGAGTAACCAAATGCAAAATTGTACTCGCTAACAGCATAAAGATATACACGCGTTAAAAATGATACGGATGTAACCCGGACAAATTCAACAGTTTCCATACACAATACTGAATCACACCGAAACGTTGAGCAATATCATTCGTCTAGCATGAGGATCACGTTTAAAAAATTGGGACGATGAGGCACTCAATTGTTTAGATATTCTTGTCCTTGTAAACGCGGTATACTTTCACTTTCGAACGACCTTCGAGTACTATATAACCTTTCTCCTCACAAGATAAATATAGGAGTTTTAAGCTCTTTTCGTGTAATGATTATCCGTTTTTATATTAGAACAATTGAGCGTTATTACTTTTTAATGTAAATATTGTAAATAAATAATATATATCAAACCTAACTGTTAAATTGTAACTTTGCCCTTATGTCTTCTCTAAATTCCAGTATTGTATGGGAGTATTTTACAAATTTGAGTGATTATTTTACCTCTTGCAATATTTACAAAACTAAATTGTCATTCAAAGCAGCTACATCCAATTTAAGGAAAGATTTAAATAGAAAACATTCAACTGTAACAATAATTAATACGAAACAAGTTGGTTGTTCTGAACGTCTAGCTACATTATTTAATAAAAAAATAAAACTAAAATAAAAATGGAAAAAATGGGAAAATTAATTCTTTTAATGACGTCATACATTTTTTTTAAATTAAAGATAATTATTGTAAATAACATAATTCATTTTTTTAATAAGCCATCTAAATGATAATGCCAAATGAATAATTTAGTTACAAGTCTGAAGCCATAAACATTTATAGTGATATGAAGGAAAAATGAAACACCATATTTTATTAAAAATATCTCATTTAGACATTATAGAAATTTCCCCCAATTTTAAGCGTGAGAAATAAAAAATATGAACTTTGAACTCTTCACAATAAGTAGCAATTAAGATTTATTGTACTTGCACCGTAACTCTATAGCGGTTTGTAATATAGTCCTCTCACAACGGAATTAGGCCGCCGATACCCGTCGAGTATTTTGTCACCGATACCTGTTACCGATATTTTATAATACTCGTACTCATCGTACTCGACAGTTCGAAATATCCCCAAGCTCTATTAACCAGTAAACGCTTACATGTATGGCGCGGTGTAAAAAAGAGAGCCCCCTCTGAAAAAAGAGGGCGCGGGCGAGAAGTGTTCATTGGACGCCGCGGCGTTTTTTTGTGTTTTGCACCGGCGGCGCGAAATTGCTTAAAGTTAGATAACCATGCGTTACTTTTGATTCTTTAGGACAAATTACATCCTACATAAAAAAAATTTAAATCTGTTTTTTATTATTTGATTTAGTTGCAAATGACCGAAATGTAACCCTGTATATTCCTTTTTTTACAAAGTAAACCTCGTTTCTCTTCGTCTTACTCAGATGGCCCGATAGAAGTCGTAACTCATATGGCAGCCCTAATTTAGTAATACGCTGTTTCTGAACATAAATTCCCTTAATTCACGTAACTTTTGCTTAAATTTGTAATTACTATTTTCGTAATGGTTACCACACTTTCATTAACTCCAAAATTTATTTTTAATATAATAGGAAGGTATGAAACCTGTAAGACCACTTTTAAAAATATTCAATGACTTTGACATTTAAAAAATCAGTGAACTGCCTGTTGAAATACGTACAAACTGATGTTCTGTAGTAAACTACATCTCTTGAAATTGTTAAACCGATTTAGTTTACATATTTTCAATAGAAAGTTCTTATCAAATGCTAGCAACTAGATTTTTTTCCGATTTTTCAAACCAACAGTTAAAAAATTATTGTGTGTATGTTATATTTAGCATTATATTTTTAAATATAATATTTCATGAACAATATTTAAAAATGGGTAACGATGAATAAAACGTCAGTTATTTTTAAACGACCCGTCCAAAAATATGTCTCTTTTTGTGGAATGCGCAAAAAAAAGTGTTTCTTTCCCAAATTTATACTAGTTTAATGGGAGGTATTTTATCATTTGTTTTTAATATTTCGCTACATAATAATTGAGATCCTCATCTGTATCTTCCACGTGCTGATTGTCACAACTGGTCAAAACTGTGGGAACTGTGAGGCTGTGATCGATTGACAACCGGACGAGTATAACAAAGTTATATACTCGTGCATATAAAATACGGAGCAAATAAATACGACGGTTTCTTTTATGGGCTACCCTTTTCATTTATTTGATTTTATATTATGCCGATTACGCGTATTTGCAAAGCACAAATACTTGTATGAAACAATATGTCAGGAAAAATATATATCTTCTCTTTTAAATCAACCGCAAGGAATAAATATTTCTCCGTGTCAGGAATAAATATTCTCTTCGTTGGTAAAAGCTGAACTTTTGTCTTTAACCGCTCGACGACGTCAAAATAACAGAGTAACGCTGACAGACTTATTACGGAACATAAACCTACTACATTAACCAAATATATTGAAGAGTAAACGCCGATATGTCAAATAAGTGAGGAGCATTAGTACATTAATGTATCGTCTGCAAACTTATTCTACGATTAGTCTTAAGCATGAGCTCCGTGATACAATGAAATTAAACTGCTTTTAAAAAAATTGGCATTTAGCTGATCAATGTTACTATAATTATGCTAGATTTAACTAAATTAATTTTGAACAAATTTTCCTTCTCAAAAATAAACAGTATTGAAAGAACTACAATATCATCATAGAATAAGGTTTGCTTTTCATTGTTATACTGTGGTAAATCGTAATTCCGAATGAAATGGCCAATAATTAATAAAATGGCTAATAACTCCGAATAAAACGGCTAATAATTATGAAAGAGAAAGCAAACGCTAATAATCTCCTATCAATTGATATTCAGAGGTAGTTTACTGTTTAAATTCCATTCAACATAGTTTTTAAATAGCTCAAAAGAACTTACTTTGCAGCACTGAATGTCAATAATGCACTTAGAAACACTCTGTATGTTTCTGATTTTAACGGAACTTTGGGGGAGAAAAGAATTCTCTTTGAACATTGACTAAACTCACAATCAAAATGTAATACCTTAGAAGCAATGTCACATAATGACATAGAAAATTCTAAACATGTAAATACCTAAGCAAAAAAGGTTAGCGGATGTGTAATAACCTCAAATATTACCTGCCCCTTACATGAGCTAATCCACCACCAATCCTCCCTTGGGACTACAAAATATCTTTCCAAAACGTTGACTATTTAAATTGATTTGTCATTTACGGCCGGTAATTCAAGAATCATACAAAAGGTAGAGAAATTTCAGGCAACATTCTACCTGTGGTCCAGCAAACGACGACTAAACGAGGGACTGCGACTTCCGGTGTGGCCACCAAACATAGCGAGTACTCATTTCCGCTTCCTATGCTCAGAGAGTCATCGAAAGTCGACAAAAATTGGGCAATTGAAGCAATTGGTATTGGGTTGAATGAAAGTTTTTGTGGCGTTTCGAAAGCGCTGAAACAAATATTTGTTACAAAGTGAATAAGCTTGACACAATTCAACCAGATTAGCCACAAACCCTGTATAAAAATTTTAACCAGCAACAAATTGAGATATTTTGTGCATGAAAATATTTGTTACGAAATAAATATTTATTAGAATATCTGGAAATAAAATTTCAATTTTATTTCCAGATATTCTAATAAATATTTTTTGTAGGTTACCGCAACGTGAAGATGTAATGTATAGTTGCCCATACGAAAAGCATCTCTGTGTAAGTCTCAGTACTAAATAACTAATCACCAAAAGACTTGACGACGAAAATCTTCACGAATATCGAAGTAGTAAAATAATATGTATTTACACAAAATTTATATCCGTTACCTACATTTATCAATCATAAACATTATCACACTTACAAAGTAATAAAAAAATTCAACAATGTAGAATAAACATGTAAACTTTCAGAAACCTCTAAACAAAAAGAACTAAAGTAACACGGTAACAACCCAATTATTAGATAAATATATAGACAATATGATAATATTAAATATAAAGGACCAAATTAAAATACGTGCAAGTCGTAATAATTACTCAGGCGTATGTCTAAATAACTATACTGGAATACAGTAAATCATTCATCAAACAGTCCTGTGGACAACCGATCGCCCTAACCTACGAATAAACCCCACCCTACCCTACAGCCCACTTCGCATGGTTGTGCCTCTGCAACATGACACGCTTTTGATATTTCCGCACCAAGCGAAATTTTTTGGCCCCTTTCCTCACTCGTGGGATTACATTTCACCGAACTTCATCACAGTGCATATCATTACTTTCGCTTACTTTCAAAAACCTTTTTATTTCACATAAATTCCTGATCCATATTATTAAGTGCAAAGAACAATTTTTATCTACAGAAAAAGCTCAAGATCCCTATAATATTTAATTTGATAAAAATTACGATTTCGAATTCGACCGACCCTCCACCTTTATTTTTTAAATATTTAAAATAAAATTTATCATATTTACTATAGTTTATGCACGAAACATAGACATCATATTGTTGCAGTAATTTCTGTAGACTTTTTTAAGATCCATAATTTTCCCATACATTGTATTAGTGTATCTATAAATGCTTCACCAATGTTCGTTGGTCACGAAATCGCCTAGACCAGCGACTTTTTCTTACAATTAGACTGCTGTGACATTATTAACTATAGCTCATATATACATATATATATATATATATATATATATATATATATATATATATATATATATATGTATATATATATATATATATATATATATATATTCCTGTATAGCATAAAGTAATCTAGATACTATAAATTATCATATTGCGAAAGTTACATGCCAAACGGATTAATCATTTCTACATGCATCTTGAATAAACAAACAAACAAATGTTTCCTCGTCATTTTATTAGTGAGACTAGCTGTGTCTGAACTCGTATTGTGTTGTATTTTGGGTAAGGCAAAGTACGAAGTAGAATATTTAATTCGATTGGAAAATTAATACATTTTGTTATTTGAAAGAATTTTTTTACTTTTGATTCTAGTACTTTTACTTGTGTTTCATTAATTATTTTTAAGGCTTCATAAATTCTGCGATTAAAAAAACATATCATTCAACTTCTACTATTACCTATATGGATGGGCAGAGACTGGTATTCCTTCATATATTGTCTCACGAAGCATTGTGAAATTACGATATAACCGTTATTGGCACTTGTCATTGCGTTATCGATGTCTAGTCTAGAGTTTAAACTTAAATAATATCATAAAATTTAAACTTTTTATATGTCAGTGTGAATATGAGTATAGTAATCATGAAGAAACTTCATATTTCATTACGTCAACCCGCAACTGAGTGGAAATTTATGAAAACTTTGTAAAACTTTCCAATATTTACGTAATCCGAATCTGTTTTATTTGGATCATGTGTATACTAAACCTTGAACTTATTTAAACTTAGATTGGTTTTCAGACTTAGTATTTTTATGTTTTTCGAATATAAGAATGTACAGAGTATAAATACTGTCAGTACTAAACCCTAAACATTCTTATATACATAATTTCCGCAGCCACCTTTTTCATAAACTTTTGTACGAAAGATATAAATATAAATTAGTCTATAATATTACATGTTTTATATAATAAACTAATTTTTAAAATTCATTAGGTGTTTTGTGTTTTAGGTACATTTTGTAGGTTGCATTTAGCCGAGCCTATATCATTTGGGTTTTTGGCACATTTTTAAGGTTGCGTTTTGCCGAGCCTATGTCATTTGGGTTTTAGGCACATTTTTAAGATTGCGTTTAGCCGAGCCTATGTCATTTGGGTTTTAGGCACATTTTTAAGATTGCGTTTACGCCGAGCCTATGTCATTTGGGTTTTAGGCACATTTTTAAGATTGCGTTTAGCCGAGCCTATATCATTTGGGTTTTAGGCACATTTTTAAGGTTGCATTTACGCCGAGCTTATGCGAGATCTGTTGTACTCATTATTTCTTCAATATTTTCATCTATTACTATCTTCCATCTATTTTATACTAATAACGAATTTGATCTTATGTATATACAATGGATATTTTGAGAGAAATGATTTTAAAAATGGATTTTAAAATGTTTTTTTTCTGTCTTTATGCATACTTTTTATCTATTTGTGGTTTATGTTGGCATCACAAAACTGATTGGATCGTACTGTTACGTAGAAGCTTACGTAACAGTACGATCCAATCAGTTTCGTAGATAACGTAGGCGTTAAGAACTACAACTGTTATAATACAAAAGAGCAGAATTATAGAATCAAAACTTTTACTTAACTGACTAACGTTTGAAGTAATTGTATTAGCGCAACTAATTTGCCTCACCCTGAAATGATTTTAAACGAAGTTGCGGTCAAAACTAATAAATATTTAATTTTTTTTTACTCCATTAAAATGTTAAATTATCAAGAAATATTTCACGTCATCTATTTTTGGATTATTCAATTTAAAAATTTTAATTTCGTCAGGCGTTTACAAATTTATCAAAATGAATGATGACAAATACAAATTTAGTAAATCCATCCCATTGGTATTCTTAAAACATTTCAGAATATTGCCGCGAAATTTACGAAATCAAATTAATATAAATGCTAGGCACATTCAAAGACTACTATCCTACTAATTACTTTCCTATTAACTACAATTACTATCTTAATTACTATCCCACTAATTCAAAAATCATGCGGAATACTGCAGAAATATTTATTATTTTCTTTTTTTTCACTCTTAATCTGGTTATTAAGAAAATTAAACATTTTATAAATTGAATTTAAAGATTAAAAAATTAAACAAACTTAATTAAATGATGGTCGCGAATGCTTTTTAAGAATCAATTTATAAAATAAATTTAAATTATTATAATTTATTACAATTTCATTAAATAGTTAGGATTCCAAGCATTAAAAGTAATTTCGAAAACAGTTTTAACGAGGAAAGAAAGGAAATACAATTTTCACAATATTCTTCACGAATTTTTCTCATTAATTTGACTTTTTCATTGGTTAATTATTTACATATAATCACAGAAGTATGATTTAATTATCCTATTATCACATTCTATGTTATATAAAATAATAATCATAAGAAATTAAACTGTAATAAGTGATCGGTTAAGTAAAGGTTGTCAAGTGGGGATTTTTCAAATTTGAATTTAAATTAAAAGAAATAAATGAATTTTGCACGTTTATTAAATATTTAGATCGATGGCGGCGAAGTCACGCCATATTTTCTCGCAGGGCTTGTAGGGTGTGGAGGTCATAGCAGTAGACTTTAAATTTAAGGCATCCCCACAGTAATATTACTATTTTTCAAACTATTTTTTGTATAATATTAAATAGTTTTTAAATTATTTGCGAATTAAACGTGAATGTCATTCACTTTACTAGTTCACAATCTTCTCGCAACTGAGCCCTTTTACATTTTGTAAATGTGTTTACTTTTTTCTTTAAATCAACCGAACACGACCATTTTGTAAGTTTTGAAGCTTACTAAAATTATGAAAAATTTTCTTGCTATGAACATATTAACATGAATGTGTCCTATAATTTCCTCGATACTTCAATTCTTTTCGGTCAACTACCACATTCTCTCATATAAATTTGGGTAATATCATTTAAATTATTTCAAGTGTATATTAATTCTGAAAAGAAATGTTTTTAAAAGTATACCAATAGTACTAACAATAAGTGCTCATCGCTTCATATTTGTTAATTTAATTTGTTTATGACCTTTTCTCAATCCGATCCTACGCCAGTATTATTAATGTTTGTTTGAAAACGTTTCACTTATTTTTGTTGCATTGTGTATATCATAATAATAATCACTTTACATTAATTATTATTGGTGTTAATTTATGACTGACGCAAACGTTTGTTTTACGTATTCTCATAAAATTTAACCACGTTTAATGATATGACTTAATTTAATACAAGCAAATAAATACTGACATGTCAACATAGTTCATTGACTTTGAGGCTTATTATAAATCTTTAAATATGATTTCGAGGGACATAATTAACATCGAATCTGAACAAGTCCAGAGGTCACGCTCTAGCGATGGGTAGGTTTTAGTTTCTGACTTTCGGTTATATATTTTATTTACTAACTGTAAGAACATATAGAAAACATTTATTTAATGTCCGTGGAACATAAATTCATGCAATGTTAGTACTAATATCTTTCGTTAATAACGAGTATATTTTGTTATTAACCAGTACGTAAGGGCACAAATACACAATATGTAAAAATTTGATCATTGGTAAATGTTTTATTATATTTTATGACACGCTTTGTATCGGCTGAAGGACAATAAATCGCAACGTTAATATTTAAGTGGTTACTCGTTCGGATGTTTACTGACATTCTATTGTTTTGTTTAAAATTAATGTTTCAAATTACCAATTATCGTGCGTAAAAATTACCAGTATATGGTTACTATATTTGATATGATGATTACATCTTAAACCAATGCATATATCTATTCGTAAAATAAAATTAGTTACCTTTATACACGATATTAACGAAATAGCGAGTTAACTTAGTCTTCATCGGCCTAATATTTCACAATTATTTTACATGTAAGTAATTTTTAATAACTTTTATATAAAAAGAAGGTTTTTGAATTGTTGTTAATCAAAAAAAATCTCGAATTTGTTTCTTAATCGCATATAACGAGTGTTAATGTTAAAGTAAACTAATAGTAAATGAATTCTAAAAATAATATTGAAAAAATGCTTGAAATTTTTATTGAATTGATAATAGCAAAAAAGTTTCTTGTCGTCCATTTCTAATACTTTTCGAACGGAAAATTTCCTTCATCTTTTATTAAAAAAACGGATGCATTTTAATGGATGGACGTAAGAATTTGACGAAAGGAGATAAAATTACGAATTGTTAAAATTAGATAACGTGGATTGATTTCAAAATACTACAATTGAATAAAAATTGTGTCATAACTTAAAATACATATTTATTACGTTCTTAAATATTATGACTGTTAATTTATGCTGTCTTCACTGGTAGTGCCGCCATATGGAGATCTAGAAAACTAGTCTCATGGTACGGTAAATAGTTTAATAAAGACCGAATGTGCCACGGAACTACTATTCTAACAATATAAACACTACGATCATAACAGAAATGCAAATGATTATATGGCTCTGTTAGACTATGACAACTTTATATCAAGCTTCAAAATCATTATAACGCAAATGACAACAAAGTACGCTTTTATATTTTTTATAATAACAAATAAATTGTTCAACCTATTACATTAGTGACGAATCTTTTAGAAAATAATATTTGTGTTACTAGCATTTTTATGTAAATTTCAAACTGCCAATAAATCTAATTCAGTTCTTCATGGTACTTTTGATTCCCCTGACAGAAAAAATCCAAGTTTTGTACTTACTTTTAACGGAGGTAGTTGAATAAAATGAAGTTATATTAGTCCTTCTAATTTATACGGCTAACATCAGGACACATTTAAACATATGAAACTTACACAAAATATAATGAATAACATCCTAAAACTGCTATATTCATTATTATTTCCTAATATTTGCATTAAATGTATCTTGATTTTTTATGCTGGACGTAGGTGTGCTGGTATTCTCGAGATTTATTATGAAGATAACTTGGATTAAGCTGAATAACATATTAGGTGAATAATTTTTTTTTGGAAACTATAATATCATCGTGGAATATTGCTTTTATTATCATACTGCAGTAAACATTAGTATCACTGAAATTATTCCGAAGAAAATGGCTAATAATTATGAAAGAAAAGGCAAACGCAAATAATCTAATATTTATTGACGGTCAATGGTAGTTTACTGTTTAACATAATTTAAAAAGAGCTTTAGTTTACAAATAGGACATACTTCTTAGCGCTGAATGTCGATGATAAACACAGAAGATGCTATATGTTTCTGACTTTAATAAAACCTTTAGAGAAGAAAATAATTCTTCTTGAACATTGACGAAACTCGCAATAAAAATGTAAAATCTTAGAGGTTATATCACAAAATCACCTATATTATTCCAGATATGTACATGCTTAAGCTAAAAAGCTTTGCCAATCTGCTTTGAGCTATCCACGAACCAAGCCCCAACGCAGATATATAATAATCTCAAATATTATCTGCCGCTTACGCGAGCTAATCGACCGCCAATCCTCTCCTCTACCTATGAAATACTCTGCCGAAACGTGGACAATTTTATTTAATTTATCATTTACGTCCAGTGATTCAATAATGAGAGGTAGAGAAATTCCAGGCAATGTACTACCTGTGGTCCAGCTAAGGACGACTAAACGAGGGACTGGGACTTCCGGTGTGGTGGTCTGATGTACTGGGTACTGATTTCCGCTTCCTAGGCTCAGAGAGCCGTGGAAAATGGACAAAAATGGACATTTCAAATAATTTGGTCTTGGTTTAGATGGGTGGCTCTGTGAGTACTGTGTGACGTTTCGAAAATATTGAAGCAAATATTTGTTAGAAAGTGAATAAACGTAATACTATTTTCCATCTCTGTACTTCTTTGTAAACTAGCTGCTTGCCCCGACTTCGTACGGGTGTAATTATGTAAATTATTTGTTGAAAGTTTCTTAACACACATTTTTGCCTCCATGTTTTGTCATAATTATCAAAAAAATATATAAAATATATAATGAAAAATATAATAAAAATGTCATTATCAATGACATCTTCCACAAACCCTCAAAAAAAAATTAAACCAGCCACAAATTGGGTTTTATATACATTGCCATAATTTTCATGAAATGCATATTTCAATTTTATTTCTGAATATTAAAATAAATAATGTTTCTAGGTTACCGCAAGGTGAATATGTTACGTATAGTTGCCTATATGAAACGCATCTCTTTGTAAATTTACACCGTCAAAGAAAAACCTTGAGATCAAATCAACAAAGAATTCTCCCACGAATTAAAGAAATTTCAATAAATTTGTATGAAAAACCATGTGCTAAATAATTACAATCACCGAAACACTTTACCTACCCATGAGTAACAAAGTAAAATAATATGTATACACATAATGTTATAGCCGCTACCTACTTTTATCAATCAAAAACTTTATCACACTAACAAACTAATAAAAAAAATCGTCAAAACAGAATAAATATGTAAACCTTCCGAAAGCCCTAAATATAAAGAGCTAAAGTAGCATGCTAACAATCCAATTACTTAATTTATGTGGATAAAGGACTAAAGTAAAACACACACGCATATGTAATTATTTTGAAATACAGTAAAATCATTTATCAAATATTTAAACAGTTCCGTGGACAATTGACCGCGTTTTGCTTCGCTCTGCATCATGAATTCTTTGTGATATTCCCGCGACTTGTGGGAATCAAAGAACGCTTGGTGAGAGATACTTTCAAAAAGGTTTTAATTTCTCATAAATTCTTGATTCGAAATATTAAGTGTAAAAGACAATTTTTATCTACAGAAAAAGATCAAATTATTTGTAATATTTATTTTGATAAAAAATAAGGAATTATTGGACACCCTACCTAATTTTTTTTCATTTTGTAAAATAACATTATTATATTTACTATAGTTTACCCATAATAGCTAGACATTATGCTGTTGCAGTGATTTCGGTAAACTTTTTCAAGGCCTCATGTTTAAGGCCTCCCCATGCACAGTGTAAGTGTATATGTAATAGTTTCGCCAGTGTTCGTCACGAAAACACACAGACCGGTCACTTTTTCTTGTACTACTTTGACATTATTATCTATATCTCAATAATTATAAGGGGTATATACGTACCGTAAAGCATATGGTTATCTTGATACTACAAACTATCATATCGCAAAGTTAGATGTAATCGGATTAAAAATGTTTACGTGAATCTTTAAAAAAGAAATAAAAAAAGTTTCCTCTTCATCTTATTGGTGAGACATGCTGTGTCTAAACTCATATGATGTTGTATTTCGGGCAAGCCAATGTATGGAGTAATCTATTAAATACGATATGAAAATGAATGTATTTTGTGATTTGAAAGAATTTTTTGCTTATGATTCTTGTACTTTTACTTGTGTTACATTAATCATTTTGAAGATTCTATAAAATCAACGATTAAATTTTTTATGATTCAACTATTACATTTGTGAATGGGGAGAGGCTGGTATTGCTTCATGTCTTGTCTCACGAAGCATTATGGGGTGACGATATAACCTTAATGGCCCTTGTCATTACGTTATTGAAGCCTAGTCCAGGGTTTGAACTTATGTAATATAATAAAATTGAAACTTTTTCATATTAGTATAAATGTAGTGTAGGAATTATGAAAAATGGAGACGAGATTTAAAAATTTTGCAGGTACCTTAACATCATAAAATAACGTATGGTTTTGAAAGGAATTAAAAGTAAGTTAAGTTAAATTTAATTAAAGAATTCATATTTTCTTGCATCAACCCGCAACTGAGCGGAAATTTATGAAAACTGCGTAAAACATTCCAAAATTTACATAACCTGAATCTGTTTTATTTGGATCATGTAAATTCTAAACTTTGAACTTATTGAAACTTGATTGGTTTTCAGACTCAATATTTTTATGTTTGTCAAATACAAGAATGTACAGGGTTGAAATTCCGTCAGCACTAAACCCTGCACATTCTCTATACATCAATTCAAGATCCATCTTTTTCATGAATTGTAAATTAGTGTTATATTTGTTATATAAAATAATCAATTAAATTAAATTATTTTGTGTCTTGGTTGCATTTAGCCGAACCTATGCGAGATTTGTTATGCTTATTATTTCTTCAATATTTTCACCTATCAAAATCTTTCATCTATTTTATACCAATAACGATTTTGAAATAAGGATATGTTAACTTGAGAGAATTTATTTTAACAATAGATTTTAAAAGCAGCTTTGGAAATGTTTATCCTATCTGTATTTTTCTTACTATCCTAGATAAAGTAGGCGGTATGAACTACCACGTTACCATACAAAATAGTTGAATTAGAGAACCAAAACTTTGACTTATCTGCGTACGTCGGAAAGAAAGTCTGAAAGCGTAACAAATTTGTCCCATCCTGAAATAATTTTGAACGAAGTCGCGGCTAAGGCTAATGAAGAACAAATTATTCCGATGAATTTCATAAAAATGCTATTTAACTGAATAAAAAAGTGGCTCTATGTCGGTTGCATTTGAAGAAATTGTATGACATAACGAATTTTTCACATCCTGAAATAATTTTCATCGAAGCCAAGGTCAAACCTAATGAAGATTAAACTTTTCCGATGAATATAATAATATGGCGATTTAACTGAATAAAAAAGGAACTTTAATCTAAACAAGTGTTATTTGCATTTAAGTGTGTATCGCTCATAGTTAACGTATAAAATTAAATTGACCTAAAATAACTAAATTTAATATAGAAAATATTTGTCACTACGCAAATGTCTATTTATCGAGGAAGTGTTCCACGTCATCTCTTTTTGTATTATTCGATTTGAAAATTTGAACTTGGTGAAGTAATTACAAATTTATCAAAATTAATCATGTCAAATAAAAGATTAGCTAAACCACCCAATTAATATTCTTAAAACATCTTAGAATATCGTGAAATTAACGAAATCGAATTAATTTAAATGTTAAATACATTCGAAAAATATGATCCCATGAATTCAAAAATCATGCGGAACACCATAGAAATATTTACTATTCTTTCAATTTTTTCACTCTTAATATATTGATTGTTAAAACAATAAAAATTTACACTGAATCCAATAGCTACAAAATGAAATGAAACTTAATTTAATTATGGTCGCAAATGCTTCTCAATTTATAAAATATATTTAACTATCAATACATAAAATATACTTAATTTATTATAACTAGCGTGACCCGTGCGAAGTCTTCGCATTATTTATTCCATTATGAAGCTCAGATGACAGATCAAACAAATATTTTACTAAAATTGACATATAGAGGCGCAAGTATCAAAAGCATTGAGCTAAAGCGCCACTTTATTTATACGTGAGTGGATTTGAAATTAAACAAAAATTTTACCGACCGTCAATCATATTGACGTTGAGCCGTTAGATGGCAGCATTGCTGTTTTGTGTATATAATTTTAATAATTAATTAATTTGCAAAAACAATAGCAATAATAAATTTTTTAGAATAAATTTTTTAGTTGTGGATGCCGGTAGAGCAAGCAATTATCTATAAAATGATATATAATTTATGTGGATTAGTTGTGAGGTTTTTTCTAAAAAGGGAGAGTAAGATCTTAACCTTAGCGTATTAATATATATGATGATGATGATGATGATGATGATGATTTATTGCAACGTTACCCGATGTTTTCCATGAAAGAAAAGATTTAAAAATGTTTGGTTAAAATAGACAGCGTAATGTTGGATGTATATGTATTTCCACCCCAAAACAATAACAACTGATGTTAGGCAGCAATTTCTCAGACTAGGTAAACATCTCTAACTTGCAAAGTTACCAAATACCGGGATGAGATGTGGATTTTTATTTTTGGCTAAACTAAATATAAGAATCGAGATTGCGATCTACTAAGCATTAAGGAGGTCAGTATAAGTAATAAAGGCATTCTGAAAGGGATTAATGATTATAAAATAATGAATATTTGAAAGTCGATAAACAAATGTAAAAGGACTATCTGTGTCCAAAAAGTACTAAAATTAGAGTGACGCATTTTGTCACGAATGTTTAGTCGATTAGTATTTGTATAAATAATACGTGAAAACCATTAATGTGAACATTTTCTTTTCTTTTTATTTAGCGTGTTTAAATCTAATAAACTAATAAAGATAATCATTTCTATGGATGCTCGACGTTTTATTTTTATTTCTGCTTATCCTGCCATGCTGGAAAATGAAGTAAATATATGTATGCATAAGGGGAAATTGCGATCTTTAATCACAACTTAAATTTATTATATCGGCCTACTAATAAACATTCAGTGTCAATAGTCATAGTTGAATTTCGCTAAAAAGGCTGCCTCAGCGCCGAGGCCGAAGCCTAATTTAGTCTAAACTGAACTGGGCCCTGGGCAGCCCTTGTTAGCGGACGGAATTTATTATTTACTCCAGACTCCATCACATAAATCTCACAGCTCCCTCGGCAATAAAGGTTATTAACGACGCCATTTGTCAATTTCATTACTTCTCTATAAAGGCGGATAACTTTGGAAAAAATTAAACAAATATTTTATTTATGCAAATCATATTCCTCGCTCGTGAAATATTTCACGCTTGTTTTTGGCACCTACGTAACGGGGCGGATATTTGTCAGGGTGTGGCCGTCGAGACATTTCGCCTTATAAATTGGCCAAATTGCGTGCATGACGTCGTATCGACACACCTCGCCCGTTGTGATCGGTTTCTCAGGTCACACGCGGCTTACAGTAGTCGATTGCATTCAAGAAGTATTTGAAAGAAAATGTAAGTTAATTTCCTTTGCAGATTCGAACAAGAAAATTTTTGTTGTACAAAATAAGAAAAAGTAACATCTTAAAGTGAATATTTAACTTAATAAAAATAGGGTTTATGGCTTTACAATGATTTTCATAACAGTTTTTTCGGAAAAGGAAAGGAAGAACAGTTATCAAAACAGGCACCATTTAATATTTTTTTTACAACTTTCTCCCAATAAGTTGATATTTTATCATTGGTTATTTATTAACATGTAATTACAGAAGTAAAATTTAATTGTCACATTATGTGTCACATTCTATATTATATGTTAAAATCATCATAAAGAATTAAAGAGTAACAAGTTATTGGTTAAATAAAGATAACAGTTTGGTGAAAATTTGAAACTGAATTCAAAACAAAAGAACAAATTTTGCACGTTTATAATATTCCTAAAATGCAGTATAAATGTACGGATTTTATTTTTTTTTTAAATGATGTCCTCTATATGACACCAACTTCTTGAATACACCTCCTGCAAGTGAACTTTCATATTGAGACGAGCATATAAGCAAAGTGCTGGTTTGATGAAGACAATTTTACACCGGATATTTTCTTGTAGGACTTGTGTGGTACAAGGGTTATTGCAACACACTTTAGACTTTACTTGCCAAGGCATTACTTGCTGATTAATTTTCTGTTAAACATTTTACTCACTTTTGCCATCGAGACCCTAGCAGTGTGTAAAGTTGCTCAATTTGATTGAAACTGTATGCTTTTATCGTATCTGGAAAACACTTGCACTTCCGATACAAGAAACTCATCAATCATGCGACAGTAACCTCAAAAATGAGATTTCCTCACTACTCAAAAAATAACCTTGAACAGAAATTGTGGTCCAAACTATCATTTTAGGCAACATAAACTCCTGTTATGGAGTTCTCTTGGATTACAAGGATTCCAGTAATGCATATTTTATTTATTCACATAGCCCCTCGATACAAAAGTGTGTCTGGTCACTGAATTGTTTCCAAGTATTCGGAATTCGAAACATTCCATCTTTCTAGCCTACGTCTCTCTTGAAGAATAATCACCATTCAATTTCAGGAATTGCGTTTAGTAAATATGAAGTTTATGTTTAACCTTTAAATGCCGGCAGAGGCTGCAATCTTCCTTGCAGATTTTCTTGAATTTTAAATAATTTCTTATCGCTCCTAAGTCACAGGATCCAGCAGAGCTGTTCTATATTCCCTCGATAACGTATTTAAGATTTTCCTCCATACCTCAATTCTTTCCGGTTCTCATGTAAATTCGGGTCATGTAATTCAAATTATTCAAAGTGTATATTAATTCTGAAATAAAATATTTTTAAAAGTACACCAATAGTACTAACAATAAGTGCTCATCGCTTCACATTTGTTAATTCAATTTATTTATGACCTTTTCTCAATCAAATCTTACGCTAATATGATTAACGTTTATTTGAAAACGTTTCACTTGTTAATAGTTAAACAGGATGCGCATCGTGTATTTCATAATTATAACCACTTTGCATTGATTAATTTTGGTGTTAATTTATGACTGACGCAAACGTTTTTTTTACGTATTCTCATAAAATTTAACCACGGTTTACGTTACGATTTAATTTAATGCAAGCAAATAAACACTGACATGTCAACTTAGTTCATCGACTTTTAAGCTAATTATAAATCGAAGTTGAATATCGAAGTTGAACAGCTGTATAGATTACACTTTAGCGATGGGTAGGTTTTATTTTCTGACTTTCCATTATATATTTTATTTACGAAATGTAATATAAATTCACGCATGTCCATGGAATATAAATTCACGAATTTTTAGTGCTAATGTTTTTCGTTAATAATGACTATATTTTTTTCTAAACATTAAATAATATCGTTCATCGGTACGTAAGGGAACAAAAGTAAAAGTAAACAAACTTCTTCAGTATTTCGTTCTTATATTCATTTCTAAAAAGAGAAAGTTCTATTTTTAGAGTTCCGTACCTGAAAGATGAAAACGGAATTCTTACGGTGAAACTTTGAGGGCTATCTGTCTGTATATCACAGATTATTTCTAAGCAATTACTGTTGGCATCGACTTGAATTTTCAGCATAGTTGTAAAATATCGCATAGAAGTACTGTTTTTACACATTTCAAAACCATTTTCTTCAAATTTTAAGCTCTAGTTGCTTTATAACTTATGCGTAAAACATATACAAAGTATCTATCAAACCTACCGCTCGTTAACTACCATTGTCTATACAATAGATCATTATTTACAATTGAAATTAAAAATTGATGTATCAATGAACCGAAAGCAAATTTACCCAATGGTTAATCTTAACCATGAGATCTATGAGATAACTAAATTAAATTACTTTTGAAAAAAATTGTATTTAGCGTATCAATATTACTATAATTTGACTAGGTTCAACTAAATAATAAGAATTTTGAAGAAATTTCCCTTCGCAAAAATGAATTGAATTTAAAGGAGCAATAATTTTTAACAGACAATAAATATAGAAGGTTTTAAAGAGAAAATAAACATTTCTTTTGCCCCGTCTTCTTTTCTAAAGCTTAAAAGCTGTGTGGCATCAAGGCTGCGTGCTTTCTAACGCTTAACGTACCTATATGTGTGTGTGAATGTAACTTTTATATGAATATTTTACTCTCTCCTACATGGAGTCACAATTAAACTCATCGCACTCTTTACTGCAGATGGACGAGTTATTTTAATATAAAATTAAAATAATTGATCATGACTCAGCCAAATATTCACCTTCATCGGCCAGCTTCTAATGAGCGTGAGCAGTGAATATTCGACTGAGCTAGTATTGCCTGCTCTCTTACGTGTGCAAGGAGAGAAATGTTAATACTTCACTTTCAGTACGAATAATTACTGCATATAAAAAAAATACAAAATACAATTTTTAAATACATTATGAATGTTATCAATATACTTATACTAGCTGTGGCCCACGGTTTTACCAGCGTGAAATTCGCAATAAGAAAAATTATTTTTCTCTCATATGGTTATAAAATACTACTACACCAAAATTCAACAAAATCCATCCAGTAGATGTAGCGTGATTGACACACAAAATAACATACGGACGGACAGGAAAAATTTAAAAAAAAATGCTTTGATTTCTTTTATATATGCTAAATCAAGCATCCTGTTTAAAATATTTTCTGTGTACAGAATTTACCCTGTTAAAATTTTATTTTATGTATAGATTGTAATATTAATGTAAATAAATATGTAAAAATTTGATCATTCGTGAATGTTTTCTTATATTTTATAACACGCTTTGTATCGGCTGAAGGACAATAAATCGCAACGTTAATATTTAAGTGGTTACTCGTTCGGATGTTTACTGACATTCAATTGTTTTGCTTAAAATTTATGTTTCAAATTACCAATTATCGTGCTTAAAAATTACAAGTATATGGTAACTATATTTGATATGATGATTACATCTTAAACCAATGCATATATCTATTCGTAAAATAAAATTCGATACCTTTATACACGATATTAACGACATAGCGAATTAACTTAGTCTTCATCCTCCTAATATTTCACAATTACTTTACATGTAAGTAATTTTTAATAACTTTCATATAAAAAGAAGATTTTTTAATTGTGGCTAATCCTAAAAAAATCGAATTTGTTTCTTAATTGCGTATAACGAGTATTAATATTAAAGTAAATTAATAGTAAATAAATTCTAAGAATAATAATCAATAAATACTTGAAATGTTTATTGGATTGATATTATCAAACAAATTGCTTATCCTCCATTTTCAATACATTTCGAACGGAACATTTCATTCATCTTTTATTAAAAGACCGGATATAAGAAGGTGTAGTGGAAGGCAAAGGGGAAATGTGTAAGGCGAACGTGGGGCGAACGCGAACGCGAAGGTGAACGCGAGAGCGGACGCGAAGGCGAACGGGAAGGCGAGGAGGAAGGCGAGACCGAAAAAGAAAGCAAAGGCAAAGGGGAAGGGAAAGGGATGGAAAAAAAGAAGAAAATCTAATACTAAATCTAATACCATCAACCAAGCAATTTCACGTTCCTATACAACAAGAATATTACAATGAGAATGGACGAAATGAGATAAAATTACAATTATATAAAGTGGCTGGATTTCAAAATACTACAAATAAATAAAAATTGTGTCATAACTTAAGACGTATTACGTTTACGACGTATAAGTATTACGTTCTTAAATAAGATGATTGCTAATTTGTGCTGTCTTCACTGGTAGTGTCACCATATGAAGATATAGAAAAGTCCAGAAGACTAGTCTCATGGTACGGTAAATATTTTAATAAAGACCGAATGTGCCTCAGAACTACTTTTCTAGCGATATAAACACTACGAACATAACTGAAGTATAGAGCTAAAAAAGTGCAAATGATTGTATGAGTCAGTTAGACTGTAAAAAATTTATATCAAACTTCAAATTCGTTATATCAAAAGTGACAACAACCTACTTTTTTTATATTTATTATAATAACAAATAAAATTTTCATCCCGTTAGATTAGTGACGATGCTTTTACAAAATAACAATTGTATTACTAACATTTTTTGCGTAAATTTCAAACTGCCATAAATCTAATTCAGTTTTTCATGGTACTTTTGTTTCTCATAACAGAAAAAAACAAATATTTTGGTTTTTTTAAAAGAGGTATCTGAATAAAATAAAGTTATATTAGTTCTTCTAATTTACATGGCTATTTTCATAATACATTTAAACAAATGAAACTTAGACAGCATATAATGAAAAATATCCTAAAACTGAACATAGCATTCGTTATTATTTTCGAAAATTTGCCTTAAATGTATCTCGATTATTTGTGCTGGGCGTAGGTGTGCTGGTATTCACGAGATTTATTATAAAGATAACCTCCATTAAGCCGAATTACAATATAGTACCGGGTGACCGAGTGATGCTCGGATTATTTCAAGTTTCCCATAGGAACGTGAAATTGCTTGGTTGATGGTATTAGATTTAGTATTAGATTTTCTTCTTTTTTTCCATCCCTTTCCCTTCCCCTTTGCCTTTGCTTTCTTTTTCGGTCTCGCCTTCCTCCTCGCCTTCCCGTTCGCCTTCGCGTCCGCTCTCGCGTTCACCTTCGCGTTCGCGTTCGCCCCACGTTCGCCTTACACATTTCCCCTTTGCCTTCCACTACACCTTCTTATTCCCCTTACCCACTTCTCATCTTCACCTCCCCCTCCCCATCCCTTTTCACATACCCCTTCCCCATCCTCCTCTCACCCACCCCTGCGCCTCCCCCTTCACACCCTCACCAAACCCTTCTCCGTTCCTTCTTCCCCTTCTCCTTTCCCGTCCCTTTCTCTTCACCTTCCCCTCCATCTCACCCTCCCCTTTCCCGTCCCCTTCCCTTCCGCTTCCCCTTCCTCTTCCACTTCCCTTCCCTTCCTTTTTCCCGTCTCCTTCCCTTCCGCTCCCCCCTTCTCCTTACCTACCACTCCCCTTCCCTTTCCCTTCCGCTTCCCCTTCCCTCGCGGTTCCCCTTCCCCTTCCCTTCCCCTTCCCTTCCGCTTCCCCTTCCCCTTCCCCTTCCCCTTCCGTTCTGCTTCCCCTTCCCCTACCCTTCCGCTCCTCCTCCCCTTACCTTTCCTTTCCCTTACCTTCAACTTCCTCTCACATCCCCATTCTCTACCCCTCTCACCGCCCCTTCCCCTCAACTCACCCGAGTATAGGAGGACTACTCCCCTTCCCCTTCCATTCTCCCTTTACTCCTCTTCCCCTCCTACTCTACTCATCTTCCCCGAACCCTCCCGCCCTTTTCCTTTCCCTACCCCTCCAATCTTCTCCTTATTCCGAAGAAATTGGCTAATAATTACGAAAGAAAAGGCAAACGAAAATAATCTAATATTTAGTGACGTTCAGTGGTAGTAAACTGTTTAAATTATATTTAACATAGTTTAAAAAGAGTCTTAGTTCACTAATAGGACATACTTCCCAGCACTGAATGTCGATGATAAACATAGAAACATGCTACATTTAATTTATTATTCACTTGCGGTATCGTTTGGCTATAGTAACTAATATGTATAATAATAATACGGTGGCAGTTTTGTTAAAATGTTAGAAACAACACTAGCGACTTATTCATTAATCGCTTTATATTAACGAATCTCCGCACCGATTTGAATATTGCTTATGAAGTGTATTTATCAAACTGTTTTACTTAAAACTACTTAATTTATTTATGAGAAAATATATTGAGAGTTTCCTCATCTCAATGAAAAGAAAAGAAATTAAATGTCATTCTTATGCTACAATGACAAGACGCTGAGCCACTTTTATACACAACGCAGACTACCTATAATAATCTGTTAGAAAATCATAAGAGAAAATGCGAAAAAAACGTATGATATTTATTACTTAAGCGTTACAAAAAGTCGGTCCTGTAAAAAATCGAAACAACTCTGACCAACTTTCACCAACCTTCTCTTACAAGAATCGCCAGTTTTGGACTGTTAACACACCGCTTAAAAAAATCGTTCGTCTGCGTTGCGCTCTAATGTACAGAATATGCACAGAATTGTTCAAAAGTGCAAAGAAGTATGCAAAAGGAAGTTCCGTAGTGCTTAGAGTATTTTGTACTTGGCAGCACTTTGTCTACTTCCAACAAGAGCTACACAACATTAAAGTTATCTTTGATCAATATCATCTTAAGACTTACTGCCATAATATCCAACTGAGTTATTTTATATTTTTATGGCCTGATGTTTATGAAATGGAGTTAAGAGGAAAATAATTATTTCCAATTTTGCATAACTTCGAAAGTTCGTAGCTTCCAACTTTAATCTAAAAATTAAAGCGGCAGCAGACAAGAAACGTCATTTTTTTGTTAATGTTAATATTTAATTTATATAAGTCACTTTATTCCATTTTAATTGAATTAACAAGACGTGTCTCTCAGCAAAATTTCTTTATTATAAATCAAAAACATTTAGTGTCATGAAAATCGTTCGCATACATGTATGTACGTTTATACTCGTCTCACTAGTAGACGTCTCCTCGTGCGATGCGGATGTACATTTTGATCTAATCAAATGTAGCAGCGACGAACCGTATTTACTTTCTGTCTTCTGAGCAACGAAAAATGTAGGCACGATGAAAATGTGTTGTACATCCTCATTCATATTTAACTCTTAAATTATATACAGCTTTACTTAATCTACATTGCTGTACCATACCTACTATGTGCGCTCAAGTTAACTTTCGTGTTCTTGCTGATGTTAATCACTGTTCCTTTTGTTCCGTGTATTTTTTTCAAACATAAGTAGGAACGACTCTTTATAAAGTATCTTATAGTTAGCGATAGTCATTTTATTATTATACTGTTTTGTACCCGATTTTTTTTATTTAACCATTTTAACATATTATCGTTTCCAAACTATTCGTGAGTAAATATCATTGTAGTTTTTTTACTTCTATCGACCGACATTGATCTCGCAAAATTACGAATTTAATTTTAAATTGCCTGTAACGAGATTAATGCCAATTAAAAAAACGGAAAATGGTTTTAAATTTTAATAAAAATATTTTTCACTAAAAAATCAAGGCTTCACTCTGAAAAGTAAGTAATTCGTTATTGTTCGCCATATAAAGTTATTTTTATCGAATTCAACAGTTTAGAGTTATGAAAAGCATTAGCAAAAACTTTTATCGATTTCGAAGTTCGGTGTCATTTACTGCGTACATCAAAAGGGAAAACGGAACACATATTCTAATATTTAGTTCTTCGCCTATCATCATGTGTCGGCAACTTATGGTTCATTCATTTATAGACTATAAATTTCGCTGCGCATGTTTAATATAATAAATCAATCTAAATTAAGTGAGACGATTTACTGAGTTACGAAATAATTGTAACTTTAATGTATTCAGTAAAAAAGCTTCGAACAAAACAGTCTACAAAACAAATAAGCACCACACATATGTTATTAGGAAGCTATTTCCGTATACTATACCAAATATTATGGCGGCTCAGTCCAAATGGTTGTGAGAAAAAAGTTAGGGCGATGTTGGGTTATTTTTTGTAGCCCGTTGTTAGCAAATAAAAAAGCAAGTAGATTAAGTAAAAATACGGCGTAATAATAATTATTATTCCATTTTCCATATTTACAAATATGTCCATTAAATTGGCTGTAGGAGCCCTTGAAGGAGTATGCTGCGAAATCCCAAGTATCACACTACAGTTACTATGTGGCCACAACTGTCTGCTGTGCGTCGCCCAGTCAAACAACTGTAATACTATTGACATATTTCAGCTGTACCTACTCGCTTTCGGCCAACTAAAATATAGCTGTAGATAGTTTTTGCGCACACTTCTTGACTGCGTACATTATAAAAATGTAAATCGGCTAGTGCTTTATCATGAAATATTTCGATCAAATACGGGCAATTATTTATATGTTCGCCGTAGTATAACTTTGCGGGTTTTAAATAATTTAATCCTAATGCGAGCGTGTAATATCGGTCTCTTTATGGTTAATAGATTCCTGTAATGCAAATGATCCACATCCAATCTATTGAAAGCGACTACTTGTCTATTGAAACGCCTGTCATTCACGTATTCATACAGATAATTTGTTACGTGAAACTTTTGGTTCATAGAATGAGGATGTGGAAAACGTTTATGAAAGCACAAGCTTTTGTAAAATCTAGGAGTAAGTTTCATAAAATGGAATTTTAATAATTTTGACGTAGTAGTTTATAATCATTCTGAACTCGCCAGTAAACCCTTCCAAGATCCAATGACATCTAATTACTAATACGAACTTATTGACTTACTCAGTAGCTACCTCTGTTGCGTGCCTTAGTTGTTTGGACAGGATTTGCATATCAAATCTGTACGATTCCACGTTTAGTATGGAATCACTAACCCTGTCAAGATTAGCTTTTTCATTTTCTTCGATAAATCAGTTAAAGATGCCGTCATCTTTATTAACGGCACTTTACATAATAGTGAAGTCTGATATGGTAGCGGGGAGAGGCCCTAAAACGTGAATGATGTTGACTTTGGCTAGCATATTAGAGCCTTTTACAAATTAAATTAACCAGCTTACGAATCCGATTAAACAAATATTTACTGGAAGGGTGAATATTGACGATATTTAAACATTACTAACAACCCTTTCTACGTTTTGTTCATTACGTCAGGTGAAGAAAGATAAGTCCAGTATAACCTGATACATTTAATTTTTTTCTTCTAAGAAATTATTTCTACAAATTGTTTTAATGGCGAATGCATATTTTTTATTAGTACTGTCGCTTAGACATTGTATTATGATGACACTTTGAAGACATTCCCAAAAAAAAATTAAGAACTACTTAATTTCGATAACCCTCTGTAAGTGAAACAATTAATTGATTTTATTGAGCACGGTGAACAGCTCTTCATAAGAACGATATATGATAACTATTACTATCTATATTTCAGTATTAACACTTAATGAGATACTCGTAAAAGTAGAATATATGAAAAACAGTTCTCAGCAATCGTACGATCTCCTTTGCAGGAGAACTTTCATAAAATAAACGTGTCAATTTATCATGTTGTATTTGCAGCGGAACCTAGCGTAACTTGCATGAAAACATAATTTGCTTAAATTCAGATCGCGCTCTGACTGGCTCCCATCGATACTAACGTAACGAGAAAAGGACAGAGAATAATCAACGGAGCGTGTCCCTCTTGATATGTGCGTTAAGGCGATATAAATTCGACCGCCGCCTTCTCCGACAAAAGTCGATTATTGTCGGTCGCCGACTCACTGCCTACAATATCCGACGTACGCGACATTAAAAATTTCGTGAAATCAAGATAATTTACGATACAGCATATGGTACATTAGTATTTCCTTATGATGTCTACCGTTTCCGTTTATTCTAACATTACTTTCTGCGTACGTACATAATGTTAGAAAATAATAAATGCAAATAATTTCGTGAAATAATTATCTTCAAAACATATTTGGAGAAAATTATAACTATATAATAGAACTTTAAGTTCGTTTAACCAGGCATTTAAGAATTAATAAGCAAATTGTAATGAAACTTTCACTGTTGAATACTTTCAAGTGTAAAAAAACATAAAGGACACAATTTTTTTTGTTTTTGTCTACCAGCCTGTCTGTATTCTTACAGAAAAATAAAAGGAAGAAAAAATTAATTTTATATTCTTAAATTATTCAATTCTTATCAACGAAGGAAGCATTTAATGGACCTTTGATATTAATAATAGGTATCTTTATAAAACAAAAAAAAACGAAGAATAAACATGTCATTACATGGCGGTTGCTTACATTTTGGTAAGATGGACAACCGTCTAATGCAAGACGATGCAACGCTGCATTGATCTGAAATAACTAGCACGTAGTTTCGGGAAACTATGTAGGCACGAACTTTATAATTATGCCTTTAGTATATGATCTGTGATGATACCCTCAGCTCCAGAGGGTGGTACTTGATCGTCGTATCGTAGACCGCGCTTCGATAGACCCAGATGAACAGATGCTCAATTTGCAATGTCTAAAGGAGGCCAACGTTTTCAGGAGTTCACACGTTGTTTAACCTTAATGTGAAAAAATTTCATTGCTGAAACTACATTTTTTTTCATTATTCATTAGTCTATTTTTATCGGTACATTGGATGTAATTAACACGTAATTATAAACATACTTTGGCCAAATTAATCTGATAGAAAAATAAGGACATGATATAAAAATACCTGACATCATTTTACCTTTTTTCATTTTCCTCCAATCCTATGGCAAAAAATATAATAATTTATATGGCATTGTACAATGCTATACCTGGATTTCTTCATAAATAGCTTTCGTTTCCGGCCGCCAAAAAATAGCTTACTGCGTTGTTTTATATCAGTCTCGAATATCGGACGTAACAGATCGTTAAACAAATCTTTCCAGAGGTCACTTTTCTATTTATCTACGGAATGTAATCGAAATACTTTTCATTTACCACTAAGATGATGATGAAAATTTTGAGAAAGGCAACCAGTAAAATGCTCTTATATATTCATCCGTCCCTCATTCCACCCCATCTCCGAAACTGCTAAAATAAAAATTGAGAAAGAGAATAATGTTATTAAAAGTTTATTTAAATTCTATGAGAAAACTTGCGTTGACTATTTTATTTCATTCGGAATTTTATAATTTTTAACCAATTCATGATATTTTACTCCTTTGACAAATAAACCAGCCAATATGTTTACAAGGTGAATAAATAATATTCATTCAAAAGGATTACATTTTACCAAAAAATGTTTATTTCTCAGAAACATTTTAGAGTGCATGGAATCCTCGTAATGCCATTTCTGCTCCCACTTAACAGATTTTAATTTATTTCTAATGACAACATTTTTTTTTCGATTTCTTGGAAAAAGTAATAACATTAAATATGTAATTTTATGTTAATTTAGACCTACTTCCTGAAAATTGATGCAGTCATTATGGAACTAAAAACCACCGAATTTACAAATGTTAATATTTACACTGAAATTCTTTTGAAAAATGAGAGTATAAACAAGAAATAAGGAAATTTATTCTAGACGATAGTCTCGATATAGTTCCGGCGCAACTCTCAGTCAACCGGAGATTGACAGATTCGATAGAGCCATTGTCATGTTTGATGAGATTGATAGAACCATTGACAAGTTTAATTAGACATGCTGACTTTGTTGATTTTTTCCCTAGTAAAAAGTTGAGTCTTTTATTAAGGTGTATCCATAGTTTTTTTTATAAAATTTATCGAAATAATTTTATAATGGAATAAATCCCGGATTTAAACGATATACGAAAATCTAAAAGAAAGGAAAAAAATGTTAAAAAGCCACATTTTACTTTTTTAATTCTCTGGATATATCTTAGTTTCTTTTATAACCCTCTAGCCCATTTCCTTCTCTGTTAAACACGCTTGTCATTTTGTAATTAAGAAGTAAACCGATATCCGTTTTCCACGATGGTTATATATAATTTCAGGCATGACCTATTTTATTGATACCAAATATTGTTGAGCGTAACTAAATAAAATATATCTAAAATATTGATATTTCTCGTTCCATACACAAACATTTACTATGAGTGGGTAGTATTCCGCACAATGAAGGACAGCATATCCATCATAACCCTATTATACGCCTTAAGCTCACTATGCCCTTACCATCCCTCCAAGATAGTCGCCCATTACAGTTGAATGAAAGCGTTTAATATATAAACACGACCGTAACACATTTTGTGTAATAAGTTTGATTCAACGAGCGCGGGGGTACTCCGTGGGACCACCCCGGCCATAAAGCATGATCACTTACCGATTATAATATTATTACTGCCCCAGCCTCTATTATTAACCTCGAGCTTTATGGGAAAAAGCTTTCATAGTCACGTACGACAGCGTAGTTGCCTATTTCGTGCTGTACGGATGAATACGGCAGTCAATGAAAAGGTGGAAGCTTTTGTTAGCTTTTTGTGTGAGTCTCGTAGATTGCGTAGGTTGTGTAATAAGTAATTTGTTTTTTTTAAATCTAAATAAAAATTCTTATGTTTGAAAATAAATCAAATTTTATCGTGCTGTAAGCTACATTTTTTGGTGGTCAACGTCAAATTTTTCACTTTTAACCGGTCGAAATTATATGCCAACTACAATTTTTTCATTTGACATCTATAAAGATTTTCATGCAGCTTGTTAGTACCATATTTACAGCAGAAACCTAGAGTAAAAGAAAATAAGTAAAGTAATAAATAGTAATTCCCCCGGATATGGATATTGAGATCAAACTCAGATTTGTCCCTGAATGCTGGCTTGTTTAATTGTTTCGGAGTTTTGGGTGATCAACCAGTGATAATTACCTATATCACGTTCTTGGAAAACTAGAGGCGGCTGATGTAGTTGCCATGAGCAACGACAGGCATGGCCGATAGGATGGACAGATCACCGATATCATTTGATGGGCTAGGAAACACAGGTTGAAAGTTTAATTTCCCACATCGATAATTTTTCATTTTTTTTGTAAAAATCGTTGTCATTTCTTGTCCCTATCATTCATTATAATCTCAGCAACTTCACTATATACTGTGATGACACATAATCCAAATACAAGTTAATCAAACTAATAATAAAATACGCAATACTGTCATCACTGTCGAATGATAACAATAATTAAACAATTATCATCTAGTTAACCCACACGCTCCGCTACCACCCGCCTACATCTCTGTCATAAACAATTGAAGTAAATTGGTCGGAAAAAACCTCAACAATTATCGCTCGAGCTCGAGCAGACAGTGTGACTGAAGCACACGAGCCGATCGCTCGCTCGCACTCACGCGTGCTGCTCAAAACTCTAAACTATGTATATTGCAGCTATGGGTACCGATACCACTATTATTTATTCTACTTTCACTCATGCAAACGTCATTTCATCGTTAGAAAAATATTTCTACGACATTCTTTTCGTATATTCTTGGTAACATTCGAGAAATAAACAAAATAAATGGATAATTCGGGGACTCCTTGGGAAGGTACATACCCCTGCCTCCTCCATGCCTTGAATCCGCTCTTTAAAATATATGTAAATATAGAGCAAGATTACAGTCATTAATCATAGATAAAATTTATCTCATATCTTTATTTGAAATAAATCAACTGATTAACACATGCCATTTAAAGTTGTGATTCGTTAAAATGCTGCCTCAAGTAATCAAGGCTGAAGTGTAATTTCGTATAAACTAAACCGGGGCCCATTGTTAGTGGTAGGAAATTTATTATTTACTCCAGACTCCATCATATAAATCTCACGAGCTTCCCTCGGTGATAAAGGTTGTTAACGACGCTATTTGTCAATTTCATTACTCCTATCTATTAGGGCGGATAAGTTTGGAAAAAATTAAGTAAATATTTTATTTGCTCAAATAATTTTCCACGCCCATGAAATACGTCCTGCTTGTTTTTGGCACTTCCGTAACGGAACAGACATTTTTCAAGGAGTGGCCTCTGGGTCGGTTCGCATTATAAATTACTAAACTGCATACGTGGAATCATATCAGCGCACTTCACCTACTGTTCGTCACTTCCACTGACAGCACAGAAGTCGGTTCAATTTAAAGTATGTTTGGAAGAAAATATAGTCAATTTCATATATATTCAAAAGACCTCCGAAGTAATAAACGATACCTAATGTACTATAAGTGACATTTAACCAAATTGTCAATATGGAATCACTTCGACGTCCATCCTTCCGTCTCTCACAGGCAATTTTCGCGGATACTATTTAGCATAATTTCAAATTTAGCATTGAGATAAATTATGGTAGTCCAAATACAGACGTGAAGTATAAGAAGTTAATTTTTGTTCTGGAAGGTAATTTCAGGGAGTAACTTGGGAGATAGCAAATCATTTCTTTAAAACTTACTGAAGAACTAGTTCAACAATATATATATATATATATATATATATATATATATATATATATATATATATATATATATATATATATATATATATATATATATATATATATATATATATATATATATATATATATATATATATATATATATATATATATATATATATATATATATATAATGTGTTTTTTATGAACTCAGAAAAATGTGACGATATAGCTTTATAAAGGTGGAAAATTTCTGGCGCGATCATAAACAATTTAATTGTTTATTTCGTTAAAACTGCTGAACCTTTGCCTCTATACAAAAAGTTATCCGAAAAGTAATATCGCTCACGACGAAGGAATACCTTTCGTCTGCGCACGTTTTTCAATTTTTTTTTTCATTTTGTTCCATCGAAACGCACCACTTAGCTCCGCGCATGTGCAATGTGATAGGGCTTTGGTGTGGTCGCGGCGTGTAGCGCTAATTGTGCAAGTATAGCTTGGTACTTCACAGATTATAGAAATAATGGTTTTTTTATTTTATTTGACATATTGTTCGCGTTATAATAAATATATCAGATTTATAAAAACCAATTAAAAGCTAATATGAGTAACGTATATAAGCATCGTAACGTATTTATAAATAATTAATTTTTCTCTAATAATATTCATATATATATATATATATATATATATATATATATATATATATATATGTATATATATATATATATATATATATACACACACATAACGTATGTATAAATTACATAATATGACTATTATATTGGAAAAATCATTCATCACAGTAAAATAATTTTAAAAAACCTTGAGAGGTGTCAAGGGACCCGGATAGAACGAAGTTCCTTTCGATTAATTTGTGAAGGAATTGTAATAAAATTTTATTTCTTTTAAGTTATAATAATAATTATTGTTATTATTTTTTATAATTTATTATGTACAAAAAACCTGTATACACTCAACAAAAATAATCGTCGCGACACCACACTGTTCAATGCGAAATAGAAAGACGAAACGAAAATAACTGGCTCGCTTTCTATGAGAGAGAGAGAGACAGACAGAGAAACACGCGCACGCCGCAGGGCTTGCAGCGCGCCCGCTAGCAACTATAGCAAAAAGTGTCGTCACAATTTTTGGCCTTAATTTTTTCCGTCTAGCCCCCTTTCGCAACGCGCAATAAGGAACTTCGTTCCAATAATAAAAATATTTTGAAATTAATGTGGAGAGCCTATATGAACATTTTAATGTATCACCAAATGTTTAATATGAAAATAATTATTATTATCGTACTTTATTATTATACTGATGCAAATGTAATAAATATACTTATTTGGAAAGTTTAATTGCTTTTATTTCGGGATTTACATAAGATGGATTCGAAGAAAAAGATTCCAATACTTTACATTCATATATTCATTCTAAGTGAATCAACATTTCGTCCTTTTACAAATCCTTCTTCCATTTTGATATAAAACAAAGAAAACAACCAAGTGAGGCCAAAAACATGTCGACAACAACAACAAATTAGCCAATACACAAATAATGGTAATCAGATTTGCGGCAATGCAGAAACATGACGTCACAGACTAGTTGTCGGCCACAGCTATCCAAACTATAATTGGTAAATTTTAAAATTCTATCTTTGGTATTTACTAAGGGATTTCAATTTTTTTCCCAATTTTACAATTTTGATCCTAGTATAATGGAACAAAAATGTTATATTTTAAAAATTAGTAAACTTATCCATTGTGGACGAAAAATTTGATCTGCTGTATCTGCTGTAAATAAAATATTATGTGTCTGAGTGAAAATATAAATTTCCCTCAGTAGCTCTCTCCTGAGGTTTAAGTCAGTTTTAATAAAAACTCTTTCATATCTACAAGTTGTCTTCTAAAAGTTTTAAATACGCAATACGATAACTTATTAATTCACTAACGATATCGTTTGACAATAGTATATAATTTGTATTATCATTGTACTCTACTCGTTTTAATAAAATGGTAGAAACAATTTTTTAATCTTATTCATATTTCTTCCTCTAAGTCTACCTTTTGTATATGAATCGAAGGAGTTCGGTGGCTTTCGTAATCCCTGTCTATTCTCGGATAATTCACAACCATAACTTCCTTCTACGACCGGATTTCCTTCTCCCAGAAATTTTTCTCATAATTAATAGTTATAAGAGTTCATATTTCTTATGCCTCTGTGCATGCTTCAGATATGCAATTTTACATAATTTAATGGTTAGCAAAATTGTGCTTTGCAAAAGCTTGACATCCTCTCGCAAAACTTCCTTATTGGTAACTTTCCTAATTCAAAATATGGACATTATACGTCTCTATGCCCACATGTTGAATGTTTTTCGTTAACTGATATCATTATTAATAGTTCAGAGATCCCGTCCGTACAGAATTATTGGTCAGATGTAGCACTAGAGAAGAGGAATTCTAATTGGTATTTTAAGGCTACGATGGCATAGTACCGTAAAGGTACTCTAGAAAAATTCAATGCGAGTTTTGACCTTTACCACACTGTACCAGTATTGAGTAAATCAGATTCCGAGATATTTATATTTATTCACCTGTTCTAGTTCTTGACCACAAATATATCTATATCTATGATGAATATATGAATATATCTATATCCATGATGAATATATGAATATATCTATGATGGATATATGAATATATCTATAATATATGAATATATCTATATCTTCTTGACCACAAATATATCTATATATATCCACAAATATACTTGTTTGCAGATTATGGTTGTTAAACATGACCATAAAATTTGTTTTGGTAACTTTTATTCTGAGGCCGGCTTTAACACGACGCTCGTTAACTCGATCGACAATCTTCTGTAACTCCGCTTTTCGATTAGTCTCTTTTTATTAATGAATCTCTGATGCGATTGAATTTTGCTTATGAAGAGTAATTATTAAATTAATTGACCTTGCAAAAAAAATTATCTACTAATACTTAATTTAGTACCAAGTAAATACGAGTATATTAGCCCATTTCCTCATTTCATTCCACAGACGAGGTATTATGTGTCATTCTTAAACTATAATAGCAAGTTGATATGACACTTTTGCCCGCAACGCAAACGGCCGATATTAGTTGTTCAGTAATTTATTAGTTTGACACCACAAAACGTCCTACAAAATTAGGTTCCATAAAAAAATCAGAGTAACTCTGAACAACTCCCGCTGTTCTGAACGAAGAAAACGAAAAAGTTCACGTGTTTCTTACAAGTTGAAACACGCGAACGAAGAAAACAATAGAAAATGTGACTCAACATTTTTGCTCTCAATGTATGCAATGAAACGATGAAAGTCGGTCACCAACCTTCTCCGACAAAAATAAGCAGTTATCGACCGCCAAAACACCCCCTAACAAAGTCTTCCACCTGCCGTATATTTTAATAAGCAAAATGTTAACAGAATTAATCAAAAGAGCACCGAAACACGCAAAGACCAAATTCCACCGTGCCTAGGGTTATTTGTACTTGGCAGTATTTTATCTACCTCTACTAAAAAATTGCACATCATCAATGCTACTTTTAATCAACATCATATTAGGACTTCCTTTCGCAATATCCTACCTAGTAATTTTTTTAAATTTGGGATTTAATGACCATAAAAATGCAGTGAGGAGTGAGAGTTATATCCAATTTTGCATAAAGAAAGTTAGTAATCTCCAATTTAAATCTAAACATTACAGAATATAGATCGAGATGAATTTTAAAAACTCCAGTGATACTGCACCTATATCTGAATTAACAAGTCGTATCTGTTTTGAATATTGATATATTTGAGGTTACTTTTGTAAAAATTCATTATCACTTAATTTTTATTCACAAGTAAATGAAACTACGTGTATTTATCTTATTTAAAGTATTAACCACGACCTAGGTTTCGTTCTATGAAAACATCTTCAGGTGGGCAATTTAAAGTGATACATATCTCTTTGCAAAATTTCATTATAATCATTCTAAAATCTTTAATGTCATGAAAATCACAGCAAGTTCATAAAATTACATAGAATTTTGCAAATAAAATGCTGTGAAATAACACTTTCATCAGACTAAATTCACTTCCCAATGTGCAGTAAATTTCATTTCGTTGGCACACTAGTTCTATAATATAAACTGACTACATATTTAAGTAGCCTTCATATGATCGATGAACATTCTCGATCTAAATCGAAAAAAAATCGTTTGAAAAAAGAATGAAAACATTTCATTGCAGAATCGCCGACAGCGACTCGGACAATATATATAAACGCGCGCGACGGAGAGAAAAGTTGGACAGGAATGATCAATGGTAACTCGCATCGCTCCGTTAAGGATGTATTTAGAAAATCGCCATGCCCCTTGTTAATTTTCAACAAATTTATAACTTGTTTGCAATATTTTGATAACGCGCAGAGGGTATAAATTGGTTACAATTATATCTAAAATGAATATACGTGTTTTATGTAGGATTTATTTGGTAACCAGTTTTATTTATATTACATTATCAAAATTAAGTTGAAACAAAAATATTTTTTTAAGTATTATTCCAGTTTTAATTCGGATTTCATCCACTGACCAGGCTAGCTAACCAAAAAGGTTGCGTACAATGATTTTATCTTCTACATGCGGCTTTATCGAGGCAGAAGTAGCTAATTATGGCGTTGATCGTCTTCAACAATATAATCGTCCAAACAACATAAAAGACAAAATAATAGGATAACATCAGGGGAAAAATTTTAAGACTCATTAAATAATATTTCATACTGTAACGTAACCACAAATCACTGAAATCTGTTATCTTATGACGCTCCTGAAAATAGATCTTAAAAACTCAAAAACGAAAAAATATTATATGAACACCTGGACAAAAATCATGACACTACTACTTATTAAAAATCACGAAAGATACTAATTACTAAAAATACCACTTTTTCTCGTAATGCTTTTCCCTTCTCACCATCACATGTGCGAGCTCATGTTCAACTCCTAAACGGGTAGAGTTTGCATCAGTTGCAAACAATGACTTTCCTGATATGGCGTGAAATTCTCTAATTAAAATTAATTATTTGTACCAAACTTTACTTTTAAAACGCTTTGTTTTATATTCGTGTTTGTTTGTTAAATTAAAGCTTTTTATTTAGTACTCGCTATACTCAACTAAGCAATCATTTGAAGTTTTTTTTTCCATTTTGAGAACACAAATTGTAAAAAGAAATGGCTATAAAAGCGTCGGAACCTGACATGAAAAACTATTTTCTGATCGTCTTTAATTTCTCACTTTCAAAATCTTAGCATTAGTAGAATGTGATTAATGATCTCCTAATTTCATTGATCTTGACAGTCGATGATCAACAATTTTTTTTTGCGTCTTTGTATACTCTGCCAATCATATTCGAATTTTGTCAGCTCTCACCATAGAATCTTTTGATAAGGTCTTAGATTTATTGTTTAATCCTTTAACATTTCTAGCATTATTGAGACTTCTACAAAATGCTTCTAATTTATTTATTTCAAGACGAGTGTCTATTTTGAAAATAAAATTATGCATAAAAGATTGCAATCAGCAATTATTAAAAGGCACTGCGGAAGGTGCACATCGCCCGCTATAAAAACCACGAAGAAAAAAATTAACTCCACCTACATATTTGGCGATGGCAGTTAAAGCTTTCTGCTAAATTATTCGTTCCATTTTGAACTAAACTATAAAAATGTAAAGATAATACGAGCGATGGGAGTTGTTTTGTGGAAATACCATAAATAGTTAATTCGGTAACTAAATTCCCTTTATTATGCACATTCGCAGTACAAAGTTATAATAATCGCCAAAGATGTGATAGGACCCATTAATAATATTTCTTTTTATATTATTAAATTTTACAACAAACGGTATATTCACCCTAGTACAATCTTAAGTAATTATCCTTAATAAACTACGGAAGTTTCTCAATAAATTGGCTATATTAGATGCAATTTCCAACAAGGATTACAATAATCACAGAAGAGATGATTTTTACATTCTATTTTACCTACTTCTTTAAATGAGCTTGTAATTTTTACGACCTAGGAATCTCCTACTTTTTAATAATAAATACCAACAAATTAAAGCTACAATGACATAGGTAAGAGATAAATAATGACAACTATATTTCTGTATAATGAGAAAGATTTTGAAATTTTTCTAAATCATTTTCAAAATGGTCGAAGTGAATGCTAGCTTGCAAGAGAGAACGAAAATTATTATTGCTAGTTAACTTAACGAATGGTAAATGAGCTAATGTTTTAATAATTCTTGATATTTCGCAACAAACGTCGTTAATTAGGTTGAAGTTTGAAAAACATTAGGAAATTAGAAACATATTTATCATTTGAATTGGAAAATTATAGTCTTATAAAATGCATTGCAAATTTTTGAGCAATTGAAACGGTACCAATCTGTATCTTACTAAATTCTGATTGAACAAATATCTAACTATTATTACTTGAAATAAATCGATAGAGCCATACAACTGTTTTTTTTATAAAACTTTGGTAGTTTGTGGAAAACCTCGGTTAATATTGTTATTTCACGTGTAGGATTAGCTATTGCAGAATAAACATTGCTTAATGCACACACCAAACGCTTCCCACATTAATTCATGAATATTTTGGTGAGTAACAGAAATTGGTAAATCATAATGTTTAGGTAAATAATTTTTATGTTGTTCTTATTCATTGTATAGTTGCAGAAGAGTTGGTACAGTAGGGTGAAGTACATTCAATATACTGAATAAAATAGCATTATTAACATCATCAATATCAAAAGATAAGTTAATTATTATATTTTGAAGATAACTAAGTAAAGAATTCAACTGCGACTTAACTTCTGACTTACCATTAGACGAGCTGAGCTGTTAAAAGTCTTTCCTTATAATGTCTAAATTTTTTATTTAATCTTAATCCATTATTAGTTGTTATAGACATAGAATTATTAAAATTAGAAATATTACTTTAATGATATGAATATCATCTGTCATCAAACGCACTGATTGTTCTTCATCTGATTGTACTTGTACAACGGCGTCGGTGAAGTTATTAGCGTCATCACAAAGAAAGTTTTGAGAATGGAACAACCAGCGTTGAACAATTCACGTTTTGTGAGTTTTGGTATATACTCGTAGAAGGTACCTTTTAAATATTATTTTTATGTTGTTTTTGAAAGGGATTAAGAGAATTAGCACAATCAACTTTAATTTGAGAAAAAATACGTTTTTTTTATTAATGTAGTAATCTAGTTTATCTAAATGTGGTTGGATGTACTCGATATTTATATACGTTATCACGTTCCAATCACCGTTAATGAACTTAACATCCAGTGGTTGTTCGAAATAGAGACCCGGACTTCCGGTTATAGGTGAGACGAAACGACTGGTGCACAGCGCTTGGGGGTATCTATGAATGAATGAAATTGTCAGCTTTAGGATTGAGTTCAGGGTTTGATTTCATTGTAACGATGATGTACATGTTTTCTGTTTACGAGTACTGTCACAGTATGATTACCGTTTAACTTAATGATTGTGTATGGATCTCTCCATGTTGAGGACAGTGCTTTGTTTTGTTTGTGATGGCAATGTATATAGACTGATTTACCAATGTTCTGTGTGATAGATTCAATATGATTATCATAATGTTGTTTAGAACGTTTTTTGAAAGTAGAAATATTCTGTAGAGCTGTTTGTGAGCAATAATAAATCTATGATTCAGTGTGCAAATATAATCCGTATAAGTATTTTTTTCTAGCGTATCGATGGATTTAGGAATTTATGGTTTAAAACCAAACATGAGTGCGAATGGACAATAACCCATTGTTGAGCAAACGTTTGAATTATAGGATAACATAGCAGTATTTAGATATAGGTCCCAAGTTTGTTGATTTTCATTTATATGTGACCTTAGGTATACTTTGAGAGTTACATGGCTTCTTTCCAGGACTCCACAAGTTTGCGGATGGCAGAAACTTGCGAATATGTGTCTAATATCGAATAACCCATCTGATTAAATATTCGAAAAGAATTTAGTTCCACAGTTTCATTTTAGTCGGCAACGAGCATTCTAGGGATTCCGATATGTGATATAGAATGAACAAGACGTTGAGCTGTTTCTTCAGTAGAATAAGTCGACATAGAATAAGCCTGAAAATACTTTATCAAGTCATATTAAAGAGTTAGAATGGATTTGTATTTATTATGAAGAATTTCGGGAAGTGAAACGACAAGCTCTAAAAATAGTTTTTCATTGAGCCTAGATGCAGAGGATGTTATGATCTTAGAAGCTCGCTTTGTTTTATAAAGTGGCCAATTGATCTAGTAAAATTTACAGTTTTTTACATAAACTGCTATGTCCTGGCGCATGTTTTTCCACCAATACATAGATTTTAGACGTTGATACATTCAAGATTTACCAGCACTTGGTGAGTCATGATTCCTTTCAAGGATTCTTTTCACTTCGTCGAGACTAGGATAGGATATAGAAGTATGATAAATATTTGTTTTAATACGTGAATTGAGTTATAGGAAATTTAACATATCGTATATTTTCGTGAATGAAATGTTATTATAAGGATCAATGAAATTGGAAATAGCCAATTCTTTTCCTTCTATGTGCTAATACTGAATCATGTCCCTGTAGTTTCTTAATATATTAAATGTATCTTTAAATTCGTCGTAATAATGGACTCGTAGAAAAAGGAGTGTTAATAAATGTTTTTCATCCGAGGAGAAATAGTAGGTGTTGAGTTCACCGCCAATCTTGCGAACATCGGGTTGACTAGTAGAGGCTTCTAATTTGTCGTAACAATAGGGTATCGATTCATTTAAATCAATAGCTGTCGGTTAGACTATAAGTTTACACTTCGCATTTAGTAAGGATTCATTGAGTTCTTAAATTTTTGTGTCATATGAGATAATAGTTTGTCTTGAAATTTGTCGGTGTTGCTCATATGTTTCTGATAAGGACGGTAATCTTTCTGGCGGGTTAAGATTGTGTACGAAATTTGTTATTGTTTACGGAATGAGACGGATCGCAGACAAGTGAATTAGAGTTGTTGTTAAAGTCGGCGTGTTGGTTATCAATATATTATTTATAGGAAAATCTGCGTTACAGTTTCATTTATCCTATTTATACACAATCGCATAGCTATACTCTTCAAATTTAAGTCACCAACGAATTATTTTACAGCTGGGATCCTTGGTATTGAATCACCATGTCAAAGGGCGATGGTCTGTTACTATCTTGAAGGACCAAAAAGATAAGAACGGAAAGTTTTTTATGGCAAATATAATAGCTAAAAGTTATTTTTCAATTGTAGAGTAGTTTCCTTCGGAGTTCGGAATGCGTAGGCGATTAGTTTTTCTTTATCCGATTTCGCCTTGAGAAATATAGCACCTACAGCATAGTATGAGGCATCCTTTGTTAGCACAAAGGGTTTAATATAACCAGAATACTGGAGATGAGGAGCAGTGGTTAATTTAAGGAGATTAAAGGATTGTTTCTGTTCAGAAGATCAATAGAATTCAATGTAAGGGGCATTGAATTCTATTCGTTTGTTGTCAGAGGTTTGTATTTAGGTGTGATGTCAGAGATTTAGTATTCTTTTAAAAGTTCTCGATAAATTATCGATAATAACCGTAGAGAACTAAGTAGGCTTTTACATCCTTTGGATTTTTGGGAGTAGCAAACATAGTAATACAGTCTTTATTTTTTCAGAATTCTGAGTGACACCCTTGTCGGTAATAATATTATCGATACAAGCGATTTCATTTATCAGGTTGTAGTTTGAGGTTGAATTTATGGAACCGATCGAAAACTAGCTTTAATTTTTTGGATGTCGGAGTCAAGATCGTCAAAATACAGGATAGCATAATATAAATAAACGTAGCAGTGGAGACTTTGTAGGCCTGAAAGGGCAGTATTCATAATTTTTTTGGATGTAGCTGGGGCATTTTGAGACCAAAAGTCATACGAATGAATTCGTAATTTCCCGTAGCAGATCCATTAGTTGTGACAATAAAAGCAGTTTTAGGGACATCTTCAACCTTAAGCTTCCTCTGACGAAACCCACTGATTAAGTCTGTAGTTGAAATATACTTAGAATGACCTAATTGATCTAGGATATCAGTAATTAAGGAAAGAGGATAAATTTCGGAAATAGTAACGTCAATAAACTAACGATAGTCAATGACAATTCTCCACTTCTTTTTTATAGAAGTCTAGTTTTTGTAGGTACTACACAAATCGGGACACTTACCGATTAATATCTCATTCTAGCATTTTCTTTATTTAAGTTTCGACTTTTTCCTTGTGATATTTGGGAAAACGGTAGGATTAGGCGTGGATTAGATCAGCATCTTTAGTGTTAATTGAGTGCTTGATAGCATTTGTGCAGGAAAGTGGCTCTCCTTCTAAGTAGAATATTTCAGAGTATTGAAAACAACAATATAATGGCACCTTGCTTTCTTCTGTGTTATAGATGAGATCTACGGTTGAGATTGATGACCTTTTGAGGTCTCCTGGATTTGAAATTTGAATGCTATTTATTGTTTCAACTTCATTTTGAATTGAAAATTTAGGTTCGTCTAAAGGAGTTAGTTTAACGGACAAATCCTTAATAAGGACTTTGGATTCAATGGTATTTAGAACAAAGATATTGATGCGGTGATTTTATTTAAGTTTGACAATGAAATTTCCGATACACTATGGTCAAGAACAAGTGCGTCAGTAAAAGTATTCAATTTGTTAGGATCATTTGAGACAGGACATTCTATAACCATTGCACACGCGGAGAAATAGCACAGGTCGACTGGCCAAAGCTTGAATATTAATGCACTGTTTAGAATATTGAATGTTAGCGTTAATGTTTCTCAGGAAGTCATTAACTACGAGTAATATGCCATCACATTTAAATTGTATATTATCATCAAAGACATGGAATTTGTGGTCAAAATTAGTGTGCTTTGCTGAGACGACGGAATAGAGTAATTGAAGTATAATTGAACACTACATAAAATTTCGTAGTGTGAGTCATTATTGTTAAAATCTGTGAGGTTAATTTTTTCAGAAGATAGTTTTGTTTTTTGATAGGCTGCTTAACTTGACAACACTAACACTTGCACCAGTGTCGACGAGAAAACGAAGTGGATTGTCTGATTGCTTTGTTTTCAGGAAGATGTGAGGCAAGGATATATTGCTCGAAGGGACTTTTAGTTCGTACTGTGAAATGGTAGGATTAAGTGCAGAATTTGGAGTAGCAGGAATAGCAGATTAATGTTCTGAGTTAATTGTACTCAGAGAATGTGCTAGATATAACGAAACAGTGGTCTCAGTGAGAGGAGGGTGAGATTTGAATAGAATTTTTAATGTGATATAGAATTTTTGAAAATAAATTCAGTAGAAATAGTATTAGGTTTTATATGCTACTCGGTGTTGGATTTATTGTATCATTCAGTGCATTTAGCAATATGATTCATATAAATTAATATTTTAATTAGTATAAGATTTAGTGGAACCAGTTGATTTTTTATGAGATTTAGTATTGGATTCAACATAAGATACAGAGGATATAGTACTTAACCTAGGATTAGTTTTAGAATTTAAAATTTGATTGCCTAGGATTTCGGGACTTCAATGGCACGAATGCGTAACCCGATCATTTAGTTTAAAACCTGCTCGAAGACATTATCAGTTAGTTTATCATTTGCTGGTAATTGCGTATAATCGACATGGTATTGAGGTTGACGTTAGTTATTTTATCTAGAATAGTTCGCTGGTTTAGAATTATTATAAGCGCCTTTGCGGCATTTTGGAATATTATGGCCTACATTTTACCTTATTTGCAAACCACGGGAGTATTGTTTTGACTGTTATTAGGATTAGAGATAGAATTAAATAGCGATTTACGTGAAAATTGATACTTGTTATTATGAACTGATTTTTGAGATTTATTACGGTTATGCCAATGGGCTTCATGATTCAACCAGATTTAAGCCAAATATTACAAATATTTATTTTTGTGAATGATTTAAAAAATTAATTTTTTGTATTTTTTCTTCTTCTATTGCGATGTTAATGGCTAGATTAAATTGCAGTTTTAGTAGCAAATGATTGTATTATTTTCTTTCGCCAAAATTGTGTTTTAAGAAAGAACTTAAGTCTTGGAATTTTTCAAAAACTCGATTTGAGCAAGCAATTCGTGTCTTGCCTTCAGTCGGAAAAACATATATTTAAATAACAAAATCATTTGGGTTTCGGATGCCAGGCCCAGCGCAATTTTGACAATAGTTAGAAACGCTATTAATGTCTCACGTTCTCCTTTATACACGTTAATGAAATTACGGAGGACTTGATTTGGAAACTGTTCAGTTTGAGAAGAAGTTTTATTTTTATTAGAAAGCGACATTTTAAAGCTCTTCAAAAGGATTTTGGAAGAGATAAGTGAAAATAGCAATACCAGAGATAACAATATTTTACTCACAATACCAGCAGGATGATATAAATTTCTAGGAAGACCGGAATCAATTCGGCGAAGATTTTCGAGGGACAGGACTTAGCGGCAATATTCGGGTGATCCAGGCAGAATCTCTCGAGGTTTTTTTCTAAGCAGAGACAGCAGCGGCGTTTTAGGCAAATGAATATACGGGGTTCAGCGACAATGTTACTAAGAAGTTTACCAGGATACAGTGACTAACCGACGAGAAAGTAATCATACAGCGTTGTTTTTTTATTTCAAATAAATTTACTTCTATTTCTTTTCGATTTACGGAATCATTAGAATTAGTAGATATTATGGGATGCAAGCATGAGATATTAATTAGGTGATCAGCAACAGAAAGAGCCAATCATGCCACTTCTGACACCACTCTTATTAATCTTACTGTTCGATGAAATAGTCTTTTTAAAACACAAATTTTTTTAATAATAATTATTACAAGAATCGGTATTTATTTGATAATTAATACAAGAGACTTGTGTACACTACGAATATCAAATCCAGTCTGGTGTTTGGTCAGATTTGTGTTTAGCATGAAATTAATGCATCTCTTATCGTTTAGCGTTTCTCATACAATCCGCGATAACCACTGCTGGGTCAGCAATATATTCATAATGCTGTTCGTTGGAAGAAGTGTTTGCAACGCTTGCGTACATAAAGTTTCCTTAGGTAGGCAGTTTTAAAAACACTGAAGACTTCTGTTAAACTATTTATAAATAGTGTTTCTATTAAATGATTTACAGATATTTATTTTTCATAACGTAAATGTATTGCGTGGTGGTGCATAAATATTGCTTATATTTCAAAAAGTATAAAATCTAAGTAAATCACTATAGTTTTCTATCATTTTCTTCTCATTCATCATTTGTTAAAATTTTACCGACGCTGTCTTTTTTATTATTTTTTCGTTCAGTTGTTTCGGAAATAAGAGGGAAAATACTGAAAATAATGTTTCATATTTTCAGTGATGTCTTAGGAATATCTTGTTAAAATTAAAAAAAAAACATTTAGGGCATTGATTCATCTCTCTTTAATTTTTTTGTATTATTATGACGATTTCAAGTTGCTAAGTTGCATTATTTCTGGGGAAATCGGCTGTAAATATTGGAAAACATAAGTATCTTACTATATTTTTCATTGGCGCAAAAACATTGTGTATATTTACAAAATTATGACAACTAGAATAATCACCAGAATTAATTGGGGGTGGAGATATATTTTTTTACATATTTTTTTGCTGAGTCGTAATACCTAAAATTGTGAAAAAAAACTTTATAGCTAATCCTTTTAAACAATATCCCACAGAATAAATATAATTTTAAAAAGTTTTCAGTTATTTCTTTTGGCGACAATTTTCGTATGAATATTTTTGTGCATAATCTGAATACTGAACTAAAATACGTGTGGGTTAAAATGCCAAATTTGAAGTTTTTAAGTCAAGTGGTTTCTGAGATCAATGATTGTCACGGACAAATGGACAGACGGGTAATTAATTTTATATCGTTTTACTTTGAAGGTACGAAATCCTAAATAAGTAATAAAGAATAAATAACTTACAATCCTGCCAATTTTGCACACGACCGCTTTCTTTAATGTCCAATTTGACGGATATTTAAAATAAATAGGAGAATTAGTTTTAACTAACAAGCTCTTAACGACATAAATTATGTCCAATATTACTATCCCACAACCCATACAATTTTGTAGTATACTTTATGACAAACTATTACAAGGTAGATAATGTATATTAATAGTAAATTGTGGAGGTTAAATAACCTACATAAATCGATTAAAACAAGATATAGAAAGGTGCTGAATTACGAAATTTTGGATGTAAGTACCTATTTACGATAGATGATGTATATTAATAGTAAATTGTGGAGGTTAAATAACCTACATAAATCAAATAAAACAAGATAGAGAAAGGTGACTTAAATGAAAATTTTTAAAGGAGTTTGAAGGAGACTATTTTTTCTTTAACAGTAACTAATATATCATAATTTTTCCTAAATGTATTGTAAAAAATGTTTTAAACATTTCCAACTTTTTATTTTGTTGTTTTTTTATAATTGTTACATGACAGATTGTACGAATTTGCAATACTTACAATTAATATCCATTAACATAGTGATTTCTAAAGCTGTACGAACTTACTCGGCTGTGTAATAGAGATATCGTCCACATGAGCATCTGCAAATATGTCCAAAGCACTACAGAAGCGCCGCATCCTAAGTGCATACTGAAAGCATTATTCTAATGGACGCGTATTAATTAACTCGCAAGCCCTCACAAAACCATGCTTTTGCTAGTGTAATTAAAGAAACACATATATGTATATATGTATATGTACATGTATAAGTATATGTATATACATATATATATATATATATATATATATATATATATATATGTATGTATATATATGTATATATATATATATATATATATATATATATATATATATATATATATATATACATATATACACACACACACATACACACACACACACACACACACACACACACACACACACACATATATATATATATATATATATATATATATAAAACATACAGTCTATTACGTAAGCTTAATTTAATTGTTAAAACTTAAATTAGTAGTCATTATTAAATATAATATTTCAAATTGATAAACGTGTTTACCTTGATTACAAATGGTCAATCCAACTATAATTACATAGATAGTGTAGCCGAGATCGCGAATATTTTTATTTAGACCGGCCGGTACACACAACAGAAAGCGCATCTCGGCGCATAAATACTAGCCGCCGTGTTGAACGTACAATTGATATGGACGATTGAAATTATACTTTCGTTCACAAAACATTTTTACTTTTTTCTTTTACCATTACGTCAATTAAAATTGTTTTCTATACAAACTAAAGAAGAGAAAATGGGCATTTCACTACTTTTCTTTTCATTTCAAATTAAAGTATAATTTTTTGGTAAAAATATAATTTTCTCTGAGCTTGCCCTTTTTTAGCAATTTTGGCGTGGAATGAGTTGCAAAAAGCTCATTTTTATAAAATAAATATATTAAACCAATATAAAATAGTCAACAAATTATAGATGAATGTTTGATCTATTTTTGTGTGTCAAAATCATTTTATCACATATTCCCAGAATTTAGATTAAACTTGGCAAAAATGTAGGTTTTTCGTCAAAAATGTAAACACGCTCATAATAGTTCGATGCAGATGGCACATTTTGATCTAATCGAACGTAGCGGCAGCGAACGATATTACTTTCCGCCCTCTGAGCAATGAAAACTTTAGATACGATGGGAATATACATGTACATTAGATCTTTAATCAATCTAAATTGCTGTAACATATGTATAACTTATTTTAATGAATAATTTTTTTTTTAGATTATGTTATACTAAAAGATAGTAATTTTATTATTATTCTGATTTCTGTGCTGATTTTAATTAGAATTTTTTTTATTAAACCATTTTAATATGTTATTGTTTTCAGACCGTTCATAAGTAGATATCACAATATTGTTTTTTACTTGTACTGACCGATATTGATTTTGGAAAATTTAATGGAAAATACAAAAAATAATTGTTTAAAATTACTTTGAACAGTGTGAACAATTACTATATCTATAAAAAAGCATTAGTAATAACCTTCATTGATTTCGAATTTCTCTCTCATTCTATGACGTGCACTAAAAGAAAAAACGGAACCACATGATAAGATTTAATTTTTTGTCCATAATTACAACTTATGGATCATTCGACAATAGACTTTAAATTTTGCTGAGTATTTTACGTAATAATGCGTGTGTTACATTATGCACAATTATTTAGGCCTCATTTATTTTTCTTTCTAAACCTTCGCTACCTTTTTATTAATATAGTCGGTTATTTCCTATTAATAGTAGCAAGCTGTTCAAGTTTATTTAAATTTTAATATGTCTCCATGTAAAAGTTATTTTTTATATATTTTGGAATCCACGAAAAGGGACAAGAGTTACACTACGTTTTAAGGTTAATGTCCAAAAATGTTATAATATATTCAGTAATTCTATCTTACGTATACACGTGCCTACGCTACAAAATTTCGAACAACGGAAATAAACTTTTATTTATTACTGAATATTTTCATCTAATTAACTTCACTACGAATATACGGCAAATCCTACTCTCAATGTTGGCAAACAAAACATGCATGTATATACCCACATACCTCGTATCAAACATCTTATATGTTCAACAACTTACTATTCCCGACCTAAACAGGAAAAACAGATGGAAATTTAATTAGATCAGCTTATGAACCCGACAAATATTTATTTACAGGAAAGGGATTCACCCGTCTCGTAATTAAATTAAAACTAAATTTAAAGATTACTAATAGCTCTTTACACGTTTTTATCTTATGTCTGGCAAAGAGAAATAATTGCTTTATAAACATATATTTATTTTTCGTTCCCCTAAATCACGTCCCAATTATTGCACAGAACGCTTTACAGATATTTAGAAATATAATACCAGGAAAAATATTTTAAAGTACTTAATCTGAATAATAATCCGAATGTGTAATTATCAATTAATCAATTAAGCCCTATTTGTGTAAATTGCGTAGTCATTCATAAACGCAATTTACAATAATTACTACGAATTTTATTTCAAACAAAAAGGAGAGTATATAAAAAAGTATATCAAAATATTTCTCAAAAATGTTACATCTTCCATAGCGCAAACGATTCAATTTAATAAATTATATCTGCGCAAGATTAAATGTAATTCGTGTATAAACGTACTTTGCTTAAATTAACAGCTAGAAAACGAGGTCTTATAAATATGCTCTGTTTAATCAAACATTGTATTAGAATAATATTTACGTTAACATATGGTAAAATCAACAAACATTTACACTTGAGCAAATGGTGCTTTGGTGTTATCATATGGAACCTTGGTATCTGTTTGTTCCAGCGTGCCAGTTGAATACATATACAATAAAAACATTAAATCCATATACATATATATATATATATATATATATATATATATATATATATTTGTATATACATATATATATACATATATGTATATATAGAAATAAAATTGTAAATGAAAAAAGTTAAATAAGTTTTAGAATAAAGGATTTCAAACTGTATAAATAAAATATAGCACAGAATTTTACATTTATCTGACCGGATATAATTTTAAATCTAATGAGCATTTTAATGAAACCTTTACTTTTATATTCGTTAATGTGAAATTAAGAGTAAACCCCATTTCACCTAATTTCAAAGCCAATCTTAATACCTTCACTTGTTAATTTTATAATGATATATGCAAGGTTATGAATGATACTTAAGCCATCAGTCTCGTGTTTTTCGAGTTTCAGTAGATAAGTCCAACTCCTTCGATTTCATATTCTTCTAGCTCGTTTGAAATATTTCGATATATCTGATCGATCAAAATCTTACTTGGAAGCTTCACATTCTTCCAAGTGCCTTCAAAACTTTAAAGCAAATTCCACTTTTAAAACGGCTGAAGTTCCACAAACAACACTAACTTAAACCGTATTTTCGCTTTTTTATATGTTAAAATTTCTCTCATTTAAAAATTTGTCCGCCCACGGCTTTCAATTACCGGCAGTTCTCTGAGCTTACTAACCTTACATATTCCTAAATGTACGACTTTAGGCAGTATAGCTGCAATGATCGATTTAAAAAATACTGCCGCTTCTAAACCCTACCCCTTCTGCACTCTTGCTTTTCTTCTTCCATTTCTTAAATCGTGTCATTATTGGTGTTCTAACTTTTTGTCTTTTTTAAATGTAAACTACTTTTAGTATAAATTTTGATACGGATACATTGTATGTCAGGTGGGGAAAATTCATATTCTCCCATTTGCTTTTTTCGCTCAAAAACAGACGATTCTCACTGTCGAAACACAAACATTGAGTTCTACTAAGAAGCGTGGAGTTATTAACTACCCTATCCGATAACTACACACTCAATTAACATGTTATACTTATATAAAAGAAACAAAAAACATTACAAACAACGCCATACGCGCATCGTCATTGATCCAAACCACAAAACTTTGAATTTATCTGAATATCCATTAATTCCTGAACTTGTTTTTGCAAAATATAATTAAAACCATCCAAAAATATCCTGAATTACATAGCTCCGCATCATTCTCTCATCTTAAGTATCAGTCTTAATTCACATCAATAAGTGCAATCCTATGCCTGGAATTTTTTTTCTTTTCATCATTATTTTATTTTATTGTTACTCTTTTAATTACGTTTTGTTAACTAATCCAAACCTATTACAATATATTGCACAATCAATGTTTCTCATTCAAGTATTATTTTTAGAAGTTTTCAACTTTCCCGTCACAAAATGTATATTCTTTTATTTACGTTATTTACTAGGAAACTTAAGTCAATAAAAATTGTGTTTTCAACTTTACATAACGAGTCTTAAATGGTAAAAAAACTCTTAAGTTATGCAAACGAAACTTCACGGAACTTGATTTATTTGCTTATTCCAATATTTTAAGAGATACGGGCGATTATTATTACAGCTTTTCCAAATAATGAGTGCAGCTTGACATAATATTTACGGTAACTTAACGATATAACCATAGTTTTGTGCAGATTATGTTAAAATGAATATAGTATGGTACTTGTTAAAACAAAACAGTTTAACAGACAAATATGTCGATAGGAGATAACTATATATTTATATCAATGACAGAAAAAGTTCATTTCTTTTTCACAGCAAAATTTAAATAAACTCACTTCATTTGATATTGAGATATTTTGCAAACCATTTTAATTTAGTAACGCTAAAATGAACGTTTAAAAAATCATTTAAATAAGCTTCAGTCCTCTTTAAGACAATTAAACTGTTCAAAATTGCGTAAATATTTGTCCTCCGAAATACGTAAACCCATTAAATACGATGTTCAAATTAATTCATTGTTCCAACTGTTATTACAGGTGAAAAGAAGACATTACGTACTTACTCGCCTTCTGTTCGCATTTTTGTAAACATAGGAATGTGAGCTATTTACTGAAGAAAGGCGATAAAAATATTCCATTAGCAAGTCACGTCGCTAAATAAAATTAAATATTTGCAACCATAAAGAATTGAATTTTATGTTAAATTTTTAGAAAAACAAAATACGGTTATTCATGAAATATCGTGGCGATTTTACAAATCACATTCAAATTTCGTAAATATTTCGAATTCGGAAATGACGCAACTGCTGTTGTTTATGAAATCCTGTAGATAAGATTTATTTATAGGATTTGCTACGATAATGCATCAAAAAAATTAAATAAACACTAGTAACAACGCCATATAATCAAAGATAAAAATAAAGTACTAGTAACCTTTACGCGCGTTTGAAGTAAAACTTCTTTGTTGGTTGTAGTATATATTAAATGGTCATTGACTTCACCATTACCATGAACTATACAATGTTAATGGTAACGTTATTTTGCAGAGTAAGAACTATCAGCAGCAAATATCTTGAATCACGGTTGATTTACTCCCATCCTTTAAAGAGTTCCATTTTTTCACATTCATAAGTCATCACCGGACCCTGACCTGGTCAATGGCGAAGTTATTTTGCAAAGTAACAATTGTCAGTAACAAATATCTTAAATCACAATTGATTTACTGCAAACAAAATGTTTATCAGTATTAAACTTTATAAAAATAGAATAGAAATAAATTCCATTACATACTGCGTAAGCAAACTATAGTTTAATGAACGTTATTTACGTCCTAAAATAAATCTGAGTTACTTAAAAAAATCTATGTTAACTCAAATCGCGCCTAAAAACAGAATAATACAAAGTACAAATAAAGGTTCGTGCAGCATATATTATTTTATTGGCGTCTCTCTCGCTCAACAGGATCCTCTATTGTTTAAATACTGATCTATTAATTTCTTTACATGGATTTGTATTTCATTATAAGTATCTACTTCTTTATAAGTTTTAGCGGCGAGTTAAGTTTCCATATAAAATGTGTTCAATGCACTTTCCGTAAATTCTTACCTCCATCAGTAACGATAACTACTAAAAGATCGATCCGAATAATTCAAAGAATTATAGTCAAATAAAATATGATTCAATAATAGGAGGGTGAAACTCATCGAAAGGGTCAAATCGAGTACAGCCCTCTGATCACTTTTTAGGATATGTGCTGATTTTGCTTTCATTTCACGGCGGGCTGTTAAGGGTATGTGCTGATTTTGCTTTCATTTCACTGCGGGCCCACCTCACAGTCTGTTTGGACTTTAGACTTAAGAAACTACGAATAAACAAATACACTCGATATGCCTTCCATTACCGAAATCGAATTACCAGTGTGTGCGTAATTGTACATATGTGTGAGTTCTAGTGACGGCCGTTCCGTAACGGGGTTATATCGATAATATAAAAATAAAGAGGCACGTATTTGATAAAATTTTGTTAAAGATTTATTTCCCAGAGCTCATAATTGAAGGTGAGTTACCTTCAATTTAATATATTTTTGGGAATGATTAAATTTTATAAGAGTAACTCTTATCCCAAAAATGATTATAAAATACCTGGTATGAGGCATTCCTCTCATATTTTTGAACCTTAAATATTTGTTTAACTTTAAACATATCGGGTGCGTTATCTATACTGTGAAAAAATATCAATATGAGCGTATTCGTATAAAATATTTACAAATATTTAGAATTAAACAAATTACATATTACCTAAAGAAGCCACAACTAACTATAAACAAATTCTATTCGTTTTTAAAATTGGCAATGACACTACTGAGATTGCACTTTGCAGTGATTTCAGTTATACAATTCAGCTACAAGAAATAATTATATAATTCAATATGCAAAAAAGGAATTTTCATTATAGGTCCTCATATAATGATATGACACCAAAAATTAAAAAAATATTTCTACGATTCTAAATAATCATTTTGTTAGTTATTATAAAAATCATTGGTCTTTAAATAAAATAATATTATTCAAGTTGTTTCTTAAAGTTTCTTTTGATAATATTTTTAAAGTTTTTTCATATCTTAACCTTATTGTTAAATAATTTTCAATTATATATTTTATTAATAGGTATATGTAGCTATTAAGAAGGTTTTGCTGATACGAATGAATAATTAAATTAGCAAAAAAATTATCAGTGTAAATTAATTGTATAATTTCTTGTCATACCAAAGTAAAAAAAAAAATTTAAATGTTCCTTAAAAGAATGTCTGCATTTTAAGCATATACAAAACACATATTTTATGGATAAATAAAAAAGACCTTACCGTATTTTGCGAAATCTTTACTACTTATAAATGACTCATTAGTTCGTGATTGTGTCAAGGCATTTATACAAACTTCACAATGTTTATATTTCTTACTTTTGTAACCACGAATCCACCTATATTTTCGACAACCGACTTAAAAAATTGTAATAAGTCTTCAGAAGTGTTAGGTGGCTTGCCTAATAATACCGATGATACGTCTTTAATATTTGTCTTTAATAATTGCTCAGGCGAAATTGCTTTAAAATTTTATGATTTAACATTGCAGTATTAATGCATTTTGCGATGAAAACCATACTTGTATAATTATTTTAGACTTGTTATGTTTATTAAGAACCCGGCTAAACCTTAACGTCTCGTAGTATTTATGATAACGGTACCATCCTCAAATTTTAAATATCTAAAATATTTGCATACTTGATCGATTTTGTCGAATATTTCCTGTTTGTTAGTTGAGTACAAAGATTTTTTAAATCCAAAAAAAAATAGTTACTGGAATTAAAAATATCAAATATGTCATTAACAGGGGTTATAAATAGCAGAGTGGTTTCTGAATTCTCAAAATATGATAAATTCAAAAAATCATGGCAGTATTGAATGGCTGTCGCAACAGACCTAAATTACGTTGCTATTTTCACTTTCATTTTTTTTTTAAATAATTAATATGCCTAAATGTAATTTTGTTCCTCAATTTCAACCTTCCTTCATTTGAATATTGCGTAGTAAAGATATATTAAATTTTCTTACCACTTTCGTCCATTAGAACTTTTTGTCACGGAACATATTTCTTACAAATTTTAACAAATGACATGGATCTAGTGAAATATAATATTTGTGGCTTGGATATGAAATATTGAATATATGGTTCGCTGTTTAATTTTGCGCTAAGTAAACTGAACGTATTACGATTTGAAGCGATTCCATCAAATGTAATTGAAATCGCTACAAGGAAAAGTTTTCAATAAATTTGCCTTTTGTGAAACCGTAAAACTTTTTCCTGGAAAGAAACCAACTGGAAGTTTCCAAAAGTTATCCACAGCCACAACCATCAATAATAGATCTGACTTGCAATTGCTTATTCGTGTGCGTGCAAATAATTGCCAATATTAATATAGCCAAAATGTGTTATGCCGACAAGTTCAGTATATTCTCTAACGCTCATTTTGTCAAAAGTAAAGCTAACAATTAATTATATTTTTTGTAGCCATTTCCTTTAATATATTGAATGACTCGGCTGTAAAACCCGGCGGCCAATTTACTCTCTGATGTAATTTTCTAAGTGTATTAATATGCGATAAACAAAGATCAAACTTTTTACGGATATAATTATAACACTTTGGACTACAGAAATGGAGAATTAGTGCAAATTTTCTCATTATATTAAGTAAACTGAGCTATTTTGTCAACTTTTTTTCTTTTACCCTATCTACTAACAATTGTAACGTTTCATTACTGCGTAATGTAGTAAAGTCGTTTAAGTAATCCCGAAAACCTGACGTTTTTTAAGTTTTTCAAGGACTGATTGTAGTGTTACGATTTTTTGATTTCAGTTTTTAATTTTTTTTTATCTACCAACATTATATAAGACCAGTTTTAATTTTAAGTACTGAATGATTTGGATACATTCCATTAATTTAAATTTGAAAACATTTTTCTGATATGTGCCTGATTTGAACCCACGCCTTTTTCGGTTACACATACCACTAAGCGCTCACTTTGTAAATTGTATTAATAATTGTTTTCATTTCATTTCACCTACTAAAAATTCTGTCGCAATCTACGTTCATTTTCGCTGTAGAAAAATATCGATATGACTTGTCGAAAAAATAATGTCAATCCCTATACATATATATATATATATATATATATATATATATATATATATATATATATATATATATATATATATATATATATAGGGATTGGCACTATTTTATTATATGTATATATATATATATATATATATATATGTTTACACTAAGCCCAAAATATAATTGGTAGAAAATAGAAAATTATTTGAAAATACACGAAAATATTAAAATACGGCGAGGCGCTTTCGAAGCAAGAAACTATCAGACACTTTTATCTGTCAAAATAGTTTTATTTATTCTTGTATTGTCATCTCTTTTCCACTCGCAGTAATGTTATAAAGAATATATTGTCGCTCGCACGCTTTGTTCCTCTATTCGTAGTATATAAAGTCTACGGCTTGGACAGTTTTGAAACACGTGAATGTATATTTACACTAGATGGTACTGGCACCGTCAGGGCGCCGGTCTCGGCGCTAGCGATCTTCCCCTGCTGCCATCATAGCTAATAAATACATGCGCTATTAGTTAATTACATGAACTGTAGTGGTATAAAGTCTACGTCAAACGTATTATGAAATTATATTTCAGATAATTACCACGATGTCTTTCACCTTGACGTATTAAAAAATTAGATTTAAATACAATAAAGTTACATAACAGTTATATTTCGTTTTAACCCCTACACAGGGAAAAGCCCTGTGTACGCGCTAAAACGAAAGAAAATAACGATACATTTCTTCCATATATCCGTCCAGGTTCTGAAATATTTCAATTACTTGAGTGCAGTATCAAGGAAAGTCACAAGATGGAAAGAGAAATAGAAGTTTATCACATGACTTCAATTTAGTTCTTACTATTTATATCGATATAATTTATTAACAATATGCAGCTAAGAAGCCATAATCTTTCTAATTTAATTTTATTTCTTGTCTATTATATATCAATCGTTTAAGTAAATTCTGTATATCAATATGCTGAAATAGACCACACACTAGTCATTCAAATAGGTAAACAAACATCCATAAAATATTTTACTCACGACTTACCACAATACTTTAATTTAACGCGGATACGATAACTATTCTATATTCATGGTTCTATACTACAAAGCCATTGACATATCCAGTGCAAGTAATGTGATTTTGAACAAATTTTTTATTTTCTATATTTTTTAATAAAGTTAATGTTGAAATAGAAATAACAGAAAGTGTAAATTAGACCTTGAAAGTCAATACATTTTTTCAATTCACTTTTACAGGTGCTGATTTTATTATATATATATATATATATATATATATATATATATTACATATATATATCCGTTTTCTATATACAATAAAATAGTGAAATTACAGAAAAAAATTAAATTAAGGGTCGCCCTCCACACATGTAAATGTGGATGAAAAAAAATACGATGCACGTAGGCGTGTATACACCACACGCCTACGTGCATCGTTTGATAAATAGATTTTTAAAAATTATGTTATCAGGTATAAAAAAATAAACAAAAGCAATGCCCATAAGATTTTTCCTTTTATCGCTTTAAGATAAATTTAATAAACGCAATGTCTCTTTTAAGTTGCAAAGAATGGAGACCTTGTACGCCCAAAAGAAAATTGGTAGAAAATTAAACTAATTATACTGTCTCATGCACAGATATTGCAGGAAAGCCTTTGTACATGTTCAACGATCAAGCTGAGATTGGTTTGTGTCAGTTCGAAATTTAAAGTTTATTTAATTTCATATTACGCAAGTATAAAATGAAAAGAATTGTATCAGATTTATATTTAGATTTCATTTTACTTTTCGTTTCAGTTTTATTTCTTAAAATATAAAGTTAGACACAAAATCGCACTTTTTTATTTTTGATAACTTTAAAACTATTTTCTCCGAATAATTAAATATTTTTTTATAGAATGAATGTAAAAATATTGATCAATCTACGAATTCATCAGAATGTGCTTTGCAGCGCAAAAAAAATAAATTTTTATTTTTTCTAACCATTTTAATACAATTTTTTCGTCAACATTTAAAAATATTTCATCGATTATCTCTAAATACCGAGTGTGAAACTTAAATGCTAGAATGTAATATTAGTATTAATCTATAAATATCGCACTTAAATGACGTTATAATAATGAAAATCTTATTGAAATACATTTTTCCCTTACATTCACTACTCGCTATTAATGATTCTGAGTATATTTCCTTTAATAGTGCTTAAGAAAAATCTTTCTAGACAAAAATATGAATTGTCCAAGAAAGTGAACTGGGTCAGTAAACCATTACCCAAAGAAATAAATAACTTTACGTAAATTTACAAGCTTTTGATCTAAGTTATAATGAGTGTCGAGTTATAAGCTCCCTATGATACCGATTTCCTCTTGTTATATAGGAGTAATTCCATTTCTTCGAGGCAGACTGGTCTTCATTATTTATTTGTTGATTTTCTTTTTTTATAATTACTCCCTGTCAGTTTAATCTAACCATAACTTTTCTTTTTTTGTATACCGCTTGTTTCTAACGATTTTCTATTTCGAATTCTACCTATAGTCTACAGGCTTCATCTGTTATCGCCTTATATATTTATATCACCTTTATTGTGTGTTAAATGCCGTGTGAAAAAGAAATATTTAAAAATTGTACCAAAAATCGTGTGACGTGCTCTATTCTGATATAATACTTAGAGTATTTAAGGCTGGAGCTAAATAAACTTCTTATTTACCAGTCATCAAAATAAATATTGCCAAGAATTACGTTTTTCATGAAATATTTTTGTATGTACAATTTAATTAATTTGTTACTCAATTTTTAAGTGATTACGTGGCGAATAAATTTAATTTGAAATTTATTTATTCGTGATAATTTTGCGTCTCAAACATGGTTTGTGAAATTTGTAGTCTTTTCTAATTTGTCGGGTGACAAATAGTAATCAACAGCTTTCTCCGTGAATGCCCGAAATTCTAGAAGTATAATTATAGAGACGAAATCACAGAATACTACTTTCATTGCTAGAATTCTTTGAATTCGAGGAATCTATCTGAGAGATTTTCAGTCATAAACCACGTAATATGTGATTACCGGGCAAAATCACATTCTATTTCGATGATGATCATAATGGGTACTTAATTTCTACGATGCCGCCTGTGTACTAACAGTATATTGTGGCTCATAAAAAATAAAATTTATTATAAATTAATGAAACACACTCCTCAATGTTGATATGCAAAAGTATTGCTAACTTCTGACTGCAGTGAATTCACTGTTTTTTTTTCATATTTTATTGATAGCATTCCCATATAAAATCTGTTTAACTAATGAAACGCAATTCGCATTTACACACTCTTACATATTTTGGCAAATCAAAAAGCTGTTAATAATTCCGCCTACGCTCCATCCAAAGTGGACTAGCACTTTGTTGCACAATATTTCCCTCAAAATCATGCCGCCCATGTTTTTCAGAAACTTCCTTGGATCCTTGTATACTTTGTCATTCATATTCGGTTTCCGACAGCTCTCACCATAGTAAGTTTATGATACGGGCTTCTTTAGTTATTTTTTATACCTTTGGCATTTCTGACAATATAGAAATGTTTCTATTCCTTTATTTCAGAATTAGTGTCTGTTTTGAAAATAAATTTATTCACAATCATTTTAAAAGGCTCATAATAAAGGACACTACTGCAGGTCGGTATTCCCCAATATAAGAAACTGGATGAAAAAAGTGGACTCTTTTTCCTGCAATATATTTGGCAAATCACGAATTAACGCCTTCTGCTAAATGGTTCGTTAATATTGTGAACTAAACTATAATTTACATTCGTTTAATTAGTATTTATTTCCTAATAAAATAGGTTCTCGTTTCAGACGTTTTGTATACCAACTTTAAAACAATTAGTGTTATCCTGGAATGTTGTCTCGGTTTGAAATTAAAGTCTAATTAACATAAAGAATTGATGAAATAATAAAGGATGAACGAGTTAATTTTACTTACTAAACTAATCTACTGGAACGAATAAATGAAATGAAATAGAAATTAATTATAATTAGATTGAGATTAATTTGAGTTTCACTTAAATTACTACAGTTGAGATACTTTAAAATTACAACATGTACACGCATTTATATAAAATAAATAAAAATTTATTAAGTGCAAATAGAAACCGCTCTATGAGGGTTCTGTAGGCATTTATGTAGTATACATATTTAAGGGTACGTAACATTTCTATTAAAAACTTTGCAAATATTAATTTTTCATAATGTAAATATATCCAGTAGTTTCAAGATTAAGGGGGCGTGTTAGGATTAAGAGTACACACTACATATAGGATTTAAAAAAGATATAGAGTTCTGCCACCAAACATATCCCTCCCCCTCCTGAAAATTTCCAATATATATTTTTGAGTGTAAGTTATGGAAGTATATGCAGGTTCATATATTTTGCTCCCTTACGGAATTTCAATACAAACACGTGAATGATTTTATAAGAAACCCTTATAAAATCACTGACGTATCTGCAATCCAGTTTTTCCTTTTGAGTTACAGAACCCGAAAAACTTAGAAAATTAATACATATATAAATAAATATGTAAATATGCATATGTGTATGTATATATATATATATATATATATATATATATATATATATATATATATATATATATATATATTTGATTGTAGTAGAGCAGCCATACATGACAGACTCTGAGCGCATCTCGACGTAGAATGCCTAAAAATGTATAGGAAATTAAAGACATGTTTTTGTTTAATAAGTATTTTTATTTTCTTTTGCTATTGCGTCATTTAAAATTATATTTTAATCAAATTAAAGAAAAGTGAAATAAGGAAGTGTGTTTGTTTGAATCTTTGATTTGATTAACGTGTTTTTCATAAGTTAACCTTAATGCTCACCCAGGACACTGTTCGACTTCAAAGCTTTCTCAGTCTTCTTTAAAGTCTGTAGCGCTTGTAAATTTTTTTACGCATCACCAAGGGCCTCTGAAACGTTCTTAGTTTTTTATCCGGCAAAATATTCATTCCGCAAACAAAAATTAAGGAGAATTCTTTGCTCAACCAAATCAGACATTGTGAAAGTCAATAAACTGTTCACTTTTGTATGTTCACAAAAACATGAGTAGCTCTGCAGCAATTGAATAGATTGACTTCAAACTCTGCATAGATATCAAGAACAATACAACTAACTTACACAAAAATAATTGTACGCTTTTTAAATAAGTAATTCACCTTACTTTTTGGACACAGGTATATATATATATATATATATATATATATATGTATATATGTATATATATATATATATATGTATATATGTATATATATATGTATATATATATATATAAATTAATAAATAAATATAAGAATAAATAAAACCGGAGTCTAACTTTCAGATACCCTTGCTTTTGTATAAATATATTACCGGGAATAACTTCTTTTTAATTTTATTATATACACCGGAACACTTACATTATACAACCTCATATAATACCTCATATAATAACAACAATTGTATTTATTACCCTCACTAAAATACTGGTATATCGTATAACTCTCGGAAATATAATAAAACCTACACCACTCCCCTACAATAAACTTACTAACATAAGCAGTGGGAAAACCCACACAAACCCGCCTTCCGCTAAAGTGTTTGAAACATATAAATACTGTCGGATGTTCCTAAGAGTTCATTTTTGCTAATAGCCCACCTGAAGATGTTGTAATATAACGAAACCTAGGTCGTGGTAAAGAACTTAAAGAAAGTAGAAATAATACTACATCACGTATTTTCATTTAATTGTGTGTAATATGACCATAACTTGTTATGCACAAATATTTTATTTACCTTTAATTTCGTAATTGCTTACATAAAAATCTTTAATTGCGAATTTGTTAAGGATTATAGGAAAATATATATCAAAAATTTAGGTGCGAAAAAACGTAAGATAAACGTCACGAATAAACATATCAAAAGCGTAAAACGTCAGCCTAATGTCCAACAAATAATTACCGTAAAACACCACACAATTTTACCGACATCCATACATGAACGCATCTTCAAATTCATTCAATAATATAACAGATATCGGTCTCCCATCCAGTAGCCGTCAAAATGTTTTCCGTCATCGCGTCGGTCGGACAAAGGAGGAATAAACAGGTTGGAGAAGGAAACAGGTCCATCGCCCTTTAGGATTTGATATTACGTTCTAATTGTAGCCTCGCAACATCATATTTAAGGCTAATAAGTGTATCATGAATGTTTAGTTTGACTAATTGGGTATTTATCAAATTGAATTTGCATGGTTTATGAAAATTTCATGTTCGCTTATATTTTGACACACGGGTAAGGAAGTGACCAACTGTCTGTTATTTCGGTTTTGAATTAATAGTATGCTCTGTTTGTTTATATTTTTGGTGAAGAATGTTTTACACCCATGTGTGTTAATATGGTATTAGGAATGTTATTCTTATTTGATATTTCATAAAGTGACTTTCCATTCCTATTTAATTCTTTTTTCATCCATCAGACAAAGACATTGATATATAGACCTGGTTTTCCTATGCAGGAAAGCTAATAATTATAATTTCAAAACAACTTTTGTAATGCATTTCTGTAAAGATGTACTTTTCTAGCAAACTTTCAGAGCAAACAAGTATTTCGTCTATTATTTTACACTATATTAAAAACATATTAAATGTAAATAATAAATATGTACTACATAATTAAAACAAGCATAAGAGACGCAATATTTAAAGAATTTAATTCTTTTTAATTTTCACGCGGAAGTTATATTTTTGATGTTCTGCCATTTACAAAAACAGATAAATCTATTTTCAAAATAATTTTACGAAACGTGAAAAACTTTGACTGCTAGGTAAAGGTCAAAGTTTTATACATATATAAAATTAAATTTAAAATGTTTAGTTAAAAACAAAGATTATAAAAAATTATGTCAAAACGATATCGATCGAGCTATCTAACAAAGGAAACTTATCTTCCCGCGCTAACAGTCGAATGACATCGAGACGAATCGGTATACTTTTCTTCTCAGTTTCGCGGATCAATAATTATTTTTGTATGACTGGTGAGTATCGGCGTGCCTCATTAGGCGGTAGAGGTACAGTGGTACAGACGAGGACAAAAACATGTCATCGTTCAATCGAGTTCAAACATCGAGCCACAATGAGTTTATCGATTGACTACTATCGTCGACGAAAAAAGAAATAAATGATTTTGTGTTCATATATACCGAACAGAGGGTAGATTTTAGTTAAGCTTTTGTCTGCTTAGTTTTTATTTTTCCTCGTTTGGTCGAACTATGCTGGCAGTAAAGCAAAGTTATGAATTTTGTAAAAATGAAACATATATATTCTGTTGTTGGTTTTGATTCAATTCACAAGTAAATCAAAATTTTTTGATGTTAATTTTGATTTTCGGTTAATATTTTTTTCATTACCTCTCTTCGACAGGATACCATCTAAATCGATTCCAAAATATTTATCTGCATTCAGCCTGTGTATATTTCAATTTAATTTTTGTTTACGCTTAATTTTTTCATAATTATGATTATTCTTAAAGGACTTAATAAAGTTTATAAAAGTCTAATAGATATATTCATCAAGTGATATACACTTGTATTCAATTTCATAAATAGAAACTGTATTAGAAGAAAGAAACCTTCAACTCTTTATAGCTGAATTTGATATGTTTCTCTTGATGTATACTGTGGAGAGCTATACTATATTTTCTTTTGACAATGTCAATTGCTATCTCTTCAAACATTTAAAACTGATGTTAGAACGTCTGTCGCTACAAACATCATTTTCAAAAAAATTTCCCAAAACAGAAGTCGAATAATAGAAAAATATTTAGGAAATAATTAGTCACAATTAAATGAAACTACGTGATGTAGTATTATTTCTACTTTCTTTAATTTCTTGACCACGACCTAGATTTCGTTGTATTACAACGTCTTCAGGTGGGATATTAGCAAAGATCTTTGCTAATATCCCACGTGGTAAAGAAATTAAAGAAAGTAGAAATAATACTACATCACGTAGTTTCATTTAATTGTGAATAATGAATTTCTACAAAATTAACGCCAAATATATTCAATATTCGAAATAATTAGTGTTTAGAGATACGGCAGTTTTAATTTATAAAATACGTTTCATAGGTGATGGCATTGTACAGTTTCACGCATCACCTTTTTACGAGGCTGCGTTATTTTATTAATTATATTTCCATGAACATTGAAAGATTAAAATAAATTTACGAATTAAGTCAATTTTTAATTCCTTTAGTCGTTTTATTTTTACTGAAAGTCTTGAATTAATGGGATAGATCAATTTAAAATTGTTCACATTCACTTCAGTAAATCGAATATTTCGTTTAGTCGAATATCTGTATTTCTAAACTATTTCACGGATATTTTTAAGATTTAGCATAAAATAAAAAAATGGCATGCCATAGAAAATGTGTCTCTTTAAAAAAAAAATATTTTCCAAAAAATTACAATGAAATAAAGAGCGTTTATTTTTACTTAAAGTTTTAAATTAACGCGAAAGGGTTAATTTAACATTTTCATCATTCACTTCAGTAAATTGAATATTTAATTCTATCGAATACCTCTATTTCATAACTATGATTACCGATGTTTCTAACATCGAGCATAATTTTTAAAAAATGATATGCTAGAAAAAAACGCGTGCTTCTAAAAAAACAAATATTTTACCGTGATGAAGTAAATTATCAAAATAGAAAATTTCAATATGGCAGTCATCTTGCATTAAATGATTTCGTTTTGCTTAAATAGGTTTGTTTTGTTTAAATTATCAAAAAGTAAAGATTAGGATTTTTGGTAATATCTTGATATCAAGTCACTTAATCAAGAAAAGTGAATTCAAACTGTATTGAAACTCGAAAATATTTTTATGTTCTATTATTTTTTAAAGTGTTGTAAATTAAAAATTAATTACTGAATTTTAAAATTTATATACACTTAACATAAATAAAAAAATGCTTAATGTTTTTTGGCTGCGTTGAATTTATATTAACAAGACCATTACGTAGCAAGTTAGATAAGATTCTTATTTTGTCGCCATCGTAGTTAATGTTAGTATTGAAATTTGTACGCTATGCGGTCTATATTACGAATATAGTTTTATTTGGCGTAAAAAGTCACGTAAACCGTATTTAATTTGACGGAAATATAACATTTTTTTAAAGAATATCTGCTTCCTATTTTGCTGTAATGCCCATACTTTCTTTCGCCCCTGTATGTCATATTTTCTGAAAAATTTATGACATCTTGAATCTACTCATTCATTCTTCAAATTACGAGTTAGTGGTTAAGCGATAGTACAAACACAGCATGACTGATATGTTCGACAACATGGTTTGTGTGATATAACTAGGTATTTCTAGGGGAAAATGAACAAGAAATAAACAAAAATAAAAGTTCACTTACATATATCGACATTGATTTTTAGATACATTCAATCTTCAGGCTAAATGTGGACTCACGTACAAATAAGATGAATGATTTAGTAAAAATAAATGTAATGTACGACCTTTAAAACATCGTTATCTACATATCAATTTTTGCACTATTTCCTGAATTAACAACACAGTATATTTTCAAAGCGACTACCCAAAGGATCTGTCCAAAATGTCACAAACCTCAGCCGTTGCATGTTATTTAGTGGTAAATAGTCGCCGTTTTTAATCTCCACCTGTTGATTTATACGGTCAGTTTGTTATATCCTTAGGGGCTTAAGGCGGCTTGTTCACTGACATTTCTAAAGAGTCGAGCCTGAAGCTCCAGGCGACACATGACGAGCTGTGTCGCTGCACCTTTTCAATTTGTTTCGCATGTTGTTAATGTGGTAGTTTGGGAAACGCAAAAAAGGTGGTTGTTGTGTCATAATAGTTTATATATGGCTATACGGCGTCGTTGTGATAAAATTGTTCGATTTATTAAAATGAGAACTATGTACTAGTAGTAGGGTATGTTTTTCTGGGTCATTGAAAATTTTTTTAACTGTTTGCATTCCAATTTTGAAATAAAAACTTTTTTTAACATTCGGAATAAAAATCGTGTAGTTTTGCTAAATCGTATAGAGAAATTGTATTCCATTATACTTTGTCATAGAAAAATTTAGTTTTTTCTCCTTATATTTAAATAATACGATATTAATAGTAATCCCGCAACGGTAGCCTTATTTTATTTTAAGGCAAGGTTCTAAGACAAATACTGATCATACCATTGAGTGTTATTCCCGCAAGAGTTACTTGATAATATCATTTTTGATTGGTGATCGCTGATGAAAATATTATGTGAAGTTTCAGATGTCAAGGCTAAATAGCTATTTTAGGACAGGATTTCAATAAATTTTTATTAAATACATGTGTTGCTGCATGCCCTATTATTATTATTTTCATTTTATTAATAAGTGCCTGGGAAGCTGAACTTTTTGATTAGTTTACTGAATATTGATGAGATACAAATAAAAAATACACAGATATATTTTTAATTTTCGTTGTCATTAAAGATAAAATTTAACCTTTATTTATTATAATAAATATCGCCTCTTTTGCGTTATCTAACTTTATGCTGACTTAAATTTATTGAACCTAACTTCTTATCCTTTTGAACGTACGTTTACATTTCATAAGTACAAATGTGGTACAGCAATTAACATACCTCAGTGGGTTTCTAAATACAAAACAAAAGACCTTATGGCCGTTTATATAATTTTCTTCTAATTATTCTATATTTGTTCCGTATTTTCAATTCTTTTTGTCAAATTTTCCCGTTTTTTAAATACACAATTTCAACGTTGCCGCAAATTTAAGTGCCCTGCAGTGCACCGAGCGCAGTACAGCATCATTGAAGCGATATACCATGCAACGCATGCCGTATTCGGTTTTGAGTTTTGAGCTATACGGGTATTATTTCGCAGAAAAATTTAATTATACTGGAAATTCAGTGTTCCTATTTTTTATGTTGAAGTGATGTTTATTACAATAAAACTTTTGGGTGTAATTATTACTGGGAAAATGTCAAAAATAAAAAAATATTCAGTTATTTGAAAAAAAATATTTCTCCTCAATAAAAGCCGAAATCAAAAACCAAATCAACTTGTTTTTATCTTCTATTTTCGGAAGACGTCGGAAGAAAGTTCTAGCCATACCAATTAACCAACACCATCTTAATAATTTTTATATTATACTTATTAATTATTTATTTAGATATCAAAACTCCGTAATCGCCTTTATAAAGGGGTGAATGTTGTAGAAAAAAATCATGAATGGGCATCCCTCGCAATACGCCTTGATAAACGTAAGCGTATGAGAAACTAATGAGGAAGTGAATTCGGCAAAATTACAATTTCAGCCACGGGACAGTGAACAACAATCAGAAAGAGTTACGTCACACTACGCAAAACACCAGTGTTGCGTTAATATTTTCGTATACAAAATAGGTTATTTGATTAATTTTTCTTTCTTAATTCTTCTTATTAAATTGATACATTTGTCCTCAATTACACCTTAAAAGACAGGTAAAATCCGCAACGGAATCAGGTTTTAGAAAAGCAAACAGTAGTAATTTGTCCAAAATTGACACTTGGTAGATTTGTCGGGTCAATAGTGACTTCTATTCATAAGAATTTCGAAATGTTAAATTTCACTGTAAGTATAAACAATTGAAAAACGTGTATTATTAGCTGAAATAGTATTGTTTCAGTTTCGTAGTCAGCAGCCGTTTGTTTTTATACAAGCATTGCAAGGTAATCTATGCTGGCTTTAAGGTTAAATTTGCGAAGTGTAAAAATAATCAACTTAACCTCCACTATTATTTTATCAACATACCTTCAAAAATAGTAACTGTAAAATTCATCAATCTTGCTTTAGATTTAGAAATAGATTGTAAGTAATTCATATTAATGTATTCCTTTGCAATCAACTGTATTCGCTTAGAGCTTCGACGTTTTAATGTTTTTTTTATATAAAACACAAATCGAAGTCATTATTTAAAAGCGAACCACAATCACATTGATATTTTTATTAAAAATGCAGTATATTGAACAAGTACTTAAACTGCAAATAAATACATCAAAATGATCGTCATAAAAATATATTCTGGAATCGCTGGATGAACTACGAGCTCCTTGCAAGTTTTAGCCATTTATTACATATTTGTTAATTTTTTGGAACATATTAAAATATTTTTTTTACATTTTAATAGTTGGGCTTTTACACTCGAATACTACGCAATACTTGTAACAAGACGAATTCATTTTTAAATAAACAAAAGAAGCAAATGCCATACACAGCATGATTGCTTTGATTTGTTTCGTGTACTGACACCATGACAGTATTGAGCGTTTTTGAGATAAATTGAAATTGGTTTTTTAAAACGTAAAATGCATAATGTAAATGTGCGATTTTAAAAAAATATCATTTTTCAATTCAATAGATATTAGGGTAATATATTCTCCTAATCGTCGTATCGGTAAAATATTCTCCTAATAGATCCTAAAACGTAAATTTTACGATCTGTTTACTACATTTGTTGCTTTGATAAATATAACATAAAATGACGTATTAAAAAAAAGTCTGTTAATAAAGTAATTTAAATAAGGAATCTACTTCAACGCAGTCTTAACATTTCTTACCGGGATAAGCAATGGGCGAAAAAATGGTCTAAAACTTAAAACTTTAGGTTTGGAGCAGCTTTAATTTGGATGAAACTATAGCATCATGTCATGGCTATCACATGGCAATCACTTTTGTTGCAACTTTATTTCGGGAAGTAAAAAAAAATGAAAGAGAAATTGTTTACCAAAATGTATTGTTCTGCTGTTGGCCTTAAGCCGCACAGTGCAGATATCTCAATTATTAAACCGCCTGTCGAAATTCAAAAAAGTAAGGACGGAACAATTACCGTCCTTACTTTTTTGAATTTGAAAAAAAATTTACCTTGAAAAAAATAAATGGATAAAATATTTAAGGAATCTTGTACTGGTGAACCACAATATTTTACACAACGGAAATTAAATAAGTTAGAACTTCCAAAAAATACGTTTGAAAAATCACGCCGCAGAAAAATTTATTTATTAGTTCCTTGTGTTTTAAATAAGTAAAAACTTTTACGAAACTTGATGTCAATAAAATAAAAAACATAAAAAAAATTAAAAATCCAACTGTGTGTCGTGTGCGCAAATATTATTAATGGGAGTTTACGGAATGAGATAAAGTCTAACCTAAACTTAAATCGCCTTATAAAAATACAGTCGGTTTTGTTTTATTTTATTCAATTCACTTTTTATTTATCTTTTTACCTTGATCCAAGTAAAATTTTCTAACAGTCAGTATCAATTCCAACAACACTTATCCATTTTTGTTATTCCTAAGTAACTTGTAAATACACATCCTTCTTACCGAAAGAAATTTCAGCCAGATATAACGTTGAAACCGCATTAAATTCCGAATATGGTATATTAGCGTAACGGTTACCAGCCATCGTGTAAAGTGGAAGGCCCGTGGACAATTATAAATAACACTTTTCAGTAATATTCTAATTTTACTTTCCTCCCTATACAATAAATTTTCCCGACGAGAGTAATTCGTATCAAAGCAATGATGCCTAGATAAAAGAAAGTTCCCGAACCTAAAACGCTTACTCGTAATTTAAAACAGGTCCAGGACTCCGCAAATCAAATATAATTATATGATAATATTTAAGCGAAATAAGTCCACATTGTACTGGGCGGGGTGCGGCCGCGTATTTCAAGACTGCTGTCATGCTATCATTTCTTCAAACAGTGTTACAGAGAAAAATATTTATAACCATCTAATGTAGATAATCGTGCGTAGATAAAATTATTTATTTATTTATGAAATAGAAAGGATAACATACGTAGCTATTGATGACCATTCATAATAACTATGTAGCAAAATTATTGTTTTTCAGATGAAAATCTAATTTTTTTCTTTTTAATAATATTAATTGTATTAAAAAAAATTTCAACATATTAAAAAACAAATTTCACAATATAAGCCAGAGCACAAATTTCGTCAATCTATGAATGCATGACTGAATTCAGACCATTTTTCGTACGCGCATCGTATAAATCTAGTACTCGTTAATTTTATTTACTTTCATTTAAAATGGGCATTTATCTATTTTTTATTTCATAAATCGTAACGGCACTATACAGGCTGACGAGGGTACCAAACGGGCATTCCAAAAAATTATTAAAATTTTTTTAGTAATTGTAATCTATGGGAGGAACACAATGTAGTCTATGGGAAAATGAGACAGGGAAATATCTTTGCTCTATCCGCGCTATTAAATTGAAAATCATAACCCACTTATTATAAAATAAATACATTCGTTTATGTACTTTGTATTAATTAGATGTAGCAAAAACCGCTTCGAAAGGCTGGTTTCGTAGAGTAAATGCAAATGATTTTCAATGCACATTGTCATAAAATCCTATTTCATCATCTGGAGTATTCACGACATTAAGTACGACCACAAAAAAACAAAAATCATAACAAATACGTATTAAAGGCTACGTTAAAGTAACATAAAACTTTTCCAAACGCACCGCATAATCCTGTTTCATAGCGATTGTCTTAACCCAATTGAAACTTTTTTTGTACAAAAAGAACAGTACATAAAAGACAGCGAAACTATTTTAGAAGCAATAGTTCTAGTATAAATAAGAGATAGTACACATATTTATAGCGCCCTCGTGTATAATTCGTAACGAAATCGTATAAATTATGTACGCGTCCGGTATGCGCGTCGGTGGTGGAGTCTCGGCCCACTAAGTCAAGTGGTACGCAATTTCGTAGCATTACTTATCGTTCCACTACATTCGGCTGCAGTTTGTGCTTTAGCGAACAAAAGGAACACGTACAGGTAAATACATATTAAGAAACATTGTGTATGGTATTATGCATAAAATAACATTGAGCGTTACTGAAAGCTGTAAGGTGGTTTTCATTTTAAAACTCGATGGTGATGCTGCTCTTAATAATTTTACATTTCGCTAGTTGAAAGTATCTGTAAATATCTACCATTATATAAAGCGGGAATTGGCACAAAAAATGGATCAAGGACCAGAGATGCATAAGTTCTGAAATAAGGTATGTTTAATGGTAAAATCAGTAACCGTTTCAAAGAATTGTTGTGCAATTAAAATTTTACGGATAAATAATGCGCGCAGAAAAATCAGTAATCGTTTTAAAGAATTGCTGTGCAAATAAAATTATGTAAATAAATAACTCACGTACAAGATAAAAGTGCTTGTTTATTAATTACGCAATCAACTAAAAGAAATACGAATAATAGTATTAATACGGTATTTTCAAAAAGATTTCTGAAAACACATGCGATATGTGGGCATGCTTGTACTATTGTATTTGTTTTTTTCTTTACCAGTTTCTTAAAAAAAACATCACATAGGCGAACAAATTTTAGAACTATAAACACTTTCCTGGTGAAGTGATACATTTTTTATAACTTATAGAAATAGGTCTATTCTATTAAAAGCTAGGAGTTGTCCTTTAAACAGACGAAAAATAAATCATTTTCCAAAATTTATTCCTTTATCCCAGAAAAGGAACTTAGGATTCTGCCATGTATAAAAATAATTGAGTGCCCTCATAATCTTAAGTTATACGAATTTATCCTTAAAATTGTTTATTTCTCAGTATATCGAATTCCACGAAATAATAAAAAAAAACAAAACATCAAAATATAACTAATAAAGCAATTTTCTAATAAGGTTTAATTACATTTTACTGATAATTAATTCAAAGTATCTGAAAATTTCTACGAAATGCCACATTTCAGATTAAAAAGGAAACAAAGTCCTTAATGTGAAGGTTAACAAAAACATTAACAAAAATTGATTACTAAAGAAATGAATAAAAACCATTATGAAATAATATATATTTTTTAACAATTATCAGTGTTGTTTTATGCTATTGTAATTTCTATTAACAACAATACGTGCATTTTAAAAAAATTGCATACCAACATGAAATAATCATGTAGATATGAGACACAACCAGGTTTGTATTATCTTATCCGAAACACCACAAAAATGTTGAGCGAATCCCTCATTCATAAACTTTATTCATAGTGACGTATTCGTAATAAGTAATAATATCTAATCCATTCAGGTATCCCTATATGTACCTCAAAGTTAGCGCATATAATAAATCATCACATTACAAATGAACTGTTACCACAAAAGCTACGTAATCCATTAATTGTTATAGCACAGAGAACAAAAGTTTTGGACGGTCATGTAATATTCCACGGTCCACAACTAAATGCACCGTTTACGATAATAACTCCAACACCGCTAGGAACCAAAATCTTGCATTAGATATATTTTCACCTTAAACCCATTCAATTATAGCATGGAAGTAGGAGAATATAATATATTCATAAGAGCACATGAAGTATATCTTTCGCAGCCGCAGCGAAATGAACCGGTACTCGCATTGTATTTTCCCGAACATAAGGCGCAAGATATAATTACAATTCATGGCGAAATGCAATTAGCGCTTAATACACATAAGCTTAATGAATGATTATGCAGTTATACTGGCTTATTAAGATAAATATTTATTAGGGTCGTCAAGAATTTCATGAAACTATTTATGTATTTATTGCAAATGTATTTGCAATAAATTTTACGTTGACATAATAAGGAAATTAGGTTAATGTTAGATAAGAAACCGTTAAAGAACGTTAGAAAAAGAATCGTTACGATAATAAGTATTTGAAAAATTATAAATTTAATATATCTTGAAGAATTTTGATGTTTAGTAACATCTAGATATTTGACAGTAAGTGTTTTTGATCCTTGATATCCGTTATGAATAATGACATAAAATTGACCACAATCAGGGAATGAATGCTATTCTGGTATCATAAATATATGGCAAGAAGACAGATAAATATCTCAATTATATTTTCAGGATTGATTTATTGAGATAATTCTTTTTTATAATTTAAAATCATTTAGAAATCCACGCTAACATTTCAGAGTGCGAGTTCGTATTTTGCTTATTTCTGTGTAAGAAATAAACTAAGAAATTACTAAACAGATTCCAAAAATATTTTTCCTGATTAGAAAACTACATTATTTTATATCATACATGAGCTATTTTATTTAAACTGACTGATTTCGTGAGACATAGCATAATCCTAAAAGTTGTTATTTTTAAGTCAAACCGGAGAATAACAACTTTTAGGATTACGTTGTATATACTGTTACAGATATAACAAAATATTGTAAGAACAAGTTACAAATCTTAAAGGTATCTAAAGATTGATTAGGATACGACATATCACTCCTTCCGTAATAATATCGTTTGTGATTAAAAATATGACGCGGTGACGTGGGCATAGACGCGGCATGCGAAGCGTTAGGTGAGGAACTCAACTGTAGAATGACATATCATACGTATTCTGGGCGAATGAAAGCGTGGGACAGTACTAATGTTGACATATATTTCGGTTAACTTAAGAAAGGTAAATCACAAAGGGAGGAAATGACAAATGCTTTTGATTTGTACAAATAGGTGTCGTCAAGCGTAAGCAAGGAACCGTTCAATAAGGACCTAATGTTTATTTAGGTTGCTTTAGGTGTAAGGGTTTTGGAGTTTTTTTGTTAACTCAGCATGTGACATAAACTAACACATTAAGCAGTGGCGTTTGTCTTTTGTATGATTATCCTCTTATCTTCTTTAGATAAAATTGATAGAAGCGGTTTGTCAAACATTTCTTAAACAAATGAACTGATGTGTCATCATAAGTCATAACTGTTAAAATTTTTAATGTTAAAAAGGCGTCGGAATAATTTTTGTACCATTCCCGATTTTTACAACATTCCATAAAGTAGGCAGATACAATTTTGTCTACACTATACGGGTCTATATTTCTAATATATTCTATCTTGTAAGTACAATAAACGCTTTTTATTACCTAAATATACATATAAAAAACAAACTACACTCAGTGTAAAGAATAACTTTTTTACGAAGAGAATTATTGTTACTCTGCAATATTTTCTTAGTAAAATTGAAGCAAAATATTAAAATTAAAATATTCCATATTGTTTTAATGTATGATAGTATAAGAGAGAAATTATACTTACGACATAATCTTACCAAAAAGACCAAACAAGCTCACTCGTCAAAACTGCGCTGGTAGCTTTGATGCAGCAACAAATTTGACAGTTTCTTCTTAGATTGTTTGGTTACATTTGAACTAATATCTGTTGTTTTTTCGATACATTATTTCATGGACAACATTTTAACGTAGTCATTTTATTAGAAGTTCCCTTATAATATTGTTTAAATTGGCACGTCACTATCGACGTTATGGTATCCGAGACGTACAAGTGCCAATTGACATTGGATACCTAGGCATCTTGGGACGTGCGAGTGGATATGCGTTAACTTACTCATTGATTTGGATACATATAAATGAACTAGTAAATACGTTGATTAGTACTAAGTCTGTGTTTTTTATTTATATAATAAAACGTAAAACTGTTTTACTGCCCTTAACGAACGCATTAATTGTTCATTCTCGTACCTATACTTACACATATCACTGAAATACTATTGTCATCTTAACTAGGCTGACAACAAAAAATCTCTAGTCTTCCTGCGTTTACGGAGTCCATGGAAATATGGTTCTGATTTAGCCATATTTCTTTGATGTGTGAATAATTTCTCAAATAATTGCGTAAATTGCGATACCCAATCCATAATATGATATACGATATACTATCCCTTCATATATACAATTAAATTATATAATAACTTCACAATTAATAAAGGAAATTTTCGAAAATAGTATCTTTCCAATATTTTTTTTTAAATGTACTTCTTATTTATGTCAGTTTTTTAGTCTAATTTTGAAAACATACATCAAATTCCGATTCAGTAATTTTAAAGTCTGCCTTTTTCTGTGTAAGCATGAAAACCAAACAAAAACTCTGGGCACTCAATCTAAGTTTCGGTAGCAAGTTTTTTACTCTAATTTTTTTTTACAACAAATATGTTTTAAAATCCAAGTATCACATAGGAACCGTATAACTTACGGTCATTGGTTATATACTTAGATTCCTATGTGATTGTTTAATATTCCTCTATGATTTTTTAATATAAATCTGGCATATAAAATTTAAGAAGTTGAAAGGCTATAATCAGAAGCAATATCGGGTGAATAAATAAGCCAAAGCAAACGTAACTGTTGTAAATTTTGATGCATGCGTTTAGAGAAATGTAATCTGGCGTTATCATGGAGAAAATAAACTTGGTCCTACGGGGTAATTAGTTCGTCCTAATTGCTGAGTAGTCCACCTAATTTCTAACAGCTAATCGCTTCATTTTCTATCAAATATTCCAGGAACAATTCTTACGTAAAAACACCATTGATATTTTAACCGGAGTTAGGCATTAACTTTCCGGTATTTATTTCAAGTCTGAGTACTGAAACTTCTATTTGTTTTGAGCTAAAACATTGGGATTTGCTTTCATAATTTGCATTCACGAGTTGTTTATTATTTCAGCTCCATAAATAATAAATCAACAAAAAACCATATTTTAAGTTCCAAGACTATTCCATATAGAAGAAAAACCGTTGCTAATAAAATAGAGGGTTCGCACTTGATATCAATTTAAATTAATTTTCTTTAATGCGATGCAAATGAAGACTTAGCCTGTCAAAAACGAGTTAGCCGACCAATACATTTTATGATAACATTACTTCATCATTTTTTACCAAATTGTTTTACTTATTACTGTCGATTCAAAATGTTTGTAGGCGGTTACAAATGTTATTGAAAAATAAAAAACTTCTTTATTAACTATAAAGAAATGTAAAGGGTGAGGAAGTTTAACTTTTGCTGGAACCTTTTTTTTTTCATTTTTATATGTTAAACAGTATGATATCGGATACATTAGACGGTTTTAGAGTAAACTTAATAGCTATAAGAATAAATTATGAGTATGTGTATCGGTTAGCGAATAAATAAAACACACTGCTGAAATCGTTTTTTGAAAAAAATCGCAAAGGACCGACATCAAACACAAACAATATCTATCCGACGTCCGGCACAAAATTAGCATGAAACACTTTACGATTTTACCGACATGTATGAGCATGTATTTGGCTTTGGGATTAATTTGAAATTCATATCAAATGTTATAATTTAAACGGAATAAATATTAGAGGTTTCGGCCATGAAGGAAAAGGTGGGTGGGGGAGGAAGTAGGTTCCTCACCATTTTGGATCGGATATTATGTTTTATTTATAGTGTCGTAACATTATATTGTATGCTTGATAAGTTCATTATGAATATTTTATTAGGCGAAGTGGGTGTTTAGCGAATAGGATTAGCAGGGATCGGGGTATTGAATAATTTGACATCGTTTGTATTCCGGCACAAGTGTAGAGGAATGGTCGATTTTAATCTAACAATATATTTATTCATAAATTATTTCGTGAAAAATATTTGAAAATTTATATTCAATTGATGTTGAGAATGTTAAGATATTAAATCTTTCGTATAATAAAAGTTATAATCACGCTAACAGTAGCGCTAACAGTCCTTATTATAAGTCGATAACACTTATCAACTTGTAATACGGAGTTTATTTAACCCTTGTTAATTATTAACTAATATTTAATTACATTTTAATCAAAAACTAGTTTCGCTCTATCTCTGCTCATGCGGAAAATACGAGTTTCGATTTATACTGTACGGTGTTTTATTTATTTATTTATATTGATGTCTGAATATATTTACGGTAAATATTTTAATTTTGTATACATTAACTTTGCCGCCCACCGCGCCGAAAATACAATACATGTCGGTTAATTCATATTCTTTTTCATAACTTCTCTGTTTTCAGTTCAAGAATATTATTTTTCCTTTTGCTTGCTTCAATATTGAATAAAAAAAGGTGCGTGTACTAAGTACACGCGTGAGAAGTTATACTTCTTTGGCATAATTAAATAATACATACGGATAGATAACCTCAATTATATTGGAGCACTTGAAAAAGTCTATAAACACAATTTTTTCACTAATATTTACGAATAGTAAATATATTAATCAAAATATTGAATTTAAATCACTACTGAATATAATTTATCAGCACATATATAAATCGCACTTATATGAAACTAAAACACGTGTGTGAATGTAGAAACATGTGGATAAATACTATGAATACGAAAACAGTGAACAGAGGCGACGATGGTGCCAATAGCTTTTGTTTCGAGACTGCAACCGCTGCAACTTCATACTGTAACTTTTGTGTGACGAATCTTAAAATTTCACTCTCATCATTTTTTCATAACGCGCCTAAAGAAGTATAAATTCAAAATAAATTATTTTTGATTACGACAGTTCAAAGATAAGTGATAATGTTAGATTTGTTCAATATTCTGCAAGCGTAAGTCAAAATAAACCGCAATACGCAGATTTTTGTTACCTTACCTCATGTATATCGCTGTAACTCAATAATCGTTTAATATATATTACTATTATATTCACTGAAATATTCAAAATAAGTCATTAATTTAGTTTTGTAAACAGCATAGAAATTCATACAGCAATCCTTGATTTTATAACCGGACAGCCAGATAGACGTTGCGCTGACAGAATATAGTATAATGGTCAAGTGCGAAATAATAAAAGGCAACTAAAAATAAAAAAAAAACAAAATCTTAAACTGAAATCTTAGAATGTAATATTACCTAAATACACTTTTGCTGACCATAATACTTTCAGCTTTCTTGAGAGAAGATAATCTATAACATTCAGGAGCAATAAAAACCAAGTTAAATGACCCGGGATAACCATACTTTTCCTTGTCTTAATGGAGTTGGAACTCGTATCTGCTTGAGCACAGTTCGACTATTTATATCAATAGTTTAAAGTGACTACCAGTTTAAAAAAGATTATCTGCGAGTTAAACTCAAGCGATAATTTTCCATTGCAGACCGAAATCATTTGGACTTACAGACTGAAAT